>BPLT01000040.1:0-1200000 GCA_019656295.1 Rhododendron mucronatum var. ripense | reverse complement strand
GGAAACCCAACAGATCAGTTCTTTATCCTCATTCGGACTTCAAATTAGGCCCAAAACCCGGCCCAGGATGACGTTTCAAAGGCTGGGTTGCCCTCGAACAGGGCTGTGAATTTTGATAATTGGTACACGTCCTGAACCCAGAATTCTTCTTCTTCTTTAAGATTTTATCCTTTTGATTAATTTCGATGAGAGAATTTTAAAAAGTTGAATGATTTGATCCAAAAAGTTCCAAAATTTATAAAGAACACAAAACCAAAATTATAGTTTTCCCCCATTTTTTGTTTGCATAATTTACATTCTTTATTCCTCTTGTAATTTTGAGAAAAGTAAAAACTAATTTTTTAAGGAGCAAAGATTTTCGTGCTCTCCAAATTACTAACCTCACTCTAAAAGAAGAGTGCAAAAATCAATTCCCTCCTCTAAAACTAGGAATCAGATCCAGTTTAGTTCAGTTTATTTTGGTTCCATTTTGGGCCCTTTCCGGGCCCACAATAATGATTGAAACTGTTCATTTTTTTAGAGCCCTGCCGGAGAACATTAATCACATCAAATCTAATACCATTTGATATGATTTCGAAATCTAGTGTTGCACACGTGTTTTTTTCAAACTTAATGCATTTCGAAATCATACCAAATAGTTTCGGATCAACGTGATTTTTGACACGGTTAATATTCGCGGCGGGCTCTTAAAAATGAATGGTTTCGATCATTGTTGTGTGCCCAAAAAGGGCCCACGGATAGCCCAAAATTGGACCGGATTGGACTAAAATAAACTGAACTAAATCTGACTCCCTAAAACTATCTATCTTCTTAAACTATCTTTTAGACTCAAAATGGTAAGATTCACAAGAACAATATCTGAATGTAATTCTCTTACCGACTTACGAAATACTCAACTACTGTACTAACTTCTATTAAAAATAAGATAAGAAATACTCGACTAATTAAAGACATGAAGGAGAATTATATATCCTAGTACTTATTAAAATATTTAGCCGCTTTGGTTGGTGTCGATTTTCTGAATAAGAAAATGGGCAAAATCGCTTAGCTGGTAATTCAATTTTAGTTGTATTCAACACGAAACCCTCCTCTCTCTCTCCTCTTAAAACCCCCCCACATCTCTCTGAAGTTAAAGTCAAATTAATAAATCTTTGCATGTATAGTCTCAGCTGCCTTCCTTCCTTCTTCTTTTAGCTTCTCATTCACTGTTCCCAATCCCCCCCCTTATATTCTTTCTCCACCTTTTTTTAGTAGGACCCCAATTTCTCCATGCGGGTAAACTACTATTTCTAACCACCTCTCTCTCTCTCTCTCTCTCTCTCTCTCTCTCTCTAGACACAACTTGAGTGAGCAAGGTAGTAATATATTACATGTATGTGAGTTTAGAAGCTGTAAACCTTGCTAGATAGCCTTTGATCTGATTTTTGAGTAAAAAGAATGCAGAGTAGGTGTATATGCACTTTAAAAGCTGGATCCTTGCTTTATATATATACTTTGCTAGCTTTGATCGATTGACCAACACTTAAGAAAAGTCTCTCATCTAATATTTTTTTGGTGATTAAATGTTTTAGTTGAATTTTATAAAACTGGTAGTCGAGATTAAGGGTGCATGGTAAAACACACATATCATCCCCCTTTTAAAAAGGACCAAAAAAGCTACACAAGCTTTGTTTTGTGTGTATGGTACTATGTTTTTCGATGACATATAAAGAGAGATCAAACAAAGTGCATGATCGATCAACTTCAAAATCAGAGAGAGTTCCAACCTTACTCAACTCAAATTTCATCTCAATTCTTGCAGATCCAAACAGTCCACTGCCAACAATGGAGGAGCTATGTTGGGGGTTGGGGAGCTCCCCCCTGACTCCCTGAGCCCCCGAGTTTTACAATTTTTATTTTGTATATACATTTTAAATATTATTGATTATTATTCGTGTATAGTTACTTATAATCTAAATAATTTCAGTTTGATTTGATAAAAAATCGGCACATTCTCATCTCTCAATTTCTTCCATTTAAAAAAAAAAAAGAATGTGCCGAAAACAACAAAATGATTGGTAAAACTTTAACTACATTAGATTAGAATCATTTCAGTATACAAATGTGTAAACAAAAAATTTATAAAATAAAAAGTATATATATATTCTGATAACAAATATATATGTCTACAATGCCGGCCCCTCTGAATTCAAAATCCTATCTTCACCACTGATTGCGAAGATGAATTCTAAACCATAAATAGCCGGACGGGTCGAATGACCTAGTAGCAGAAATGCTGAAAAGGAACTTTTAACCTAGAGGAACATGAACTTATAAAATAATGTAGCATGCGTTAATTATATTGTTCTTTCAGCGATTGCGACAAACCAACCAGCCTACGTGCATGGTTTCGAATCACAGGGTCCTATCAACCAAACAGGGACCCCAAATAGATTAATTCCCCACTAAATTACTAATTTCCCACCAATTCTCTCCTAAACCTTCCACACATTCCTCTCTCTCTATATATCCTCTAGGCTTCCCCTCTCCTCTCTCTCATGCACAACTCCCATAAGCTAGCTGCAACAAGTAAAACTTCAGCACATAAAACAGCCACCTCAATTTCTCTCTCCTATACTACCGCTACCACCACGTACAACCACCACTCTCATGGAAAACCCACTCCTCCTCTTTGCCACGGCGACAGCTGCCATGTCAGCGTATCTCTTCTGGTTCTTTCTCCTGGCTCGTAAACTCACCGGCCCAAAAGTCTGGCCCATCGTCGGAAGCCTTCCTTCTCTCTTCCTCAACCGGAGGCGATTCCACGATTGGGTGGCCGAAAACCTCCGCTCGACGGGCACCGCAGCCACGTACCAAACCTCCACCATTTGCATTCCCTTTCTCGCACGCAGGCTAGGGTTCTACACCGTCACGTGCCACCCCAAGAACATCGAGCACGTGCTCCGAACCCGGTTCGACAACTACCCTAAAGGTCCCACGTGGCAAACCGCGTTTCACGATCTCTTGGGTCAAGGCATTTTCAACAGCGACGGCGACACGTGGCTGATCCAGCGCAAAACCGCCGCGCTCGAGTTCACCACCCGGACCCTGAGACAAGCCATGGCCCGGTGGGTGAGCCGGACCATTAAAACGCGCCTCTGGCGCATTTTAGAGAAAGCGTCTTCCGAAAATACCCCAGTCGATTTACAAGACTTGTTGCTCCGCCTAACCTTCGATAACATATGCGGGCTTACCTTCGGTAAAGACCCGGAGACGCTCTCCCCGGATCTACCCGAGAACCCGTTCGCAACCGCGTTCGACTCCGCCACCGAAGCCACCCTCCAACGGTTGCTCTACCCGGGTTTCCTATGGCGGTTGAAAAAGATATTCGGGTTCGGAGCCGAATTCAGGTTAAAGAAGAGCCTCAACGTTGTGGAAAATTACATGAGCGACGCTCTTGAGACAAGAAAGGAAACGCCGTCGGACGATCTGTTGTCTCGGTTCATGAAGAAGCGAGACGTCAACGGCGACTACTTCCCAAGCTCCGTCCTCAAACGGATCGCACTGAACTTCGTGCTCGCCGGCCGTGACACGTCGTCGGTCGCTATGAGCTGGTTTTTCTGGCTGGTCATGAACGACAAACGGGTGGAGGAAAAAATCATTACCGAAATCACAACGGTTTTGACCCAGACTCGAGGCAAAGATCCACGGGCCTGGGTCGAAGACCCGTTAGTGTTCGACGAAGCGGATAAATTAACATACTTAAAAGCCGCGTTGGCCGAGACGTTGAGGATGTACCCGTCGGTGCCGGAGGATTTCAAGTACGTCATCTCTGACGACGTCTTGCCAGACGGGACCCACGTGCCGGCGGGGTCGACGGTGACGTACTCGATATATTCGGTGGGGAGGATGGAAACTATATGGGGGGAGGACTGCTTGGAGTTTAAACCGGAGAGGTGGTTGTCGGCTGAAGGAGACCGGTTCGAGCCGCCCGTGGACGGGTACAAGTTCGTGGCGTTCAATGCCGGTCCGAGGACTTGTTTGGGTAAGGACTTGGCTTACTTGCAAATGAAGTCGGTGGCTTCCGCCGTGTTGCTGAAGTACCGGTTGGTGCCGGTTCCGGGCCACCGGGTCGAGCAGAAGATGTCCCTCACGCTGTTTATGAAGTATGGTCTTCGTGTGTATTTGCAGGCTCGTGAGCTCGTAGCAGCTCCGGGGTCTGCCTCATTGGAATAGGGTGAGGGCATGATTGTCTTTTCGAACTTTTTTTTTTTTTAATCTCTTCCATCAATTGTGAATTACACGAGGGCCACTTGAGAGTGTAGTTGCTGTGTGAAAGGCCATATTTGTCATTTGGTTTGTGTTTACATTCGGATATACGTATAATTAATGGTGATGTATTATAAGAAAATGACATGTCTCGTAAAGCAAAAAATAATTACTTAAAAAATAAGAATCTTTACAAGAGTGGAACTATACTGCAAATAATGTTGCAGTAACAATATTACAAATGGGTGTGTTGGTATGTGGGTGTCATGGCATGTACAAGTTGTGTCAATGATAGTTTGGCATATTTATCATCCCCTCATGGAGATCGCAAAGGGCATTCTTGTCATTCTCCTTCCGAGCTCTCCGCATGGTGTTCAAAAAAATTCGGCCACTCAAGCCAAACGACGAAATGAATGATCTTCCATTTTTCTCCCGTTCAATTGATCTAACTTCTATCAATTTCTCTTGTCGGGAGTGGAAAAGTCTGATTTTCCCCATCCTAATGAGCTATTCTTATGATTTCTAGTCGATGATTTTCTCGCCGGTAGAGAAAAGGTTCCAGACCACTGTTCCAAACAGATAGAGCCCCACCGAAACCTTGAAGACGTCATCCCAAGAACCTGAAAAATTAGTGAAAGTCAGCCTACAAACTGCAGATTAAGGGTAGTGATTTGGGATATATACATATGGTTGAGAAACCATGGAGTAGACGACACCTCAATATAAAAACACAATGGAATCTAAAACTATCTATATACCATGAATTGGCCACATTCATGTGTTAGCTGAACCAATACCATGGTCTTCACCAAGATAACCCAACAGGACTAAAACTCCAATGAGAACTATACATGTATACAATTAGCTTCTTATAAGGGCACCCTTATTTTAGTTAAAGTTGTGAACGTCCCATTTTCTCCCCTTTCCCGATCAAATTTCGATGATTTGAGCCACTCAATATGTTCCAAACGTGATTTTAAAAGTACCCTCGAGAAATCAGCACAAAAAAAAAAAGACCGGAAAGGGCTTCATCCGAGCAGTTTTTATTTGAACCATTCGATAAAAAACAAACAAAAACTACTCGGATGAAGCCCTTCCCGATCTTTTTTTTTTTTGCTGATTTCTAGCAAATACCCTTAAAATCACTTTCTGAACACATTGAGCGGCTCGGATCATCGCAAATTGATCGGGTATCGGGAAAGGGGCGTCCTCAGTCCTCACTTTAATACGGTAAGGATGCCCTTATAATAAATTTTATGTACATGTATATTCATCCTCTTTATTTAGGTGAAACCAAACAACTCCTTGAATTCAGAGCGCCTGATCTGGCTTACACTTACTTGGTCTTGGCTTAACTTTACTTGGTATTTAGGGCTCGTTTGGATGCAGAATTAGGTTTGAAGGTGTTATGTAAGAAGGGGGGATTGGATAGTAGGGGGTATTGGTTAATAAGGGATGACCCATATTGATATGATGTTTATGGAGGGGGTATTAAATAGTAGGTTGTTTGAATGAAGAATTAATAGGGGATATAAGGAAGGGTGGATGATGTAAAAAGTTGACAAATAACCCTTTTGCCCTTGTGCAGTCGCAAACTTAATTATGTATTATGTTATATATATAATTTCAAATATAATTAATATTTCAAATATAATTAATATTTCACACTTTTCAGCCGTAATATTAATTTGACAAACAAATTTACTCATTTAATAATATTAGGAAATAAAAAGTCAGTTATAATTTGATAAAATTCGTTTTTTATTATGGTTTTGTATATCCATGCTTACTTTTTTAAAAATATGACTTAACTATGCATTTTCAATTCCTAGCAGTTCATTCCAAAGCACATCATGTGCTCCCCGTGCATCTTCCCACATTAGATAATTGTTCCCCCAGATAACAACAATGCATCGTTCTTGTCGTCTTCACTTTCGTCTCTCCTCTCTCTGCAATACTCATCGGAGAACCGCTCTCTCATCATCTCCGACCACCTATTTCTCTCTTTCTCGCGCGCGGGTTCTCTCCTCACTCTCTTCTCCACCAATTCTCTCCCCTCTTTTCTGCGATTTGCAGGGTTCCTACTCCCTCGGGTTTTTTGACAGTGGCGGAGGCGAGTCACAGCGGCGACGAGCAGTAGCAGCGGAGGAAATGGGTACCTCATCAGGGTGGGAAAGAGGGATTAGGAGGGGTAGATTCGTCCGAAAAAGAGGGAATTTGGGGGGATTCCACAACAACTGGTCGAGGGTCGCCCATCGCTAACACCCCTCAGCCGGTGTTAGCTGGTGCAGTGGAATACAGGGTAAAGACAATACCCCCTCCCTTTTGGGATCCCAAACGGGGTATTAAGGTGGGTCCCAGCTATTATAAGGGGGATAATACAACACCCCTTTACAATACCCCATCCAAACAGGCTCTTAAAGAGAAAGCTTTAGAAAGAACCATATAGGACTAATTATCCGACCAACTATAGCCAAGCATGAAGTAAAGACAAAAGAATCAATGCCATGTCGATTTTGTTGAAATTTATTTTTTGGCTCACATGCCACATCAATCCTATTTATATTTTATACTCTCTCCGTCCTTTTTTAAGTGTCTTGTTTCATAACTCCAACTTATTAAAAAGACATCATCATTATACCTTCACATCAACTTTTTTCTCCACTTTCCTCATTTACCCATCATCATTACACTTTTACTCACTAACTTTTCAAAATGAAATCTATTTTTGGGATAAAATAGACAATACACCAACTTTTATCCACTAATTTTATAAAATAGACATTTGTTAAGGAACAACCTAAAATGAAATACTGAACTCTAAATAAGGGGCGGAGGAAGTAGTATTTATGTTCGTAACTAAAATATGGGTATTAGATTCAAATAAAACATTGCCTAAATAATTGGTGACTATTCATGAAAAGTTTTGGTGATTATTTGTGAATAGATGCTGTGACTATCCATGAACAAGTTTAGTAACCATTCATGTATAAGAAGGTTGCAACTATTAATGAATAAGTGCCTTATTACTTCTTTGATAGAAGGAAGTATGAAGGGTTGCGTCCATTGGAAAAGGGTCCTGATCTATCTATATAAAGGCATGTGATTACCATCAAGTTACAAGCGTGAAGAACATTTATATAGATTAGATTAGATTGAAAATCCTACCTATTGCTCTTCAAAATCAATTAGTGAGAGTTCGTGTTGGTGAAACATATTGGTTCAAGTTTGATTGATTTTTGGATTTCTCAAAACTTAAACACCATGACATAAGGTAAGTATTTTTCCGCTACGTATGGATTTTGATTCTCCCACATAGGTTTATCAGATTTGCCATACCAAATTTTGAGTAATAGCCCAGGGTTATGAGTCTTTTGACTTGTACCTATTAAGGAGGTCTACAGAAACTAAGAGAGCCTTGATTCATTTCAATGTCTCTCCCTAGAAACACAAAAACCTGTGCTTAAACTCTTTCAACTATGATAAGCAGAAATATATGCTTAGTGGACCGTTGGCAACTCTAGGATATTGCTATACGCTAATCTTGAAAGGTCTGGCAGGGTGAGATTGTTTAGCGAACGACTGGGAAGTCCCACACCCAAAAGCTCCAACTTCCAAAAAAAGACCTAGACGAGAGTTATGTTCATCTAGGTGTTTTGAATCATGTAAGGTGAGTTCTCCATTCACATGAAAGAGACTGGAAGATGATCACAGTTTACAGAAGATGGTCTAAACGGACTAAACTCTGAGTATTCAGAAGCACAACACATAGATAATACATGGGCATA
This sequence comes from Rhododendron mucronatum var. ripense, assembly GCA_019656295.1. NCBI lineage: Eukaryota > Viridiplantae > Streptophyta > Magnoliopsida > Ericales > Ericaceae > Rhododendron > Rhododendron mucronatum. The sequence continues at coordinate 1,191,964 of BPLT01000040.1, read as the reverse complement.
TATATATCAACTATGTTCGACATTTTTGTTCAGTGCAAGTAAAGTGAGGATAACAGACATACCATGTTGCAAGATGTAACCAGTTGCTGCTGTTCCAAAAACACCTGCCAGGACTCCAGCAGTATTGGATAAACCGAGCAATACCCCCTGCAGAATTAAATACCCGATCAGACACACTAATTAGTTTATCACCTTATGCTGTGCTTGGGCTTCGGATCTTAGATTTTCTTGAAGAGATTTGCAGATGGTGAAGGACAAAAAAACTAGCTTTATGGATCTCTCTTTCCTTTATCATCCACAAAACTCTCCTTGGATCTTGTTAAGAATGACAGTATGAAGTTCAATCAAAACCATTAGAAACCCAGAGGACTCACATGGTATCAATATTCCCGGAAGTAGACATTATAAGCATGACATGCAAGAAATCAAAAGAGAAGAAAAAAGCAAATGTAGTACTCACCGAATATCGAGGGGCAATATCTTGATGGTTTGAATACAAACCAGACTGTGAGAATGCATCAGTTCCCTGTTTTTTAAGGAGAAATATGAACGAATGGGTCACAATATGAAATAAATTTAGCCAGAAGACTAGGACTATCAATTTGAAGCCTGTCTTGATGTGCAGGTAAAAGGTAAATGCAAATAATTTTATTGGATTTTCTTTCTATTCTTTAGCCAACAAAACTCAAGGATATAACAGAATAAGATGTTTTGAGAAGAAAAAGAAAAGTTCAAACTAGGGCTGATATTGTCTTTCCATTTCTGGGAGGAAAAGCAGACCTGACTGCATGCCATGCACAAGACAGCCATTGCAGGAGAATTAACATGGCTCAACTGAGTTAGGAAAAAAGCAGGGCCAAGAAATCCAATGCTCTGCATGATCTGCAAGGAAAATTACAGAAGAACATACTTCAGAAACTTGGAGACACCACAATTTCCAAAACTGCAAGAAGTGAAAATGAATCTTACAACACAGAGACTCATTCAATTTGCATAAGCTATCATAAAATAATAGAAATGAGCTATACCTTCCGTACGATGGTCACAGATAAACCCTTGCTCACCAGCGTGTCTGCAATCCACCCACCAAGGTTTGCAGAAAATGCCATCGTCAGCCAGGGAAGTACACATAAGAGCCCAGAATCCGTGAGATTGAACTTCAAGACCTATGGAAGATTAAAGGCTCACACTTCAGTCAATACGTATTCATTAATTGCTCTTATCTAAAATGTTGAGACCTATGGCAGCTTGGCAGTACCAGTTTTCATGTTCTCCAAAATGTCTAACGTCCACTCTTAGAATCATGTGAATTAAAAGGGTTAGAGGAGATCATAGGTTTAGCCACAATATCATGCAACTAGAAGTCACAAGATAGTGGACATTGGACACAAAGATAAACCAATGACAAAATGCCCTTGTAGTTAGTGCCAAAGGAATTCTCTCGATACCGGTTGCCTAAAATCAGAAAAGCTGAAAACGGAGCCTAATAAGGAGAAAAATCGGACTAGGTTTATGTGCTCTGGTTTTGTAACTTGTTTTTTGGTTTTCCTTCCGTCATTTACCTTCTTGTTACTTGCCATATTGTTATCCTGTTGAGGTTTATTTGAGGATGTTTTTCCTCAGATGCTGGAAAGTACTGGTGTAGTATTGTTTTTTTTTTTTTAATACTGTTTAAGCATGATCAGCAAGCACCATTCACCAGTTTTTTAGTCCTATGAATCAAATAAGTAATTAAAGTGTTAGACTCTTGGAAGAAATTACTGTTGTAAACTTGCTACCTTATTTGAAGGGCTCAAAGTGGAGAAGCAAATCCAATTATAGTGCTTACAAACATTTACCTGGTTATAGTAAGTAGGCATCCATGTTAGAAGAATAAATGTTCCCCAATTGTGACAGAAGTGACAAACTATTAAGGCCCACACAGGTGATTTTGACAAGATTGATCTCCAAGGTATCGATTTAACAGGCTCTTTCGATACGCTATTCCTGAGAATTAATTTCTTTTCCTCAGGCCGTAGTTCAGGATCTTCAAGAGGTGAACTGTGTGCCTGCAGCAAAACTCCAAAGTGAAGCAATAGAATACCATTTCTGCAGAACACCAGAACTAAATGATAAACAATCAGCTCCAAAAACATTATAACAGTATTTTTATTGGAGGAAAGAGGTCACAAAAGTTACCTTACTGAGCCACACTGCAACCCAAACGGTGCCTAGAGAACCAAAAGAGTAAAAGACAGATGGCCACCCAAAATCGTGTATCAGAAAGGGTGAAAATGCCAGGCCAGTAACAGATCCAAGGTACATGCCACTATACACTAGGGCCAAGGATCTACTCCTTTCTGCTACAGGTACCCACTTTGATAGGAGATTATTCATAGCTGGCATGGCAACACCCTGAAAGAGGAGAAACAGAGCTTAAAACACTTCAAACCATCATAAGAGAGGGCTATTTCAAGGTGAACAAGTTTAAGAGTCTAAGCATATCTCCATTTGAGATTATGGATGCAAGTTATGCAACCTATAATTGCAACATTATGACATTTTTATTAGCAGATCTCCCTATTTTAAAAGCTATTCAGTATTTCCTCCTTTTTTGTGCAAGATCTACAGTAATTTCGTTATCTATTGTAAAGAATAAGGAAGGGAAAAAATAACCATAGAAATGAGTTTAGAGAACCAACCTCGCCAATTCCCATTAAGGCACGAACCACAAGCAAGAAGGGCAAGCCAACCTTCGCAGCAATGGGTGTCAGAGCTGTGGCAACAGACCACCAAACCACACCAAATGCCAAGACCTTCTTTCCACCAACTTTGTCTGCCCAAATACCTCCAGCAATCTGAGCTTATTATCAAACATTCAGAAGAGAAAACTGAAATGTAAGTTAAACATCCAGCACGTGACGTCTAAATGTAAGTTAAAAGAACTGACCAGTTATTCTAATATTCTAAAAACTGAAATGTTTTCGTTTTTATATTACTCTAATAACTGTAGATGTGACACTTGATCTTTATGAGCAAATTTCTAAGCCTGAAGCTAAGTATCACTTGAAGATAGGCTCAATGTAACGAAACCTACCTGCTGGATGACTCAAACGAAATCAAGAAAAGATCTTTGGTTACCTGGGTGAGAAGGTAGCCCCAGAAAAATGAAGATTGTATCAAGCCAACTGTTGCTGGATTCCATTTGAACTCTTGGGACATGGGAAGTATGGCAATGCTCATGTTTACCTATCAAACAGTATCTGGTTAAACAATATACTAGCTGTGTGTCACTGGTACTGTTACCACCGCCAATAGTCATAAGAAAAGAGCAAATGCAAACATAAAGAATCACAGGTGTCTCGTTTAAAGGGACATTTGTCCTCATCCCATTTTACATTCTAAGGACAGTGAAACGATGTCTGCATGCACTCCTAGGTCCTATCAATTATACAACCCTAAATTGCTATTCGTTCACCTAAAACAAAAAAGGAGATTGACAATGATATGCACGTTGATTAGATCAACTAAAACAGAATAAAAATTCACATGGGTATAGCTTAACAGTTCACATTTTATATTTAACAAAGCTTCACAATAACACAATACAACAGCAATGGCCACAAAAGTTTCTTGGATTCAGTCTTTGTTGTCAGGGACATCCCTGACATTTTGGAGGCCCAAAGCAAACTCTAAGGTTGGAGCCCCTAAACATACTTTTACTAGTAAAAATCCTAATGAAAAATCAATCTAGAAAATTAAATTAACATATACTCAAATAGATAACATCTCTGATTACCATACCTTAAAAGTATCACTTAAATATCAATCTCCTTGCATTTTTAACAGCAAAAATAGTAAGTCTGCTAGCATAATCAATCTTTCTTGTGATCTGCTTTGAATAGATAGCATGTCTAACACATACGATATGACTGGTCGAGCGAAGATAAAATTTGATCAACTCCTTTAACCCTTTCCTTTAACAACTTTTGTAAAATTGGAACTAAAATTTATTTCCCTCAACAGATTCGTTACAAGCTACAATTACACACATACTAGATCACTGTTTATACAATCACTTACCGACTACTTACTCTAGCCAATTCCAATGCCACACGCTCAGCCAATCATATTGCAAGAAAATAATCCTGCTCAGCATAACTAACTAAACCTGTAACTGCCTAGCTACCTAACTGATGCTGCTGCACTTTCATCCACACGGCTACTAGATTCACCTCCACTTGACATGGCTGGCATCCTTTACCCTATTGCTATAAGACTTTCGATATCAGGACAATCGGGCCCTCTTGTTTATGGTAGAATTATTTTTTCATACCTGTTATAACACTGTATAAAGTTTGGAGGAGCCTTGCCTTATGTTCGTATATTGATTTAGATTTTTTGGAGGGTTCCAACCTAAAACAAATTAGCAATAGGTGGAGTAAGCTCTAGATTATACTATCAACCAAGCTTGGGTGGCTTATATAAGGGATATGGGATGAAGTCCAACATTGACTTTCATTTGTTTCCCTGGTTTTAAACACTATTTGAGCACATGCCCGTGGAAATGAATCAAAAATATCTAAATTTAAAGGAAATTAAACATTTTTTTTAATCAGCAATTTTTTTTTTATTAATCTCTGAATTTGAAAATTACATAGACTAAACATTACGCACCATTATGGCAAAACTTCCCGAATACTATTATTAGGTGATTAAAAAAAAAGCTTACTCTATCCATATTGCAGAGTAGAAACGCAGAAAAGCAGAGGACTACAATCACCCAACGCTTCGGGAACTCTTTCCACCACGGAAACGCACTCTCCAATTCGCCATCAACATCGTCCCCCTCCCTTTTGAAAACGACGTCCTCCAATTTCACCGCCTTGGACGCCGAGTCCGACTTCACTTCCGCCCACACTCTCCCAGCTCTCCTCCGAACCGAACCGTCAGAAAACGGAGACGAAACGCGACGATTTCCGGCGCGGTCCGCAGGGAGAAAACGGAGACGAAACAGCGATTCGGAACAGGAAATCTTTCTCGAAGCGGAAATGTCCGGCGGAAAGTTATGTTTGGGGGATGAGTGGAAATCGGTGGGGAGAGAGATTAGAAGGGCTCTCGCGTTCATGGCTGCGAGAGCGATGAACTCGCTACAGCTACAGACAGTTCACAATACCAAAACGCAGCACTGTGTGTGTGTGAGAGAGAGAGAGAGAGAGAGAGAGAGTGGAGATTTTTGTTCTTGAGATTTTGGCGTTTGTTGGAGGAGAAACGAACGATTTTTTGATTGGAGTGGAGGGAAGGGGTTGATATTTGACTGGATGTCCAAATGCCGCGTGTCTATTGGTTTTGGAAACAGGATTAGATAAAAATGCTACGTACACGCGTGTCGTTTTACAAAAATGCTACGTACACGCTACAGAATTCCACTACCATTCTACCAATAGTTAGGGGTGATTTCGGTTCTGTTCCATTCTGTTCGGGGTGAAATTTCCTTTAGTTCGGTTCAAATATTTCTAGAACCAATTCCGACCAAAGTTGAGTTTGGTTCGGTGTGGGATCAGTTCGGTTGAGGATTTCGGTCCGCCCAAAACATAAAATTTTCATTTAATTTCAAGTGTATATATGTAAAATATACAAAAATATATAGTGGTTCGGTTCGGTTCGGTTCGGAAAATTCTGCCATCTCCCCGACCGAAAACTGAACCGATCGATCGATTTGTTCGGATTTTTTCGTTTCGTCGGTTTTTGTAACACCCCTACCAATTATTATACAACCACATACACTCACACAAACATTTTACACACACTCTCATTTTTTGGTGGATCCCACACACTAGAAGTGCAGTGTCTGTGGAGGCCCCGGTATGAATATGAATGGGTTTGTGTAAATATCTGTGATTGTAAAATGATTGATTCCACTACATCATCCACTGCCACCTCAAAACGATGACATGTTTGACATCGTTTTGAAGACGGCATTGCTTGTTCCTGCGAGCCTAATAAGCTATACACTCGATCGAACACTCACCATGGTGCGAGATGCTATCTGCAACACTCGGGAACGTCCAAGGTTACGATAATCTAGCTTCGAGAGGTTTCTTAGTGTATGGGGTGACTTGCGACAAGCACCTGGGGCTAGACCCGTAACCGAAAGACATGGGGGACAAAAATCTCAAAAAAAAATCAAATTTCTCTGTTTCCCCTCCCTTACGCTTAGAGAAAAGAGGGGGACATCACACCCAATTCAACCCATAGCCAACCACTACCACTGTCGACGACATCGACAAAGAAGATGCCTCCACGACCGCCGACCACCACCATTGTCGTACGCCAATGAGCTTCGAAGCACAATCATTGGTATCAATCTCGAACGCTGACGAAGGTCTCGACCACCACCGCCGCTCCATACGCCATTGAAGCACTCTCTCTCTCTCTCTCTCTCTCTCTCTCTCAGTATCGACCACGATTAATCACTAGCATCGATTGAACTAATTAAGGTTCCAATTTCAATTCCTAAATATAGGAAATTTTTGCACAAAAAATTAGTCTGGTCCTCTCTCTTGCCAGTAGTGGTGGTTGCCAGAGGTGGAAAGGGAGGGTTCGGTGGTTGTCGGCGGTGGCAGTGGTCGGTTGTGGTGATTCCCAATTCTCTCTCTCCTCTCTAAATCAACTGGTTGGGGGGAAATCACAACGCATGTTTTGATTTTGAGATTTTCATTATATATTTTTTGGACCTCACCGAAACGACGCCATTTTCGGTAAGTAGTGGATGGTGACATGGTGTAGTAAAATTGTGTAGTGTACATAGCATTTTTGACCGTTTTAACTGGAGCCAGTCCGCCAAACGAAAACGATGTCGCATTGAATTTCCAGCGACGCTGTGGACTGGCCTGTGGGCTGTAAGGAAAGCAAGCAAGCCTGGTCTACTCCTTTTTTCCCTAGGATGGGAATGCATGTCCAGCGGCGGCCCCTTAGGCCATAGATAGATAATAAAAGGGACGAGGCCCACGAGGGTCTTCGTCAATCATGGAGAGAGGCCCTTTAGTTTCCCTTATGAAACAATTTGGCCCCTTCCTTTTTCGGACTTTGGATTGGTGTTGTGCACATCTGAGCCGTCAGATCATGCATCCGATGGCTCGGATCTCATCTTGGCAACAACGATCGAGAGCCGTTCAATACCGATATGAGATCCGAGCTATCGGATTCACGATTCGACGGCTCGGAGGTGCGCAACATAGTGCTGCGCACACCAGTGTAAAGCACAATCCCCCAATTCTCATTTTTCAGTGTGCCTTATATTACTAGTATGACTTTTGTCTTTTTTCCCTCTAGGAATCAACGGTGTGTACTTCATAATTTTGTGCAGTAACGACCTGATAATAATTGTATTACCTATGAATAGAGACTTGGTAATCATCCTCCATTACCTTTCACTTCTTTCGTCTCGATTTGTTTGTCCATTTTTGACTTTTTATGCGTCCTAAAATGTTTGTCCATTTGAATTTTTAAATTATTCATATTTTCCTTTTTACCCCTTTCTTTATTGGTATAAAGTAATTTTTTGAAAAAGTTGAAGGGAAAATGTGAAAATTAATTTGTTCCTTTTAACTTTTTAAATGTAATCATTGTGTTTTCTAAAATAGTTGAATTTTCAAGATTGGAAAAGCAAATTGGGACGGAAGTATATGGTAGACAGTAGATATCCTTTTGCCATTTTAAGTCAGATAAACAATATCAAGAATCGCAACAAATATTATACCTTCATGTTAACTAACATTAACAGCTTATGGGGTAGCCAACAAAAGAAATAAAATAGACATGTCGACCATTTGAACATACTACTTGGCATGTTAACATGTCGGCTATTTGAACATACTTCTTGGCATATGTTCAAATAGCCGACATATTAACATGCCAAGAAGTATGTTCAAATGGCCGACATGTCTATTTTATTTCTATTGTTTAACATGCCAAGAAGTATGTTCAAATGGCCAATATGTCTATTTTATTTCTTTTGTTGGCTACCCCATATATATATATATATATATATATATATATATATATATATATATATATATATATATATATAACGGTCTATGGAGAAATGTCACCAGGGCTCTTACAATCACTGCAAACTCCACTATAGAGAAACTATTGGTAATCTAACCTCCATTCAGTTGTTGGGAATCTTACATGAAAAGTGTGTTCTTAGAAAAAGTGAAGTAAAGAGAGAAAAAAAAAAACTTATTTTCCTGTGCGTCCAGTTAACAAAGAACTTCGCAAATAAACTAAAATTTCTTTTTTTTTTTTGGGAAAATTACAGTAAGCCCCCTCCAACTATACCTCGGTAACAAGTTGCCCCCTTCATCGTTTAACTCAGACACTTAACCCCCTTCATCTTTTATGGCGTGACACTTAAGCACTTGCCGTTAGTGAGCCGTTATTAATTTAAACGAAAGGTCATGTGAGCAGTACATGACCTTATTAATGACAGGTCATGCCCTTATAAATACATACAACGGTAAACTCTCTCTCTCTCTCTCTCTCTCTCTCTCTCTCTCTCTGCCCCCTCCCAACGGTACTCTTTTTCTCTCTGTGATGGAAGGTAGAACTGGGTCTTCCATTGGGGATCCAAATGTGCTGTGCAATTGTGGCATCAAAGCACCATTGATTAATGTAGTGCATTCCAACCCAAAAACAGAGTACTGAAAATGATAGTGCATTCCTCATGAAAACATAAAGTTGATCAAACAATTCCTTTTGAAATAGATTTTTCAAATCATGCCTGTAAATTTGAAATTGAGTGTGGCAAATAACAAATATAGATGTGAGAATAAAATCTCCATATAAAAATTTATAAAAATAAGTATAAAATGGCTTGGACCCATAATAGAATTTAGAGAGAGAGAGAGAGAGAGAGAGAGAAAGAAAACAAAGTGCTCTGTTTTTTTTTGTTTTTGTTTTTTGGCAGCCCCCGGATGAAGGCCCGGTGGCCGGTTGACCTATATTCCAACCACTACACCATTTGCAGAGGAACCAGCAGCTAGCTGCACTGAACAGACAACAGCTAGCAGTATCCAATTTGCTGATCACCGAATATATAGGACGCAACTCTAACCTTAGAAAGCATAAAGTAACCATACCAAAATTATTATAGACCCATAAAATAGAGGAAAAAATATGAGTTCTGAAAAAAGAACGGGCTGAAACAGAGTTTCCTACGAAAAGTTATAAGCGAAACAAAAATAACCCAAAAAGGGTAAATTGGTAATTTCAGCAATTCCGTTAACGCCATCTTCCATTTTGTACAAGATAAAAGATGAAGGGGGTTAAGTGTCCGAGTTAAACGATAAATGGGGCAACTCGTTACCGAGATATAGTTGAAAGGGGCTTATTGTAATTTTCCCTTTTTTTTTTTTGTGCAGGATCTATTTGTTAAAACAACTTTCTAGGCAAAATAAACATTTGGAAATTATACAAAAGTTCATTTTCCAATCTTTTTTCATCCTTTCCGTCCAACCGATCGGGGTCGTAGTTATTCATTCTTCGAAGCGACGGGCCGATGAAAAGTGATTTAAAATCCAAAAACAACACATGTACAGCCAGTGGCATGACTTCCATATTTCTCCCTAAAATTTGCATTAAAAGAAAGGATTTTTTTTTTTTTTTCGTGTGTAAAGATAGCTAGATGGTCATGATCATAAAACTCCATTAATCCACCTTTAAGAGTATCTCCAATCCATCCTCTAAAATACAAAAATATAAAATGGATATGACATATTGAGGAGAAATTTTGTAATTTAGTCCCTCTTTTTTCACTTTATGAGAGAATATAGGAGGGATCCATGATACTTTTTAGATATTTGGCCTCCAAATTTACTTTTGGATTTCTAAAAATAGAGACCCTACTCTCATTTTAGAGACTGAATTTCTAAAAAGTACCATTGGTCCCTCCAAGATTCTATCATAAAGTGCAAAAAGATGGACTAAATTACAAAATTGCCCCTTAATATGTCACATTCATTTTCTATTTTTTTTGGTTTTAGATCAGCTTGGTTGGAGATGCTCTAATATTTCCATGTTTACACATATTAATAAATGCACCATGGCATTGACTACCCATTACTCCAACAGCATTGCACAATGCATGGGAAGGTGGCCAATTGGTAAGTCTAGCATGCCTTTGCTTCATACTCCAGTTTCTACCCACAAACATGTGTAATAAACTCCCAAAAAAGGTTCAGAAGCCGTTGAGAAAGAAAAGAGACAAGAGAAAACTAAGGAAAAAGTAAAGAGAATACAAAAGTGGAACAGTGCTACCTACCAGCAGAAAACTAAATAGGTCAAGCACAAAAAGGTACTGTTCACACATTAGGACATAGTCTCATCATAGAATAACGACATACCAAACAAGGTTTAATTTATAGCAGATTTCCTGAATCTCTCATTTCTGATGCAGACAAAAGTTTTTCAAAATTAGTTTCTCTGGACATTGAAATCGTAGAAGAAAGTGAAAATTGGTTTTATCATTTTATTTGGCTTTAACTTGGAACCGCATGCCTCGATCTAAAGCTTTGGTTGCTGCAACTGGTTGGGATGGTTCAATGGCTACAATCGCATGTCCCTATGGCTATATATAGCATTCCGAAGTCGTTAATGACCGCTCCTGAAATCTATTTTCCCATTGCTAGCTAGTTCGCGGTCAATCAAGCAGACCCAACAATATTTTGCAACAGCTAATTAGTTGGTAATCAATAGTCTCAAGACTTATTTACATGGTTTTAAAAATAACATAGTCGGTTATTATTAATTATAAAAAAACAAAACAAAAAGGAACAAGAGACTAAAGATTAGAGAGACACAACTGGAAGGATTAGACGAGATGCACGTAAGCTGATTCAGATATTATCTGGTTATAAAAAATAAAAAGAGAGAGCGACGCAATTGGAACACAAGCTACTCAATATTGCCAGTTACCACCCAGAGAAAATTGAGTTGCATCAACCATCTCCATCAAATCCATATCTTTCTTCCCACAGCAAGAAGCTTGACCAGTTATGGAATCCACCACCTTTATGTTATCAGAGTAATAATCCAGGGAAGGCGAAGCAACCAAAGGTCCATCCAACAGATAGGAGAGGTAAAGATCAGAAGCCAAATGAGTCCTGGGAAGTTCTTCCTTCGAACGAACTTGATCATTTTGATCTAGTTTTGCCTCCACTGCACAAGGGTTTTTCTCAATTGTATCACCAAAGAAGTTTATCATGAAGTTGAGTTCGTCGTCATGTGTTTGGTTCATCAACTGTGGAGAGTCATCAATGGATGACCCGGACATGCCGCTAGAAGAAAGTGAAAATTGGTTGGGTGATTCTTCAATGATAGTGGAGCCAGTGGAAGTGGGGGTGGTGGTGGTGGTGGTGGCATTGGTGGTGGTGGTGGTTTTGTGATTGAGATTCTTGATGTAGTCTTGGAGTAAAGATAGTTTTGATTTTCCAATTTTGCCCTCTTGTTTCTTGATTGTTTTCTTTGAATTTTGTCTTCTTTTGGTGGCATTCCAGTGGTTCTTTATTGAATTTTCGGTCCTTCCTGGAATTCGCTTGGCGATTTCTGCCCATCTATTCCCAAGCATTTTATGAGCTTGAATCAACATCCTCTCTTCTTCTTCGCTCCATGTATCTTTCTGATACAACTCAGAAGAAAAGCAAAACCAAAAGTAAATATTCTAGGAAGAAAAACGAAAGGAAACTATATTTAGAAAGAGAATAGACAGTGCACTAGCTAGCCTAAGCTGTAGCATATATATCAAAATGATGGCATGAATGACAAACAAACCCTAGAACATGCATATATACAAAGAAGAAACAAATATTAAATGCAAACTATTTGGACAATAAACATAAAAAAACATAAAATCAAACAAAGCACGTAAGCTGGTCCGGACACGTGAATTATCAAAAATAAACATGTATCAATGGGTAATTATATGAAAGGAGAAATGCCAGACTGTGTGACTGTGAACCACCCACCAAACGCAGCATTAGCTTTGCAAGCTATGCCCTTATCACATGTAGAACAAAACCCTAACTAAGCCATTTTCTTGATTAATGAAGCTTTTCATCAATTAAGAAACTAAGGCTCCATTCCAGAAATCTTTTTAAAAAATAAGTAGCTTATTTCACATTTTCAAACTCAAAAGTAATATAAATGAAAATTAATTTTTCATTTTTTTTTCACCGTTCAGAAGATCTCAATAAGATCTATTAAACAATATCCATATTACTAGAAAAATTATTTGCATAAACATATTATTTTTGAGCTTATAATTGTCTTCTTAAAAAATAAGTACTAATTAAGATTCTAGAACGGGGGCTAAGGAATATCAACAACTTGATATTGAGGGAGAAGTGTTCTTGATGAACTTTTTTTTAGCAATTATGTACAACGATAAACTCAGGCGGTACTTGGTCATTGATTTGTAAAAGGAAATGAAAAGGGTAGTAAAAGTCTGACTTTCTTGCTTCATTATTTTCCTACATTTTCCTCTTCTTTTCATTATTTATTTATAAATTCTTAGGAGCCCATGCTCTAGCATGAATTGAGGATGGTATTGTGCAGTGGTGTGCGCTGCACCTCCGAGCTCATTTCGGCAACCAACGATTCATGCTCAAATGCAAGAAATTATTGGGAAAAGGAAAACGAAAATGCAATCTAGGGTGGATTGTAGTCATTTGACAACATGATCCAGAAAATCTCAAAATCCAAACCAAATCTAGATATCTGGCCATAGATATGTACATGTAAAATGCTACCAAAAATACTAGAAAGGCTTCTTAACTGAAAATCATTGAGGAAGTTGATCACCGAGTAGTGGTGCGAAAAAATTCAAGCACATTTTTTGCGCAGAAATTTCACAAGAAAATATAACCTTAATGAAAAACGATACTATATAGTAAGATCGAGATCGAATTAAAAGATGCAAAACCTTGATATCAGGCCGCAAATGATTGTGCCATCGCTCGCGGCATTGCTTTCCGGCCCTACCTACCATCTGCTTGGCTACTTGAGCCCATTTCTTGTCTCCATGTTTGTTCACCAACTTAAGCAATTTCCTAATTCACAAAAAGAAATTAAAGAAATACATGCAAAAAACATTAATGAAATTAATCTCTTCATCGCGGAGTCCATTTTCGCGTAAATAGAAAACAAATAAATCATGCGTCGATAAAAGGGAAACCGGAAAGAAAACTTAGAAGGGGTGTGTTAACCTTCTTTCTTTTTTCGATCAGCGAATTAAAAAGGAAATTTTATTAAAAAAAAATTAAATTTGCAATTTTAAGTCACCTGTCTTCTTCATCAGTCCATTGCCCTTTGATCAGATTTATGAAAGAGTCTCCTTTCGCTCTCTTTTCAACCCGTTTCGAGTTCCTCTCTCTTGATCCATCTTCCTCGTCCAAGTGCAAGTTAGGATTCACCACATTTCTTTGGATATCGAAAAGAAGACGATGATGATTAATGTCTCCAATGCAATTTTTCTCCACCAAACTCGGCCACGAAAACCCGTCGTCGACTGAGTAGCCCCCGGTTGCACCACCATAAGAAGAGGATAGACCATTGCCAACGTTTTTTCCGGCCAACGCGAACCTCTCTATGGCTGCAAATGGAAGACCGGGCCGGTACGAAGAAGGGTTGTTTCGTAAATTAACATACCCAAAACCACCACCTTCCATGAGAGATAGCTTAAGGCAACAAGAGGGAAAAAAAGACTGTTTTTGAGCAACAAAAATTGCTTTCTCTTTAGAGTTTAGGGAAGGTGTTTTTGTCTTGTTTTCTATTACTTGTAAAGATAAGTTTTAAAAGGCAAAGGGCTAAAAGTAAGGCCTTGTGAGGAGCTGCTGTAAGGGTTTGTAACCGTTGATCTTGGAGTCCATCCAACGGCTGAGAATGTTAGTTGAGTGTAACTCCTCAGCTTCTTAATTCTCAGACAAATGTGGAAAAGAGAGGTGGAGAGATTAGTGGGTGGGAGGTAATTAAAGCCTCCTCCAGTAATTAATCATTTTCGTCAACAAAGCATAAATATTTTTCTCCCTTTGTGATTTATATGGAAGGTTTTATTAATATATGTTGGTAGCAACACATTGGTGCAATTATCTGGGCACTCCTAAATTCGACGTAGCGGGCGCCTTCAACATGAAATTCCTACTTTACCCCGTGTATTAAGAAACTACTCAGGGTGAAATGGGGGTGATTTGTGAGATTAGATGCCATGTGCTTAACTAGAATAGGGGTGCCATTTGACAGAATTGATGGGTGCCCAAGTCTATTTGCTGAAATAATTGTAATTAGTAATTACCACGAGGGAGAGAATTAGGGAGAACTTGAAGTCCTGAAATTAATTGCTTGGAGGACTGCCACATATGAAGGGAAAAAATTCCAGTGATTTTTTTTTTCTTCGGAAAGGGGAGGTGTTTTATTAGGGCGTAACAGGGTCTGAAGACCGAATATTAAGGAGGGTCAAGACTGATAAGCCATTGAGAGATAGGACCCCCAAAAGCTCCAACCTAGCATCTAATAGGGGAATGTTTAGCAAACGAGATGGGCTATCCTATTACAAGTTCGCTTAGCGGTAATAAACGTACAAGAGGGAAAGGAGGAAACAAAGAGGAGCTCAAAATGTCAAGAACGTAATTTACATTGCTGGGATAAAATTTTCATTGTGATTGAAATCAATAGTAAATTATTTTATTAATGTGGAGTTAGACACGGCTCGAACGCCCTCTACATGGGGATCTTATAGTGCACCTCTGCACTACAGAGGTGTAGTACACAATCTAAGTCGTTCAAAATTGCTTTTAATGATTCAGATTTGTTAAAAAAATATCCATTATGCAAAATACCTTTTAAAATCTAAACCTTTGAATATATAGATGAATGACTTGGATTGTGCACTACACCCCGGGTCCGTGTCCGGAATGTCCTAGCTCCGGTTTCTTTTCTCCCTAGCATAGTACACCAAATAATGTGAAATTATACAATAGTCCGGAAGTACCGTCACATAGTACTTCATACCACTTTACAATCACACATTTCTATGGGATCTACTACTAATAACCACAATAATCCAATTTAGAGAGTTTACACGATCGTGAAATTGGACAGCTTACGGATCAGATAGGGCTGGCTTTAACTTAAGTTGGACGTGTTAGGCCCAAAAGGCCAAACAAAAAGGAGTGTTGTTCAGGGGCCCCAAGAAAACCTAAAAGCGAAGCCCAAACAAAATCCTGCCAGTGGGATATTAGATTAGGGAAAATGACTACTCAAGACGTGTTTTGATAATTAATACCTGTCAAATGCCGTTCTTGACCGTCATTTTCCCTTAGATTTTACTTTGAAATTACTCGTGTTGGCCGGTAAGTCATAGTTTCACTACTAGAGTCACAAAAATTAGAGCTGATAGACGAATTAAGCTATTCGGGTTCGTTTTTTAAAAAAACTCGTCCAATTCGGTTTGTTATACAAACAGATCAAGCTCGAATAATTTTTAAACTCATTATGCCATCAAACCAATCTCAAACAAGCTACTCCTAGTTCCTTCTACTCATGATGTTTAAAAGTTCAAGGTACTCGAGATTCGCTCAGATAAAGCTGTTTTGAGATTGGCTTGGCTCGAGTAGATGTCGGTGACCGTTTAGTGCACTACAAACATGTGCTGTGCAATCTGAGCCATCCAAAAATACTTTCAATCATCCAAATTTTGAAAAATATACAACCGAGGTGTAGCGGACGGCTCAAATTCGCCTCACGCACTACACTCCTGTAGTGCACCTCCACACTACAAGATTCCCGCCTCCGCCTTGTGCCGGGCTATAAACGAACCGAGTAACTCGCGAGCTTAGCTCGGCTCTGCTCGTTAAGGCTCGACTCGGCTCGTTTAATGAGCTGAGTTCGAATTCGAGTTTTCGGCTCGTTTACTCTCGTTTAGTAAACAGCGGCTCTGCTTGATTAATGAGTCTAGTTTAGTAAATGACTCAGCTCAACTCGATAAAGGCTCAAGCCAAGCTCAACTCAATTCATGTACAACCCTACCTTGCATAATGTGAATTGAAAAATGAACCGCCTAGAGATCTGCACATCATGAAAGTTATGGCATTGAATTACGACTCACGAGTTGGAGGCAAAGGCACGAGACGATAAACTTAACCTATTGCCGGATATCAGGTTTATCTGCAGATTTGAGCACTAGATTCAAAGGTCAATTATCGAAAAAGTGTTTGTACCTCCATTCCCTTACAATTTTAACCGTAGAATTACAAATAGTCCCTTTCTGACAAGAGTCTTTTATGCAATCTTGCGACTGACATTACATAAAAACACAAATACATGCACTTTTGGATACAACCGATCTGAGGTGCTAGATTCGTACTACGATTGCCCACAGATCTGTCCACAGTCCCCAAACCCAAGCTGTATTGGTTGGTCGCCACTTGCCTTCCCTACCCGCACTCCACCTCCCTCGGCCATGTGCTGCTTTTTTATCCAAAAGCCCCACCTTCCTTGCCTTCCTACAACAATCTCAAGTGTCCACCCAAAATTTATTGAAAAACTACAAATCTTGAAGAGAGAAGTAGGGTTTGTAAACGAATCGAGAATCTTTTAAGTTCGAGTTCAAGATTTCAACTCGTTTAATAAATGACTAAGTTTGGCTCGAGCTCGACTTGTTTACAGCCCTAGAGAGAAGTAAAAAAAAAGAAAAGTAAGTGATTCAAGACGAGACAAGAAAAAGAAAAATCATATCCTGAAGTACTCAAAAAAAAAAAATCTCTTTCTTATTTTCCTCTGCAATTGTTATAACTTCATTGATGATTAAATACACACATGGTAGGCAATGAAGGTGGGTGACCAAGATTTTGTGGTTGTTTATCTTTCTGCTACGCATAGTAACTCAAAGAAAACCTAATCCTACAGAACAAGGTTCAGCAACTGTATCTTGACGGGGCCTGATCGTGTGACTGGACTTGCATTGTAATGACAAACTAAAAGAAACTGTGCCCCATAACGCATTTTTCCTTCTTCTGTAGTCATCTTTGGTTATTTTGGGGATTCAAGCCTCGTTCGTGTTGTTGTCTAAAGGGAAGCACGTGTCTTCACCGCCGGTGCTCCACAGGAAGTGAGCATAGTTACCGGCATAGTAGGAGTTGCTGGAGTCAGCCGCGATGGCCTCTAGATATGTCTCCTCCGCCGCCCACAGATCCTTCCTTGCCTGCCACAGGAAGCTAGCGTACTTGCTCAACGCCTCCGCATCCGACGGCTCCACCTTCACCGCTCTCTTGAAGTACTCCTCAGCACTGTTCCATAAAACAAAACAACCCGAACCAATTTTAGAACCAAAAAATATCCCAAGAGAGTGCACTTGTTAGAGAAAACACACACACTCCCCAGTGATAGCTGATAGAGGAAACTAAACTACACCACATATTACCAATCAATAGAAAGACACCTTTCTCTTATTCAAAGCCACTAATAAGAATATGACAATCTACAAATAATATCAAAGTTCTAAACATTTCTCCCTTCAAGAAGGGATCCTACGGCACCCCGCGTAGTGCGTTGTGCAACCATCGGTCTCATCAATAAATAGTCCTTGGAAGAGAACTCTTTATTCATTCTGACCGTTGAAAACCCTTTTGAACCGCTGCGATGCCGCCCGGTGCAGGGCACTACGTAGGGTGCACTACAGCACCCCGGATCCCTTCAAGAAGAGGTCTAATTTGACACACTACTCCCCATTTGCGTGGAAGACAGAACCATGTGAATTGAAATGAAAACAAACAACAATGCAATTGACAAAGATTAAAAGAAATCTGTATCAAAAAATCGTACCCATCGTAGTCGTTCACGACGAGGTAGAGGAACTGGGCGTAATTGGCAAGAAGAAGAGGGTTACTGGGGTCTTCATCCAATCCCTTTTGATACAACGTCTTTGTTCTCACGTACTCCACATATTCATCCGCTTCAATCTTCGCCGTCACCGGTGAAACGAACCTCTGCATCGTTTCGTGATCCAATGACTCATCCCTCAATTCCCCCTGCATCCTCGCTGCTTCTTCCACTATCGAATGCCATACTCCCATCTCCTCTTCACTCGTCACTTGTCCTGATACCGATTCCTCCTCCCTCGTCGTCTCGGGAAGTACAGTACTATGACAGTTCAGTAAAGTTGAGTCATCAAAACGCCCCTCACCATCTGTATTACTCGCAGTTGGCCGGAATTTCCCTCCTCCACCGTCGTTCGCTCCGATTGAGGTCGTCTTCCCACTAGAAGACGAAATTGAAAACGTTTTGATTTTCGAAGAATCGAACTTTTGCTGCTTATGATGACTAGAATCTTCGTAAACCGAAACAGACTCCATTGTAGCAGCATGAGATGTTAGCGGGACCGGTGCAGCAATCGCGACATTGCCGCTCATCGAATACACACTGTAATTCGCCAGTAAAATCATCATGTAAACCATGAGAGTCGGCGTGTGCGAGAAAACCTGCTGGAACAACCACACGAACGAAGCGTGGATTTCGCTCTGCACGCGTGCTAGAATTCCCTGTAGGTCTTGCACGCACGAGAGCCTTTCGCTCATTTGCAGGGTGAAGCTATGGAGCTCTCGTATTATGAAAACCATCGAGGAAAAAGCCTTGTTGACAGAGCAACACGCGGAGTAATCCCCTGATCCTCTCAGCCCTTCTTGGCATTGCTTCTTCCTCTTTATCATCCGAAGCGAGACCGGTAGTTCCACGCTGTTCGCCTTCCACTCCATGCTCCCCGGCCAATCAGGCGGCTCAAACAGTCTCTGATTCTCTGCGATTTCGATACCACTATAGGCTTTTTTAGAAGAAACAGACGATTCAGTGGTCCGGCTATCGTTTTCATCGTCGGATACTTGGAATCTCGTGGCCAATTCTTGAATCTTTTTCGAGAACTCTTCATCCGAAAACGAGTCAAATCCGGCACTGGTAGCTCGTCGGATAGTTCGACGTCTCGGATTCGGGCGAACACAAGATCGAGAAACGTAAATCTCCGTTCCAAACAGGGGCGATTGGTCTAGCTTCTGAAAACATCGGACTGCAAGAGCTCCGTCGCTGAAACAACGTCGTTTGAGGGAAGGGGATGGGACTGTGGGAACTAGGGTTTGAGGGGAGGAAGGAGAATGAGGAAGGGAGGGTTGAGACCATTGTAAAGTGGCCCTAACAACTTTCACTCCCATTTTTTGTCACTCTCACTGATCAAAAGCAAAAAAAAAAAACGAACTAGAAAACCAAAAGGCAAATAGATTTTAAAGAACAGGATCAAAGTCCCTCAAAAGAAACTGAAATCTGGTGGCCTTTCGTATCTAACCTGCAATTGAAGAGAACAATTACATAATCAGGCACATGCTAGGAGAAGGGAAATGTAAATCCTAATTTTTACTAGGAAAAAGGATGAGAAAAGAGGGGAAATCTGTAGCTCGAAAAATGGTGGAAATCGAAAGCTGTTCGAGTCAAGTGGGGTAAAAACTGAAAGGGCCCGTGGCCGTGATGATTCCACGCACTATTTTCTCACCACGAAAATCGGATCGGAGAATCGGAGTTCCAGGAAAAATCATGTGGCGCGGAAACCGATGCGGGGAACAGAGATCCCGAAGCCGAAAGAAGTGGGTTTTCGATGAGAGCGGAGAATGTGTGTGCGCTTACTTATAGTAGTAGTTCTTGACGCCGGCCAGTGGTCCAGTGAAATCCGAGGAAGATTCCGGCGAAGGTGGATTTTTTTTCTGAGACCGAAGTTTTGGTCCTCGTTCAATTGAACTAAAGGCAAATTCTGAGGTCTTAAATACTCCACTCTCCCATGGAAAAATCTCCCTTAAATATGCAATCGCAGTAGCGGTGAGTTTGGAATCCCAACGTGTATAGATACAGGGTAAATTTTTTGAATTAATATCAGTGTTCTAAAATAAAAAATTAATCGGCACTTAATTATTGGCGGGATTTATTCAATTAGATCCGATTTATGATTAATCATCGATTATTAATTAATATGCATCGATTAATCGTCAATTAATCATGTTAATTACTCAAAGATGGCCGACCGCACGACTAGCGCCAAACGACTTTCAAAATATTAATACATTGTGAAAAACTAACATGTTTCGTAAAATAAAATATATATATTTAAAAAAAAATCTTTGCGAAACAGGGGTGCATGTGTTTGGTAAACCATGGTTTTGGCAAGTTGTATGTAAATTATTGAACGCTGCTACAGGTACAGCAGGTAGTGTACAGCAACAGCGTATGGACCGCGTTTGCGCCTATATCGGGTTCCGCAAAGATGATCAGAGCCGCTCATCTTGTTCAAAATACTTCTTTTAGGGTACTTGTAAAAAATCAACTCAATCCAATAACGAAAAGGGTGTTTACGAATCATTCAACTTTGATTCAAAATTTAGTCAGTAGCTTTACTGTAAATTATTAGACCCGAGTCAGAAGGCAATAGGTGAGCGGGTTTCTGAGAAATTGGTTGAGGAGTTTAACGCGGACTGTGTTTAGGAAACAGCTGTTTCTTTCAGGCAGCCAGTGAGTGCCATCTGTTTTCACCGCCTCAGTTTTTCTCTCTTTTTGAAGTCATTTTTGGATTGTTTCTTTTCTTTTCTTTTGTTTTTTTAAATCTATAGTGGAGTACTAGTGTATTTTTTAAGTTCTTTGTTAAAATAATTTATTTTTTTAATTTGTGTCCACAAGGAGAATTTAACAAATAGTAAAAATTATGGAGAAATCACTAAAAATTAATTATTTTTCCAAAATAGATGTGTTATCCAATAAACGGTACTTCGTATGATATTCTTTAACATTCCTGCAGCTCTCGATGATATCTAAATAGTGAACGTTTATCGGAACAAGTCCGGAAAGGACCAGAAAAATGGGTCTGACAAGACCATGTCCAACTTTTCTGATGTTTTCTTTTTTGGGATGATGAAGGACCACCCTATAGAAGGGTCACTAATTGGACCCATCTATGCAGTATAAACCACGAATAACTTGAAGCATCCACCGCTCCGACCCGTCAGGTAAACTACGGTATTAGTCCAATTATTAAACTTGAGACCTTAGGTGAAAGTGAACTCTTATTTCTCAAGCCTAGACCACCAAGCTAATTTCCGTGCATAGTAATAGTTTTTTCTAAATTGGAGTTTTAAGTACACGATAAGTACAAAAAGAAAGCAACGGCCCAAAACGAAAAGTAAAATCACGTCGGAAGCGGTAAGCCATTGTGTGGTAATCAACTGAAACGGGTAGCCACCGATGGCGACGCCATGAGTACAGCACCGAACCCTCGGCGATCAACGGTCACAGACTCACAGTCAACCTTTACATAGACATACTGTAGTATATCTTTCAATTTTTTTAAGGGCTTAAATCAATACTTTTCAACATGGTCTATTTTCATTTGTTAATTTTGTCATCAAACATCAAATATCTTCACGGTTTGTACGTGTTTTCTTGTATGGAGTCTTCATCATTTATTTTGAGATAGTGATTTGGTAGGGATGGTTTAAAGATTGAGAGGGATGTTGAAAAGTCTAAATTTGGATTTGACTTATATTTAATATTCAATAAGTGAGCTGTTTTTGTTATTGTTTTTTAAACTTATGCCTTAAGGGCATACATTAACAAAAACAAATTTTTTTTTTTTTTTAATTTAACTCTCCGTCATGCATCTTTTTGGCCAAGTCTAGACCATCCATCTCAGCTCCACCAGTTAGGGTGTTTAGACGAATCTCTCCCACCGGTATAGGACGCACTATAAAAAAGCGCGCCTACAACATCCCCGATTCCCACCTTGATAGAGAAGAATAAATAACGTAAAAGGAAAAAATGTAAAACAAACACCACAAAAAATGAAATTAGAATGATAATTCAAAAATTAATTTAGTCCAAACCTAGTCTAAGGGTTGCACCGCCCTATGAAAATCACCAATAGATGGATACAAATTCTACTAGTATATATAACGACTAAAAATATCACAATATTAGTTAGACTAAAACGAGGGCATGGAGCTACTAGAAATTTAATCGGTCATTAACTTTAACATCATGAGAATAATTAAATTGCACCCAAGTTAACCCTGATAAGTTATCATTAGCGATAACTAATGATTAGAAAATAAAAGATAACTGTATGTTAAATTTATGTTGTAATAGTAGTAATTAGGGGTGATTTCAGTTTGGTTCGGTTCGAGGTGAAACTTTCAATGACCGATTCGATTTGGTCCAAATAGTTTCAGCACCGATCCCGACCGAAGTTGAGTCCGGTTCGGGGTGGGGCGGGGTCGGTCTAGTCGGAGATTTCGGTACTCCACCTGAAATATAAAATTTTCATTTAATTTAAAATGTATATATGTAAAATATATATAAAAATCAATTTATATAAAATATTTTACATTTTTAATGTAAAATATATAGTAGTTCGGTTCGGCCTGGCAAAAATTCCAAAAAACTGAGACCGGTCCTGTTAAGTTAAAAAAAATTCCGCCATCATCCGATCGAAAACCGAACTGAATATTGGTCGATTTTTTCTGTATGTCGATTTTTGTAACACCCCTAAACGGGCCCTGGTAGTAGTAAGAAGTGGACAAGCAAAGGCTCTTCCAACTATGGTTGTACGAATGGAAAATAAAGCAACAACAATTCCAAATGATCTCACCTATGTAGTCCTATATACGGGCCGCAGGTTGCTTTCAATTCACGAGGGATGTGGGTACGCGGTTGCTATGGTGGGCCAACCCTGAATTGATAGTTTCCATTTGGTAGCATGTGGACTAGCTACAGGAAGATTAATTTCCACTTTCCAGCTCCTAGGTTTTCTGGTTCCCCACCAATGAATAGACTGAATGTTCTAGTATCTGGTAGTAGTACTTTGACATCTATCATAGCTAGGTTTTCTTGTGCTCCATTGAATAAACTGAATGGTGCACATGGTATTGTTTAGGCAGGGGTACAGACGGGCACATGGTGCATATATACATGTTCTCCAGAATGGGAGATGCTGCCGAGCACGGGCTGTTCGTCTCGGCACCGACGGCTTGGATTTAATCCGAGTGCATTAAAATCTGAACCGTTTGTTGCTTAAATTAAGATCTGAGTCGTCGATTGTCGAGATATGCGATCGGATGGACCGCTTGGCACCACTGCCAAACGGGGTTCTTGACAGCATCCCCGGGTCCTCTCCAATGATGCATGCTTGGGAAAGTTTAACGAGAAAGTTTCAAGATGCAGTGAATTATTCCGGAGCGAGTTTTAAGTACTTATTTTTTAAGAAGACAATTTCAAGTTTAAAAATAATGGGTTTAATGAAATTTAAAAATATGTAATATGAATCTTGTTTGAATACAGTACAAAAAAAAAATCAAAAAATTAATTTTCATTTATATTATTTTTGAGTTTGAAAATGTGAAATAAATACTTATTTTTTAAGAAGGTGTTTAATGGGTTCGAAGCTAAGAGATTGTTTAGCTTTATATGAAATCTCCTATTTACCAGAAGAAGAAGAAGTTCAGATTGATATGGGGAGTCTACCAAGGTGCACTTGATCCATCCTCGTATTGCTTTAGCGCCTATTACATAATGAATGTCGTAAATATAATGCATGACATTTTTAGAAAATGATTAAGGTTAGTAGATTTGTTATATGCGAAGTTGGTGCTTAATAGTGGCAAATCGCTTTCTTAAAGAAGCCGGGTTGGTAGCTTATGATTGCAGTTATGTCATGTACGTACGTATATATTGTTATGCATGTGTTGGCATAGTTATAAAGTGGAGTAATTAATTTCTTGTAAATTTCTTAGCTTTAGGTAGCATGGATGATTTGATTTTGACTGGAACAGGAAAGAGAATTAGCTGAGGTACACTTAAGTTGGCTCAGACACTTCTGATCGTTGAACCAAAAAAAAATACGTGCATGTACGTACGCAATCACCTATGATCTAGTAAGGTCGTACATGTGCATCACGTGTCTGTACCATCTTATATAACTCAATAAAACCACATACATAGGGGACTGATCGAAGATGTACTGAACGGCCCTCCGTAATACTTAGCTAGCAAGGCTAAGTGGGGCGCACGACACATTTAACGTACTCAATTGTGGCCATAATGATTTTTCCAGTAGATTTCTAGAGTGCATAAATGATAGATCATCTTCCTAGCCAGCTCTATCTATGTTTGGTCCCCCGTCTCTCAAGTGATAGAATTTTGGAGGCCCGTCTAGACTCTAGAGCTTGATTGTTGGGTAAGGGAATAACCCGATAACAAGCATGAAAAACGTGGGGAAGGGATTTCAGTCACATGGGCTGCCTCCAAGATCGGACAGGGACATATAGACACCGATGCCGCGCCAATCCATCGATCCTTATCTTCTCATCTCCATAACTTTCCTAGCTTCTTCTCCAACCCAGAAAAATATCACCCATACGATAGAATCATAGAACAACCATATATACATCTCTCTCTCGGATTAGTTTTCTCTTCTTCGTATCGTAAGCAGGATAATGATTTGGTTTGGTCTCGCTGCCGCACATGACTATTTTTTATTTTTTTTTATAGGCAAAATTAATTCCATTCATCCCGAAGCTGCCACACATGACTTCAAGAGTAGTTATTATGATATTACCGAGAAAGTGCTTATCTCAAAGGAAAAGAAAGCTCTTCGCTCATTTCCCGTTAATTCGTTGAATGAAGCATGTGTTCACAGTTGGAACCGCATAAGACATGCTCTCGATCCTGCTATACAGTAGTTTCTGTTAAATAG
Source organism: Rhododendron mucronatum var. ripense (assembly GCA_019656295.1). Lineage (NCBI taxonomy): Eukaryota > Viridiplantae > Streptophyta > Magnoliopsida > Ericales > Ericaceae > Rhododendron > Rhododendron mucronatum. The sequence goes on along the minus strand of BPLT01000040.1, from coordinate 1,167,156 downwards.
ATATGTAAAAAGAAAATTATGCTACACATGAACAAATAAAGAACATCAACCTTTTTTAAATCGCCCTTTTCTCTTTTCGCTCGTCGTTACTAGGAAAATCCTTACAAGTTTTTTCCCCCTCCACTTATTGATATGCTTAACCTCAGCGGGCCGGTAATTCCGCTTGACTTGGTGTCGCAATTAATGAGGTACGTGCCAAGGATGGTGCACGCACGACACAACAACGACATGTCATTGGGTTAGGCAAGACATGCATGTCACGATATGTGCTAAACAAGGCATGGCATGACAAGTGCATGAAAATGGCCAAGCTAGCTAGGCAACGCACACCATATTTTCTTATAGAATGATTTTTGCACGGGAAAATGACGGCTTAGGACTTGTTTTGATAATTAATACCCGCCAATAACAAGCTAAGAACATTTGTTAATGCTGAAAATGTACTTGACAGATATTAATTATCAAAACACTTCATTAGCCGTCATTTTCCCTTTTTGCACTTGGTAATTCCATTAGTCCAATGGATAAGGTACCGCGGGGTACATATATATCGTGCCTACGCATATAAATCCACTTCTGTTCCCTTTCCACCCATTGTTTAAAAAATACGTAAATAAATAACAACTGAAAAGGCGGAATGGACTAAGGACTTTAGGGTAATTTGAAGAGTGAAAATATCCACCTAGCCCAGTGGTCCTAGCCCTTTCATCTCGTCGTGCAAGTGGTATGCGGTCACTTTGAGTTACCTCCGTAGTTGTAGCGGGGGCAACGGTGATTCAATACCGACGAGAGTCCGAGCATATATGCGTGGCCATGTTGATATATACAATGATCAATCGGGCCCTGTTTTCCCGAGCTCAACCATCTACATCCGTCGAAAAACTGGAAAAAAATGAATTAAGCTGGATCATTGAGTAGGTTATTAGCGCATCCATTTGCTTGAATGGGCCATTCTAGAAGATGAAAACCCCATCAGAATTGCGGGCAAGTTCAATTGGAAATCTTAGAAAAATCCTTGATCGAAATGATCGTGGCGATCGAAGATATTGGTCAGATTTATCATCACTTTCTGGTTAGATTACAGCTTCGATTATGCATGGGTTATAGTTTACTAGATTACATAGGTTTTCATCCACATGAACATTATGTACAAGAAGGTAAATTTGTTTTCCCCACCACTTTAACTTAGATTTCACATTCATTCCTCACTTTTTAATTTGAGCAATTTTATGGAATGGAAACAGTGCATGGTAGATACATTACATCGCCTATGCACAAGAATCTAAAAAGAGACGCGTACTATTGGGTTTTTATTTTCGAAATGTATTAATTGGGTTTTTGTTAAGGTTGAAAAAGTATATTGAAATGTGTATAAAAGTTTGTGAAGGTGTATACAAAAGTGCAACAAGTGTATTTGAGTCGGATAAATAAAGAAGAAGTGTATTTGAGTTTGTGTTTTTGTTTTAACTTAATGAAAACTCAATGGACTTTTAATAGTTGGACCTATGGTAAAATTGTAGTTTTCATCAACGTTATTCAGTGGGCTACACAGAAGGCTACAAATAAATCAAGGAGCTCGAGCTCGAGTTTTGGACTTGTGCATATAGTAAACGATTCGAGCTCGAACACTACAAAGCTTGACTCAATCCAACTTTTCTTCTAATTTCTCTTCAAATTTTTCTCTCATTGCCTTCTTAATTATTTTCTCTTCATTTCCCTTTCCTTCCCTAAATTCCAAACAGACAAGTTCATAAACATAACATACTCCATTATTAGGAGAATTTCAGATTTAAAAAAGGAGAATGAGATAATTGGATAAAGTACAACAAATTTTATTATAGGAAATTTATTTCTACATTTCTGTAATTGATGCAAGCATTTTTATTTTTATTTTTGTCTTTTTAACGGGTGAATTCACGAAACATTTCTTACATGCATCTACTTTTTACAAATTTCATGGACTATTTCGTAAATTTACCCACTAAAAGATAAAAAGAAATGTGTGTACATCAATTATGGGAGTGTAAAAATCAATTTCCTTCACTATATTTCCAAATTCAAAAAATTTTGGTACGGGTAGGATATTACCACGTGGTGCCCGACACTCTATCCTAACCGTCTAATATATTTTTGGACGGCTCAAATTTGAGGGGATTATCGTGCATTTGAGTCACTGTTTCATCCCCCAAACCCCCAACCCAAAAAAAACAAAAGAAAAAGAAAAGCAACAGAGCCGAGTGAACTCGACGAGTTCAAAAATCATGCTATCGCATGGCGGGAAACACGTGTGACACGCTTACATCTTTCCCGCTCAAAACAAACTCTCTCTGTCTCTCTCTCTCTCTCTCTCTCCTGCGGCTGCTAGCCTATATCTTAATCCAATTACATCTATCACTGGTTCAGTGTAATCGATTCCATAACACACGGAATCTCTCACAGTTCCCGCAGATTTTCAATCGCTTCGATCTCGCACCAGCCGAATAATGCCGAGCATCGCCAGAAATGGATTGCCGCCGTTCGCCGTCGATGAACTCAAGCGTACCAAAGCCGTCAAGGTCGAGAAATCTGGAGAGGTAAAAGCCAGTGGCGACTCTACTCCTGGAAAACGAAGATTGAGATCCAATTCGGCGGCGGCAGCAGAAGAAGACGGTGGTCCGATCGCTACGACGCCGTCTCCGACGAAGTGGAAATCTCCTCGTAGATGCGTCAATGGTACCCCCAACAGTCCTGCAAATGTGAGTATTGTACCTCGATTTCATTGCAATTTAGTATATGCTTTGAAGATTAAGCTCAGTTGCGATTAACCTGGATTCTGGATGAAGAGATTTGACGTTGTTGAACAAGCGTGGCTCAGATTTAGATTTAATATGGAATTTGAGACTTTGACGCTTTATTATGATGGATATCAAAACTAATTACTCATACTTTAGAGCATCTCCAGCTCTTTTACTCAAATTTCAAGTAAAAGTTTGTTTCGTATGAGACACTCCAATAGGCAAATCCAAATCCAAGCCCGAATTTGAGCAAAAGCTTCATTAGTGGCATGGTTGCAAATTTGGGAGGGGGAAAATAAATTTCCGTCACCCTTGATTTGAGTACAAGTTGAGTAAAACTTAATTTTGTATAGATTTGAGTCAAGGAGTGGTGGATTTTAGGGTGTTTTACTCAAATTTTGAATTTGGGGGGAAAAAAATTGGGCTAGAAATGATCTTATTTGGTAGGAGTAATTCAAAGTTGTTCAACTTTAGTTTCGCCGTCCACGTCTATCCGGACTGATCCATACGATTTTCACCAACTGCGACAATTTAAAAGTGGTTTACTTATTTTTTGCAGAGAATCACGAAAGAATATGGCAATAAGCTTGGAAAATCAGGCAAGTCGCTGGTGAAAAAACTGTCTGATGCTTTTATTGAGAAACCAAACTGGAATCCAAGAGGCAAGTTTGATCTGAAATTTTTTCTTTGTGTTGTAATTGCTCTGGAAAGACCTTTTTTGGCTTATGCTTTTACTATGTATTCTTATGTTTACTTGATCAGTCCTAAGTTGGTTGAACTTTGTGTGATATATGTTTATATGTCGTCTAACATGTTTAATGTTGCTAATATGGGGATCTAAGAGGTTCAGACAGGATGTAAGGATAACAATATATAAAATAAAGGAATTGAAAACACAAACATACAAAAGCATCAGTTTATGTGGTTTCGACAATGAGGATTGTGTCTGTGGTCTGCGGTTTTATTTCCGGCTATGCGATGACGAATATACAAAATAATACTTATCGTTAGGATTTCAAGTTTTTGAATGTTGAGAATTACCGTAAGGAGCCTTTATACAGTTAGTTCTTTTTGTTAATTGAGTGTTAGATTTGATTTTATGGGACAGATGTGGAGCAGCTGAGTGCGGTGAAGGATAAATTGCACGTATCAATGGCGCCATGTACACTTGTGTGCCGAGAAGATGAGCAGAAAAGGGTTTTGCAGTTCTGCAGACAATGCATAGAACAAGAAAAGGCTGGGAGCTTGTATGTGTGTGGATGTCCAGGGACTGGAAAATCACTCTCAATGGAAAGAGTTAAAGAGTCTCTTATCAAATGGGCAAAGGAGGTAAGCTGGTTTGCGTTTACTGAAGTTCTACGATTTGGGATTTGTCCATTGATTATGTGTTGTCAAATGATTTCAAGCAATAGAATTAGATTTTCTTGGCGTGGCACATGTTAATTGATGTATTTGTATCTCATTGTCAATTCTACTTTGCCTGCTGAACCGAAAGTACCTTCAGCTCATCTTTGTGAAAAAAGGTTTGAGTGGAACCAAAGAAGTAGCATTATGTCATAATTAACCCCTTAATTAGATCGAACTGTGACATTGCATGTGTGGGCAGGTTGATTGCAAAATTGGCAAATTTAACCATCAACCAAATTTTTTATTGATCTGTAATTCTCGACTTTCTTAGCACTCTTGCTAATTGAATTACAATTCTTGATGTCAGGCAGGTTTTCAGCAACCAGATGTGTTAACTGTAAACTGTACTTCTCTTACGAATACATCTGAAATTTTCAGCAAGGTACTGAGATAAATAAAATGTAAATGAGAGTTCCTTCTCATACCTGAATTCTACAAGATTCTATATGCTTATATTGCATTACTCTGGGCAGATAGCTGGAAAGAACCGACCCCAAAAGAAAACAACTTCACCTTTGCAGAATCTTCAAAACTTGTATTCTCAAAAGCAGCAATCAGCTGGTATGAAGATGATGTAAGCAACACATCCTCACCCTTGTGATGTTCCTACTGTCAGATTCTTTAGCATACATATGCGGCCCACTAGAGCAATATCTCTCAATATTTGAAAATGCATACCGGTTTTACTTGTTCAGAGTTACCAAAAGTATGGTTGTGCTGAGGGAGACTTTTGTCTTTTTACAGGTTGATTATTGCTGATGAGCTGGACTATTTAATAACTAAAGACCGGGCTGTGCTTCATGATCTTTTTATGCTTACAACTTTCCCATCCTCTAGATGTATATTGATAGGTACAACAATGACAAATACATAAGTAAAATCTTTTCGATTTTTGTATGTGATGTATATTCGTAGTTGTGATTTCAAAGCAGATAACACTTAGCTGCCAGCGTGTTAAGTCCTCATGCTCTATTTGGTTTTCAGGAATAGCTAATGCTATAGACCTAGCAGATCGATTTCTTCCAAGACTGCAGTCATTGAATTGTAAGTTCGCTATTTGCTTGATTTAGTTATTTCAATGCAATATCCTTTACATATGTTTGGTGACAGATATTGTCTTTCAAGACCCTCTTTTTGTTGCCAGCTCTTCTCCCAAATTTTAAAATAGGATTCGTACATTTTAAATTATGTTTAACAATGTTATGGAACATATGTAAGCTTAAATTGTTATCCAAATTTCGCTGGTTTCCTTCCTTAACATGGCTGAACTGTCAAAAGAGAACATTCTGCTATGTTGGTCGGTCATTATGCTAACTGTTTGGTTCTAGGCAAGCCAATGGTGGTAACTTTTCGGGCCTACTCCAAGGATCAGATCATGCTGATTCTTCAGCAGAGGTTAAAGGTAATTCTTCTGCTTTTTCTTTGCTTTTCTGTATACAAGTGGTGTTCTTCGTTTAATTAATGCCATGCTTAGTGGATCTTAAAAGACCCCTGAGCTACCGTTTCTCTTTAAGGAAATGGAAAGCACCTTGGAAGTGACTGTTCTCAGTATTTTCTTGTCACGTCTGAATTATTACACAGATTTAAAACTATAGCTTAATATGTCCTACGTGAAGTTGGTTAGAGTATTATTACGAATTTCCAAAGCAAAAAAAGTAAGGCATGAGATTGAGGCTATAAGAGATTATAGATTACGAGTCTGCAAGTACAAGTTAACAAGTTGCAGCTTAATTATCTTCTAGCAACCCTATGTCATTATGGTGACTTTTCTCCTTCAACTGTTGAAACATATGAGTACCCTTTAATTGTTGAGGTACCTCAATGTTCGAGGTACCTTGAAAAAATATAAGTGGAAGCCTTAAATTCTGAACCAAATTTGTTTATTTTGTCCATTTTTTGTTATTGACTCAATACTTAATGCTATGTCTACCAACAGGATCTTCCTTATACAGTCTTCCAACCGCAAGCCTTGGAACTCTGTGCCAGAGTGAGTTACAACAATTGGAATTCACACTATGTTCTGCAAAAATCATGCTGGCTTCTCTTTATTTGACACATTGCCATTAGTTTTAGTTTGACCCAACATTAAGGATGCAGCTTCATTTTTCTATATTTCAAGCAATAAGTGAAACATCGGCACCATATGCCGTGCGTGAAAACATTGGAGTTATATCTTGACCGTTGGTATTCATGTATTTTCAAACGTGCAGAAAGTTGCAGCTGCGTGTGGAGATATGAGGAAAGCTCTGTGCGTCTGCAGGTTGGTCCTTATTGCAATAATTTCAGTCCGTAGTTGTACCTATGTTAAAATTTGTATGCAAGAGGGTCCACATTTTATTATAGAAGCAGTGCTCTGAGGTAACGATTGGAGGACAAGGAAGTATGATTAAAAGAGTGGCCGAAATAGGTAACCCCTATCTGTAAATGAATAATAGAGTTGGACTTAAAGAGTTCAAGCCATACAAATCACAGCAAGTATTTAGGAAATGGTGTCATAAGCTAAAAATCTTAATTTAGTTGCTTTGGATGAAAGTAAATTTGGGCATAAAACACTCTAAAATTGTTTATTGTGTAGCTTAACAAAATGTTATGGTAATTTGTAAACCGCAATGTCCTTACGCCGCCTCTTTAATTTTGTTCCAGGAGTGCAATTGAGAAGCTAGAAGCAGAGCTCAGGGAATCAGTGTGCAATTTGGATTTGTCATCAGCAGACATTGGATTCCTTGATCAACAGTCTCCAGCTTGTGACTTAATAAACCAAAACAGTAGAATTGTAAGTGGTTTCTATTTATGTAAACTTAATCCCTTTCAAGCAACTGCCTCACCTGGCAAATGGAGTGTTAGCCAAGTGGTAGGCACCATGTACTCCCGTGCATTTGACAGTGGTTCAAACTCCACAAACTACAACTAACATTACAGACTTTCGATGAGCAAAAAAAACAAACTGTCTCACCACACGTTTTTTTTGCTATCCAAGTGCAAGACTAATAGAAGTAGAACAAGCCAGACGTAAACCTTGACTGCTTATGGGTCACCTGAAATCAAGGCATAACCAATATGTGAAGTTTTTTATGCAAAGTAATTGCCTGCACTGTCTTTCAATTTTCTATCTTCCCTCTGTTATGTAATTATTATCTGAATATGTAGTTGATTGGTTTTAATTTAGCAAATGGTAAGTTTCTATCTGTCTGATTCATACATAGAATAAAGCAAATCGGTAGAAACTTTGTTCACATTAATAGAAAGATATATAGGTTAAGGTAGATATTTGAACTGACAATTCTCTCTCGCGAATTATTGCTTTTCCATGGTTCTTGTTTGTCAACTATTTCACTGGTCTTAGAGTAACATTCCTTTTTCTTTTTGTTCTCCCTGGGTTTGAATATTTCGTTCTATATGGAAATACTCACGTGTCCTTATTTTGTTGCACGTCTTCCTTACAGTCAATTATACCAATCTTTATTATTATTATTATTGCAACTTTTGGAGCTTGTTACAGGTGAGGGTTGACCATATGGCTATTGCTTTGTCAAAGACCTATAGATCACCAGCAGTGGATACCATACAATCCCTTCCACAACATCAACAGGTAAGTTCCGTCTGATAAATGGATAATTAGTTGAGCAAAAGTACCTAAGCGATGCATTTGCACATTGATAGGTCTGCACATAAAAAATTGACACTTTGAACAGATGATCCATGCTTCAGTCTCTGATAAATCATAAGACAGATGAAATGTCGATAAGAATGGAGCATGTTAGTGCTTAAAGCTGTTTTCTTTCCTTGCTCAAAAACCAGTTGGTTTTACATATCTACATTTTTTTATTTACAATGGCTTCAGATCATACTTTGCTCTGCTGTGAAGCTTTTCCGTGGGGGAAAAAAGGACGCAACTATAGGGGAGGTATATTATCTGACATATTCCAATATAACACTATAAGAAAACAGTTTTTAACACATTTTATATTTACTGTTGGATGCAGCTCAGTAAATCGTACTTGGATATCTGCAAATTGATACTAATCCCACCAGTCGGAATTATGGAACTTTCTAGCATGTGCAGAGTACTAGGGGACCAGGTGAGCTCAATCTGCTACGTGTTCTCAGTGGATTCATTTGTTTCGGCGTAGTACTCTTTACACGATCTAGATTGAGCACATGAAGCTTCTTTTACAATTGGAATGGATACCTCATAACTGGAAAGCAAGATGATATATTGATATGACAATGTAAATTCAATGATTCAACGTGCAGGGTATTCTCAAACTTGGTCAGGCTCGAGAAGATAAATTAAGAAGAGTAACACTAAATGTGGATGAAGCAGATATCGCATTTGCACTGCAGGTACATTAAAACAAATTTGAGCTTCATTATTCTGGGTCCTGCTGTCAATATCTTTAGAAAGTCATAGTTTCAATCTGCTTGCTTATGAAAACCTCAATTTTTTGGCTAATTGTAATTGTGTGATTGGCAGGGAATTCGTGTCTTTCGGAATTGTCTTAATGCTGGAAACAAGAATATGGACTTGTGATTTTATTTGTGCCTTGCACTGGTGCCTGTTCCATTTTCAATTAGCTGCAGTCTCTTATAAAGGTTGGAGTGCTATCTTCTATCATTCTTGCTCGTACAATTCTCGTGTATAGGCAATTTTTTCTTTCTTCAATAAAATGGCGGTTCTTATTTTCATTTGACAAGACATAGTACTAAGAACAATCCAACAACATTGGAGCAACGTTTGTTTAGCATATACAACAACAATAATAGAACCCATCTAAACCCCAACCAGTGGGGGTATGGGCGGGGGAGGATTGGAGACAGACCTAACCTTTTGGCAATATATGCACAAAGTGGCTGCTCTCAGAGTACCACTAAAACAATGGCCTCCCTATACCTCCAAGAACCGAGGTGCTAAAGGGACGTTTTGCTGTTGAATCATGCCCCAAATCAAAGCCGAAAGGCATAAGAGTCAAGAGAGGGTAGATCTAGAGACCCAAATCAATTTGTGTGTACATTACCATGCTTCCTTTATTCATAGTCCATATCATCGGAAAGAAGCACAAAACTTTAGTTTAGCATATTAATGAAGAAAATACTGTGACTGCAGCTGGTCACATTCTACCCACAAGACAAACAAGCAAATGGAGTTACAGTGTTACAGGAGTGTTATGAACGCTGTTTGTGATACTATTTTAGCTATGGAGTTAATAAATTGGAGAATAATGCATGTTTGTGTCATGCTAAAAATGCTCTATTTGCAGATATCATTGCTTTGGTGAGCTTGATGACGTGCGGATACTTCAGTATACTCAGATATGCGGATACTTCAGTATACTCAGATATGCGGATACTTCAGTATACTCAGATAAAGGTTAAAGGTCTTGACTGAGGGAACAATCAAAGGCGGAAACTTGAAAGCAGTTTTGCTATTTTTATCCTGGAGGCAGTCATTTAAATCATCTCAGTTCTTTTTTAGATTAAAATTATTGAAATAAAAAAAAAATAGCTAAGTAGAAAGTCCAAAATGATTACAGATTTACATATCTTCTTTGTAACAGAATTCCTTGATAAATGGATATTTATCACATTTTTAATAGTAAAATAATTTGTTTCATGTTTTAGCATTCACCTTCTCTTATTATATTGCATCCAGCAAGAGTTAACAAGTTTCACATTTTCGGTCAAGGCCAAGCAAGAAGGGGATCTTAGTAATTCTAAGTTCAAATTTTTGAGTAAAAAACGCCTTGTTCCCTTCGCGATTCAAAAAGAATTTTTCAAAAAATTCCCCCTAGATTCTCCCTACTTTCCACATTTTTCTCTTTATCTCTTTCCTCTCATTACCCCTACTATTTTTCAAAAACACTTTTCAAATCCCAATCCAAACAAAGCATTAATTGTGAGAGAAGAGGAATAACAAGATGAAATAATTTCTTTTTTATTTCCTTTTGTCGGGTAACAGTCAGAAATGGAATGCATAAATCTACCTTAGTTATTCACTAAGTAATTAGAGGACACAAAATCTTGTTGATTTAAGCATGTGTACAACCACTGCCGTACCTAAAGCCAGGAGAGGTTTAAAAACTAGGAAACTTTTCTGGTTGTACTTCTGACGGTACCATACGAACCTGAGGTCTAGCTCAATTTGTAAAGACCGATAATGACTCAGTTGATGTCGGGAGTTTGCCTCCCGCTAAGCCTGCATAAACCCCCTAGATTGGTACCTTTTCACTAACAACCCGTTTGGTACGCAAGAGTTCGTGCGAGAAGAAAGGAGACAGGGAGAGAGCTCAGCTCAAGAAAGGGGAGCGCATGTGGTCCACTCCTCGTTGGATCGTCGTCGGACGAGTGGTTGTACGTCGCCAGAAAAGAGAGAGAGAAAGGTTTGCCGGAGAAGAGAGGGAGAGAGTTTCAGCTCGCCAGAGATTCGCCGGAGAAGAGATCAGTCACCTGAGAATTTGATTCTCATTGTTATTTGGATGGGAGGGTGAGAAACTACACCCCTTTCTTTTCTTTTCTTTTCTCACTAATAAGGGAGAATCACTTTCTTCTCTTTTCTCATCCCTCCATCCAAAGAGGCTGTAAATGAACTCGGCAATTAGAATGTTACTTCTCCACTGGACAGACTCAGCAAGCACACTATCATTGGGCGATCCAGTAGTTCGAAAATTCCTCTTCCGTAGCTTGGTGACTAGGACATGGGTTTGAGTCTCTTGGGCTAATAGAAGCTCATCCCATTCATCTTGGCAACTTGGTGGGGTTAGGGTCAGTCTATGACTCATGTCCGTCTTAGAAGGAGCGACTTCAGATGTCCCTTGCACGAACCATGCCTTACTCTGCCCTTGTAGACTCTTTGATTAGCTCCCTTGCCTCATGGAAGATTCATCAGGGATAAACTTAAGGAAAGCTAAAACTAGGGAATCAAGAACCACACATAAAAGAAAACTGGCAACAAAAAGAAAGCATTGAAGCATTTGATTAGGATGCAAAACATCTCTGAATTCAAAATGACGGAAAGTCATCCAACCAAAAGGGTCCTAAACGAAACACAAAACGTGGCAAAGAAAAACGTTAACATTGGTACTCTCTGGACTCCAGACAGAAGCTACTAACAGATCGAAAACTCAATCACCAAATATATTCATCATCGGTTCATCATCCGATTCCTCAGCGGACTCCTCAACTTCTTCTTTCTTCTTTTCCTCCTTTGCAACCTCTGCTGGGCCACCAGCAGCAGCAGCAACTGGAGCAGCGGCAGCAGCAAATTTGCTTGGATCCTGCAATTTTATAGAATTCAAACAATTTACCAGTTGTGCAAACATAATTTACATTTGTATTACTTTTCTGGTATGAACGGAAACTTGTTTCAAAATGCCAAAAAGATTAAAAATGAAGTTCAGTTAAGAAGGTTCTGGAAAAGATTAGATTTTTTTGACATTTGATTTGCTTCACTTATTTTTTTGACACATTAAGATTGTTTCGTATTTTAGCTAATTTTATTCATATTTCTTCCGAATCAAATTTTGCTTTCGGTTTGTCTCCTAAAAGAATGCAGGAATAGGAAAAGATTAAAAAAAAGCGCACCATATTCCAAAAACGTAAGCAAATAATAAGGGGCTGACCTTCAAGTATTCCTTGACTTGCTCAGCCTGTCGGAAGGAGAAGTCTGTTTCCAATGCAATAGCCAGAACATTCTTGTATGCATTAACGAACATGTGAGGCGCAGCAGCAAGTGTTGGGTACGCGAGAGCGACTGAGAGGGAGGTAACCATCGACACCCCGGCTGCAAACTTCTCCACCAGATCGTCCTCGGTGAGTTGGAGCACGTTGGGGTTGAAAACTGACCCGTTGTCATAGACAGAGTGGACTATAAGGCCGTAAGAGAACGGCCTTATTAATAGCTTCGAGAGAAGGGCGGCTTCGGAAGAGCCCACTTTGTCTCCCTTCTTTATGAGTTCTACTGGGGTGATGATTTCCACTGTGCCTTTGTTGATCTTGGTTGGAATGTTGAGCACCTGAAAATTATACTCCAGGGGTTGAGATTATGGGGAAAAACATATCACTTAGTGATAGAGAGAGGATTGAACAAGTGACCTGGAAGAAGGAAGTCTGAGAAGGATCCAGTCCGGTGTTTCCCGGGGGTACAATGACATCAATTGGAGCAACAAGGCCAACCCGAGCAGGAGCTCCAACCTGTTCCAGTTAAATAATACCCAAAAAAAAATGATATAATGTGATGTTATTTTACGACAAAAAACGTAAATGTGCATTGTCAAAGGGAAGAATTTCATATCTGCTTAATTTATAACAGAATCAATGGTGTGGAAGGTGATATTTTTACATAATAGATGAGCTTTTAATTTTTCGATGATTGAACCATGCAAGTTTTCTTGGGTATAAAATTTGGATACATATACCAGTAAACAGGCATTGGGTTCACACTGTAAGAAAACAAGGGCTATGGTAGCGTGCAAAATGCTAGATACACACCCATAATTACGTGTGTGCAAATGTACAATATGTGCCCCTTAAATTGCGTATAAATTTGGTAGCATTTGGATATTTAATCATAAATCAATCTTGAATTCATAATTTTTAGGAGGAAAGTCATAACATAAAATATAACCATTAAATTCATACAGTACTTAACATTCATATAATGAGATGATCATGCTATGAGTTTTTTACCGGCTTTTTGACATTTTTGGTCCTCAAAGTATTTCCATCGTGTAATTTTGGTCCCCAATATTTCAAATGCTAACATTGCATCCCCAAAGTATCAATTTTGTCTTTAAATGGTCCGTGCGGCTGACGCCGTTCCTCCCCTCCGACAAAACCAAGGGTAATCTTGGTATTTCACCCCTTCTCTCCCTCAAAACGGCGTCGTTTGGTTAGCCAAATTGGCTTTTTGACTTTTTTGGTCCCCAAAGTATTTCCGTCGTATCATTTTGGTCCCCAAAGTATTTCCGTCGTGCCAGTCAAAAAGCCAATTTGGCTAACCAAACGACGCCGTTTTGAGGGAGAGAATGGGTGAAATACCAAGATTGCCCTGCCGTTTTGAGGGAGAGAAGGGGTGAAATACCAAGATTGCCCTTGGTTTTGACGGAGGGGAGGAACGGCATCAGCCGCACGGACCATTTAAAGACAAAATTGATACTTTGGGGATGCAATGTTAACAATTGGAATATTGGAGACCAAAATGGCACAACGGAAATACTTTGGAGACCAAAAAAAGTCAAAAGGCCATTTTTTACCTTGATGCTATAAAATTTATGCAAATGTTATGACATTTTTATAAGTATGTTATGTATCATATTCAACTGTTATGAATTTAAATAATTCAAGAAGATACATACAATACAAATAATAGTCCATATTATCCCACTTTTCAGAAGTGTTTCCCTTCATTTAGGGCTCATGGGATCATGTGACTCATAGCTAAAATTCACAACATTCTCGTACCAAAAAAAAATGAGGTGGCAAAGCATTTTTCCCAAAAAGTGTAGAAGTATAGAACTCCAAGGTTCACAACAATTCAGTAATGTGTATGTAAATCCCGATGCTAAATGTGTGCTTAGAGGGTGTTTGGATAAATAAGCCAAAGTGGCTTATTTTTTATCCTTATTCAAATTTTTTTTGTATCACTTGGCTTATTGTTAATTTTTTGGAGATTATTGTATTCTCATGACAGGAGGAATCTAAAAAGTAAAATTTTTTGACCGAAATCCATTTTTTTTTAATAAAGACGAAACAAGTGGCTTATTGACTTATTTTCGTTTTTTTTGTAGGTTTATTTGGTTCATTTTTTGAGAGAAAGCTAGTGGCTTATTTAGAAGAACAATCCCTTAGAGCGTGTTTCACTAACTAAAATAAATACTTATTTTTTTTTAATTAAAAGTAATATATTATGAGAATGACGTGTTTACCACGAAACTTAGTAGAACGGGGCCTGAATGCATTGAATTACTGTTAAAGACCACATACTGTGACAATAACAGTCTAGCACGAAACATGCTAGGGATTCATGACAAAGGATAGAAAAATACTCCTATGATGATAAGAGTAATCGGATCTAAAAGGCCAGAACAGTATACCTTATACTTGGCAACCTCTTCGCTCACTTCCTTGAGATCTCCCTTGGTAAAGATCAATCCCACGTTACCCTGATAATTGCCAAAATAAGCATCTCACGAAATATATATGCATGTTTTAGGAAAGCATTAAAGAGTTTCTTTGGATTTTTCCCAAAACAATGAAAGATCATAAGCCACTGCATGTACTAAGAGGGGAACTTTTTCAGAAATCGAAAAGAGGTTTCAGAATTCACTCAATCGAACTGGTCAACAAGGAAACAAACATAAAGGTTGTAATGACAGAAAAAATTGGTGTGAGGCATTGCTTCCCAGGTGGAGGCGTACGTTCGTGCCTCACGGGAGGCGGCATTTGGGGTTTAGGCTATGGATGGCCTCTAAGAAAATGACAGAAAAAATTGGGAAAACACATGGAAATATTAACAGTTCAACACTTTCTCTCTGCACAAACTTTCCCGCCAACCAAACAGACCAAAACACATCAATGATCAAACGACAGAAAAACGACTTTATTTGATACTCCAAGATCTAAACAACTGTTAGCAACTTAGCACAACTTTTCAGAACCCGAAACGATTGATCAGACCGAACAGTCCATCGAGTCATCGACACGCCATAATAAAAAGGAGAAGCCTATGGCACCACAAAAAGATAAATAATAAAAAGGAGAAGCCTATGCGTTACATATTTTCAGCAAACGAAGGCGAAAAAACAGAAAGCACATAGTAACAGATTAAAACTTTCATTTCCGGAAACTTTCTCAGCAACCAAACAGTCCAAAAAAACACATATTCTAACAAAAACCTCATACGAACAAAGGCCAAAAAAAAAACAGAAAACACATCGAAGCAGATCAAAACGTCCATTTTCCAAAACTTTCTCGGCAATCCAAACAGGTGAAGTAAAAACATGAATCCATTCCAAAATACGTACTACGAGAAGGGGGACAAGGTTGAGGATGTCATTGTTGCCGGTCTTATCAGCATGGGCCCTAATGGAGCGCTTCATCATGGTGTTCTTACCCATCAACACCACCGAATCACCCCTCAACCCCTTGCGTATGTTCTGTAGCTGGTTCGACCCCACGTTGTCGGCCGCCACGACCAGGATCTGGGAGTATATGTCGAGCAGCTTGCACAGCTTTCCATCGTACGTCGTTTTCCTCTCGGCCTTGGTCGGCTTCACCATTGTTGCAGATCTTTTGGGTTTAGAGAGAGAGAGAGAGCAGGGTGGGGGTTTGGTGTGGTGGAAACCCTAAACCTAAAATGGAAAGGGTGGTGTGCAGAGGGAGAAAGCGTGAGCGCTGCATGTAGGCTTATATACGGTTAGTATGGACAAAACGAGAGCGTGTTGGGATTTGGGAAACGCCAATGGCCAGATCCTACGGTCCAGATTTACTGATCTTCTGTTTTATTATTGTTGTAATACTAGATCAGTTTCATATTATAGTCTCCCATGAAAAGTCGTGTCATTTTTCAAATTAAAAAATCAACTATTTTCGTGTATAGTATTATGAATTTTTTCACACCAAATTAAAGTACCAATTGAGATCTTTAATACGGTACAAAAAAATTTTAAAAATTATGCGCGGAAGTAGTTAATTTTTTAATTTAACAAAAGGTAAGAGAGAGAAAGTAAGATTGCCATTGTGAAACGGCGGGAGTAATTGTTATAGTGGATTTAGTTGGTCGAATTTCCTCTGTCCCGAACATCCCTATGCCTATGTGCCGAGCGATTTTTCAGGTGTTGAATTATGTATTTTTTTTATGTTTTAAATTCAACGGCCGAAAAATCTCTCGGCACAAAGGCACAGGGATGTTCGGGACAGAGGAAATTCGACCAAATAAATCCACTATAACAATTATTACAACAATAATAAAGCTGGAACGTATGTAAGGAAATGTTACATGACTAAAGCTAGAATGTGTGTAAGGAAAGATTACACTCCGAAACTTTATGCCCGAACTTGTTGCAGTTGAAGCATGTACCCTGAAACTTCTCACTCCGTTTCTTAGCAGCACCACCTCTCGGTCCAAAATTGACACTTTTGTCCTTCTATTTACCAGTTTGCTTATCAGACCTCTTGTCAAAACGTTTGTCATTCTGATTTTTCCTCACACCGGAAGATTGACCATACTCCATCATATTTGCCTTGACCATGTAGGAGACCTTTGCACTCCTATCCATACCCCGAGGTCATCTCCTTTTTCTTAAACCTGAGATAGCTCTTGAACTCTTTCCATGCCGGGGGTAGCTTGTGGATGACCGCAACCACCTGGAATGCTTCACTCAGAATCATCCCCTCAGTCCTAATCTCATTGAGCAGGAGCTACAACTATTGGACTTGGACTCCCACAGACTTGGAGTCCACCATCATGTAATCAAGGAATTGGCCCACAACAAACTTTTTAGACCTAGCACCCTCAATCTTGTATTTCCTGTCTAAAGATTCCCACAATTCCTTAGCCGATGAAGCCTCGCCATACACAGAATACAATGAATCATCTAGAGCATTTAGAATATAATTCTTGCACATGTAGTCATGCTCTTTCCACCTAGCCACATCAATTCGCTTCTGAGTGTCGGGGTTGTTCTCATCAATAATAGGTGCTTCCTCAACAAGCCACTTTGCCAAGTTCAATGTGGTGAGATAGAACAACATCTTTTTGTTGCCACCTTTTGAAGTCTACCCCAACAAATTTGCTCGGCCTATTCACGTGAGACATTGGGACAGAGGGAATCCCAAGAATAGGAGCATGAGTTAGAATAGCATCACTGTCATTTCCATTTCCACTAACACCACCAGTCTCTTTGTCTTTATCAGTGACGATAGTTTTTCCTTGCTTAGTTGTCATGTTTTCTTGAAATTAGGAACAACCACATATAAGAGAACAAATGTCAAGGTATATATACATGGATAGATTAGCAGTCTATCAAACAAGATAAGTCTGACATCCCCACAATACCATGGACCCCGGGGGTCCCAGGGGGCGCCCCTGATGGGGGTTCTGGGGGCAGCGCCCCTGGGCTGGAGTTTGAGGAAGTAAACGCTATACACAATCTGCTACTAGCAAGACCGTGGCCATCCGACTTCCCCTTCTGCTGAATAGCGTAATCTGGGTACTGGCTTATACCACACAGGTCGTGTACCAAGGCTGAGTGAATCACGCCTACCACTGGCTTAATCACTTCAAGCAAAGCATACCAGGCCGCAAGCCACCTCTGGCTAATTTCATGCCAAGTACCCAACCTACATCCGCCAAGCAGATCTTAACAGTGGGAACAAGGCAAAAATCCAAGTAGATCACCCCAGAGGCCAACCAAAATTGCTCTAAGGCCAAACCGCGTACGACTGCCTTAGGCCATAGCCTTTTTGTTTATCCCATCTCTGAACAGTGGTCATGTTGTGCACGACAAGCCAGCCGAAGCCAAATAGGTCTGTTATTATATCACGTTTCGATCGATCAATCAGTCTGTAATAATCTCGTATGAATCACTAATCAATTTGCCGAGCAGATTGATTAAACTTCTTACATCAGTGGTGCTCCACCACGTTTCTATTCAGTCATGAATTTGTTCTTGCAACTCAAAGATTAGTACAAAACAGAAACTGTTTTCTGGAATTCGATACTGATCAATGATCAAAATCTTTCTTAAGCTTGTTTGGAAAAATTCGACAATAACGTATAATTCCAGAGAACAATTTCATTGATAACAATACAATGCATGATTGAAACAAGTTATAGATTATATAAACATAAACATGAGATAACGAGATATAAATAGAAATCTCTGAAACCAAACCAAGTCCTGTGTAATACCACAGTCTCTTAAGAAAGATTCGCTACCTATCGCAAATGTTGTAGGATTTTGTTCGGCGTCTTCCTCCCAGAGTTGGCTCGGCTAAACCGCAAACCGTCGGAATACCACTGTCGACTGCCTTGGCGAACTGACTACCATCTATCTATCTCTCTCTTAAAGAACAATATGCCGGAAGGATGTAAGTGCTTGAAATTTCTGATGCCTTCTCAAAAAATGTGAGCCTCCTTTTATAGAGTGTTTTTGGCCGATGTAACTCCTGGAGATGAATGTTGCTATCAATTGCTAATATGAATTCAGCCAATAAATTCTATCAATTGAATGAAGGAAGTTACAAGATTGAATACTCCATCATGGTGAGGGGTTATGGGAATTACGAAATTCCACACATCAATACGTCTATTGATTGTGGTGCGTTCAGATAAAACGAACCCGGTATATGTTCGGTTGCCTCAAGAGTCTACACTGAACATCAACCCCATCTGGAATGACTTAAAAACACCTCCGTGAACAGAGAAGAGGCTTTTTCCATAATTCGAGTGTGATAACTATATAAATATATACATCGGCCAGGCATAAATGGAGTCATTACTCTCCGAGACGAGTATCTATTAGTAAGTAGTTTCCTCGAAGCTTGGTCACTCCAACAGCAAAAGCCTTTAAGCCAAGTCCGAATATCCCGATGCTATGGACCGATCACCTTAATGGCCTCGATAAGCCCGACAGCTTTCTAGTATGAGTCTCTGCTCTTTCCCTATCAGATGGTGCAGCCAGCGGCTAGTTCTATGATCTGCTGGTTCTTCTCGATATGGCTCGAAGCTCTTTCCTATCTATTATATGGGACTGCCATCCTTGATTCAACCGATCTTATTGAATAACCTATTTCAACAACTTATTATTGTACACAAATCGGTTGTTCGATAATAGGTTGTTGCTGTAGTTGCCAGTGCGACTGCTCTTCCTGGTTGTAATACATTTTACATCACATCTTTGACAGCTTCTTTTTCTGTTCTGACAAAAGAAGTTCTTTTATGTGCTGTTCGAGATGTTACAAAGATCGGATGAACTAGACCAAGGGGGAAAGAGGTTGCTCTTGTTCTTTCCAGTCGTTGTTCACTAAGCCGTTAACTAGTCCGGTAGTAGCTAGTAGCTCTCTTCTTGCCTAGTATCCCGGTATCCAGGTGAATGTAGGATAGATAGTTACCACCTCCGCATTTGATAACCGAAGATAGGGTCCACGTGATCAAGTTCATTTAGATTCTATGCCTATCTGAGAGTGCCTCTTAAACTAGGACGATTCTCCTAGTAATGTGAAATTCTATCGTCCTGTTGTTCCAGGAAGCTAAGCAAGAAGTCTCACTTCTCTTCCTGCTCTAAGAGATATAGATAGTAAAGGCTTTAGTTTTCTCTCTACTTGCTGCTAGCAATAGCAACCGCGGTGTAGACACCCCATTCTGGACTGTCCGGATTAGTCCTTGTTATTTCTGTTGTTGACCCGATGATGATAAACGGTCGAGAACAGTCCAGAATCGATGGATGGATTTGAGCTTTGGATGTTGGATCCTCCACCTTCAAAGCCCGCTTTCAAAGCCCACTTCAAACCCTTCAAATCTCGAGCCAAATAAGCCTCAGCAAAACCGTACCTTGCTTGCGCCACCTCCTCCGTGGCGTGCGCCAGGTATTTGCCACGTGTCGGCCATCGACCGTTGACTGAGTTTGACCTGGCGCACGGCAGGTAATAGGTGGCGTACGGAGGGTCAAGACCGGTCAAATCATCGCTTTTACAACACGCGCCCAAGACTTTTGTGGCTCCCCAAGTACAGGGAACAGTGCCCCTGATGATTATATTCGTCTGGCCGTCCCCCTCTCTCTCCTACACACCCCATCAAGGCAAGTCCCATGCATTTAATGCATGGAGGCTCCCTCCTCTCCTCAACCAGCCAAACAGGCCTTAGCCTAACTGATCTCAGTCACCCTCCCCACCATAAATACCCCCCTTGCATTCATTTGCAAGGGGTTAAGCTCATTAAGAAGCCAAGTCTATCTCTCTCTTCTCTCTTGTTCTCTCTTCTCCATTGAAAGAGTAAGAGTAAGAAGAGTACCTCACACCCCACACCACTGTCCAGTCACTGCACAGCCTCCATCTTCAACCCCCAAAGCTCAATCCATCCTCCCATCTCTTGCAACCAAAGGTATACCACCTTTGTGTTGCTTTCTGTTTTCAGTTCCTGAGGGGAACCAGAAGGGTTCTGGCTAGTAACTGATACTAGTACAGACCCCTCTCTGGTAAAATAAATCAGTCGTAGAGGACACACCATGGCGCACGCCAGCTTCATCAAGCCGTACGCCACCTTTGGTAGTATGTGCACTGCTGGCGTGGGGATCATGAAGTGTCCATTTATTGCTTACTTCCTTTCTGTCATCACCTTGAGCATGCTAATAACCAGTTTAATGCTTTCTGTATTTTAGAACTGTTCAAATGTAGATTTCAATACCTTCGTCTTTCTTGCTTTTCAAGGCCTCTGGGGTACTTCTGGTCTTGTTCCAGAGCCCAGATGATGTAAAGCCAAACACTGGTCCACATACAAACCTGGCGTACGGCCCCTATGGGTGGCGTACGGCACGCTTGTTAAAAGGCCAGTGCCTGGCCCTTACATCCCAGCTCAGTCCTGGCCTTTTCATATTTCCCCACTCTGTTTATGGGGATTTCTGTTCCTTTTCATGGCTCACAGCCATTTTATCTGCCTGTAATCTGTACATAGTACTTTATAAACTGCGTGGTTTGCCCTGGGTGTGCACTGGTCCCTTCCAGAGCCCAGAGGATTGAGAATAGGAGCTGTAAGAAATTGAGGTGGTAGTGTACGCCAGCCTGAAGGTGGCGTGCGCAGGGTATGCTGGCGTGTCGTGGCTTTGCCATGGCGTGCCAGCACGTCGCCTGCTCACGCACCCGACGGGCAGCGTACATTATCCTGTTGAGTTTCTGGCAGCGCTTGTTCTCAATCTATATTCTTACATTTAATTCAATTCAAGCAAGCAAATCATCATCCATAAACATTTTGTCATACAAGCTGCAACGTGTTACAGTTTTAATCCCTATTAACTGTTCCCCCGCCCTAACTGGCCAAAAATGATCAAATGAGATAAAAATGCAAACGTTTTAATAAAATGCCCGAGTAGAGACCGATCTCCGGATTGGGCGAGAGGGGTGCCATAAAACCCTTCCCCTCTCGTAACCTGGCTCCCGAACCTCAGATATCGAAGGTGACGACGGACCAGTCTACGCCTTTTTCAAATCAAAATCAAACCTTTTTTTTCAAATCAAAGCAAAACGTAGCAAACGTTCTCGAGTTCGGTTCCTTGGGTGTTCTTCCGCTAAAACCCGAGTGGCGACTCTGAATCGAAGCGTTTCGCCGCGCTATTTTTCCAAAAGGGCCGCCCCCCGAACAATATCCATTCCAAACCAAAATCGGGCGATTTTCCGGGGCGTGTGCCCACAGTGGCGACTCCGCTGGGGATCATTGCATTGATTAATATTTTGGCATTAATACAGGAATGAACAATCTTCAAAAGTCTGGCAAAACAGTACGCTCCGCGCTGCTGAAGAACGGAATGGTAACGTAACAGGATCTCCGCATCCGACCAATCCGAACTGGGGCTTTTACTATTGTTCACCTGTGTAGTTTTGTCTAAGTATTGATCAATAAAAGTGAGCCAAGCTTCAAAAGGCATTTTCAAAATTTTGCATTTTTCTCTCATTTAGTCAAACTTTGGCGTTCTTCATTTGCATCGATGTTGGATAAGCCCCGTTGAGGTGTTTTGGGTAACCGGCACAGTTTACTGGAGCCCGGGGTCCTCGAATGCCCAACAACCTTGGACGATGATGAGTCGTAATACCGTTTGACCATTGCTTTGCTGCACGCATTGCAGTGGGAGGTATACCGCGGCTCTAGTCAGAGGAACCCTTTAAACCAAAACCGGCCTCGTCATGCGTACAAAGCACTAGAACCTTTCAACCTAAGACAGGAACCTGCAAGGTAGGATTACTTGCATCTAACCCCCCATAAACTGTCTATGTGTTACTGCTTTCCTTATTGCATGCCTGTACATACATACATCCCGCTTTGCGTTGGAGCATGCTAGGGCGGCTTTTAGGTCTGTCTCGAGTTTGTCTCGTGATTGTTAGGACCCTGCCGTGGACCGATGACGAGTCGTGCATCCCGATGTTGCACGTTATCAATTTCCAAAATCCTTGGGTCAGCGAGACTTTGGGAAATCAGGACTGTTTAAATCTCTTGTCTAAACCTAGTCGAAGTTTCAAACAGAAAACTAGGAACAACGGAGAGAATGCCGTGATACTTACACCATCCAGGTTAAAGTGCTAATCACTTACACCATCAAGGCTGCTTACGCCACTTCGGTGCCGGTATCATGTCATCTACACCGAGTTGTTCCGACCTCCAAAGTTGAAACTTCGAGTAAGGAGCAGTCAAAAGGCTTAGACTGTCTTGACATCTTTTAGCGTCCATTAACTCAAAACAAGGATACAACGTCAAAAAGAAATCCGAGGATTCTGGCAGCATCCAAACGTCATGAGACAAACTCGTTTCTAGAGTCTAGGAGGACACTGACGACGACGATGTGCGCATTGCATTTCTTCAAATTTTTTTCAAAAGTTTATTGCAGGAACGCCACTGAGTTCTCATTTACTTTGTTGTCCAAAGCTCTAGGCCATCACCCTCACCAATCATCAATCCAAAATGCCAGCACAAACAGAGATGGCTGAACTGAAAAGGGCTGTAGAGGAGCTAGGTCACAAAATGGACAAACAAACGGTTATGGTCCAGGGGCTGGTTGACCTTTTTACCTCTGTCATGTCAAAGCTGGATATGGGGCTAATCAAGGAATCCTCTCAAGCCTGCCACGCTCCTACGGTCGGAACCAAACAATACTCAAAGGACATGTTCAAAGACCTGGCTGAGTTTCATGAAGGCAGGACTTACCCGAAGGAGAATGTTGGATCCTTTCTCAATGCCCATGCTGAAAAGGAGGACATGTGCAATACAAAAATCAATCCCAAAGGCAAAAGAGTGCATCATGTTCCTCAATCCGGTCGTCGGAACCCACCAAGGACCTTCTCCCGCTTCTCCACGCCTTTGTCCTCAGTTTATGAGAAGCTCCTTGAAGTTGGTTTCCTCAAGCCACTCCTTCCAACCCCTTTACCTCGAACATTCCCGGCATCTTACGATTCAAGTGCCTACTGTACCTTCCATCAAATGCCTGGCCATCTTACTGATGCCTGCTTCCGCCTTCGACATGCCATTCAAGATCTCATCGATAATGGCACCATTCAAGCTCCACTCCCATCAAAGCCCGATGTCATTCCCAAACCCATGACTCAACATGTTAGTCAAATATCTACCACCTCCACTCAAATCAACCCTACCTCCACCATATTCAATCAATCCAAACCAATCATGTCTCTCCCATCCGAACCCGAGGTCAACCTGACGGCCATAGGTGAAATCGAGATCCTTACTGCCGACACCTGGGTTGGCAGTGATCAGGAGCCTACAAAGGAGGAATTCAAAAGGAAGCTTGATCAATCAAAGGAGAAGGCGGACGAGCTGTGGTCTTGTGATCATGAGGACTTTGGGGCTGTTGTTCAAGAAGTTCTCTCCAGTGGGTCTGGCCGAAGAAGCTGAGGAATCTGAAGTGCTGTTGCTTGGGCCTGTCATCCTCTAACTCCCACCTCTCTGCAAGGAAGTCAAGGGTAACTATAAAAGTTGCATTTTCAAATCGCGTCTATTTTGCATTGACACTTTTGAGTCTGGGTCTGACACAGTGTCTGTCAAGTCGTCTAAGTCTAGCTCTGAGTCGGAGTTTGTGCCTCTTGGCCCTCCATGTCGTAGCTTCTATTCAAGTCTTTTTGTTGTACTTGGCAACCCCGAGGGCTTTATGATATGCATTATCCTGCTTCTAAGTACTTTGCTGGCTTTTAAATAAACTGTGTCGACCCTGACGATGAAGGGATAGATTTCGATGGGATCATCCCCAAGGAAATGTGTTCCCTCGCCGAAAGGGAAGACGAAAGGCATGCTCAGCCTATTAAAAGAAGAAGTAATTTCTAATAAACTTGAAAGACGAGGTAGACCCCTAAGAGCTTCACATTGTTTCAACGCCGTCCCCAGAAAGGCATTGCTCCAGTTCAGACGTGTTCAAAGAATTCAACAACATCTTGGTATGGATCTCACAAAGACATGCCTGGCGATGATCAGAAGATAAAGAAGCATCGAATCCCCTGGTACCGGATGCCAATCCAGAAAGCAGAAGCTCAGAGGGCTCCAGGCCTTGTACCATGTTCAAAACAGTAATAGCAGCGTTCCATCAAGTGCACATTAAAAAAAGTGCAAAATTAGCCTAGAGCGAGACATTTCCAACCGAAGTAGTCAGGCCACTTCACTATCAAAGTCATTTCATCTTGGGCTGCAGTCAAAAATCATCAACCTCGACGGTGACAAATCAATACCGTGGTCAGCGTAGATCAATTCAAGTGCTATATTTCCTTGAGAGAAGCTCGTTGGATCGAAAACCACAAGGGTGGGCGATTCCAAGCAAAAGTTAGAGCAGCCTGTTAGGCTGAAAACCTAAGGAGGCGGTCTAAGCAAAAATAAATAGGCAAAAAGTCGAAAGCTCGCTAGGCCGAAACCTGAAAGGTGGCACTAGGCAAAAGTTAGAGCGTAAAAGGAGAGGTAAAATACACGAGTGAACCTTGGCCTGAACTACGTTTTGACCTGATTCCCCAGAAGAGGATACGTAGGCAGTCTCTCTCTTCGAGACTCGGTCATAATCTATCAACTGGATCTCAAGTTTTGGCTTTGGTGCACCACGTTGGCCGCCTGAACTATGTTTTGACAAGTCCTTCCCTGAGGTTCGGTCGCAATCTATCAATTGGATCCAAGGTTTGGTACATCGCCGTAGTCAAGAAGAAAACAAGTTTCATTTGTGCAGAAGGGGGAAAACCTTTCGTCTTTCAATTTTATTTCAAACTACTTCAATTTCAAAGCTGAACAAAAGTCTTAAAATTTCTAAAGCATCAAAAACAGAACGAAATGCTTGCGAGGCCTAACGGCTCACAGTTTATTCTAAGTTCAGCGAAGTCTGGTAGCCGCAGCGGATTTGTAGTCATGCGCGCTAATCCACAGTTTACGTGCTTTTGTTCAAAGTTATGCACATTGGTCTCAAACCCGTGCGCTTCTTCAATCCAGCAGCAGTCAGAAGCAGCCAGCTACTACTGCCGACTCGTCTTTTTCCGTCTCAAGTTCAAAGCACCTCGAATACCATTCAATGGGCTTTTGCCAAGTTTTGTCATACCGTGCAAATCATGCAGACCTAATGTGACTGCACGGGGGTGTCGGTTTCAGTCCGGGCCTATACGAGTCATCCCTTTGCGTCTTTTGTCCATCTTTGGGACATTTTTCGAGTGTTTTAATCTATTTCCCATTCTGGGGCTGCCTTCTCAATTTTGTTTGTTCGTACAGGTCATTGTACATCTATTTGACCTTACGTAAGCGTCAGTTTCACCTGTCTACGGGACATTTGAATTTTGGCTCATCAAAGCCCAAGATTTCATTTTTCCGCGAATCTAAGAGTCCGCCTCTTATCCTGGGGCTTCTTCTCTCTTTTCATTCGAGCTAGGCAAGTCTATACATATACGTGTGTCTGTGTGTCGACTCAGCTCACTTGTCAATGCAAATTAGATATTAGTGGTGGGTTTATGCACTCTGTCTCAAAGGAGAGTCAATAAACTGAAAAATGTAACTTTTACATTGCTACCCTAGCTTCTATCTTCTATCCAAGCAGTGGAATCGTGTGAACAACAAGAGTATGTCAGCCCATGGCAAAGCAAAACATATCTATGGGGCACATCTGCCTAAGCATCAAGGAAGGGGCACACTGGCCCAATACCGTTACTATGTCAACTAAGGCACACCAGCCCACCAGCCCACTCAATGCCCCTCTATTTTGGCACGCAAACCCGAAACTCAAAAGCAGCGGGCAGTGAAGTAAGGAGACTCAGTGGTAGTCCTCAGGCGTCATCGTCCTCTTAGGAGCCGCCCTTAGCTTGCGTCTGCATTTTCGATTTGTGCATTCAATTTAGTACATCATTGCATATTGTATATCAACTGTTGAAAACAGGAAAAGTCTATCAAGTGCTAAAGCATGCCTGTCCAGTATCGAAAGCAGCAAGTAATCAGGATTTTGGGGGTTCACACCTGGGATCTAGTCACTATTGGAACTAAAACCGGAGCTGCTGCTTTGGGATAGTGCAATTGCAAAGGGTGATGCCACATGTCGTTCTCCCTATCCATTTCTCCATGACAAATATCAAGCACACAACATCAACGACGGTCAGCCATATCGTCCTTCTAATCAATTCAAATCAACGACGGTCAGCCATATCGTCCTTCTAATCAATTCAAATCAACAACGATCAGCCGTATCGTCCTTCTCAATTCAACGACGGCCAGCCATGTCGTCCTCAAAGTCAATTCAATGCAACGACGATCAGAATGTCGTCCACTTCAATCCATCAACGGCGATCAGCCATATCGCCCGCTTCCAACCCTTCACGGCATTCAGAATATCGCCCGCCGTTCAACTCAGCGGCCGCCCATCCAATTAATCACCACAACGGCGGTCTGCCCGTCCAATCAGTCTATAACAACCGTCCGCCCAGCCTGATCCATATCTATGTATAGCAAGTGCAACTTCCAACAGTCTTATTGCTCTGTCTCGGATGGTCTTTGATAAGGAGATTGGCTCTGGTTCCCAACAGATGGAATTTAACCTACCTGACACGACTTACCCGTGGCTGTTGAAGTTTCTGTAGGCCGAAGAAGGTTCGATCCCCCAGGTTAATGATTTGTCCGCAACTGATTAATCCCCAGGAGAGTCCGCCTCGGCATTCAATGATGGTCTGCCCATCCCCGTTTCCCAACAAAGTTCAAACCCTCTTTCAATCAAATCAACGATGGTTCAACGAGTCGTCCTCAGCGATGACCCACCGTCTCAAATCAACGATGGTTTAACGAGTCGTCCCTCAACGATGACCCACCGTCTCAAATCAACGATGGTTTAACGAGTCGTCCCTCAACGATGACCCACCGTCTCAACTCAACGATGGTTTAACGAGTCATCCCTTAAAAATGACCCACCGTCTCAACTCAACGATGGTTTAACGAGTCATCCCTTAAAAATGACCCACCGTCACAAGTCAACGATGGTTTAACGAGTCATCCCTTAAAAATGACCCACCGTCACAAGTCAACGATGGTTTAACGAGTCATCCCTTAAAAATGACCCACCGTCACAAGTCAACGATGGTTTAACGAGTCATCCCTTAAAAATGACCCACCGTCACAAGTCAACGATGGTTTAACGAGTCATCCCTTAAAAATGACCCACCGTCACAAGTCAACGATGGTTTAACGAGTCGTCCCTCAACGATGACCCACCGTCTCAAATCAACGATGGTTTAACGAGTCGTCCCTCAACGATGACCCACCGTCTCAAATCAACGATGGTTTAACGAGTCGTCCCTCAACGATGACCCACCGTCTCAAATCAACGATGGTTTAACGAGTCGTCCCTCAACGATGACCCACCGTCTCAAATCAACGATGGTTCGGCAATCAGAACATTCTTCGATAGGTCTGTCCATCTGTAACTAATTATTCCCCAGGAGAGTCTGCATCGGCCTGCCCCGAACAGATACTTTTACTTCAGTCTTGCTTCAAAGCGCATCTTCCAGCAGCCTTATTGCTTTGTCTCGGATGGTCTTTGATAAGGAGATTGGCTCTGATTCCCAACAGATGGAATTTAACCTACCTGACACGACTTACCCGTGGATGTTGGAGTTCTTTGTATCGAGGACGGTTTGGTCCCCATCAACGACGGTCCACCCGTCCAATTTCAAATCAAAGACGGTCCACCCGTCCAATTCCAAATCAACGACGGTCCACCCGTCCAATTTCAAATCAACGACGGTCCACCCGTCCAATTTCAAATCAAAGACGGTCCACCCGTCCAAATTCAATTCAACGATGGTCCACCCGTCCAATTCCAAATCAACGACGGTCCACCCGTCCGATTTCAAATCAACGACGGTCCACCCGTCCAATTTCAATTCAACGACGGTCCACCCGTCCGATTTCAATTCAACGACGGTCCACCCGTCCGATTTCAATTCAACGACGGTCCACCCGTCCAATTTCAAATCAACGACGGTCCACCCGTCCAATTTCAAATCAACGACGGTCCACCCGTCCGATTTCAATTCAACGACGGTCCACCCGTCCGATTTCAATTCAACGACGGTCCACCCGTCCAATTTCAATTCAACGACGGTCCACCCGTCCAATTTCAAATCAACGACGGTCCACCCGTCCAATTTCAAACAAACGACGGTCCACCCGTCCAATTTCTGCCTTCCGCAGGCAGCAGTCTTTCTCAAATAATCTGTCTGGCTGAATTCACCGACCAGGTTCTTTAAGATTCATGTCTTCCTTATCTTGCTCAGGATAGTCCGGAGTAGGGTGTCTAGACAACCTTTGACGTTACTTGTCTCAACTTCAACCAAATGGTGCTCCAAGTGCCGTCAAAGGGGGGCTTCTGTAGACACCCCATTCTGGACTGTCCGGATTAGTCCTTGTTATTTCTGTTGTTGACCCGATGATGATAAACGGTCGAGAACAGTCCAGAATCGATGGATGGATTT
The DNA here is from genome assembly GCA_019656295.1 of Rhododendron mucronatum var. ripense. Lineage (NCBI taxonomy): Eukaryota > Viridiplantae > Streptophyta > Magnoliopsida > Ericales > Ericaceae > Rhododendron > Rhododendron mucronatum. Next base: position 1,138,294 of record BPLT01000040.1, on the reverse strand, counting down.
GAGCTTTGGATGTTGGATCCTCCACCTTCAAAGCCCGCTTTCAAAGCCCACTTCAAACCCTTCAAATCTCGAGCCAAATAAGCCTCAGCAAAACCGTACCTTGCTTGCGCCACCTCCTCCGTGGCGTGCGCCAGGTATTTGCCACGTGTCGGCCATCGACCGTTGACTGAGTTTGACCTGGCGCACGGCAGGTAATAGGTGGCGTACGGAGGGTCAAGACCGGTCAAATCATCGCTTTTACAACACGCGCCCAAGACTTTTGTGGCTCCCCAAGTACAGGGAACAGTGCCCCTGATGATTATATTCGTCTGGCCGTCCCCCTCTCTCTCCTACACACCCCATCAAGGCAAGTCCCATGCATTTAATGCATGGAGGCTCCCTCCTCTCCTCAACCAGCCAAACAGGCCTTAGCCTAACTGATCTCAGTCACCCTCCCCACCATAAATACCCCCCTTGCATTCATTTGCAAGGGGTTAAGCTCATTAAGAAGCCAAGTCTATCTCTCTCTTCTCTCTTGTTCTCTCTTCTCCATTGAAAGAGTAAGAGTAAGAAGAGTACCTCACACCCCACACCACTGTCCAGTCACTGCACAGCCTCCATCTTCAACCCCCAAAGCTCAATCCATCCTCCCATCTCTTGCAACCAAAGGTATACCACCTTTGTGTTGCTTTCTGTTTTCAGTTCCTGAGGGGAACCAGAAGGGTTCTGGCTAGTAACTGATACTAGTACAGACCCCTCTCTGGTAAAATAAATCAGTCGTAGAGGACACACCATGGCGCACGCCAGCTTCATCAAGCCGTACGCCACCTTTGGTAGTATGTGCACTGCTGGCGTGGGGATCATGAAGTGTCCATTTATTGCTTACTTCCTTTCTGTCATCACCTTGAGCATGCTAATAACCAGTTTAATGCTTTCTGTATTTTAGAACTGTTCAAATGTAGATTTCAATACCTTCGTCTTTCTTGCTTTTCAAGGCCTCTGGGGTACTTCTGGTCTTGTTCCAGAGCCCAGATGATGTAAAGCCAAACACTGGTCCACATACAAACCTGGCGTACGGCCCCTATGGGTGGCGTACGGCACGCTTGTTAAAAGGCCAGTGCCTGGCCCTTACATCCCAGCTCAGTCCTGGCCTTTTCATATTTCCCCACTCTGTTTATGGGGATTTCTGTTCCTTTTCATGGCTCACAGCCATTTTATCTGCCTGTAATCTGTACATAGTACTTTATAAACTGCGTGGTTTGCCCTGGGTGTGCACTGGTCCCTTCCAGAGCCCAGAGGATTGAGAATAGGAGCTGTAAGAAATTGAGGTGGTAGTGTACGCCAGCCTGAAGGTGGCGTGCGCAGGGTATGCTGGCGTGTCGTGGCTTTGCCATGGCGTGCCAGCACGTCGCCTGCTCACGCACCCGACGGGCAGCGTACATTATCCTGTTGAGTTTCTGGCAGCGCTTGTTCTCAATCTATATTCTTACATTTAATTCAATTCAAGCAAGCAAATCATCATCCATAAACATTTTGTCATACAAGCTGCAACGTGTTACAGTTTTAATCCCTATTAACTGTTCCCCCGCCCTAACTGGCCAAAAATGATCAAATGAGATAAAAATGCAAACGTTTTAATAAAATGCCCGAGTAGAGACCGATCTCCGGATTGGGCGAGAGGGGTGCCATAAAACCCTTCCCCTCTCGTAACCTGGCTCCCGAACCTCAGATATCGAAGGTGACGACGGACCAGTCTACGCCTTTTTCAAATCAAAATCAAACCTTTTTTTTCAAATCAAAGCAAAACGTAGCAAACGTTCTCGAGTTCGGTTCCTTGGGTGTTCTTCCGCTAAAACCCGAGTGGCGACTCTGAATCGAAGCGTTTCGCCGCGCTATTTTTCCAAAAGGGCCGCCCCCCGAACAATATCCATTCCAAACCAAAATCGGGCGATTTTCCGGGGCGTGTGCCCACACGCGGCCTACTTATAGTATAGCCAGACTTTCCCGATTCTTATTACTTTCTTTTGAAAGCATTCTCCCTTTCCTCACACTCGCGCCCTCCTCTCTTTACAGTCGAGCTTCTTTGTTCCTTAGTTCCCTATTCTCGTCAAGCACTTTCAGTCTCTTGCCCCAGCTTCAATCTATTTCTTTGTTTAGGCAGATCTTTCTCTATTCCGAAAGTGCTTCGCTTGGTAACTTATTTTGCCCGTTTCTTCATTCCGATCTCTTTAAGATTCTATGAATTAACTATAGGTAGTGAGGGGGTGGTAGTCCTAGGTGCTCTATTAAAATGGATTTCATGAAGGCGTATGACTCAGTGGAGTGGGGGTTTGTCCTGGATATGATGAGGGTGTTGGATTTTCCGGTTCAGTTTATTAGTTGGGTTCAAGCCTGTGTTACTTCTCCAATGTTCTCTATTGTTATTAACGGTGAATTGCAATGCCGGGTAAAAGGGGCTTGTGACAGGGAGAGGAGTTGTCTCCCTACCTTTTTCTCCTTGTGATGGAAGGGTTCACTGCCTTATTGAATTACAAAATAGGCCAGTCTGGCGGTTTTCTCTATCATCCCAAGTGCAAATCTCTTAATATTACACACCTTATTTTTGCGGATGATCTGTTTATACTCTGTGGAGCTAAGGAGGGATCTTTTCAGGGCTTGTACTTTGTCTTCTTTCTATCACTTTTCTGGTCTCAAACCTAATATGTAGAAAAGTTCAATATTCTTTGCTGGGACTAACGTTGGCTGCTTTGACAACTATACTGCCTATTCCAGAGGGGTCCCTACCAATGAGATATTTGGGAGTTCCTCGTCTTTCTACTAGACTCAGAGCTATAGATTGTGCTCGGTTGAAAGAGAAGATCCTTGGAAGGATACAATCATGGTCCAACAAGACACTCTCTTATGGTGGCAGGTTACAACTTGTCATATCTTTTTAGTACGAAAAGTTTACTGGTCTTCAATCTTTATTTTACCTCAAAGGGTTCTACATGATATTGAGAGCTTGCTTATGTCTTTTTGTGGACTGGGTCTGAATTGAAACATTCAGGGGCCAAAGTGGCATACCATTTGCGTTCCAAATGGCTGTAGGATTTCATTCATTTGAAATTCTGTAAAATTTCCAACATTGATAAAGCGGCGGGCTGCTGCCCTAGCTATTCTTACTAATATATGGCTGTGCAGGCCTATCTACGCCGCCTTGGTGAACCCATAACCCTCTTGGGAGAAAAGGAGATGGAAAAATGGGACCGCTTGAGGATGCTCCTGGCTAAACTGGATGCTGAGGGGCAATTAGAGAGGCTCATGAAAGCTCATGAGGATGAAGAGGCTGCGACAAAGGATGAAGCTCATGAAGAAGAGATTCAGTACCCATTTTACACGGAAGGGTCTAACGCACTTTTGCGGGCCTGAGTAGAGATTGCTAAGTATTCTCTTCCGAGGGCGGGTTTGCGGTTTCAACGTGCAAGAAGGGAAAGGGATGACCCGGATGAGGATTTGGACGCGAAGATAGATTGGGCTTTGAAGCAAGCTGGGAGCTTGGTTTTAGATTGCAGTGAAATAGGAGATGACAAGCCACTTTCAGGATGTTCTTTTTCGCATGATGGAAATATGCTTGCCACCTGCGCTTCTAGCGGAGTTGCCAAATTATGGAGCATGCCTCAAGTGAACAAGGTTTCTACCTTAAAGGGCACACAGAACGTTTAACCGATGTTTCTTTTTAACCCGTGGACAATTACATAGCAATTGCCTCTGACCGGACTGCAAGGCTATGGAATACGGATGGGTCTTCTGAAGACATTCGAGGGCCATTTTGATCGTCTAGCTAGAATTGCCTTCCATCCATTAGGGAAGTACCTAGGAACAACTAGCTATGACAAAACTTGGAGATTATGGGATATAGATACTGGCGAGGAATTGCTTCTCCAAGAATTTCATAGTCGAAGTGTGTATGGATTAACCTTTCACCGTGATGGATCTTTAGCTGCATCGATCTTGTGGTACGGTCTAGATGCACTTGCCCGTGTGTGGGACCTTCGTTCGGGAAGAAGTATTCTCGCCTTGGAAGGCCATGTTAAATCGGTTTTTGGTATCGGTTTTTCTCCCAATGGCTATCATTTAGCCACAGGCGGTGAAGATAATACTTGCCGAATTTGGGACTTAAGGAAAAGAAAGTCATTGTACGTAATACCAGCACACTCAAAATCTGTCTCGCAAGTCAAATTTGAGCCTGAAGAGGGATACTTTTTGGTTACTGCGCGCCTCATTTGATATGACGGCCAAGGTTTGGTCATCTAGAGATTTTAAGCCTGTCAAGACATTATCCGGTCATGAAGGACGAGTTACGTACATCATTGGATATTGCAGGAGATGGACAGTATTTTGCAACTATGACGAGTGATCGGACCATCTAAACCTTCAGAGTTATAAGTTTTTTTTGTAGAGACCCATATTAAAACTCTTTTTATTTTTAATGTTGGGGATATTAGAGGACCCTTTTTAAAAGAATTGAATATTATGAAACCCTTTTAATGACAGACGTTTAGGAGACTTTATGTAAAACAAAAAAAATTAAAATTAGAGGGAAGAAGAAGAAGAGACATTGATTCGTTGTTTGGATTGACATGACATTCAATTAAGGATAAATATAGTTGAGAGATGGACTTTTGTTGTAGGAAATGTATTACCATTTTGCCGAGAAAAAAAAAATGTATTACCATTTTAGTAAAAAAAAAAAAATCGAGGGCGCAACAACTTGGTATCAGAGCATAGGTTTAGAATACCTTAGGACCGCGGGGAGACACTTAGTCTCATGAGTCTAGCGGTTGCATTGGGGCATGAATGGTGTGTGTACTTGAATTGCTTTCACCTATCTACGTGACATTGCATGTACATCTGTGTAAGAGTTGTGTAGTGTTTTGATCCATATCAAAGGAAAATTGGAGGCTTGTCCTCATAGTGTTGGTGGTGGTCGACGATATGTCATTTTCTTGAACAATTGCAGTAACTAGAAATTGAATGCTTTGCGAATATGGGTATTTGTGGAGAGTTATATGTGAAGGGGAATGACTTCGGTGTCCCCGATCATTTTGGGGACACCGTAACTTTTGGCATAACAAAACCATTATAAACATAACCAAATTCATTACAAGCATGACCAAAACCATTATAAGCATAACCAAAACCATAACAAGGCATAACTTGGTTGGTTATGCCTTGGTTGATTTTTGGTTATACCTTGATTGGTTTTTGGTTATGCCTTGGTTATGCCATGTTATGGTTCTATTATACTTCTAATGATTTTTGTTATGCTTGTAAGGGTTTTGTTATGCCAAAAATTACGGTGTCCCTTAAATGACCGGGGACACCATAGCATTAATGTGAAGTAGTTATGCTTGGTGGTTGTTACTTATGGATGAGGTGTTCTGTACGCTCCGTGTTTATTTATATCTTACAGTATTACGTTTGGTGCTTATTTTATGTTATTCTAAGTGGTGGAGTTTAAACTTAGTGTACATTTAAAATATGCATGCTAGGTACTATGTCGATTGCTAAAGATTGATTGTATTTGGTATATGTGAAACTCGTTTTCTGAGATTTTGAGGATCTAGTTCAGGATGTTTAGTTTGGAGTGCGGCTGGCCACCGCGACTTCATAATTGAACATCTCGAATGGAAATTCTTAAAAAAAAAAAAAAAAATGGATTGTATTTTTCTAAAGGAACTACATGTAAATAAATCATGTGATGTTGTAATTGAAGATTTGTACATGCTTATTAATTGGATTCATGCTTTTGAATATGTGATTGTTTTGATGAGAGGAATTTAGTTGAAAAAAAAAAAGAAGAAGAGGAAGAAGAAGAAGAAGATGAGGAGTTTGCTGTGAAAAAGCAAGTTGGAGAGAAGTGTATGGACTTCTTTTTTTTTATTGAAATCGATGCAAGTTCTAGATCGAAGTTGTGTAGTTGTTGACATGTCATGGTTGTTTGAGTGCTGTGTTGCGTACTGCTTTAGTTATGTCTCATCCTTGTTGTTGCGTGACTTAGTTTATGAATTTTTAGAACGAAATTTATTTAAGAGTGGTAGGATGTAGAGATCCGTATTAAAGATCCTTTTTATTTTTTAATGTTGGGGATATTAGAGGACCCTTTTTAAAATAATTGAATATTATGAAACCCTTTTAATGGTAGACGGTTGGGAGACTTTATGTATGAAAAAAAAAATTAAAATTAGAGGGAAGAAGAAGAAGAGATATTGATTCGTTGTTTGGATTGACATGACATTTAAGGGTAAATATAATTGAGAGATGGATTTTTGTTTGTAGAAAATATATTACCATTTTAGTATTAAAAAAAAAAATCGAGAGCGCGACATTTTTTTTTTCCCCATAATGTTCATATATTGGTGTTGATTCAATCTCGGTTGTGAACCTTATCCGAGACCGAACTTGTACAGATACCCATCCTTTGAGTATTCTAATCTTTGACTGCAGGTCCTTGTTGGAAAGTTTCGGAACCGCGTTGTTCAACTATGATTTCTGGGAGGCCAACAAATGTGCCGATTTCTTGGCTGAAAGACTTTGTAGGGGTGAAATACCCAGACTTATTAATACTTAATCTACGTTTCACGTTGTCGAAAAAAAAAATATATAACCCAGTGCATTGTGCAGGTGAATTGCAGCTATTGATTTGATAAAAAAAAAAAATACTACATCTCTAATATTGTCTTCAAAACAATCTCAATTTAAGGAGGGGGACTAACATTATTTCTCATACCCTCGAGGTTGCTGTTTAGGTATAACTATTTAGAGAAAATTTCTCTTATATCCCTTCGACTTTGAGTAAAAATTCATTTTGGTCCTTCACCTTTCAATTTCGGCATAAAAATACTTCGACTTTTCAATTTTTTTCAATATCATCCTTTAGGGATATATACATATATACACAAAAAATAGAGTGTTTGGATCAAACACCCTACACACATCGGATGCTGTTGATTCCTGCTTTTGCCCCCTCGTTTTTTTTTTATAGAAATTTGGGACGGCTCAGCGCGGCCATCGGTGCTATAAAGAAAACGGATTCCTTCTAAAGAATGACATTGAAAAAAATTGGAAAGTCGAAGTATTTTTATGCCAAAATTGAAAGGTGAATGACCAAAATAAATTTTTGGTCAAAGTTGAGGAGATATAAAAGAAATTTTCCCAACTATTTATTAGAGGTAGGATATTTTTTAGTGAGTTAAATGAGATTAAATTATTTACATTGCGCCACATCGTCAAACAATGATCTCAATTTTAATTAATTTAAAAATAAATAAATATTCACATCGCCGGTGTATATATTACTATTAATATTGTTGTTTCTAAATTGGAAGTTGTTATTAGTATATTGTTGATACGTCAACTGAAACTCAATATCTCATAGACTCATACGACGAAGTGATGCGACATGATCGCTGAACTATCCTTTCCTTGTTAACTACTCCTATCAAAGCATTGAGGTTGGACCAAATTTCGAACGCAAGAACAAATGAGGAAAAATGGTTTGAGAACATTTGTATGAGCGCCATTTTCTTTTAACTTGTCTAGAAAGTTGGCAAACAAACACACTTAGGGCTTGTTAGGCTTAAAAAGCCACTGGCTTTCCCTCCAAAAATAAGCCAAATAAAGCCACAAAAAAACGAAAATAAGCCACTTGTTTCGTCTTTATTCAAAAAAAATAAAAAATTAGATTTCGGTCAAAAAATTTTACTTTTTAGATTCCTCTTATCATGAAGATGCAATAATCCTCAAAAAATTGACAATAAGCCAAGTAATACGAAAAAAATTTGAATAAGGATAAAAAATAAGCCACTTTGACTTATTTATCCGAACAACCCCTTAAGATCGGTAGTATGAGTGCCATTTTCTTTGACTTTTGTGGCCAGTTTTTTACTAAAAAATTAACTTAAAATCACTTATGTATAGATTAGCCAGTCTTGTTTTAGTTTATTATGAAATGAAATTGTTTTATAAAAGGGATAAATATCTACTTCCCCCCTAAACTATTCCAATTTTAGTTACTTCCCCCCTGAACTACCAATTAAAGTTACTTGCCCCTCCAACTATGAAAACGTTATTCCCTTCATCCAATCCCTCACTTCAGTCAGACCAAGACGGTATTCTTGGACGGAAAACCTCCAGACCAAACCTTTTGGCGTCCCAAAGGTTGTTTTGGCGCCAAAAGAAGGGTAAGATGGACATTCAAGCTCAAACCCTACCAGTCTATTATATATCCTTCTTCTTTGTCTGTATCTCAGTCCCCATTCCAATCCATTTCACCCTCACCCTCCCCTCACTCTCTTTCTTCGTCTCTCTCTCTCCCTCCCTGTTTCTCTCTGTCTATCCTCCCCCCACAATGAGTAGCTCTAGCAACTCCAATCCCAATCTTAGTCCTAATGAACAGATTTGCTTTTGTGGACAAAGGTCTCCATTGAGGACCTCCTTCACTGAAGAGAACCCAGGACGAAGGTTTGTAGGTTGCATAAACTACAAGGTAATGAAATGAAATTCCTTTGCTACATGTATGCTAATTCTTGGAACGAAACTAATTTTCGGATTTAATACAGACAAACTGTAAGTGCAAGTTTTTTGACTGGATTGATCCTCCAACTTGCACAAGAGGAATGGATTTTGGCAACCATGTAATCAAGATGTTGAAGAAGGTAGAGGCAGAAAATGCAGCACTGAAGGATAAAATGCAGAAAATAGAAAGGGAAAATGCAGATTTGAAGACCTCTATCTCAGAAAATGAAGAGGAAATTGAGTCATTGATGAACCTTGTACGAAAGCAAAGTGGAGAGGTGCAACAATTGTCCAAGCAGAACAAACAAGCAATCAAGAGAAGTGAGGATTTGGTGAATTTGCTAACACTATCCCGTCGGCAAGAATGGCACTTGAAGCTGATTGTATTGGCATTGGCATTGGCATTGGCTGTAATTTGTTTCCCCATGTTTTCTAAGTATTATAATGTTCCAAGTGACAAATTCCTAGCATTGCCATGAGGAGCACATGCACTCCAAATGCCAAGCACCTATCTGTAATGTGTTTTATATGAATGAATGAATGAAGTTTTTTCCTAGCTTATTCAGTCCATGACAGTCTAAAAACTGGTTTCCTAGCTTTATGAATGCAGTCAAATGACTGTTGTTGAACCAGCACCCAACCAGCTTCATCCAATCATAATATACCAAAAAAAAAAAAAAAGGGCAACAGCTTCATGCAAGAAAAAAACAGAACATAGCACAAGCATAAATGATGCAACTGCAACTCTAACCCTAGAAACCATAAAGTAACCATACGAAAATTATTATAGACTAAAAAGATAGAGGAAAAAATAAGAGTTCTGAAAAAAAAACGGCCTGAAACGGAGTTTCCTAAGAAAAGTTATAAACGAAACAAAAATACCCCAAAACCGGTTCGAAGGCCCGTTTGGAGGCCCAAACGGCCTCGAAAGGCTAAAAAACACACGGCACATGGCCAAAGGCAATGTGTTCTGACCGTTGAGCCGTTTCCGATTGAACCCAAGTGCCCCCAAATCCAAATTCTTCGGTCAATTATTTACGAAAAAAACCGGCTAGTAGAAATGAAAATGCATCAATTAAGGTGGTACTTGGCTACTGCATCAATGATGCTTCATGCTTCCAAAACCATAAGTGCAGTCCATGACAGTCTACAAATCATACTTGGCTACTGCATCAATGATGTTTCATGCTTCCATAAACATAAGTCCAGTCCATGACAGTCAGCAAATCCATATACTCCATTCTTAAAAAATGCAGCAGCAGCACATGAATACCATAATTAAAAGAGGAGACTGCAAATAGCCATAATGGTTCCATAAACCACAGCAATACTAGACACATAATAGTGCCAACATAACATAACAAAAGAAGGCTTTTTATAGCCATAACAGTAGCAGCCATAGTAGTAGCAAAAGAAGGCTTTTTGCAGCCATAACAGTAGCAGCCATAACAGTTGCAAAAGAAGGCTTTTTCAGCCATAACAGTAGCAAAAGAAGGCTTTTTTAGCCATAACAGTAGCAAAAGAAGGCTTTTTTAGCCATAACAGTAGCAAAAGAAGGCTAGCTAGATAAAGCCATAATCCTAGCTATAAAACTGAAATTTAAGGGGCACCTCCCCTTCTAGGTGCACCTCCCCTTCTACAGGGGGCCTTGGGTGTGGGTTGTGATGGCTGTGATGGCAGAGTGAACATTGGTTGTGAGATTGGCTGACTGCATTGCTGCTCTTTGGACGTTGGTGCTGTGAAATCAGATGGGCAAGTCCTCACATTATGCCCCTTTCCCCCACATCTTCTACAGCTTAGTTTGCTAAGATACCTCTTCATTTTCTTCGTTCCATCACTCTGAGCAGGTGGCTCATCTGGTTCCCTTCTTCTACATTTCTTAGGCCTCCCAGACTTCCTACTGTAATGTAGGGGTTGAATTGGTGGTTTGTTTGTCTTCTCCCACATGTCCATCCCATTCATGGGGTATATGACATGCTTGTAGGTGTTGATGTATGCCTGCTTTTGGTAGTACTCATGCACAAGGCCCTCAGCCTTCTTTTTTGATTCTCTTAAGACAGCAAGTGCATGTGCACAAGGGATACCTGTAAACGCATAAGTAAAGCATGTCATTAGTTACATAAGCAAAAAAATGCAAACTAACTTAAAACATAAGTAAGATGCAATCATACCTGTCAACTCCCACCTTCTACAAGTGCATGTTTTTGCATTCATGTCAACACAAAACTGATTTCCATGCTGAAAACCTCTAACTTCAAACTGGTTATCCCCAGTTAAGACAACAATGTATTCATTGCAAAGTGCAATGTTCTTGTCCAATAATTTGACAATCTTTGGACCAATCTGACCATGCCATTTCTCAACAGAAGCCCTCCTCTTCACTAAATGCCTTATCATGTAAATCCTAATCCTCTCTAGCATGGTTAGGATTGGCTTATCCCTAGCATCTAGTATTGCAGCATTGAAAGACTCACAAAGGTTATTTAAGAGCATGTCACATTTGGGAGCAACACTAAAATGTGATCTAGACCAGTGGTGGGGTTCATGCTTAGCAAGCCACTTAAATGCAGCCCCATCCTCTTGCTTGAACTCTTCCATAAGTTTGCTAAACCTCCCCACGTAGGTAGCTCTAGCAAGATTCCACAACCTATCTTTAACAGCTTGCCCTGTATACCCAGCTCTCTTCATGTTGCTGTGCAGATGCCTAACACAATGTCTGTGTTCCACACAAGGCAACAAGTCCTTGATTGCATTCATAAGCCCCTGAATGAGAGTTAAACAATACATTAAAAATAGAAACTGAAATGCTTAGTCAATCACATAAAACTGAAAATGAATGGTCAATTACATAAGTAAACTGAAATTGAATTGGTGATCACCTTTTGCTTATCTGAAATGATTGTGAATGTCGGTTCATTTGGAATCCGAAGATCATTCTTCAAATGCTGCAAGAACCAACTCCAACTTGCCTCCTCTTCAACCTCAACCATTGCATAAGCCACTGGATAAATTTGGTTATTCCCATCTATCCCTACTGCTGCCAATAGTTGCCCACCATGGGGGCCTTTCAAATGACAACCATCTACTCCAATTATAGGCCTACAACCCTCAATGAACCCCTGCTTTAATGCAGCCCAGCAAATATAAATTCTTTGAAGTTGATTAGTGGTAAATCCATCCATATCTTTCCTAAAATGCATGTATACTGACGTTCCTGGATTGGTTCTACTCATCTCTCCACAATAATCCCATAACTTCTCATATTGCTCAGTATAAGAACCCTCTATTTTTTTAACTGCCTTTTTCCTAGCATTGTATGCCATTTGTGGAGATATTTTGACAATAAAATCAGCCATTACTCGTTCCACAATTTGAGTAACAGGCCATGAGGGATCGATCTTGAACTCTTTGAAATAAGTTCTTGACAACCAGCTTGAGTTTATTAGCTTGTTAGTCCAATTCCAGCCACATTGTTTATGATTAAGGTTTAATGTCTTAACTTGCAGGGTTTTCCTATCACCTGTGATGCTTGAGGCTAGTATATTCCATGGGCAAGGAGCAAGGCAATGAGCTCTGACTCTATCTGTGTCATTCTTTTCAAATGTGATTGCTTTTCCATTGACAATTGCATGCTGCCTTATAGCTTCTACACATTGAGCCCTGTTCTTAAAAATCATCTTTTCCTCTATTATAGGTTGTACTTTCCCTAGTACAGGCCTATATTTCCTAAACTTTGGCTTGTCCTTCCTGCCTTCATCAGAAGAACAGTCGAAACTCATAAAACCATCAGAGGAATCCCCTTCCTCGGACTCTGTTTCAGACAAACAATTATGGGGAATATCACTTCCAACTACCTTTTTCTGCCTCACACCACACCACTCTATGTCTTTATCCACATTGGCATCAAACAAAGCATCATCATCTTCACTGAATTCATAATCACTGTCTATGAAAACATCAGGATCAGATTCTGAATCAGAATCGTGATGAATAGGTTTTCTTCTAGCATTTCTTCTTCTAGTGGTGGGTGGTGGTTCATTGGTGGGTGGTGGTTCATTGGTGGAAAGTGGTTCAATGGTGGATGGTGGATTTGGTATGTGAGTTGTGAAATCCAAATAATTATAGTTGTCCTGTGAAAATGATCCACAATCCCATTCCCAACTAGTGATATCAAAATCTAAAAGGCCATCTTCCACATCCACATTGGCATTGTACTCAACACCAGTAAGACCTTCCAAATTACTATCAGTTATAAACAATTCCACCAAACCATTTCTAAGGCTTTGAACCATGGTTGTGACATCACCATCAGATTCGATCTTTTTAAAAACCCATTTTCCATTACTTTGAACCTTGTAGAAAAGAGCTACTTCTTCCACATACCCAACTTCCTTAGACATTGATAGCAACTCAATTCTAGATATTTGATCATTATCACAGTAATCAACGTAGCTCACAGTACCACCGACATAATACTCTATGATATCCCTAACTATATTTCCACCATGATTCAACTTAATACTAAAGTATTCAGGACTGGAATCTGCAAAGGTTTATAAAAACATACAAACATGCAAGATTTGTAAGATTATAATCGAAAAGTTCTATAATAATCGAAAAGTTCTAAAGGAGTAGGATTATAATATAGAGTATACCCATATAATAATCGAAAAGTTCATACCCATATAATAGGCTTTGAACCATGGCTGGGACCACAAATTCATACCCATAGAATAATCGAAAAGTTCTAAAGGAGTGCGATTATAATATAAAGAGTATGATATTAAAACAGACTTAAGTCTTGGTGTTCTTCCATTTGGATCTCAGAATAGATATTAATATAAAGAGTGTGATATTAAATATGCAAATCTCAGAATAGATATTAAAAAAGACTTACATCTTGGTGTTCTTCCATTTGGATCTCTCAAAATCCATGCCATTGTAGATAGGTCACACACTCTATCTCTCTCTGTATTTGATGATCCAGGTTGTGGGTTTTTGAGATTACAAGGGGATGTGCCGTTGTGGGTTTTTAGTGAGTTAGGGTTTGAGTTGGAATGTCCATAATACCCTTCTATTGGCGCCAAACCACATTCAGGGCATCAAAACCATTTTGGTGTAAGAAGTGTTCAGTTTTCCGTCCAACAATTGGAAGACAATTAGGGATTGGATGAAGGGAATAACGTTTTCATAGTTGGAGGGGCAAGTAACTTGAATTGGTAGTTCAGGGGGGAAGTAACTAAAATTGGAATAGTTTAGGGGGAAGTAGATATTTATCCCTTTTATAAAACCAGAGGAAGAGGACTGAGGAGAGGAGAGGAGAGGAGAGGAGTCGTCGTCGTCGTCATCATCATCCCGGATAAGGCCTCCCGACGTGGCGCATCTGCTTCTACCTCTCTGTCGCTGTCTGTCTGTATCTCTTTATCTTCCGTCATCGTTTTCTCAGATGGGATAAACCCCGTATAGATTCGCCTCTCCCTCCCTCTTTCTCTGCAGACTAATTTCTTGGTTTTGCATTTTTCTCTCAATCGTCTTTTGGATGCAAACCATGCCCACCACCAAGGTCTACATAGTGTAAGCTAGCTAGCTCTCTCTCTCTCTCTCTCTCTCTCTCTCTCTCTCTCTCTCTCTCTCTCATAGAGTATAGACCAATGTTAAGCTGTACATCCGAGGGCTCCAAAACCCAGTTGTGTGTGTATTAATATGATGAGACTGGGTTTTTTTGTTGCAGATTCTACTCTTTGTATGGGCATGTGGAGGATATGGCTAGAAAAATACAAGAAGGAGCTAATGGGGTTGAAGGTGTGGAAGCAACGCTTTGGCAGGTAGGACTCTACTTCTTTCTTTCTTTCTTACAAGTCCTCTGCAAAAATTGTTAGGGAAACTGATTATATTCCTTCACCTAATTTGTTTGTACTCCTTCTTTCTATTCTAATAGGATAGAAAATATTTTTTACTTCTTAATAATTGATACTACTTTTATGTACAATATGAGGTTTGTTTGATCGATCTCGATTAGTTTTATCGAACAAAATTTCTAAAAACTTAAAACATTACCGATTAAAAGAATTAAAAGATATAAGCAATTACAAACTTCTAAGAAGGACTAACAGATTGGGACGGATGGAGTAGTTCGTTGAATTGGTGCTGAAAAATTGAGAGTATTACACACAAGAGTGCATGCTTTACTCTTCTTCTTTTTTTATTTTGAAAATAACACGGTTCTTCGTAATGGACTAAAATGATAGGACGGATGAAGTATTATAAATGAGTGATTTTGCCAGTCACCAAACATTAGGTAATCTTGCTTCATAGTTGCTGCATTCAAATGTGGGAAATGTGATCCCACTTATATGTTAACGAGATAACTGTTAGAATAATTTATGGAATTGATTGTTCAACGAATATGTAAGCATTCGATTGATCAATCGTTGCATTTGAATTATAGACATGTTGATCATCCAAGATCCAGTCCGATGCTAATGAATTCAATCAAACAGTCCATTAGAAGGAATATGGAGTTTCTTTTTGGGTTTCAGATTCTTTTTGTGAGTTGCTGTCTATTGCGAAGGGTAGGTGCCAGAGACACTCCCAGACAGGGTACTGGAAAAGATGAAGGCCCCTGACAAACCACATGATGTGCCGGAGATCAGGCCAGAACAGCTGGTGGAGGCTGATGGCTTTCTTTTTGGTTTTCCTTCTCGTTTTGGGGTGATGGCAGCGCAGTTCAAAGCCTTTTTTGATGCAACTCACGAGCTGTGGGCTACCCAAGCCCTTGCTGGCAAACCTGCTGGAATCTTCTGGAGTACCGGTTTCCATGGGGGAGGGCAGGAGCTTACTGCGTGAGTCTTTTCCGTCATTCTTCTTCCTCTTGTACAAAGATTAATGTTTGTTTCAATGCTTTTCACAGTTCGCATTCGATATCTAGACTGATATGCCCATCCTGCTTTAGAAAGGGAATTACGCAGCATCTTGACTAATTCCCTTTCTCATTTTATTTGAAGGGCAGGAATTTCATAGAAGATCCTTGTTCATTGTGTTAGGATATCTAATTCCTCGTTAATTGTTGATTTATATTAGTTGCACCGTGTTGAGCCCACCATTCAACGCCTCTCCAGCCCCCAACCCACACCAGGAAAATATGTGGATTTTGGTTATTACGAGTGGAAGTCAAGAATGTGGATTTCGCTTACGTTATACCCTTACGACTTAAAGATATGGCATTAGAAGGAGATGGATGCTGAGGAAGGTTGTGTACCTAAGTAGTTTGCGTTAAGGGTTTGTCCAGGGAAAGTGAGTATACACCACACTCCGTGTCTTTGTCCTACTTTAGTTGGAGTACTAATAGCTGCAAGAGTAATACATATGCCAGTTGCCATATGGCATCTTATCTACTTGCATTTGCTTTCCTATGTCATGTAGAAATGAAGGGACCAAAACACATAATGAATCATGTGATAGGTGACGGTGATGATTTTGTTCACTCGGATTCGTTCATTGTACCTTGGGGCTTTGTATCTTATGTACTGTTGGATTAATGCTATTTGTTTCGTCGTTAGACCTACTGATGAGAGGAGGGATCATGCAATGCAAAAACTTCTACATATAGGATACGTATTACTGGGGGAACAGGCCATTCGACAGGGAACGAGAAAAACAGATCAATAATTCTAATCTGTAAATGTGATCTTTGTCATCAGTAAGCTAATGGTTTATGACTCATTTCCTTTTTGCCTCTTTCAGATTGACAGCCGTTACACAGTTAGCACATCACGGTATGATATTTGTCCCTATAGGATACACATTTGGGAGTGGAATGTTTGAGATGAATGAGGTGAAAGGTGGCTCTTCGTATGGTGCTGGAACTTACGCGGCAGATGGATCTCGTCAGCCCACAGAACTTGAACTCCAACAGGCCTTTTATCAGGGTAAATATGTAGCTGAACTTACCAAAAAGCTCAAACCCCGACCCCTTCCAGCGCAATAAACATGTATTCGGATGTGGTAATATGTGACAGTGAACACCATATATTACTGGGAATGGAAGGTACTTGACAGCCTTCTGACTTGTACTGTATAATAATCCTATGGAAAATGTCTCAAACATGTACAGCACTAAGATTACCAATTGCAGTCTATAATTTCTATCAAAACCTCTGCATTACTAGTACATCGAAATGTTAATTGGATTGGAATTAGATCCAAGATGGAGCAGCTTTGCCGATATAGAATCTTGCAATCTGTGTTTTGAGTGGTAGTTGTCTTTTTTTGTGTTTGTCTTTGAGTTTTGATCTTTGCAACTATGGGTTCAATCTTGACCCAGGGTAAAATGTGGAAGCTACTGAAATGGCTATTCCTGGATTTGCCTATTTCTTCTTCGTAGATTGAACTAGTTTATGGTTAGATTTGAGATACAAATAAATGCAGAAAATGCAAGCGTGCGACTTTCTAGTATGGAGGTTTCTAGTTGATTTGGATAAATGAATGATCATTTGAAGGTGGTGCATATTGTGCTGAGTCATGAGAATCCTCCCTTAGACAGTGCTTGGGATCAGGCGTCTACCTCAATACTCTTAGTAGACTACAACATCTTTCCTTGTAAGCTTGGGTGGCTTAAGATGGCAATTTAGAGAGTGCTAAATACCAGGAAATTAAATATTGGTAAGTTACTGACCAGTACTTGTGCATGTCTCTGATGAACGATGCCGAGTGCGCAACCAATTGCATTGTATCACAATCCCTTGAGAGAAATACAGTAGGGCACTTGTGTATTTGGAAGTTGCAACAATCTTAAATTCCTAAATTAGTTCAATTAGCATGAACTGTATTTCAGAGAATCCCCACCATATGATATTGCAAAGCTCATCATTGAAAATGAAATTTTTCCTTTCGTTGGATCGGATACTCGGAATGTTTCAATTAGTCATTAAGATGCGAATAGAAACGATGCTGGGAACCTAGCAGAGCTCTGGATGGGTTTGCTGGCTTGCCTGTTGTGAGAGAGAACACTACACAATCTTGTACAAAATTAACAGAAATAGAAAATGTTGTTGATTGGTTGAAGGGAACTTCGTAGTTTTCATTCATAATCTACCCCATATAGAAGAAAATAGCACCATAAGTATTCAGAGATCATCCGGGGAAAGAGATCTGGGTATATATACAGACATTGAAATGAAAGCTTCAAAACTTGAAAATTTCACCATCTCAATACAACCAGGCAGCAAATTAACTTCTCCAACACAGCCCATTCTTTTTTCCGCCACAAATAGATTTCAAGAGCCCTGAATCCATCTACAACCACTTTGGAAAATAAGGACAAAACGGATCATAACCCTCGAATGAAAAATGAACATGATTCCAGTGCATGAGTAATTTCAGTAAACACAGAACTCATGTCCTAAAAACAAAAAAAAAAACTCATCTGCGTGATCTGTGACGGTCATCTTCATCCAACCTTTGACGACGATGTTGAGGGGAAGAATCCCTATCGTGATCTGACCTTCTGTCCCTACCCCTCCTATCTCTGTCTTCTTTGTTGTCAGAATCCGGCTCATGTCTTCTTGACCGCTTTTCCTCCCTCCTATCATGGTCGTCTCTTGAATTTGGTTCAGCATCATGCCTTGGAGGTCTTCTCTCTGCTGCTCGCTTGTAATAATCTTCCTCGTGACCCCTCTCTTTCTCTTTCCACTCTGATCGGTCCTCATCTCGTGATCTTATATCTCTCACCTTGTTGTAGCTATCTCTGCCAATTTCACTTCCTTTCGTTCTGAAACTTCTTGCATCTTTATCACTTGATCTAAGCCCATCTTGAGCGGAAATATCTGCAATTGGCGGGCCAGATCGTTTTTCAGTCTTTGTTGGACCCTCGAACCTGTCATTACCCCATCTTGAATTCTTATTATCCTCAGGACCCCAGCCAGTGTTCGCAGCTCTCTGAAAACAGAGATGAAAGAATCAAAATTCAGTAAGCACCTTTTCTCACAGGACCCAGATGACACTGTATGGGATAGCTTCATATTGAGAAATAAGCTCTGTTTAGCCCATCTCAAAACAAAACAAAAAAAACAAAATTACTTAGTAACAAGCCAAGATCTCAGATATTCTCTGGAATATCCAATTTCCTTGCCTCTAAACATATTTCTACATCCTAATGCTTCTAAATGGAAAGAGTAGTAGTTGCAGCATAAGAATAGCCTTGAAGAGAAAAGATGGTCAGTCCTCGATAGTTTCTAAAAGAGGAGGGGGGGAAGTATGAGGAAAGCTAATATGAACTCCAACGCTTTATTGGTATAAGCAAGAAATTTAACTCAAGGTTTTCATTATGCGATTATTAGAAAATGCTGGCAGTGACTCGTTGTTCACCTCAAATTCATCAACAGAAGTGACCAAACCACTTTAAGATTGAATCGAAGATTTACTTTGAAAGAGTATATGGTAGGGGTGAATAACCAAAGCAGCAGAATATGTAAAAATGCTCAAAATGTTTCGTTTGAGAATCAGCTATCTTACTTGTTCATCATGGGAAAACTTGCAGCCAGCTCCACGATTACATTCACCTTTTTGGAAAGCACGACATACTCCTCGTGCCTCCCTCTTCTGCCTCTCTGTCTCTTCATCTTCTTCCTCTTTCTTTTTATATTTATTAACATGATCAACCCTAATGGTTCGACCAAGAACTTGAGCGCCATTCAGGTTGTCTGTGAAGTAGATTGATGATTAGCAAAGTTTTCATTTGCAACATAAACTGGAAGCTTATCTAAAAACATTATTTCTTATCAGTAGGATGCCACATCTAAAGAGAGAGAGAGGGACCAACCAACAGCAAGATTTGTACTTCTTTGGTCCTCATATGCAACGAAAGCAAAACCTTTCGATTTACCAGTGCCCTTATCCCTGACTAGATTAACATCAACAATCTCTCCATATCTGATCAGTTACAGAGAAAAAAAAGGAGCAAAAGGGAAAAAATTAACCCTACTAAAAATAAAATAACGAGAAACACGATAGGATTAGGAAAATATCAGTTGAACATACAGACAAAGAAGGGCACAACCACAAAAAACAAGAACAGTAGCTCATCCAAATTATGCAATCCAATATTTTTAATACACAGTTAAACATTCTTTACTACGTCTATGCTTGGTCAGCAATATCAAAAGTTCCATAATTCAAAGTTAATAGAAGAAACTTAGAGTCCAATGATTGAATATTTGAAATGCATCAATTATTTTCCAAGCCTAAGTTTTAACCTAAACTCAAGTTGAAATTCTCATTGTTCAACTATTCGGCAGCTTTTAAGTACTGCAGCATATCAGAGATGTCGTACAAGCTAACTGATATCATGGGGCAAGGAAGTAGGATTGGGTGCCCTTCTTTCGAGTTAAAAAAAGAAGAGCAAAGATTTTTTCTGTGGACTCTCCCCAAAAGCCAACTTCTTTCGTTAGACAATAAATTGTGCACTATTCATAAGCCAATCAGTGCGCAATGCAATAGTCCTCCTTGTTGTTGGTCATGCCGTGATGGCTTGTTGTGTGTGGTGTATTGCCTCCAGTTCTCTTAGGTTGACATCTTTGCAATACCAAAGAAAAGCCAAGCATGGTTGACTCGTTAGACAATCCCAAGCTCCATGCTACATACGTTTTAATTGTGATAGCTGCTGCAGAACCACTGAAGTTTAAGGGTAAAAGAGAAGGTAGGGATATGGCCCAGCGACAAAGGGCATTTGAAACAGTTCATTTACTTTTGATTGTCGCCTTTTTCATCTCTCCTGTCCCAAAAATAAAACCTTTTTTCTTCTCACAAAACTTAGAACATAATCAGTATACCAATCATGTCATGCTCATTCATGTAGAATGCCAGCCATATAATTAGCCAACTACGGAGTACAATACAAAAAGAAACAAAGGACAACTGGCCCCTGCACATGGGGTGGGCGTAGCACGCAACCTTTTAGACTCAAGCCATAGCCAAAAACATGATTTCTCAATAACCAATTTATTATTTTTCGGACACAGCATTGTGATGCCAAAATAGTTGGTTCACAGGAATTAAGACAAAATGGAATAGTCATTTCAGTGGAACAATTATTTCAACATTTTGTTAGCTAGAAAATGACATAATGCGTGTCACAAATGTAATGATAGTCCCCCAATTTAGGTGAACGCTCATTCCAATACGATGCTCCATACTTCAAAAAGCACAAAACAACCCTGTGATGCAACCATTACCTTAATAATCCATAATGAAATTTGGAAACTGAATTTTAGCTAGTCATGGTAAAACCCCCATATAATAATATGTAATGTGACTCTTAGCCCATCTGATTGTATCCCTTGGCCTTTCAAGGGGAGGTATGGTATGGGGTTCGAATTTATGGAGAGTCATCGAACCTCTTTGGTTGTTAACGTACTAATTTCCCGCTAACCCATTGATGTATACAATATTGGGAAAGCCCCTGCTTTAATTGGTCCAGGCACCTGAGTTATAAAAAAAATCACACGCTATGTAATATGTAGTTGGAAAATTCTAACACCACACTCATTTACACACCCATTCACACGCACTCACAACAAGGGTGGGCCCACACACTGGGTGTGTAGTGTGCGCGCGCCCCACCCTTGTTGTAAGTGTGGGTGTGTGAATGGGTGTGTAAATGGGTGTAGTGGTAGAATGATTGTATATAGTCATAGGATCAAGTAAGTACTTACTGTGCAAAAACTGCAAGAAGATCGCCTTCAGTGAGATCGAATGGAACGCCCCCCACAAAGACGTAAGCAGAGTCTTTGTACTTAGCGTGCCAGGAAGCTGCTTCGGAGATACCCAACGCCGCTTCTTTCGAATTGATGTTCTGAATCCGTTTCACTAACGTCAGCGGATTCATATCTCCAATCCAAAGATACGAAATTCCTCCAAACAATTTGGAGATTCGAGTGGAGAGTTTCAAATTCAACTATTCAAAGCCCCGGTGGATTTGCATAGCCCTCGAAAAACCCACCGATCATGAACACGAGCGAGAGAGAGAGAAAGAGAGAGCCAGGCAAACCCTGGATTTTCTGTAACTATAGTTTGAATAAGAGAGAGAGAGAGAGAGAGAGAGAGAGAGAGAGAGAGCCGGGCAAACCCTAGATTTTCTGTAACTACAGTTTGAATAATATAATTAGGTGACGAAAAACTATCAATAAGTCCCTTGATATTTCTCTAGTTTGCAATGCAGCCCTCTAACTTTCTGATTTCTGTATTTCGAAATGGAATTAATGTCAGCAGCATAGCATGTGGGCTCATGAAACCGTAGGCACTCTGGTTATCCCTTTCGTTGGTAATATTTCAGATCATAGAAAATTCTATAAACAAAAACCACAACTTGATAATGTTAGCTACATAATTTTTGTGTCTGACAATGAGTGACTAGAATTATTTCAAAAATTGAAGATATACGTGTTTGCAAAAATTAGAGGCGTAAATGGTTCGATCGGTTCAATTATTAATCATTTTGACACAGAGTGACCCTCTTAATTATCATATCAAAATCATTTTTTTTATAAAAAAAAATGAAGATAAAAGAAGAGTGCGAAAATCATTTTTCTTCTTCTATGGTGACTTACACATAATTTTAAAACCTATGCAATAGCAATCCGACCAGATCATAAAACTTGTAAACCACTTATGGGGGTGGAGAGTCTGGGGACCCAGAAAATCCATGTGGTTTGTACTTTAAAACTTTTAAATGCTGGTAATAAATAAGGTACTGCGGTGTGATCCCAATAGAAGAGAGAAGAAAATTTATCTTGATATATATTGTGCCTCATAATGCATAAAAAGCATTTCTTTCTTAATTGAGTTCATCTTATAATGGTTTACCTCCTTCTTCTGTTTTTAATCCCTTCAAAACCATAAGGGGAAAAAAAAAAAAAAATAGATCACATGATTCTTATTGAGAAGGTGGGAAAAAAATAGCTTGATAACAAGTAAAAAAAAATAGATCACATGATTCGCATTGCATTGAGAATGGCTTTAATCCCTTCTAAACCACCATCTCCTTTGTTGTTGATAATAACAAATACGAAAATACTATTAGATCACATGATTCGCATTGAAAATTAAAAACCCTATGGACGTACATGGGGACATGAGAAGTTTTTGGGTGCCAGGCAATATCTCACACGTGGTATCTTGTCGGCGAAAGTGTTTTGAACGGTCCGAATTTTGAAAAGAAAAAAAAGAAGAGAGAGAGTGGTCAGGAGAGGGGATGAATAAATATGGACTGTCCAAAATACATTTGGACCATTGAAATTGCCGACTAATACCGTCATGTAGTATCCATTTGGCACCCAAAATTTTCTCGTGGGGACATGTCTGATCATGTCCATGTCCCTAGTCCTATAACCTCCTCTCCTCTCCCTTCTTGTGGGGGCATCCGGACATGCCTGACTACTCTCAATCTCTCCTCTTTTTTATTGTTTAAAATTCGATCAATTTAAAATACATTTGGACAACTGAAATTAACGACAGCTGATACCACGTGGCGGTACCCATTCGGCACCCAAATTTTCCTCATGGAGACATGCCTAATCATGTCCCTAGTCCTATATATAACCCAATGAGGAAGCAAAGCACCTCACCTCAAAGTTTATCAACCCATACAAATCATTGAATTATAATGCACCACCAGTCAACAACATCAAAAGGGAAAAAATAAAGAAAAAGAAGAAGAAGAAAGAAATGCCCTACTAGTGGGTCATAATCTAACAGCTACCATTCAACATGGGAGTACCATAAAACACCCATCCAAATTCCAATCCAATAATATAACCCCCAGCTATATCTTCCCATTTCCCCTTCAATACCACACCAACCAACCAATTCCATCCCCATTCCCATCTCCATCTCTACCTTCCCCCCAGGCCCCCCCCCCCCCCCCCCCCCCCCCCCCCCCCCCCCCGCCGCCGCTCCAATCTCTCATCAATGGAGGCTTCATGGGAAGTAAGTGTCACAGACTCAATCAACACCATCTACCTCCTCTTCTCAGCCTACCTGGTCTTCGTAATGCAGCTCGGCTTCGCCATGCTCTGCGCCGGCTCGGTCCGGGCCAAGAACGCCATGAACATCATGCTCACCAACGTCGTCGACGCCGTGGTCGGCAGCATTTCCTACTACCTCTTCGGCTTCGCGTTCGCCTTCGGTACTGATTCCAACCCGTTTATCGGGACCCAGTTTTTCGCCCTCAAGGATATACCGAACAGCTCTTACGACTACAGCTACTTCCTCTTCCAGTGGGCTTTCGCCATTGCCGTTGCGGGCATCACTAGCGGGTCCATAGCCGAACGGACCCAGTTCAGCGCCTATCTTGTTTTTTCGTTTTTCCTAACCGGGTTCGTTTACCCGGTTGTGGCCCATTGGGTCTGGTCGTCGAGCGGGTGGCTGAGTCCGAGCTCGAGTAGCTTGGTTTTCGGGTCGGGCGCAATCGACTTTGCTGGGAGTGGTGTGGTGCATTTGGTGGGCGGGATTGCCGGGCTTTGGGGCGCGTTAATTGAAGGCCCAAGAGTTGGCCGCTTCGATGCGTTCGGTAAGCCCGTCCCAATGCGGGGCCACAATGCGACTCTCGTGGTGCTCGGGACATTCTTGTTGTGGTTTGGGTGGTTCGGGTTCAACCCGGGATCCTATGCTAAAATCCTCGTGCCCTACCCCGATTCGATGGACCAGGGAAACTGGACTGGGGTGGGTCGGACCGCGGTAACTACAACTCTTGCTGGTTCAACCGCCGGAATCGTAACATTATTCGGCCGGCGGTTGCTAGTGGGCCACTGGGACGCCCTCGATGTGTGCAACGGGTTGCTCGGTGGGTTTGTGGCGATCACGTCGGGCTGCGCGGTGGTGGAACCTTGGGCCGCCATCGTCTGCGGGTTTTTCGCGGCCTGGGTACTGATCGGGCTCAATATCTTGGCCCTAAAGCTGAAATTCGACGACCCACTGGAGGCGACGCAGCTGCACGGCGGGTGTGGGGCTTGGGGCCTGATATTCACGGGCCTTTTCGCGAAAGAGGAGTTTGTGGTTCAGGCCTATGACTCCGGTGAGAGTGGAGTGACGAGGCCCTACGGGCTGTTTCTGGGCGGGGGGTGGGGCCTTCTCGGATGCCAAGTGATCGAGGTGTTGGTGATTGTGGGCTGGGTTAGTTTGACAATGGGCCCTCTTTTCTATGCCCTTCACAAGCTCAGGATTTTGAGGATATCTGTTGATGAGGAAGTTGCTGGGCTTGATATCTCTAGTCATGGAGGGTACGCCTATGCTGCTCACCAAGAAGAAACCCCACGGTTTTATGCTGATTATATGAGGCTGCAAGATCGGTCTTGATTTATCACTCTCCAGCGGCCGTCCCGCAATGGAATTTTAAACCATTATTTATACGGTTATTTATCAATATATCGGCTGATATTGGCCAATGTATGATTGTATCACCGCTATCATTATGTATCTTGATTCAAATACCGAAAACCTTGATTTCTATATTGTTCTAGCATCTAGGCACTATTCAAATTTTTGTAGTCTCCATTTTTTATTTTTGGTCCGCATGAATAATGTAAGGGTTCTCGGAACCTTCACTATAGTCTTGTAGTTTAGAATAACATTCTAGTTTTGTATAAATAGTATTAATGGCTATGTTCGTTTTGATACTTAACTTAGTTTTAACTTAGTTTTCTAATCATTACCCTATGTCTTTCTCCAATTATTATCCTATTTATTCAATTATTGCTTTCATTTTTCTCTCTATCTCTCTACTCATTACATATCTCTTTAATCATTACTCTATTTCTCTCTCCACCCACTACCAAAACTAAAATACTCCAAACTCTCAAACGAACAAAGCCATTGTTTTTTTGACATTTTACTTCTAATGATGTTTACAGACTTTACCTTGTGTGGGAGGTCGATTTTTGGAATTTAATTGCAAATCTTAATGCAATCCCACTTGCGAAATTACCTTTTTAAGAAACATTTTTATTTGTTTAACTGGAACATAAAACCGAAATTAGTACTTGTGCCATGTAAGTTGTTAGAGATCATTATGTTATTACCACTCCTGCTGGTTGGTGTTCGGGTCTGGGGTCCACCAAATCCTTCCTTTCGCTAGCTCAAATTTCTTTAATGTGTAGTTTATTTAATGTTATGCCTGGGTACGGTTTGTTACACCAAGTTAATATATTGAATGTCCTCCATAAATATCCAGATTTAAGTTGAGTGTAACTTTTATTCATTTAGTAATCGATGTTAATTTCTTTTCTACGTTTACAAAATTTTTACCATGTCGCCCCTATAACAGATCATTATATTACCACTCCTGCTGGCTGCTGTTCGGGTCTAGGGTCCACCCAATTCTTCCTTTGGCCAGCTCAAATTTCCCCAGGTCGATTTATTCCTCAAGTGACAAGTGTGGTTCTTTTCATCGTGTGTTCCTAGAATAACAACCGACAGAAGGTAAATTTCATCAATAATTATAATACCACATACACTTACACGCCAAAATGCACATCCACACTCACATGAGTGGTGGGTCCCACACATACATAAATTTCATCAATAATTCTAATACCACATACACTTATAAACCAAAATGCACACCCACACTCACATGAGTGATGGGTCCCACACACACATATGTGTGAAAAAAGTGTGTGTGGGATCCACCACTCATGTGAGTGTGGGTGTGCATTTTGGTGTGTAAGTATAGGTGGTGCTAGCAAAGTTGAAATTTCATTGACCTCTTTTGAGGTTTCTGTCAAATATGGATACCTCCTTGAGGTTTTTGAAATATTGCTGCTCTCCTTTACTTTTGAAATTATTATCCTGATGCCCCCATACGTTTAAGTTGTCGTTACATTGTCACCAGAAAATGCCAATGGTTTCTTTGTCTGTATGTCGCATTCTTTTTGTAATCCAATATTTTGTCGATCAAAACAAACAAGAAAATCATGATTTCAAAGGAGGAGCTTCCTCTCTCTCTAGTGTGCCTCTTTCTTTCTCTATTCTAACCCTACCTTTGGCCGCCGCTGCGGGGGGGGGGGGGGGGGGGGGGGGGGGGGGGCGCGCACGCATCCTTCCCTCGTCCCCCTGAGCCGTTCTCTCTTCCCTTTCCCTTTTCTTTCTCCCTCTCTCCCTTCCATCTCCTTCATCGTCGTTGTTCTGCTGCCATTTTCACCGCCTTGGCTCTCATTTCCTATCAGGGATCTTTGCTCCACCCGTCAGTTTCTATCTTTTGGGGATTCCGGTATCGACTTAACAGCGTGGGTGGTGCGGGGGTTCTGGAGATGATCTCGCTTTGACCCCGTTTATTTTACTCCAGGGTATCTCTTGGATCGGCCTAACGGTGTGGGGTTTTAGCGACAGATGGTGGTAGTTGATGCAGATGCAGTGTGTGGCTGCATTTGGTGCTTTATTTAGGTGGTTTCGGCGCGCCGGACTTCGTTGGAGCCTTGGATTTCGCGAGGGATGTTGTGCCGGAGTCAGTGTGGCTCTTTTTCCTCCGCCTATGTGGGTTTTCTGGTGGAGGTTTCTCTGCTTGGTGGTGATCGGCAGTGGGATGGTGGCGACTATTTTGGGGATTGTTGGGGCTAGTTTTTTTTTTGCAAGTTTTGAAGATGGAGGCATGAGGTTGTGGGAGAAAGGCTGTTGTGGTGTGGATCGGGCAGTGGTTCTGAGTTGGGTGGTGGTTGGGCCATTTGGTGGTGGTGGCTCGTTACTGGTGAAGGGTGCTGATGGAGGTTGTGGGTGGGTTGCGGTGGGGCGGCTTGTTGTGGGGTGATTAGGCCTTTCTTCGGGGTAACAACATGGGCTTATTCCCCGGGCTCTGGAGACGGTGGTGGTAGCGGCCCGTCTCACTCCAAATGGCTGCGGTTGGTGATGGGTAGGGTTGCTGTTTAGGCTGGCCCATGTTGTCTATGGGTTGGTCTCTGGCTAGGCCTATGTTGTCTATAGGTTATGCCTTTTAGTTTTTGGGTTTTGGGTTTCGGTGTTTTGGGCTTTATGTCATATTTGGATAATGGATATTGTGAGTTTTATTATGATATTTATACTTTTTCATAGGGGTGTACACAGTCCGGGTTCGTCCGGTTTTCTAGAAAACTAGTAACCGAACCATTTCAAACGGTTCTAGGAAATTGGGAATCAGAACCTAACCAATATATGTGTGAAACCTAACCAGAACCAAACCGCAAAATCGGTCCGATTTTGGTTCGGTTCCAGTTTCGATTCTATCCAATTAGCATCAAAACCTATCACCTATGTGTGAGAAAGAGAGACATGAGAATTGAAAGAATAAGAAGGTAATCTATTAAAATAGAAAAAGAAGGAAGAAAATAAAAACTTTACTAACAAATGAGATTTTATCTCTAAATAAAGTAAGTTTAGCAAGAAAGAGATTAACCTACCAAATTATACACATATATTTATTTTTATATAAATATATATATATATATATTAGTTTTAAACAGTTCGGTCCAGTTTTGGTTCAGTTCCGATTCTATCCAATTAGCATCTAAACCTATCACCGATATGTGAGAAAGAGAGACGTGAGAATTGAAAGAATAGGAAGGTAATCTATTAAAATAGAAAAAGAAAGAAGAAAATAAAAACTTTACTAACAAATGAGATTTCATCTCTAAATAAAGTAAGTTTAGCAAGAAAGAGATTAACCTACCAAATTATATACATATATATATATATTAGTTTTAAACGGTTTGGTCCGGTTATAACCACGGTTCTTTAATTGAGAACCAGTAACCGAACCAAAATTAACGGTTCTTATTTTTTTGGAACCATAACCTGACCGTAGAACCACAGAAACAGACCAAATATGACGGTTCGGTCCGGACCAGACTGATTTTACGGTTCGAACGGTTTTCTTGAACTCCCCTACTTTTTCAGACCCCTTTGGTGATCTGGGCTAGGCCCATTAAGTGCTTTCTCTATTGGTTTCTTGCCAACTTGAGTTTGCTTTGTAATCATTTTCTCTTATCAATAAAAATTTTGCTTCGTTGTTCCAAATATATATATATATATACTCCCTCCGTCCCATAATATTTGTCCGGTCCGCGAAACGGAGACTACAAAATAATGCATTTCTTTCGAGAAAAAATTCAAATTTTTTTCACAAGTTAAAAGAATTCGTCGAGATCTAGTAAGTTGTTGAATTTTTTCCCAACTTTTCTTGCAAAAATAGTATTATTTTTACGTCTCCGTTTTGCGGACCGGACAAATATTATGGGACGGAGGGAGTATATATATATATATATCATGATTTCGAAGAGGGGCTCGTGATTCCCCAGAGAGAAGCCTCGCGGGTGTGGGTTGGTTGAATTTGGGGGTTTTGGTAACCCATCTGGTGAAATTAATAGAATGAGCGGATTCAGAACTGTAATTGGAAGTTGGGTTGTGATTCGTGATTGATTTTGGTTTTGTTCTTCCATTCTCCCAAATTTGTGATGTGGATCTGGGTACTTCCCATGAGAGAGAGAGAGAGGGGTTAAGGCACTAAAATTTGGTGCGCGATTGGAAAAATCGGGATGAACTTGGATTAAAAACATGATGAAATTTTTTTCTTTGGTTTCACCATTTCTTACTTGTTTGTTGTTTCGAATTCAATTTTGGTCTCTAACAACTCATTTTTTGGTCTCTAACAACTCATTGTAGTTACTTTTCAACATCACATGTTTATGATTCCATAGGGAAAATCTTTGCAGTTTAAACTAGCGCACATGTCATTCATGTCTCTGTTTACTTCTATTTTTTTGCCGCCTTGATGGCTTTGATTGGGGAAGGCAGTGGCGGTTGGATCGTGAGGCGGTGTTTGCGCTGCTGATAGTGGGTGTGAACTTGCATAGTTGCATCAGGAAGAGAAACAACTCCTTTGGATGGAGTGATTTCAAGAGAAAATAAAAAAGAGTTCTAATTTCTAACCAAATCACTCATTTGAATTGATTATTTTAGTAAGAACGGAGAGAAAAGTACAAGAATATTGCCTTGTTCGTTTAGCATATTTAGTTTGTTTTAACTTTATTTTCCAATCATTACCCTATATCTTTCTTCAACATTACCCTATTCCAATCTCCCCTTTCTTATCTCATTCTTTTTTACCATCCAAAGGGACCTTAAAAGTGGGGAAAGAGAGGAAGGGAGAAAAGGAAGAAAAAGGGTAACTTTTTTGGAGGAAAAAATTAAAAACAAAAAGACGTGCGGGTTTGATCTTCACAAGATTTTTTTTTTTATGTTTCGTATTTGAGGGTGTTTTTATCATTTTTAACATCACAGTTAACTCCATTTGTGATCCATTTAACAAATGGGGGAATCTAGATAAACGAAGATAGGATGGTAAGTCAAGGCACGCCGTAAAAATACGAAATTACGCCTCATAGGATTACCCTTGTAGTTTGAGTTGAAGGATATGGTCATTATTTCGCCTTGTTTGAAATATCTAAAGAATGTAGGATGGCTAGCCGAGTCACAATGTGAAATTACCAATTTGTCCTTGTAGTTTGTCAATGGTGGAGTTAAAGTATGAGAGTATTTTAGGCATTTCAGTGTTAGGTCTTTTGCTTAGGGCTTATTTGATAGCCTAAATTCAGCACTTAAAACTGAATCAGTTAAGTAATAAGTGATTCAGTAGGTTTGATAACGATATTTTACATTACTTAACAAATTAAGTGCTACTTAAAATGTAGGCTAAAAAGTTTAAAAAAATAAGCTACTTAATAATGGCTGAATTCTTGTGTATTTGCATTTAATCATCATACTACAACCACTCCCACCACCACCACTTCGCCACCATCACCACCGCTTCGCCGCCACCACCACCACCACTCCCTTATCACTCCATAACCACCACCATTACCACACTGTCGCTGTAGAGACCCGAATATTTTATTTTTATTTAAAAAGATTATTAAATGTCTAAATGAGAAAATAGGGATTTTGTGGTGAATATTTGAATTGGGGTTTAAAGTGATGCAATTGTTAGTAGAGGGGTGAATGTGTGATTTATAAATAAGTGAGTATATATAGTGGGTGTGTGTGAAGTAGGGGATCATTTTCATCTTTCTCTCTCTCTCTCACGCCGTCCCTCTCTCTCGGCTCACTCACTCTCTCTCCTCTTCTCACACTCAAAGCTCTTGCAAAACCTCAAGGATCCTCTCTCCTTTCACCTCCTCTACGCGGTTTTGGGCTCGTATCTTGTTGGGCGAAGCCGGAAGAGAAGTTCTTGGTTGATTTTGAAGTTGGAGAGTCTAGGGCTCGTACGAATTGCTTGGGTTTCGCTCCTTGACTCGAGGTAGGGATTTCTTGCCACTTTTATGTGTTTATATGCTGATTAAGTGTAGAAATCGTGCCTTGAATCGTTGGATGTTTTGTTGTTTTGGCCTTTGAGTTTTCTGCACAAAATCGCCGCTCGTAACGTCCCCGTATCGATACGGTTTTGTGCGTATCGATACGCTGAAAGGATCTGCATTCCAGTAGCTTCAGAAATTTGTCGTAGTGTTTCCGTATCGATACAGTTTTTGGAGTATCGATACTCCAGAGTCTGGAGTATCGATACGGTTTTGGAGTATCGATACTCCATGGCTTTCTGGGCAGTTTTGCCATATTGCTCCGATTCGACCGTTTTGACCCCCGATCATTTCTAAACCTTTTTGGACACTTCCAAACCTATTCCAAGCATGCCTAATTGACTTCCTTTGATTCATTGAGGTTATCCTTGGTCCGTTGGCATTCCGCTAGTACGAAATGAATAAGAACTTATTTGATTCAAACCGTGTTAAAATGTGACTTGTTGACTGATTGGTTGCTTGGTAGTATTAATGGCATAGTATGACGATCCTTGCATGAAAGTGGTTATGAGAAGGTCCTAGTTTGCACATCGAGTAAGAAAATAGTTGATATTTTAGGTCGGAGGTTGATTTAGGAAGTCCCGTAACGCAAGTGGTGGTAATACGGAGACTTAAAGGGTTTCGTAACGCAAGTGGTGGTAATACGGTAACCCGAGTCGTTAGGGATCACCGTGACGCAAGTGGTGGTAACACGGTAATCCTTATGATACTTTCCGGTAACGCAAGTGGTGGAAATACCGATGGTGGAAGTTTGGGTTAGCAAGTCGGGTTGGGATTATTAGAAGGGGTTAGTATTGTATGGCCTATGCATTCGACTTCAATAGGGTTTCATTTGCGAATTGATTGGTTATCGTCTGTCGAACTGTATTTCCTTATCCTCTCTTGTCGCACTTGTCATCATATTTGCATATAAATTTGGTAAAGATTTTCCTACTGGGCTAGTGTAGCTCAACAAAATCCTTCTTTTCAGGTTCGAATGTCGGGCAATAGACTGCATGCTATGATGTGCGTGGACATGAAGACTTTTGGAAACTAACCATGCTTTACTTACTTATCATCTTTTGTAATTCAATTCCTTTTTGGTAAAGATGAGTTTGTAACTAACAATTCTTGAATTATGTTTTGACTAAAGTTTGTAATATTCTAAACAGATAAGTACTTGTAATTAAGTTAATTTGGGCCGTGGTGCCAATGTTGTAGTTCTTTAAACTTGGGGACTCATTTGTAAATTAAACAGGTTGGGAACTCTTTTGGATAATACTTATGATACGCGAGACTCTTGTAATGAAATGTATTATTTATTTATGTCAAAAATCGAGGTCGTGACAGTCGCCACCACTACCACACCGTCGTTGCTGCCACCATCTCTCCTATCATTCCACCGACATCACTCATTGTCACCATTACACCATCTCTCCACCGCCACCATTCATTGCCACCGTTACATCATCATCATTTCACCACCACCATTACACCACTATCGCCAGCACTCCAACACTACCACCGCCGCCACCACTCCATCACCACCAACACACCACCACCATCACTACAATCACCATTCCACCATTATTATAAGTACATTGTGACCATTAGTAAATTAAAAGAAAATCGGAACTAAAATTAATTTATCATTTTTTTAATTCAGTATTTAATATGTTTACCAAACAGCTTTTTAGCTTAAAAAATTCAGCTTTCAGTACTTAATTTTCCAGCATTCAGTTTTATCAAACAGGCCCTTAGTCAAGAAGAAAAGGAGGTAAAAAAAATCTTTCGTTTTCCTAATTTAAAGGATATTTTTTTTTAAAGGTACAAAAAAAAATATTTCTTTTCCCTCATTTAAGGCAAGCCAAGCTACCATGTTAAACGACAAAATTACCCTTGTAGATTTCGTCTTTCAAATATTTTTTGGATGTCTTGAGTTGAGTTGAGGTTATTTTAGGTCTTATTTTGTTTAGTCAAGAAGAAAAGACTTTTCGTGAATATTTTAGATATTTTAGGTACTCCTTTACTTAGTTAAAAAGAAAAAACTTTTTGGTGATATTTTAGATCCTATTTTGCTTAGTTAAGAAAAAAAAGGATTTTTCGAGGGTATTTTAAATATTTAAGGCCCTCATTTTAGTTAGGAAGAAAAGGTTTTTCAGGTGTATTTTAGGTTCCATTTTGCTTAGTCAAGAAGAAAAGACATTTCATGGGTATTTTAGGTTCCTCCTTACTTTGTTAAGAAGAAAAAACTTTATCCATCTTCTTAATCTAACCATTAGAAAAGAGAGTCTCTTTTCGCACCCCCTCTGACAAACCCCCTCCGACAAACCCCCTCCTCCGGGCCCCACCACCTTTTCCCCCCTTTTTCCTGCCCTGCCCCCACCCCGTTTAACTTTTTTTTTAGTTTCTTTTTTTTTTTACTTTTAAAAGACTTTAATTACTTTTTTTTTTTACTTTCACTAGTTTTTTTTACTAAGACTTAATTACTGTTTCAGTTTTTTTTACTTTAATTACTATTCCAAATTTTAATCCGTTTGAACCGGTGGAAAGATTTTAGTTTTCTGATCATTTTATCTTAAATGGTCATAATTAAATTTTGACTCTAGGGCTCTCGTTGATTAACCCTAAAAAATATTTGATCCTACGACTTTCTTAGAGCTAATCAACGAGAGTCCTAGAGTCAAAATTTAACTATGACTATTTAGGATAAAATGATCAAAAAACAAAAATCTTTCCACCGGTTCAAATTGATTGAAATTTGGAATACTTAATTTTTTAACCTCTTTAGATAATTTATATAATTAAAAAATTAAGTGTTCCAAATTTCAATCCGTTTGAACCAATGAAAAGATTTTAGTTTTCTGATTATTTTATCTTAAATGATCATAATTAAATTTTAACTCTAGGACTCTCGTTTATTAGCCCTAAGAAAGTTGTAGAATCAAATATTTTTTAGGGCTAATCAACGAGAGTCCTAGAGTCAAAATTTAATTATAACTATTCAAGATAAAATGATCAAAAAATTAAAATCTTTCCACCGGTTCAAACAGATTGAAATTTGGAACACTTAATTTTTTAACTATATTTTTATTGGAGTAATATATAAATTGTGTACTGAAGTTAAAAAATTAAATGTTTCAAATTTCAATCTGTTTGAACCAATGGAAAGATTTTAGTTTTTTGATCATTTTATCCTAAATGACCATAATTAAATTTTGATTTTAGGGCTCTCATTAATTAACCCTAAGAACATTTGATTCTACGACTTTCTTAGTGCCAAAAATTTATTATGACTATTAAAGATAAAGTGACAAAAAAATTCCACTGATTCAACCGGATTGACAATCGGAACACTAAAATAATTTTAAATAAATAAAAGAGAAAAAAGATACAGAGTATAAACAATATTATGTAAAAAAAGAGAGGAGAAAATGGGTTCGGTATTTCTGGGGTGTGTGGGGGCATTTTCGGAAGAGGGGAGGTGGGGGGGGGGGGGGGGGGGGGGGGTGGGTGTGCGAGAAGAGATTTACATTAGAGAAGGAGAAATCTCTCTCTCTCTCTCTCTCCAAGATCTCCCCGGATCTGTCTCTCATCGATCCCTTAATAATTCAGATGAAGATAGATGTATCAATTTCTCAATCGTAGATTCTTACCCACGAAGAAAGAAGCAACTACGTGGTCAAATTCTCCTAGATTTCATAACCCTAGGCTATGATTTTGTTAGAACTTCTTCAAATCATAAGTATTTTGAGTGGTCTTTTATTTCTGGGGTTTTCTAATTGTTTTACTTTTATGGTTCTGTTTTTTTCAACATCAATGCTTGATAGTTTGTTCTGTGCTCTCAGCAAATTGAGCTCTAATTTTGTTCAATATTTTTGAAGAAAGACTCTTTTGCGGCAAGATTTTATAGTTATTTTTCAAAACACACAGACGAAAAGGCCTCATTATTTGCACAGTTTTAGAATCTAATCCATGACAATATCTTGGCTATTGTTGCTATCTTGATTATTGTTGCTATTGTTTGAGAAAGAATTTATATTTTAATCCAAAGACCTATTTCTTTGATCTATGTTTATGCAATGTTTAATTTGTCTTGATGGAATCAGAAATACCGTTCATTGTAATTTTTTTTAAAAAAATAAGGTTGAACTATTTGTGACTCTCTCCAATTTTAGTGCATAATTAAACTACTTGCATGATCTACGAAATTACAATAATCTTAATTAATTATTGGGAAAATTACAGTAAGCCCCCTTCAACTATACCTCTGTAACGAGTTGGACCCTTCATCTTTTAACTCGGACACTTAACCCCCTTCATCTTTTATTGCATGACACTTCACCCCCTGCCGTTAGTGAGCCGTTAACGGAATTGCTGAAATTACCAATTTACCCTCTTTGGGCTATTTTTGTTTCGCTTATAACTTTTCGTAGGAAACTTTGTTTCAGCCCGTTCTTTATTCAAAACTCTTGTTTTTTCCTCTATTTTTTGGGTCTATAATAATTTTAGTATGGTTACTTTACGCTTTCTAAGGTTAGCATAATTTTAGTATGGTTATTTTATCTAACCTTAGAAAGCGTAAAGTAACCATACTAAAATTATTATAGACCCATAAAATAGAGGAAAAAACAAGAGTTCTGAAAAAAGAACGGGCTGAAATAGAGTTTCCTATGAAAAGTTATAAGCGAAACAAAAATAGCCCAAAGAGGGTAAATTGGTAATTTCAGTAATTCCGTTGACGGCTCACTAACGGCAGGGGGTTAAGTGTAACGCCATAAAAGATGAAGGGGGTTAAGTGTCCGAGTTAAAAGATGAAGGGGGCAACTCGTTACCGAGGTATAGTTGAAGGGGGGTTATTGTAATTTCCCCTTAATTATTTGAGTCTAAAAAAATTAAAAATATTTTGGTACTCCAAAATAGTGTTCTATATGTTATTTTTTCCGTACAAGAACTCCTTTTGTATTGTTTATAAAATACTATCTTCATTATTTATTTTTGTTGGTAAAAATGACCTTTCATTTAATTATGTACTCTTATGACTTCTTTATTTTCACAACAATATCTTAATTTGAACTATTTTACATACATAAACAGTTAGTAATTACACCAATGAGCACACAACATTGTGCTAAGCACGCGGAATTACACTCGTATAATTTCAAAAGTGAGGGAGGATAATATTTCAGAAACCTGGAGCTGGAGGAAGTGTTCGTTTTTTTTTTTTGGAGGAAGTGTTCGTTTTTTTTTTTTTTTTTTCCCGAAAAAATAAGAACCACGCATACACTTTCAGTACTAAAGGGGTGGACCCCACACAACTCACCTCAATTGTGAGGGTGGGGTTGGGAGGGGCTATAGTGCGGTAACCTCCTATCGTCCACTTTGACATAAATAACTCGGATTTAGGGCTTGCTTGGATGGAGTAAAAAAGAGGGGGGAAAAATAAGAGGGGGTATATGAGAAGGGTCCACCTCTTTTCCCCTTGTTTGGCATTCCAATTTTCCCCCCCATTAATTTTTACCCCCTTTTCTTTTTCCCCAGTTTTAGGTATTGCCGGGTATTAATTTTGGGCTCCCCTTGAGGTGCCCAAAAATAATCCGGGTGTGGAGGAGTTTTGTGGACAAAAATACCCCTCGTTATCCCCTTTCTCCATTCACTATTCAACCAATTTCTACTCTTCATTTTACCAAAAATCATACTTTTCATTCAAACCTATCTAAAACTTCTTATTTGGAGCACATAATTTTTTAATTATATTTTTTAATATATATACAGTGTAAAGAGGTTGAAAAATTAAGTGTTCCAAATTTCAATCCGTTTGAACAGGTGCAAAGATATTAGTTTTCTAATCATTTTATCCTAAATGATCATAAT
Source organism: Rhododendron mucronatum var. ripense (assembly GCA_019656295.1). Classification (NCBI taxonomy): domain Eukaryota; kingdom Viridiplantae; phylum Streptophyta; class Magnoliopsida; order Ericales; family Ericaceae; genus Rhododendron; species Rhododendron mucronatum. Next base: position 1,101,536 of record BPLT01000040.1, on the reverse strand, counting down.
TAAATTTTGACTCTAGGACTCTCGTTGATTAACCCTAAGAGATATTTGATTCTATAACTTTCTTAGGGTTAATTAACGAGAGTCCTAGAGTCAAAATTTAATTATGACCATTGAGGATAAAATGATCAGAAAACTAAAATCTTTGCACCTGTTCAAACGGATTGAAATTTGGAACACTTAATTTTTTTTAAAAACCAAATTTTATTAAAAAAATGTTTAATAATAATATTAAATTTGTTAATTTGTTAGTAGAAATAAATATTACGACTTAAATTGTGAAAGAATAATTAAATTTGCAATTACATATAAAACGTAATACATAATTAATTTAAGGACTGCACAAGGGCAAAAGGGTCATTTGACAGCTTAATCCTCGTTCTCTAACACCTCATCCAAACAACCTACTATTTAATCCCCCTCCATAAACATCACATCAATGTGGGCCATCCCTTATTAACTAATACCCCCTACTATTTTATCCCCCCTTATTAACTAATACCCCCAAATTTTTTCCCGCATCCAAACGGGCCCTTAATCCAAATTTTTATAAATTCAAGACATTCATTGTTTTGATTAAAATTTGAGCCGTACATCTGCCGAATTGGATGGCAGAAAATTGGATCCAGTACAACCGTTCCGTGAAATGTATGTGTAAGCGTTTATGGATAGCGGTGGCGTTGTTGTTACTAGGGGTGTACACGGTCCGGATTAGTCCGGTTCTCTAGAAAACCAGTAACCGGACCATTTCAAACGGTTCTAGGAAATTAGGAACCATAACCTAACCAATATATGAGGGGAACCTAACCAGAACCAATCCGCAAAACCGGTCTGGTTTTGGTTCGGTTCCGGTTCCGATTCTTTTCAATTAGCATCCAAACCTATCACTGGTGTGTGAGAAAGATATACGTGAGATTGAAATTACTCCCTCCGTCCCATAATCTTTGTCCGGTCCGTGAAACGAAGGCTACAAAATAATGTATTTCTTTTAAGAAAAAATTCAAATTTTTTTCATAAGTTAATAGAACTCGTCGAGATCTAGTAAGTTGTTGAATTTTTTCCCAACTTTTCTTACAAAAATAGTATTATTTTTACGTTTTCATTTTGCAGACCGGACAAAGATTATGGGACAGAGAGAGTATAAAGTCTAATCTGTTAAATAAGGTTGAAAAGAATTGAAAGAATTGAAAAAATAGGAAGGTAATCTATTAGAATAGAAAAGGAAGAAAGAAAATAAAAACTTTCCTAACAAATGAGATTTCATCTCTAAATAAAGTAAGTTTAGCAAGAAAGAGATTAACCTACCAAATTACACACATATATTTATTTTTATATAATTATATATATTAGTTCTAAACGGTCCGGTCCGGCTCTAACTACGATTTTTTAATTGAGAACCAGTAACCAAACTAAAATTAACGGTTCTTATTTTTTTGGAACCATAACCTGACCGTAAAACCGAATCAAATAGGACGGTTCGGTCCGGATCGGTCCGATTTTACAGTTCGGACGGTTTTCTTGAACACCCCTAGTTGTTACCCAAAAACTGAAGAAGAAGAAAAGAGGAGCCGTTATTTATTTCGGCTGCTAATCTACCGTCCCTAAAATCCCGAAATCTTTGGAGGATCTCCTTCGGAATTGCGTTCTGAAGTTTTCTCTGAACTTCTTGGTCCATCTCCATCTTCTTTTAAAGTTCCATCACATCGCAAACCTCTTCAATTCTCTTCTGAGAACCCTAATTTGTACTATGTCATCGCAAATTAGGGTTTCAAAAATCACGAACACCCAAATTTGCTTAAAACCCCGATCTTATAACCACTGATCTGCTTTGATCATGGCTTTCTCCTACGCTTGATCCACTTCCCATTCGATCGGTTCGCTTTGTTGTTGTTGTTGTTGTTAGCTGACACACACACACCCCTGTAGTTATACATATACATTCAGTTTCTTGTATCATTGTAGAGAGAGAGAGAGAGAGAGAGAGAGAGAGAGTAACATGAAACAATCGAAGAGGAAGAAGAAGAGATCCCGGCCTCAAAATCAGGACGGCGTAATCAAAGTCGCCGTTCACGATAAGGGGAGCAAAAAAAGCAGGGGTTTAAAGAGTCTGATGGAGGCTTTTACCTCCGTTTCTATAGAGGAAGCTGACTCGGCATATATAGAGGCCGACGGGGACTTGAACAAGGCGGCGGAGATCCTCGGGGGGCTGGAGGAATGCTCGAGTTCCGGTGGGAGCGCGAGGTTGAGCTCAAGCTTGGGTTCGAACTCGACAGAGGGTTTGCTGGAGGCCAGTTGCGTTCGGAAGGGACGGGAGGTTGGAGGGGGGAAGCAGAAGAAGGTTATTGCCGCTACTGGGACGGTTTCTAACATGTTGGGGAAGGAATATGTAATGGCGAGCCCGAGGAAGGGCAAGTGCAGAAATGAGGGGTTTGTTGATGAGCCGTTGAGTAAGGGAGATGCTGAGCAGTTTTTGTGCTCGATGCTCGGTGACGACTGCGATCTTAGCTTGGCCGTGGTTAGAGACGTCCTTGGTGAGTTCTTGATTTTGTTGTAACGGTCCCCACTTCTGTTTTAGAGCTTACCCTATGTGTTGTGAATCTTGTGATGTCAAATTGGGTGAAGTAAAAATTTTGGTGTATGGAGTTAGGAGTATTTGTAGTTTTTTTTTTTAAATATATTTTTTATAACCAGGTGTCTTACGCCCACCTCAACTAAAACTAATCATGGGACCATAAACTCACCGTCCATTGGCGTGAGCCCCACTTGAAGCTGGAGCAAATGCTCCGTATGGACTGGCCCCATAGGAGTTGATAGCACCCGAGAGGTTTCAAACGCGAGGCCTTATGAGGGAGCAAACCCTAAGTCCCAGGCCCTGACCATTAGGCAAAACACTTGGGGTTAGTATTTGTAGGTTATTGTTGGGGGAAAGAGCCTCTTTTTCCGCCGCATAAGTGATGAACAATGAAGCATATGTCGTGACTCGTGTCATATAGGCTATAGCATTGTCACTAACTGAAATCGTTGTTCATATACAAACGATATGCAGCCCAGTACTGTTATATTCTGAAATCTGTCTTGTTAACCCTTAATTGAAAGGTTTTCAACATTAATGTGTTCTGTATTTCTTTAATCTGTATGGTGTGCTGAGCTGTTAAAATCTATAAAGTGTATATGCTCAATGGTGGATGTGTGATTCATAATCAGCAGGCCAAACCACATCAAGTCAAGTTTTAGGGGTCCTTTTATGGGAATTTTGCAGACCAAATTACTGGAGGAATAAGCGTTGTATTGATTTCATGAATTGGGCAGGGCTAGGCTGTCTGCCTCCGTCCACCAACGTATATGCTAGAAACTACAGCTCATGCCATTTACTGTTGTATGAATGGGAAGATTTCTTCTTGTAGCTAACTCTTTGGTCTAATACATCATAAGTATCCACACAAGTTGTTACATCATCGGTCGATTTCTGTCACATTCTGCAAGATGTGATAGAATGAGTACCCTGGAGACAATAAAGAATGGAGGGAAGTGGTGGAAGACCTTACATGTAAAGACTCAAGTTAACTTCCTTATTATGGGCTAGGGCCTAGGATATACGATTACGAACACCTTTGTTGAGTTTGCCCAATATTTTTTTGTTCTGATTTATTTCTCTCTTGGTTGGCTTGTTTTGGTTTTGGAAAGCCTGCTTGCCTAATGGACATTATTAATGGATAACATGCAACTTATGTTCATTCATGCTCACTTTATAGTTGCTTTAATAGTTTATGATGTGTTTGACATGAATTTCACTTATGTAACTTCTGACTTGAAAAATCTTTGCAGGCCAATGTAGATATGATGTTGAAAAGGTGAGCACTGTGACATTTAACGTCAATTCCTTACAAACCGATGTTTAATTTGTCTACTCCTACAAGCTTATGGGTCTATTTGTGGACGAAACCATATCTGCTTCATATTTGGTAACTTTTTTTTTTTTTGATCGGCAACATATTTGGTAACTTTAAGATTGACGTAAAAGCCCTTTTTTTTTTTTGCATGAGCATGGCAATAGTTTTTCTGTGTCAGCTTGGTTTTTGAGCCCAGCTTGGGTCGCTCATCTAGAACATGTTAGAACACTTTTTCTATATAGACTGTTTTTTGTTTCTTGTTTTGCTAATGCAGGGTGTCACGAGCCAGCTTGCGTGTACCTCAGACTAAACCCTACAACCCTTCTCACAGCAGTTTCATACACTTACGCATGGGGTGAGGTGGCCTCAAGAGTTGCGTCATTGCTGACAAGGGGAATCAAAGCTGAGACCTTAGGAGGGAGCAAACCCTAAGTCTCAGGCCAACCCCATGGGGTTAAGGCTTTATGTTATAATGCATGTAAGCATAATGAAGAAGCCATGTCCATGGATGTTTGCAAAAGTTATTGGACAACCCTTGCAAGTAGGGCTGCAAACGAACAGAGCAGCTCTCGAGGCTCGGCTTGATTAGGGCCCGTTCAAACTCGACTCGGTTGATAAACGAATGAGTTTGAGCCAGAGTTTCAAGCTTGTTAAATAAACAAGCCGAGCTCGAGCTGTCATAAGCTCGGCTCGGATGAGCTCGCGAGCTAAGACTTATATACATGCAATACAGATGTATGTAGTATATATGTAATCTTTTATATATTATAATTATTATGAATATTTTATTATTACCATATTAGTAGTTTCTGAAGTGGTTGACAAGTTTACCGCATGCATCTGCCAAGTGGCAGATCTTTGGCGCTATCTCGTCTAGCAGAGGAGTGGAAACGAAAGGGTAAGATTTAAAGCAAAAGGACAAGTGGTGAAGGCATAGTTTGTCGATATGGGACAAAGGAAAAGTCAGAAGTAAAGGCAAAGGATTCTTTTGGCAGTCCCACATTGACGAATTTGCAAAACTTCTGTGGAGAGAACACTAAATAACTACAACACTCCATCCATTCTCTTCCGCTGTGCTCCCGCGTGAGACACAAGCCACCTTGAGCCGTGCTCGAGCTAAGATTAATAGCAGTGAGCTGAGCTCGAGCCAAACTTTGGTAGCTCGTTTCGAGCTCGAGCCGACTATATTTCTTGCGAGCCGAGCTCGAGCATTTGAAAACGCGGCTCGACTCGGTTCAATGCAGCCCTACTTACAAGCCCATGATCGTGAACATAGATGAGTCAAATATGGCCCCACTTGTGCCTCTTACATGTTATTAGACAAGCTCAATTGTGGAGTTGGAGCTCTGCTTATCTATTGTCTATCCATTACTATTCTAAAGGAAACATCCTTTTATGGTGTGAATAACTTTTTGAGGCTGGCTCACACCTGTTTTCTGCAAACTACCTAAAGAAACTGCCAAGAAGCAAGAAGAAAAAATCTGCCCCCCCAAATTCTCTTTCTCCCTCTTTTCTACTCTCACAACCCAGATTTCTTTACAGATTTTCCTCATTCCATCTGTGACAAAATATTATTTGCACGCGCATCTTGTGTGCCCTGGCGTCTAGTTTGATGGATAAACTAGCTGAGAAGAGCATAAATCATAGTGAAACATGGGCTTTCATGAACGATATGGACCAATATGGTATATTTGCTGTCATAATAATAGCACTTTGACTACTGCCGTATCGAGGGAGGCTGCTGCAGTAGCAAACCTTGGTTTGGATCGTTGCATATTACTAGCAATTAGTGCATTGGTCGCGTTCCAGTAGATGTGCCCTTCCAGATAGTCTAATGGTTGGTATTGTAGATTAAATTGATACTTTCTTTTTGCAATCAGATGGTTTTACTGCAAGTATTGTTTGTTTTCATTGCAAGTACATTGCAAGTATTGTATTGGCAATTTTAATTTGGTTTACCACTTTTATTTTCCAGGCCATGAATGCCTTGCTTGAATTATCTGCTTCCTCCTATGAGCAGTCCAAGAATGATCAATCCTGTGAAGGCATGGTAAACAACAAAGAAGATACACAGTTCCTTTTTGAATGCAGTGATGATGTAAGTTCCATGATTTTCTTATTGCTCATTTGGTTGGAACTCCATGGTATTTACATCTATGAACAGAACTGATCATCGTAGTCCATTTTCGTATAAGGGTTTCTTAGTTATTTGTTTGATTACTTCTGCTTGCATGTGCTGATTCTACGGTTGATTATTCTCTGTTTCGTTGATCATTGGTTGGAGCTATGAATTAAGTACTTTATTGCGGAGGAGCTCCAATGCAACTTTTTTGTGGCTTATAACTGTATTGATTTTCTTTGCTTTGGTTATTATCTAGATATGTCGATTTTTTCTGTGCCTTAGAATTTTAATGGCACTGAGTTCGAACTGCATGAATTGTAAATTTGAAGCGGTATCTTGGAAAGTTAACGTAGCAATTGCACGTAGGTTTGGATGTCCTTGTCCATTCCCATTTCCTGTTTTGGAGCCGCTGATTCCTCTGTGGTAGTCTGTAGTATAATCCTTAGTCTATGATTTTTTTTTTCTTGTTTGACTACCAATTTTTTGTGTTTCCTTGAGCGATTAATGCTACAACAGTATATGTACATAAAGATCTTTGGTTGAACAGATATCTGTAAGTTGATATTGTTTATTTAGCATGTGATTTGAAATACCTGGTTACAGTAAGCTGGCTAGTAAGTGTTTGTGTCGTAATGTTTGGTTGAAGTATACTTTCTTTGGATTTCCAAAATCGCGCAGAGACAAACATTTCTTTTACCTAACAACTTATCTTGCAGTATTTGAAATTGAAATGCAACAGTAATTCATGACAATTTTTTCATAGGCTTACAACTCATCTTACCAGCCTGCAACTTATTATGGTTCACTAATTTTCTTTTAACAGTTAACCGAGAGGGCATCTGACTCAACATCTCATACATCTGAAAGCGAGATTCAGGATAACGTGTGGCCTCACGGCTTTCGTGGCAGGTAATTTGTAGTTGTTGATTCCACCGCTGCTCCTGTACGTATTTTTCTCCAAGATGAGACTTAACCGTCTCTCTGTATTCTCAGTTTTAATGGCTTGTGAATGAATTCTAAAAGAGAGTTCTGATTGATAAGGATTTTTTGCAAGCCATCTATTTTGAAAGAGGCTCATATTTCGTGAAACAAACCTCTGATTATGGCTAATGTATTGATCTTTTGAAACTACTTTTGCCCATTGTATTGTGTCAGGAATTATTTTGAGGTTCTCACTTGCTCTCAAGCTCATTCTCTGACTGGCCCCAGAAGTTCTAAGTCAGAACTTCCGCAGAAAGTGTTGGAATCTTTATTTAACATGCCCAAGAGTGTTGAACATGAGCCAAATGCTATGAACTGGAGAGATGTAGTGAAAAAGATGGAGTCCCTTGGACAGAGGATTGAGTCTGACATTACTGATGCTGCAGGATCAGAGAATATTCATGGTATTAAAAAGTTTTAATGAGCTGTCAGAGATATATCATTCTGACTTCTCCGATGTTTGTGCTCCCTCGTTCTATTGAATAGATATATTGTACACCACAGTGTTCCAAATTTATGGGACTATCTCCAGCTTTACACTCTTTAAGTTATTTGGAATATTGTAGGCGAAGGAAATGAATATCAGGTGTTTAGAAAAGCTGCCGGACAGCACTGGGATTCGATGAAGTCCTACTATCAAAAGGTAAAATGAACTAGGAGGTTATGTGTACTGCTGATGGCGTTGCTACATTAGTAGTTTGTTTTGTAGCTGTTGGATGAATACATAAATCTAGTAATCACCATGGGAAAGAGCACATCTTTTGCAGGCTGCGACAGCATTTTCTAACGGGGAACGGGAACATGCAGCTTACCTTTCTGAGCAGGTGGGTATGGTTATTTACAATCAAAGTTTGTTTTCTTTCCTTCGCGAGGAGGTTTATTTCTACATTATTTCTTGTGAATTGGAGTATAAGTAACTGCTTATCAAGTATCTCAGCCAGCTGATGCATTGAATCATCGGCTCACGTGCTCTACAGCGTACAATATGCTATCTAGTGAAGAAAGAATGATGTAATGATAAAGAACAACTTACGCTATCTAGTGAAGGAAGTGTGGTGTAAATGATTGAGAAGAATGGCTTCATTTGATCTTGAGCGTTATCTGATTGCTCCATGATCTTCTGTTATAGTACTTGTAGTTGTCAGGGGCTTACATGTTAAAAATTCTTGAGTACTGCTGCTGAAGTTGTGATGGAAATGGAAGATGGTGGGACAGGGACTTCTTGATTAAGTGGTCTTATCCATTATGGCACAAAGAAATGTTTGATGAGATTAATGTTGTGTTTGAATGAGTTTTTGAGAAATTTTTTATGAGAGTAATGATTGGAAGTAGGGGTAATGAGTGGAGAGAGATAGAGAGAGCAATGAGAATAATGATTGGAGATAGGGGTAATGAGTGGAGAGTAATGATTGGAAGTAGGGGTAATGAATGTTTTTTTAGTTGGGAAAAAATTTACAAATCTTGTCCAAACAAGGCATAAATCTGTTCAGTTCTACGCCATTTAGCATGGGCTCCAGTTGACTAGATTTTCTGCCTTGCCCTAGGGAAGGATCTACAACAAAATGGCTCGAGAGGCAGATGAAAAAGCAAGTCAAGAGATATTCAAAGCTAGGTACTATTGCACAATGAAGCAGGAAAAAAAGTCTCTTTCAACTTCTTCACCTGTACCTTTTAGTATTTCTAGATGATGCTTTTTTTGTTTGTTTGTTGGCAATGGCAGAAACAAGAGCATAGAGAATGTGATAACTATTGATCTTCACGGGCAACATGTCAAACAAGCATTAAGGCTTTTAAAAGTTCACCTACTTTTTGGAGCATATGTGCGATGTAAGGATCTTGTGCATTACTCATGTTAATTATGTACTTGAGTGTGCTTGTTTTGATCTTGCACCAAGTTATGTGATTTGTACTGTAGTTTGTAACATACCACCTCTCTCTTTTATTGTCTGCCGCAGCTGTCCAGATTTTCAGGGTTATCACGGGATGCGGTAGGCACGGTGTGGGGAAGTCAAAGCTGAAGCAGTCGGTATGGATTCTAATCATTCTACTTCTTTTGATTAAGTGCTGTACCTTACTCCAGCAGTAACCGATATATTTCTTAAATACTTTCTTTTCTCCTGCATCCTTGTCTCTCTGGGATTTTCGGAAGCTTTAATCCTTTTCATGCATAGTGAATAGTGATCATGGCCAGGTTGCTGAGACCTGTCAAAGAGCAACAAATTGTTTTACCAAATTGATTTTGGATATGTCTCTCACAATTTTTGGTAATTGCAGTGATGCTCTTTAATAATTTGCATAAATGCACTAGGTGAGGAATTGTTCATAAGAAAGCCAAAGCTAGCAGGCTCTTCCTCTCGATGTGTTTTTATTATTTGCATCTAAAGAGATCATAAATTTCCAACATTACTACAAGAAAAGTAGTAAACTGTTTCATATGCTTTATATAATTGTGCATTTGGGATGGATTAAGATTCATTTTAGCTGTATGGGGGGAGGCGCTCTCTCTCTCTCTCTCTCTCTCTCTCTCTCTCTCTCTCTCTCTATACATATATATATGTATATATCTTTCTATCTCTCTCTGTGTATGTGTGTGTTCTTGTGTATTACATTACCATGACTTGTTAGTTAATGCACACAGGTGCTTGATCTGGTCAAAAGGGAGGGTATTGAATGGAGTGAAGAGAATCGTGGAACGATCCTAATCAAGCTTGATGGCCAGAGAGAATTCTCTTTTATAGAGTTAGAGAGCGATAGCGAGTAGCCCGTGGGTTGCTCATTAGTTCAGGTAAATATGATCTCTACTCTATGCTTGGGTGGGGACCACTAAATCCAGGATCTAGATGCAGTAATTTATGTCCTTGCTTCTGTTGTAACTAACTTAGATGACTAGACGGTTATCCAGACCAGGTTTAAGAGTTTTTTTTTTTTTGTACAATTACATCCTCCCTTTGTAGACACAGCACGTACAACATACAATTTCATCTTCATATAGTATTTGGCTAAGGCCTCGTTTGTACAAATATTTGGTATGTATGTTACGAGAGTTAAATTGTGTAACATTATCAACTAGTTGATTGTAATGAGATATTGAACTATGATTATGCAAAATTTGTACTTAGTGAGCCGCCCGCTGTTTATGCAGTGGCGCCTGCTTTTGGTTGAAGATCTTTATTTCTGTCTGTCCTTTTTCTTCCTCTTCTCTTTCCAATTCCTATCCACGTGCACCGCAGCTCTTCGCTTGATCTGTATAATTGCCCAATGGTTCATGTTGGTAACTTCCATTGCTTCCACTACTTGGGATTCATGACCATTGGAGAACCACTAAGACTTCGATTTATTGAATATATATGCTGTACAAATCTGAAATCTTAGAAGCTTCCAAAGGCTTTTCAGCTCTTATCCCTTCTCCTGTGTGACACTGATTCTCAAGGCAGAACACTAGGTGGAGCGAGCTGAACAGTGGATTACTGAGTGATCGAAATCATGGGGAGTAGTGCTTGATGATTTGATCAACCCTACTAATTTAACGGCCCAATTCGAATGTTTTTTACGTAGAAATATCCATATGGCTAACTTTCCAAATTTCCTTTACTAGTTCTTTTTGTATTTTCGTCTTTCTTACAATCCACTATTTTTTATGCATCCTCTGTTATAGTAATACAAGTATGGTAATCTAACCGAAAATCGAGTTCTTATTATCTTTTTTTTTTGACATCAAAAAAGAACTTCATAGATATAAAAGAGCCCCAATGAACTCGGCGGTCCAGATCTATCTTGCTCGGGGTCGTCGACGAGGTAATAAGGTGTGCGGTTGGGTAGGGGTTTTCTTTCCTGTTTTTTTTCGTTTACCGGTTGTCTGTCCGAATATCTTCCGATCTAGGTCCCTAGATTCGGCTTGTGTTGGTCTGGGTTTCCCCCAGGCCCGGCAGTTTGGGTGGTGGGTGGAATAACTTCTGTAGGATTTCGATGGGTGAAAGGATTTGAGGGTTGTTGTGGTCAGCGGCTATTCAGCGGTGTTGTGGGGCTTCGCCGGTAGCGGCTCTGTGTTGTCTGTGACGGGGGTCTTTGTAGCAGCTCTGGATTGGGTTGTTTGTCCACGTTTCCCTTTGTTTATTGGTCGTCAACGACAGATCGGATGAGTTGGAAGGTCTGGTCTTCGGTCGCCATGGTTGCTTGGGCCTGTCTGAGTGGTTTCCGGCGTTGCCTCGGTTCTCACACCCGGAGCTTCGCGTGTCAGCGGAGGCTTGCCATGGAGGCTCCCCGGAGTTTTCTCCTTGCTGGAATGGTGTTTCTATCGGCCGGTGTGGCTTGCCCATAAAAGCAGCTCCTTTCTATTTGCCTGTATTTTGTTCGTTGTTTTCGATTACATTTGTTCTTTATTGTGTAATGGTTTGTACTGGAATTTCGTTTGAAATCTCTCTACCTTGTCCTGGACGGGATTCTCATATCGGCACCTCGTGCTGATTTGCTTTGCATGGTGTCTTAGGGTCCTAGATTAGGTAGTTTGGTGCACTCCTGTATTTTGCGATGTAATCTTCGCCTTCGGGCTGAATGAAATTGACACTTCAAAAAAAAAAACTAAGTTTTCATTTTTGCAAGATAGGAGACATAATAAAAAGATCCGTAGAAAAAAAAGTGCAAATGAATTATTATTTAAAAGGAATTATATTTTACTATAATAAAATTTATTTGAACTTTGCCATTTACTCTAAGGCTATCTTATCTCATTCTAAGGTGCTACTAAATGGAAGAATCTTATCAACGTTTTCTATGTATCAGGGGGGAATCCTTCACCATTGGACCTACACTGTAATCCAACAAGCTATAAAAAGACAGTTTGATCTATTATAATTAGCCCACTGATGTGGTAGCCCAGTTGGCAAGGGCATTACTTCTCCCCAGCACAGACGAGGGTTCGAGGCCCCGGAGACACTTTGGTGTAACTGTCCGGTGGTGCCTCATGGCTTAATTTCGAAACCCGTATGTGAACCAGGGAGGGGGCTTCTATGCCAACTGTGCACTGCAGTGGTGTCGTGGTGACGGCCCGTCTTCCCGGACGGTAGCTATGGCTCGAACCGGACATTCTACGGCGGGTTTGGAGCCCCTATGGTTACGCCCAAGGGGGGTTGCTACGCTGGTCGCCCCCTCCAGCCCTTTTGGTATTCAAAAAAAAAAAAAAATCTATTATAATTAGGATTTGATGATCCCAGGCAACATCGCGACAAGGGATCATTTGTACACCTTTCTCAAAAAAATGGGGGGCCGTCTATAATTTGCAGAAACCTTACAGGTGATTTTGGTAATTTGTCCTATTGTCCTATGAGTATCTAAAAAAAAAAGACGCGGCTATTCGCAGCCACGTATTTTCTTCCACAGCCCGTTAAAAATTTTCAATTAGACTCGACAGCTAGTTACTGAAATTAAGATACATTTTCAACATCAAATTACCGAAATATGATATTTTTTTCAACAGCTATTTACCGAAAATGCATGTTTGGCAGTTGTCTACCGAAAGTTGAATATATTTTCGACATGTGGTTACCGTAATATAATCTTATTTTCAACAGCTATTTATCGAAATGTTATTTATGATTTTTAACAACCACTTACTGAAATAGAGTGGGCTATGAGAGAAAATACGTGGCTGCGAATAGCCCAGCAAAAAAAAAAGGTTCTGTCAGGAACCATCCAATGACAGAGCTCTATTAGATCGGTAAGATCCCATCAGCGAATTAAATAAGCTAAAATTTTAAAACTACAAAAAAAAAAAAAGAAAAAAAAAAAGAGAGGTAAATATCTGTAGCTATCTGGACAAGTCGGTTTATCAGTTGTACAAGAGCGACGAAAAAGAGCATCTCCGCACGGCAACGCGTGAGTCCTCGTCGGCGATGGAGTCGAACGCGGACGAAGCACTGCCGAACCGCTACCGCCGCCGAAGCGGACCCGGTCCAACGGTCGGCGGCGATAAAGAATTAGGAAAAGAACGGTCCAAGAACGACGACGATTGCGACAAGGAGGTTTGGGACACGCTGAGCGGCAGCTTCCGACGGGTGCAGTCGGTGCTGGACCAGAACCGGGCGCTGATTCAGCAGGTGAACGAGAACCACCAGTCGAAGACGCCGGACAACCTCGCCAAGAACGTTGCCCTAATCCAGGAGATCAACGGTAACATCTCCAAAGTCATGTCGATGTACTCCGATCTGTCCGTCAATTTCTCCGGTATTGTTCAACAGCGACGCGCGATCTGTGATTCGAAGAGCGGCAGCAGCAGTGACGGCGACGACAAGGGGAAGAGTGAGGGCTCTTGAATTCGTAGTAATTTTCGATCAGTTTTGTCGATTCTGTTGGGCTGAATTATGTCAGTGGCTTAATAAGCTTATTATATCTCGGTTTAGTTATGCGTAAGTGGAGTCTGTTGTGTTCTCAGTTTTGTCTTGGTTGGTATGTTCTGTCTTGAATAACTTCAGTTTAAGCGTCGTGAGACTGCGGTTGGGCAGGGATTTATCGTTAATTGCCTCTTTAGGTGTTTCGGTTGAATCGATGGTGGTGGTACTCATAAACGTGTTGCTGATTGGATGGTTTTTTTGTGTGTTGTTGTTGTTGTAAGGATGATGACTGCGGGACTGCGTATCATTGCTTGCTGCCCGCAGAATGAACAAGGTATTTGTGTTCTGTATACTTGTTATCATTTTGTGTTTTCCTCGTCAGCGTTTTTAATTTCTAATTAGCTTGAGTAGTTAGGTTTCATGGTTCGTGATTAGTCTGATTATTATGCTGTTCAAAAAAAAAAAAAAATTAGTCTGATTATTATTAGTGAGCAGACTTCAGGAACTGTCACATGATCGATATGAAATGGTGCCGCCATAAACATTGCATTGTATGATTCTAGCAAGTCCGCAAATTTGAAAGTTAATCTTTTGAATATTTTGGTCAATTATAGAATGATGATCCTTTTTGTCAGTACTTCAGTTTTTCCATGATACATAATGTCATATCTTTGTGTCTTTGATACGGTTTCATAAATCTTATGCATTTTGCCATCTAATCCAATTCTCTGTAAACTTTTGGAAACCAGTAAAAGGTAGGTGTGTGATGAGTTTTATTGGTTTTTCGCGATGTGTGGACTTTGGAGTAAATGCTTTTACTGAGACAGAATTGCATCTCTGTTGTTGATTCTAACTGGGATACCACATAAGATCTTTGAGCTGACTTAAGTGTCCACATTTAGTATAGTAGGGCTGAAGGTAGAGACTGGGGAGGGACCTTATTTACTTGTTAGCTTGTCAAAATTACCTTATTCTGGTAATAATTCTTCTCAAGTCTTCAGTTTTACCGGAACATGACCATGTGGATGTGTGGTTAGTGTTTAGTATTGATGAGTGATGACTTCTTTCCCTTGTTTTGATCTTTCTGTTGCTGATGATCAAATGACTTGGACAACATGATTCAGTATCCAATTTGGGATTTATTTGTGCTAAAATAATGGTGAACATCCTATGCTATTGTCTGTCCTTGGCAATAGTCGTTGTCCAAATACTGCATTGTGGTAGACATTTATTGCCAATGGCAGAAGACTATTGATGTCACGCTTGCGTTTTTAATCTTGTGCAAACTTAAACATCGACTATTGCAGTGTCAGTGATCCTTGTATTCTGTCAAGGCTGGTGTTGTGGCTTTCTATCTGCAACCTACATGACGTCCCTCCACAGATCCACTCTGTATCATCAGATGAGGTTTAGCAAAATTATCTAAGTGAGGATGGTTTTGGATTTTCAGGAGTTAGGCTTGGCTGGTAATTTGCAAGAGTTTTGTATTGTCGTCTCTGACTCTCTGTAAACGGTGGAAGGTTGCTGTTCAAAAAAAAGTAAACGGTGTAAGGTTACATTGGAAAGAATGATACCCAGTTCCAGGGATAATTTGATCAACTTGACATGTATATCGGTCATTTATATTGTCATTGTCTATGAAGGCTTCACCTGCTATAATCTTCTAAACCTCATACGAATCATGTGGCATTTGGTACTGCATTTTTCCTTTATATAAGTTAAATGTTTCTGATTTACATTGTTAATTTTTCCTAGGATAATCGTTCTCCTATACGTCAGCATATGCTTGTTCAGAAAATATCATTAGACCTTGCAAGAACCTTTATTATAGGTTGCATCTCTGTGCAGATGCCTCAAAACTTAATCTATATGAGCAATTTCTCACGGCTCCCTTTCTTGCTTCAGGGGAGATGGCAGTTGGTACTTTGTACGGTCATGTTCTTCATTGGAGTGCTTACATCTTTCTTCAGTTGAATATAGTAAGTGCACATTGAAGGGGTTCTCGGTGTGGTCCTGCTACAAGGTTCCACTGTCATCGTCTCCCCCTATCTAACAATCGCCCTTTATATACAAGGCTCCACTAGAGTTTGTTGGCCCCACATGTAATGGCCCCCCAAATTGAATCTAAGATGGGGATGATGATGATGATGCATATGTAAATGTATTAGGATAAAGATGAGGCTAAATCGTCATACGGTAACTTCAGTTCAATTGTTTGACCCCTGGAAAGGAATACACACGCCTACTGTGCAATAGGCCTTTGGCCTCTGTTAGTAAAATCAATTATTGCTTCAGTGACTCTGTGGATTCCTAGTAGATGAAGATCAAGGAGCAGGAATTAGGTTAAGGAGTTAGACTGTGATTGACGTTATTTGGTGCAGGATATGTAGGAATGATCTTCTTCAGGTTTCCATCCAGTGGTGCCCTTCCCTTTGAATTTGGAGACGAGGAGAATGGAATAAAGCTTTTTGAGAAAAAGGCTAAGATTCTCGTCCTCGTGTAAGTCGTTGAATATGGCGGGAAGCCTCTAGTATTGTATTTTAAACTTGTTAGACTCCGAGGATGAATGAAGGTTGTTATCTGGAAAAGCTCCCTCATAGATTTATGCTTCAACACTGGTCAAACCAAACAAGAAAGATCGGCGTGGCCCATGGGAAAGTACAATCATGCGAACAAAATGTAAGGTCCTGGGAGGTGAGGGGGCATACTGTCTAGTGATTCCAGTCCACTGGAGGAAGTTCTGCCAATTTCCACCGGAAGCGGAGGAAACTCGGACGAAGTTATGATGGTAAGTACTAAGTATGAAAGATCCATCCAAATATATGGGTGAAGATTCATCGAAATAATGACGAATTCTCTTCCTTTTGCTGTCACTTGCAGACAAAATGGTGTGATTCAATTCTTTGGTCCTTTCATTTTGAAGATTAAATCTCTCCCTCCTCTCTTTTACATTGTAAATATTGTCACCATTTCTTTATCTAGATGAGCTTTGTGTCGCTAGAAGCTAAATTGCTTGCTGAATGGGAGGAAATGAAAAGAAAAGAGGAGGAAAAAAAATGAACCAAGCTAGTAGGACGATGCGAGAGGAAAAAATAACAGGAAAGTGATGGATGCAAGCAGTCGGGTAAAAGATTCGTTTGAAGTTGAAGACAAAGCCATTGGGGCGGGACCCGGGGATGCTGCCAAGCACTCTGCTTGGCAGAGATGCGAAGCAGCCGATCTGGCCGTTTCTCTGGGCAATCGGCAGCTTGGATCTTAATTCGAGCGATGGACGGCTTGGATCTTTATCCACTCGGATTAGATCCCAGCCGTCCATGCCGAGATGAGCGGCCGGCACCGCTATCAAGCACGGGCTTGGCAGCATCTCCCATTCGCTTCGGGGCAGGATTGACTCTCTCTCTCTATCTCTCTCTCTCTCTAGTTGTGAAACAAGTGGATCTTATATTCAAGAGGTTTGTGTGGAAGCCAGAAAGATCGGAAATGAGTGGCGTTCTTCTCTTCCTCCATGGCTCCATTCCCCGCTCCATGTTTCGTATTTCCATCATTCTCAAAGAAGCCAAAATGCATCCAAACTCATGCACGTATTGGCCAGCTTTGAAGCATAATCTAACAAAATTTGTGAGTCTTATCACCTGCCACGTCTCAGCTTCATCACCTTAGGTCCAGTCCTTCCTCATATTCTTACTCACGTTTACGTAAAAAAATTGAGTTAAAGTTCCTTTCCACCAATGGACAAACTCAAATCTAACAATTATTTTTAGGGCCACGAAGTATCCTTTTACGTCTGACTATAGATTTGACACTCTCTCTTCATTTGAGTGGAGTTTCAAATAAAAATTGGTATGGTATGAGTTTAAGTAACGCGTTACAGTTACTTTTAAGAGATTTTTAGTCAAATGTTGGGTTTGCGTTAAAAAAAAACAGAACAAAATAAAATAAGGATGAGATGCTCCCTTAGCAAATTCACCCATGAGCCATTCAGGTTGCCAAAGCCAAACTTTGGCAGAACATATGGCATAATAGTGCTCCACATGTAAACCGGAGTTTTTGACGACGACGACTTTGGTGCCAAATTTGGTTGTAACATTAGTTTTGTCAAATCTGTTACATCATCCAAGTCAATAGATTGTATCGAAAAATGAGATAATTTTATTCAAAGGGTTTGAATTTGAGAGTTTCAACTTCATGTTACAATATTTAACGCAATAGCAAGCTATAATAATGATTTTGGAAATTATTTTCATTATAACGAGTGGACTTTACAAGCTACACCTTTGGCCACTTAGTTGTGTTTTTTGATGTGTAAACCAAACTTATGGGCTTATAGTCGTTGCAATTCATATTAGGAGGACTAACTTGAAATCAAAGGAAAACTAAGAGGATCTACTATAAAAATTGACCCCCTGTTTTTTTTTGGTCTTTTTAAAATGTAATCTGAGGGAAAAAATATCAGAGGGCCGCTCACCGCTATCCCCAGCCACTTGCGCCCGTTCTCTCCTGCGCCACCTTTCCTCTTCTCATTCCTCCATTCGTTTCTCAGCCTTCATAAATCCTCTCTCTCTCTCTCTCTCTCTCTCTCTCTCTCTCCATAATCCATAGCAATGTCAGGAAGCGGAGTCGTGACAGTGTACGGGAACGGCGCAATCGCCGAGACCACAAAGAAATCCCCCTTCTCCGTCAAGGTGGGCCTGGCTCAGATGCTCCGCGGCGGCGTCATCATGGACGTCGTCAACGCCGAGCAGGCCCGCATCGCGGAGGAGGCCGGGGCCTGCGCCGTCATGGCCCTGGAGCGGGTCCCGGCCGACATCCGGGCCCAGGGCGGCGTGGCCCGGATGAGCGACCCGCAGCTCATCAAGGAGATCAAGCAGGCCGTCACCATCCCCGTCATGGCCAAGGCCCGGATCGGCCACTTCGTCGAGGCCCAAATCCTCGAAGCCCTAGGCATCGATTACATCGACGAGAGCGAGGTGTTGACCCCAGCCGACGACGAGAACCACATCAACAAGCATAATTTCCGCATCCCTTTCGTCTGCGGCTGCCGGAATCTCGGCGAGGCTCTCCGCCGCATCAGGTGTTTTCAAAGCTTCTCAATTATGGAATCCAATTTTCAGTTGCAATATCTTTCTTAGAATTGGTTGTGGTAAATGAATTGCATGCTTTATTGGAGTATTGAGATTGGGACTGTTGCATGTTTATTAGTTAGTCAGTTTTTTTTTTATAAAAAAGCTGGCTTTTCGTCTAATTCTGGGACCAATCCCAACCCCCCCATAAGTGGTCCCAATTAAAGTAAAAGCAAAGCTTTGTATGGTTTGGCCCGAAAGGAGACAGGACCTAAGAGGTTTTGAACCCGAGACTTGAGGGGAGCAAACCTTAAGTCTCCACTCCCAAGGCTTGACCGCAACACTTCTCAGAAAACTCTATGGATAAAGAGGTCACTATACAGCTCTTGTATTTCAGAGGGTCATCCATATAAACCTATTAGACCAAGGACTCGGTGGTGACATGGTATAGTGTGCTAAAAAATCAAACTTGCTGTCACTGAAAATGACTTGCCAAATTTTGACTGGATAGCGTTTTGACAGGGAATTTGACATGCTGGTGGACTTGCTCTATGCGTTGCAGCTATAACCCTTGCTATGCTATTTCATGCAAGGGAATTTTTGTTACTGGACTGGGGGATTATATTAGTTACATGTGTGACGCGCATATCGGGGTTTGATCAATGTCCTTGTTTCATGCCTTTATTGGAGGACATGGATTTAGAATATGTTGAGGTTGTTCACGCATTTGATTTGCAATCCATAGAATGGGATTCTATTCTCCTTTTAATCTACTGTATGGATCAAAATAAAAATATATTCCAAGGCTAGGGTGGTTCGCTCATTCTTTGACTATTTTAAATTATCATGCCCTACTCCTTACCCCTGTAAGCTAAACTGAGGTTGAGAATCCTTGGGTGTCCCAAGACCAAGGATCCTTCTCCCTCCTGTAATGTTGAACATGGCGAAAGTGTCGTGATAGCTAGGGCATTTTAGCCCTTGAACCCATGTAGTTCGATCTCATAGGACTTGAGATGAGTAAGAACTTGAGAAAAATATCTTGAAGACAATGCTGTCACTCAAATATATTAGTTTTTTAAGGAAGAGAAGAAAAATGGTTGGGTGAGTAGTGGATTTGTACATAGGTGCAGTAAAAAAAAATATTTGCATAATATGAATATCATCCAAATCTGATGAAAACGAAGAACTCCGTGAACAAATGTTAAAGCCAATCAGCAAGCACGGCAAATGATGATATCGATGTAAAGTGATCACATGATTCCATTAATTTTGTAAACATGTAGTCTTCCTTCTATCAATGTTGATATGGAAGACATTGATAGAAGGAAGACTTCATGTTTTGAACTTTTAAGAGAGATGGAGCCAAGTTTTTTTTCTGTGCAATGTGTTAGTAAAGGGATGAGAAACGCATGAAAAGTGATGGTGCATAGAAATCTACTAATATGTAGAGGGAGACGTATGACAGTAAGAGAAAGGCTTGAAGAGGAAGCGAATGGGTTGAAAGGTGACGTGCACTTGTATGCTATATTGTAGTAGATACTTTGACCTCTTCTTTGTGTTCATATCATGTGAGCTTATGGCAACTTCGATTGAGAGAATTCACCTACTGGAGTACTATTAACTCTAGATGAGGATAGTTTTGACTTGTCTGTATTGGGTTGAATCAGTCTTGGAGCCATTGGTGTCCATTGGAACATACAAATAACACAACATGAAAGACAGCAAATACCATGCCTCGATCTCACAGACCAAGTTTTTTTGTTCTATGAGTTCACAAACATTTATGTATCACACTCTTTTCTCACGTATTGTTTTATGACTTTATTTGCTTGTCTAACAACATGCTCGATCATATTTTCCTAATGTCAGGGAGGGCGCCGCCATGATCCGCACCAAAGGGGAAGCTGGCACTGGCAACATAATCGAGGCGGTTCGCCATGTGCGTTCCGTGATGGGCGACATCCGTGTCCTCCGCAACATGGATGACGATGAGGTCTTCTCCTTTGCGAAAAAAATTGTGGCCCCGTACGATTTGGTGATGCAGACAAAGCAGCTGGGTAGGCTTCCGGTGGTTCACTTCGCAGCGGGGGGCGTGGCAACTCCGGCCGATGCAGCACTGATGATGCAGTTGGGTTGCGACGGTGTTTTCGTTGGGTCAGGCGTGTTCAAGAGTGGTGACCCAGCAAGGAGGGCGCGGGCAATTGTTCAGGCCGTGACGCATTACAGTGACCCAGATATATTGGCGGAGGTAAGCTGTGGTTTGGGTGAGGCCATGGTGGGGATTAATCTCAATGATGATAAAGTTGAGAGGTATGCCAATAGGTCGGAATGAAATGCTTGTTGGTGAGGGCTGCCAAATATCCCTCTTTTAGACCATATTGCAAGTTTGTTTCATTAGTGCAATTGGGGTTTGGAAAAACTTCCTGTTAGAATAACGAGAATTGGAATATATGGATTGGTTAAGTATATGATACTATGATATTTATTTCACTTTAAATTGAGGAATGAATTTTGTTTGGTGTATATGTGATAATGGATACTCCTAGGTTCTTTGGAATTCATATTTTACAATTGCGCTTGAGCTTCTGATTATCAAACTGTTGTTGGTGTGATGGTTCTTCTGCATTTCTTTTGGCATTTTAGATTCATGTCTGACGGTAAGGCGGCCTGAAGTGGATTAACGCCTGATTTCATTCTTGGATTTGTTCTCACGTTCAGTGACTTGTAGTTTAATTCTCTCTCTCTCTCTCTCTCTCTCTCTCTCTCTCTCTCTCTCTCTCCTACTTTTGAGGAAATTATATTCAGAAATGCTAGCATTGTTGATATTCAGAATTATATTACCTCATTTGAAGTGGTACTACTACTTTTTTCTTTTAGATTACACGCATTCACCTTTTTTTTTTGGTCCAACGGAAATACACACATTCACCTTTGATCCCCAGGTATAGAACCTCTCACCTGTTTGGCCTTGTCTTGGAAATCTGATACTCCATTTTGGCAAAATTCAGGAGTACGTTTTCTTAGTCGCTTTACAAATGAAACTCGGCATCCAAAGGGACAATCGCATTTGGTCTTTTTAAGACTATTTTTGTGTCAGTGTTTTCCTGCTGATTGTTTTGCACCCCATTTGAGTGCTTTAGGGAGTGTGCGGGAGTTACATACGTTTTACTGTGACTTGCCTGGTAGAGTGCTTAAGGAGTAGAGTGCTTAAGGAGGAGAGAGAGAGAGAGAGAGGGAGAGAGAGAGAGAGAGAATACGCGCCAGAGAAGTCACAGAAAGGTGACGCCAGTCGCCAAGAGGAGGAGGAGAGAGAGAGAGAGAGAGAGAGAGCGAGAGAGAGGAGAGGGAGAAAGAAATTCTGGCAGTATGGCCCCCACATCTAACGCTAAAAAACTTCCTAAAAATGTCAACTGAAACATTTTTTTATCCTCTATGTAACAATTTTCTAACACACAACTTTAGGGTCCTATTTTCTACACTTTTTGCCACACATAATGTTCAAGAGTTAATTGTGGATGCTCTTATATATCGATTGGCCAAATTACTACTATATTTTCGGACTCAAAAAGTTTAGGAACACAATATTAGAACACAATTGTGTTATGTGTTTAGAACCGTTCAATGTATGTACGAACGATTCTGAACACAATTGTGTTGTAATGTTATGTTCCTTCTAGACCAGGCTCTAGTCCTATTTCCCGTTCCCCCGTCTCCCGGTTGGAGCAAATTGAACAAATTCAGTATTTCAACATTCTTCGTTCATTTTCTGTTATATATGCGCATGTGAATTGTTGACACATATATCGATGTTCCGTCGAGCTAATCTCATGCATAATTGCAAGACCTAAAAGATGAACGATTTCGCGGTCTGAAACTTGTCTAAATGGGTCGCATAATAAGACGGATGAAGACTGTAGCAATGATGAAACTTGATTCTCCACTCCTAATCTTTACCCGCTGATGGAGGGAAAGAAAACAGTCTTCACATTTCTTTATTCTCTTCTGAGAATAAGCGCAGAGTAGCCTGTCTGGTTGAGACAGAGAACATATTCTCTCCCTCTCTCTCCTCAGACGCAATTCCCAATTGGAGTATCTCACTTCCGCAGCAACCTTACATTCTTCCTTCATCCATGGAAGCAACCTGTATCTATTCTCCCTTTATATATCCACAATTGCTTTTCCAAACGAACAAGAAGCAGGCAGAAGAAGAACAGCAGCACTTTCGTCATGGACCGTTCGTCGAACCAATCCTTCAGAATCTGCTTCTGTTTCCGGCGGATGTTCCTGCAGAAGGCGGCGGAACCGCCTCAAGAAGTGAAGACATTGTTCGAAACCTACTCGGAGAACGGCATCATGAGCGTCGATCGCCTGGTCTGGTTCTTGTCGGAGTTCCAAGGGGAGGAAAACGCGAAGAAAGAGGACGCCCAGGCCATCTTCAATAGCGTCAGGCACCTCAACATTTTCCAGCGCAAGGGCTTGAATCTCGAAGCATTCTTTAAGCATCTCATCAGCGACAATAATCCTCCTCTATCTCCTTCTCTCGGGGTAATAATCTCAACTTCTCATTCAGTAATTTTTCGATATATGTTTCCGAATTTGTAATTGGTAATTTTGTAGTAATACCAGAAGGCGTGCTAAATTGAAAACCTTGCACTCTCAAAATTTTGAGTAGAAGGTTCATTTACCTACAAATTTTAGTAAAAGCTTCATTAATCGCATAATCGTAAATTGTGAATGGCAGAACGAGTCTTGAAAAAACTGAGCAAAAATCTGAGTCTCCCTTGATTTAGTTAAAATTTTGAGTAAAAACTCAACCTAGCATGAGTTCGAGTCGAGGACTGGGGTTATTGTTTAGAGGCCTTTTGCTCATAATTTGGTTCAGAGTCCATTAAAAGAGTAATGGTGTTTGGAAAATGAAAAAGAAGGGAAAGGAAGAGAAAATAGTAAAGAAGGATAATGTGATGATAGTGTGGGAGAAGATTTGCTGTTTTCAATATTTTTATTTTTATTGTTTTCTTCTCTCTTTCTTGTTAAACCAAACAAGAGAAGAGAAAGTTGAGTCCCTTCCCTCGTTTTCCTCATGTTCCAAACAGACCAAAAGGGCTGGAGATGCTCTTATTTAGACATTGATTGATACTTCAATTTTAGTGAAAATATTGCAAATTGTATTTCTATATTAAATGACTTTTCCTCAGATATCTTAATTGAAGGGAATCTTCTTTTGACTCAAATTTTTGAAGGCCGGGTTTCAATTTTACTCGATTGCATACATAGATGTTTTTGCCCCCTCCAAAGAGTGCAAAAGGAGAGATCAAGCTTGATTCAACGTAATTGAAGTATGGAAAAAATTCTTTGGCAGGTACACCACGACATGACGGCTCCCCTGGCACATTATTTCTTGTACACAGGACATAATTCGTACTTGACAGGGAACCAACTCAGCAGTGACAGCAGTGATGAGCCTATTATAAGAGCCCTAAAGAGCGGTGTAAGAGTTATCGAATTGGACTTGTGGCCAAATTCAACAAGAGATGGTGTGGATGTTCGCCATGGAGGGTAAATCTGCATTCCAGTGATTCAACACTAGATTGGTTCTATTTTTTGAGTCCATGGCAAATGCATATATCCCTTTTATATTCTCTTCTCCATTCATGTTTCTCGCACAAGTAGAAAGAACAAATGAAAAGAAAAGGATAGAGGAGAGAAAGCATAAGAGAAGTGTGAATGAAACACAAAACTCACAAGGAGATGCTTGGTTTTGCAGGGAATGAAATTTTATTCCTGCACTACTTTTGCTAATAATTGCTCTCTTATGCTACTCCAACGTTATAGAATCTTCTTATCTTTCTAATTTGCAACCATTTCCTGCAAAGTGTGTTTGTAGTATGTGGCGACTGTCTCAAAACGTGGCTTGATTCTTACACAAAACACTTGTCAAAGTTATTGGTGTTGTGGAAATCTTATTCTGCTCTGTTTATGATGAGTACCTTAGGTATGAATAAGTTGAAAGATTATCCTAATGTTTTGTGAAAGATCCTTGATTTTCATGATGCGGCCTTTATAGAATATGGTATTGCACCCCACTTCCTTGAGTATTGAGGAGATTACCATGAAGGATGAGGATTGATATATCGAAGATTTTCAAAAATTACTACGAAAGATCCATCGTTCCTGTATTGTCTCTTTCTTTCTTATCATTAATTACCTTAAACTGCATACCAACTTACAAAGCACCTATACAAACTCCAAACTTTTGGGTGTTCTAGTTTGAATGTAGTTGTACTATGCGTCACCTTTTGATAGCAACAAACATTTGTGAAGATAACTAGAATCTCACCTCATTGGTTGTGTAAAGCAAAGAATTATGTTTGCACATTAGAACTG
The DNA here is from genome assembly GCA_019656295.1 of Rhododendron mucronatum var. ripense. Taxonomy (NCBI): domain Eukaryota; kingdom Viridiplantae; phylum Streptophyta; class Magnoliopsida; order Ericales; family Ericaceae; genus Rhododendron; species Rhododendron mucronatum. The sequence goes on along the minus strand of BPLT01000040.1, from coordinate 1,076,776 downwards.
TATCTCTAATTTGTATTTGTTATATCTTGTAACTACTATTTTGAAATGATTAACAGATTGGGTTGATCGTTTTATTGTATGATTGTAGGACGCTGACCACTCCTGTAGAGCTCGCCAAATGTTTGTCTGCCATTAAGGAGCATGCCTTTATTGCTTCCGAATATCCTGTTATCATAACACTCGAAGACCATCTCACTCCAGATCTTAAAGCTAAAGTTGCTAAGGTGAGTATATCTATCCATCCGGTGGCTTTTAACCTCATCCTGTTTTGTCACTGCAATTGAGTTTTCTTGTAGATGGTTATTGAAACATTTGGATCCACACTGTTTCGCACTGAGTCAGAACTAAATGAGCTGCCTTCACCTGAATCATTGAAAACAAAGATTATCTTATCTACCAAACCACCAAAAGAATACTTAGAAACCCATGTGAAGCAAAAGGGGAATCCACAGAAGGCCAAGGGCTCAGCTGTCAAAGATAGAATTGAAATAGATGACAAGGTGCATGCGTACTAACATCTATTTGGATGCAAGGCTTTTCCATGTACTATCTACTTGAATTTGAATTCGCCTTTTAGTCCACAGGATGAATCAGATGAGGAAGAGGACCCTCAGGACGAAGATGTTCAGGCTGAATATAGGAGCTTAATTGCTATCCATGCTGGGAAGCTGAAAGGTGGGATAGAGAACTGGTTTGTGAATGATCCTGCTAAAGTTCGACGCCTTAGCTTGAGTGAGCAAGATCTTGAAAATGTTGTAAAAACACGTGCAACTGAAATTGTCAGGTAAGAGTAGAGTGTTCAGTATGATTTGTTCAATTAAGGTCTTCTGACTGAGCAGTCATGCACTGCATATGCATTTGCATTTAGTTCGATGGGATCTGTCTCTACTATTTTAAATAGCTCATTTTGCTTGTTGACACAAGAGCGTTAGGTTTTGCACCATTGCTACTCGTATTCTTGAAGGAAATTGAAGAATTACTTTCAGCATAGCCTAAATGAGTATTTCATGATGTTATATATGTTGCCGACAGAGCGTTTGAGACCATAAAATCAGGAAGCCAACCAATCAAGGATTTGCTGAATTAGTCTTCTACTATGTGCAATTAAGTGGTGATGCTTTGATCATCAAGTTCATTTGTTAGCATTCAGCAATCATGACTGCATATTCAAGGTTTACCTTGTTTCTTCATTGGTTACCAATAATTGACTATGGTTACTTCTTTTTCTGATTTCTAGTTTTACCCAACGGAATTTGCTTAGAGTATACCCCAAGGGAATACGCTTTGACTCATCTAACTACAATCCTTTTATTGGATGGGCACATGGAGCTCAAATGGTTGCATTTAATATGCAGGTCAGATTTCTCCTTCTGGTTTCTCCAGTGGGACCATGTTTTTTCAAGATTCAGTCACCTTTTGAACATTAACCGTTGTTGTTACATAAAATCTGACTTTTGCATGCATGTCTACTAGTTAGAACTTATAATAAGTCATAAGAACACATCCATGATATCCAGCTTTGCATGTGATCTTATTGGAAGCAGTTGTATCTTCTACATGGATCCTCTTCCTCGCCTTCTCTTCCATCATAAATTGGTAGAACTTCATGTTAGTACCAATCCGTTATAGTTGTTCAAGCTTTTTGTGCACATCCGTTATTGGACCATTGCTTGATCATAACTCCAGAAATATGGAGACAATGGATATTTCTTGAAAGATTAGGCCAGAGAAGTCAAGTAACCGTATTGCAAAGCAATACCCGAAGAAGGCCCTGGAGAGAGATTTTATGGTAGGATATGGAGAGATGTGGCTTACATAATCAGCAGTGAATGTTTTCTTCGTTGTCCATGCTAGCTAGGTCTCAGTTGTCTTACGTGTTAGCTGGTGGCTACCTAGGATAGGGGAAAACGAAAGGGAATTCGATCTTGAGGGCAAGGACTGAGGTTTCCTCCAAGTTGTTTGTTCGGGTGGAAAGGAGAAGAGGGAGTAAAGCAATGCTTTTAAACCATCCCTTTATTTTGTTATTCAACCTAGTAACCAAAAAAAACTAAAGGGGTAGCCCGGTGGTTGGGTTCAAGTTTCTCTTCTCACTCCCCCCTAGATATGTAACTGATATTACTGCCTTATACTGGAAAAGAAAAGTAGAGCAGAAAAACTAGTAACTAAATGCAGACGGATGCCAAATCCTTTGGGTCCTGTGGAAATATTGTCCCTCCTTCTTTCCTTCCCTTCTCCTTTTACTCCAAACAAAACAAGGATTCTGTTTCTCTCCGACCCCCTTCCGTACAGCCTGCCATCTTACCTTCAGACCAAACCTTAGATTGGGGCATGCATAGTTCAGGAACTGTGTCCCTGCAACATGGATTCAAGTAAAGTGTTAGCCACATAGGAACAAGATAGCTAAATTAGTTGAATGCAGACTCCAACCTGTGACAAAGTTTTTGCCTTTTTGAGGTTTGAGGGAATTATTTTTGCCAAAAGCAGAAGTGCATTATAGACTATGATAAATCCTCGGATTTGTTTCTGTCTCACTTTAGATGATGAATAGGAAAATGTGCTCTGATCTTGTAGAAAAATATTCCTTCATTCAACTCTGCAGGTAAATTAGCTGTCATATTCTGTTTTTTAGGGATATGGAAAGTACCTATGGATCATGCATGGAATGTTTAGAGCTAATGGTGGTTGTGGTTACGTGAAAAAACCAGATTTCCTTCTGAATCCAGATGAGATTTTCGATCTGGAAGATTTACCAGTTAAGACGACATTGAAGGTGTGGGATTCTTCTGATTGATGCTATTACATCTCTCTCTCTCTCTCTCTCTCTCTCTCTCTCTCTCTGTGTGTGTGTGTGTGTGTGAAGTAAATCTATGTTAACCTTGTTAATAAGCAGGTAAAAGTATATTCCGGAGAAGGGTGGCATTTAGATTTCCGCAGTACCCATTTTGATCTATATTCCCCACCAGACTTCTATACGAGGGTAAGATACCGAATGCTTCTATTTAGCTAAACATACAGTTCGTGCATTTTTTCTGATTTTAGCTATATGTGTTTATAGTGAGATACACTAGTATATTCATATATTGTTCTTTGTTAAAATATTTCACAAAGATAATTAAGGACATAGTGAAATACACTAGGATATGTACTATTGAAATCTCAGATACTGATTGAAAGACTTTTCAGCTGCTCAACCACCAACCCATGAAATTTTCATCGAGGGTCTGAATAAGTGCTTTTTACTTCACCTAAAGTTTCATGTCCATCAAAGTGCTCTCTTTGTCTTGAAATGCATCAAAGGCCCTAGTCTTTGACAGTATAACATAATGTAAAGGAATGTGGTGCTTCATTGATTTATTTGCAGGTGGGGATTGCCGGAGTCCCAGGTGACACGATAATGTTGAGGACAAAAGCAATTGAGGATCAGTGGGTTCCAGTATGGAATGAGGAGTTTGAGTTCCCCCTCACAGTTCCTGAATTGGCTGTGCTGCGGATTGAGGTGTTGGAGTATGACACTTCTGGTAAACCCGACTTTGGAGGTCAGACTTGCCTGCCTATTTCAGAGTTGAGAAGTGGAATTCGAGCAGTTCCACTGCATAATCGCAGGGGAGAAAAGTATAAATCTGTTAAGCTTCTTATGAAATTCAAATTTGTTTGAGAAGCTCTCTTCGCTTGGCGTATACTGTAGTATACCTTTTGTGCTGTTGCTTTGTTGTATACTAGTTGATACCGTGCGTTCAATTGTTTCTCCGCCCTTTTACCTGTATTTCGGTAATAATAAGTTTTAAAAAGTTTCGTGTAACCAAAGTTCAACTATAAAGACAACGAGAATATCACAATATTAAGATCTATTATGTTTATGTTTCCGGCAATTGGGTATTGCATATAGTTCCTTTAGACGATAGGAAGCTTGACTGCAAGACCCACCAGTCATGTGTGCGTGAGTCCGCATAGCAAAGAAAGTCCAAGGTTGAACTCAGTTTAACTAGGTGAGCAATTTCAGTTCATGTTGATTCAGAAGAATGTTGACAACTTGGTTTTGGTTCAGTGTTGTAGGAGAAGAGAAACAACAGAACTGAAGCTTATTGGCCTGCATTCCCTGGCTTTTCAAGTCATACAGTTAGGTTCACCACATAACATGCAGTCAGGCAATTCTTATCATTGTTTACAAGCTAAATGCATGTCCATATCTGATGGTTTTCCAAATCTGATTGTTACATGGCAATTCTGATGCTTTGTTCAAGCTTCATGACATATTGCGTTCTCTCTGGTTGGAAACATATCTTGAATTGAAGACTTGTAGAGTTGAATGCGGTAGAAGATGAATGCCCTGTGAAGTGGATGAGTATTTGCACTCTCATACACGATCTATGAAAGTGTTGTATTTGAATGATTCTGAAAACTTCAAATGAAACCGAGTTATGCACTTTCTTTTTATGCGCAAGGAAACATCGTGTGCCAAATCTCCTATTTTGAGAAATCTAGGAGAGATTGTACTGCAAAATATTCAGTCATGCGTATGCTAAATTATCCCCACTTCGTATCCTGGTTGGCTAGAAGGAAAGTTAATTTGAAGGAACCCTAAAAGAATATGTGTAATTATCTCAAAATGTTAGGGGTGGCCTATTACAATATAAACTAACAAATGATGCTGATGGAATGATGAAATAAGGGTGGTTGAATGATAACACTCATGTACGAAGTTAAAACACATACAGACATTAAATATGGGCATAATGTTAGCAAGGGAAAGAAGGAGAAATTTGGGAATAAAATCTTCTTTACGGATAAAGTATCAGGCAACGCTCTTCATTTCTAAAATAGTCTTAAAATTTGATTCTGAAACAAACCGATCAGGAACACAGATGATCATCGGAGATTCAATAAAAGTTACAGAGTGCTAGTTTCACAACTGAGGATACAAAGTCAGCATGAAGGCTGCCTCAAAAGAGTATCATCACCACCCACTGCAAGAATCCCAGGCTGCTCTAATGAGAGTCTCAAAGACCTTAAATGACTAGCTGGGAGTTAATTTGGTGTGCTTGTCGCCAAAAACCAGCACTACAAGATACAAATCCCATAAGATAGGTAAATCCAGAAAAGTGAGGGAATAATAAATGACCTTTGTATCCAATATCCCAAAGCCAAAACATACGCGCTTCAGCACCTAGTCGCGAAGAGGGTCCCGGCTGTCTTCATCAACAAAATTGTGAACGTCATATCCATAATCCTCATCAAGATCCTCCATTGTCTTTCCGAAAACAAAATGTTTGGTGCCCATCGTGGTAAAAGGCATTAAACCAAAAGCCCGGGCTGTCTTAATCTCCCTAGCAACCTTCCTCTGTGCTTTGGCACTAATTTTAGTCTGAAGAAGAAACAACAAAAATCAATTAAAAAGAGTAGTGGCATGGCACATGGATTTGATCCCAATTGTTGATTTCGCAATTTGTTTACCTTGCTCCTCTTGATGATAATTCCAGCCTCGGTAAGGAAGTTGGCAAGGAATCTGACATTCTGCATGAAGCGTTTTCAGAAGGTAAGGAAATTGGAGAAAATATGAAGTTTGTTTTGACGTAAAACATTATACATTGGAAAATGTTTTTTCTGTAAAATGATTGTGCTGAAATTATTTTTGTTACTTTTGTTTTTTGGTGTTTGGTTGACATTTGAAAATTGCTTTTCAGAACAAAAAATTTAATCAGTTTAAACTCCAAAAAAGCCTTTATAAGTCTCCTCGTGAACAATTATAACTATGTGCCTATATATATGGGGCCAGTTCCGCGGACAAACCAGAAAACACAACATTTGACATAAATCTTGTGTAGTTTTCCAAATCAATTCGGTTTATTCCCCAACGGGAGAGAGAGAGAGAGAGTAATGCAGCTAATGCCTAGAGAGAGAGAGAGAGAGAGAGAGAGAGAGAGAGAGAGAGTAATAATGCAGCTAATGCCTAGAGAGAGAGAGTAATGCATCTAATGCCGAGAGAGAGAGTGTGAGTTATAATGCAGCTAATGCCTAACAATTCTCGCACTTCAGGCGGTTTTTTGGATAGCGTGAAGCCATGACTAAATTTTAAAAATGACTTACCGAGATTTTGGGAGGAAAACATTTTCCATTGGATGGGGTAAAACATTTTATGCCAGAAAATGTTTTACTTGATGTGTATCAACCAAACACTGTAAAGTGGGTACGAAACAAACGAAGCCTTAATGAAAATACCACAAGTACACCCCACATACATCCCCAGTATAACTTTCAAGTGGTCAAAGGACCTTTGCCTATGCTAGTCTACGTGCGCATGACTTTTGGTTCAAGCAACAAAACTAACCAAATGGGTAGTAGATGAATAACTGCGTTAAGGAGAGGAGCTGTAGCAATGAAAGCTGCTACACACACAGACAATCTGTGCACAGATTGTGCACAGATTTTGTTATGGGGCCCACCACGGGTCCCACACCAATCATCCGAGCCGTTTATTAAATGTAAAACATTTTTTCAAGGGTCTCCGTAAAAAATAAACTCAATCCAGTACCTATAGGTGATTCATCCAACCATCTAAATTTTCATTTAGATTTCCGGATAATGAAAAGTTATATGGTTAGATCGAGCACCTAGAGTTATCGGATTGAGCTTATTTTTCACCGGGACCCTTGAAAAAATATTTTACATTTAATGAACGGCTCAGATGATTTGTGTGGGACCCGTGGTGGGCCCCACAACGAAATCTGTGCACAATCTGTGCACAGAATGTATGTGTGTGTAGACTTTCTGTGTAGCAATTATCTTAAATGACCACAGTGACAATCAACTTTTGGCCCACTCAATGACTCGCCTTGCTCATTGGAGACATGAAAACTTTCCCAGTGAAAATCAGCACCTTAACTAGTGTTCATATAGCCAACATTGATCCTAGGTGTATCATCTTTACTCAAACAAATTTTGCTGCGGCAATGCTCACCAACAACCTGGTAAGAACAGAAAATAAGTATGCTAGATACAAAAGCATGCTCACCCTGAAATCGGCTTTCCTCAGTACTTCCGCTGTTGTCACTTCAAACTCATATCTCTTAAAAGGTTTGCGTACACCAGGTTTTGTAAGATCTAGATCCTGCATATAGTGACACCAGGCACAGATAAGAAGAAAGTGACAGTACCACAACACGAAACACAAATCCGTAGGACGATATTAGATATAGTAAAGGGGCAAGGGGCTGTGACATCAAGGACAGTAAGTTTATTTCAAAGGTCGAAATTCACATCCCATGCAAAAAAAGACCAAAAGAAAAACTAATTCTCTATTCAATTATTAATATTTGTTGCATCAGTTGAGACGGAAGGCAGAGTTGTCGCCAGCAAATTATTATTTTTCTATACGAAGGAACTCAATTTGCTGGCGGGAGTTGGTCACCCAAAATCAAACTAGAGAGCTCATTGTCCAAATGGAAATCATAACAAGCTGAAAGGATGACCGGTTTTGGACCAAACACGTCATCTGCATCAGATTCAGTTCCATTATCACGGAAACAGACCACATGCACATGCCTCATGGAGGGCCAATTTGCAAATTAACTTGGGCTAGCCTCAGGCCAGGGCCAATCACAAAATGACATACATCAAAACCCAAGAGGATCATGCCAGCCCATAAGTTTACTACTGGATAAACACACACAGCGAATATATAGCTAAAAAAAACATTTTCCAATGCTAAAAATAAACTGATGATGTCAACACGCAAGTTCAGTAGCTTTCATTAGAGGATAATAACAGATTTACACATACCTGCCTCTACCATATATTATATCTAAATTATGAAGCATCTTAAATAAAATATATCTTAGTTGCATCCATACTCCATAGTCATGCAAATAAGTTAAAACAAGAATTATAGCAAACTGCACCAGCTGATAGATGCCTCGGCAACTCTATCTCATACCTTGGTATCATAGGTCTCCCCACGCCTAAAATTCTTATCTGGCCTGAAAGCATAATCTTCTTTCTCTATTTCATTATCATCAAACTCAAAATATCTGGCTTCTTTCTTCAGTTTTGCATCCATCCCGTCAGACAATGAGCTGAAACTGTCATCTAGACCATCCGAAAACTCGGATCTATTTCCAAGATTAAATTTAGAACTGAAACCATATCTGTCATGAGCCTTCTCAATTCTCTCAAGCTTTTGATAGAATGCATTAGATTTTGAACCACTCCCAGAACCATCACCAAATATCCGACGCTCAAATTCATCAGGAGACTCAAATAAGTTTGTTCCTTGGCTATCATCACTACCTGATCAGAAACAGAAGGAATGACATGTAGACTATCGAATTTATTTTAAATCTTGCAAAAGGGTAAAGACTAAACGGAGATAACCAAGTGGGACCCAGAGGTAATAGGTCACTCAGAAAAGTTTTGATATATGAATTACTGAATTTACAGGTGAGGCATACGTCACATTTTAGTCCATGTTTGATAGCTGGACTAGAGCTTGGGATAGGATTACCAAAGTGAGCTTGTCTAAAAAACCATGTTTGGTGTGATTTTGTTGGGTAGGATTAGGAATCCCATGGGATACTTAATCCCCCCAATTGATGGGATTAGCCAACCCAAGGGGGAGGTGTTATTAGCAATCCTATCCCATGGGATTAATGTTGGAAAGAGAATTTTGTTCACAATCCTATCCTATCCTATCCAAAACAAACATGTTATTCACAATCCTACAATCTAATCCAGTCCAAAACAAACATGAATAAAAGATTCATCTCCTCATTAATAATCCCACCTCAATACCAATCCCAATCCTAATCTCACCTCATTACGAATCCCCCCAAAACAAAATCTGTTATCAAACACGCCTTAGTGTACATATGTGTGTACAATCGTCAATCCCATATTTTGATACACAGGGTTGGTTTCTACGACCTTTAGACCTTAAGACTCGGATAAACACACAGACCAAACTTGAACTATATTGCAATGCCCTCTAAAGCAGAACACAGAATCTCCTGCAAAGTCTTGAGGTAGGAGAGCATACACAGAATTGCATTGCACATGTAACAGTCAGCAATCTTTTCGGACAAAAGACGAAATTACAATCCAAAGCACTGGATAAACAGCCTAAACCTATTGATGGTAGAGGTGAAATTTCATCACTTCCTAGGAATAAAAATTCAACAAGTCATTTTCAAATAATACATCCATTGTTAGTTGAAATTTTCATATCATTCAGCCCCGTTCGGTTTCTTCCCTCTGAGGAACTGATTAGATAACTCCATAAGTATAGGATTATGCTGTTAAAACAGAAGTTTCACAGATGTACCGGCAGTTGGGTTCATAGAAAAAGTTCTGACAATCTGGGGCAGCTGAAATTGGTGCGGCAAACCGACATTCATGGACCTCAACAAACCCCGAATGAGTTTCATCTCTCCTAACATCAAACACCCACGTTAATAAGCAAGTTTCCCCCCCTCTCAATTGAAGACAACATTCAGAAAGGGTAGACATGTAGCTAGATGTAAATATAGGGTTTTATCAAGAACGAGAGAGAGAGAGAGAGAGAGAGATACCTGCTGTTATTGTGGCCGGAGCCGCTGGTCGTTGCCGGACTTGCTGAGCTGTGTTCGTTTAGTTCCGATTCTTAATTTTGTGATTTAGGGCTCACACAGTATACGTACATCAAAAATGCTACTCATGTAAGTTTGGATTGTTGTATGAGTAGTATTTCCATGTGTACATCTCAGTTTCACAAAATTTACCGTGCTACTACGGCCCATTCTGAAAGGGAAATAAGTAGTTATTTTTTAAGAATGTAATTTCAAACTCAATAATTATGTATTTATCGCAAATAATTTTTCTATTAATATGGATCTTGTTTGATAAAACGATCTTTTATACGATGCAAAAAAAATTGAAAATTTACTTTTTATTTACATTATATTTTAGTTTGAAAATGTAAAATATGTACTTATTTTTTAAGAATGTGTTCTGGAACGGGCATACTTCTAAATACTACAGTTTTTCCGGAAAATGATTTTCACACCCCTTGTTTTTTTTTGAAAAAGATACACATTAAAATTTCAAAAAAAAAAACAAAAAATGAATTTAGAAAGAAAGTATTTCTGTTATAGATTAATGATCCCGTGTATAATTTCAAAACACATACATGTTGAAAAAAAAATTCCTATTCCATCAAGGGTTCTTAAAAAATAAATATTTATTTGTAATTTTTAAACTTAAAAATAATTTATTTACGAAAATAATTTTTTAATTCTTTTTGCACCGTTCAAGAGGTTTCATCTAGATCTATCAAATAAATTCCATAATACACACAAAAAATTATTTCAAAAAGCCTATTATTTTAAGTTTAGAAATTGCAAATAAGTAATTATTTTTTTAAGAACTCTTAGCGGAACAAAACAAAAACCGAAAGATTTCGTGTATAATTTCGAAACACAACCTAACCAATTTATCTCAATATAAATCTGATCTGAAATTGATCAATGTAGTAATTTTCTAGCGCGATTGATGTTTTCGATGAATTCTAAAAACTGATCGAAAATCTTTCAAACATTGCCCGCGATGCCCGTCTTGTGGCCCAATTGGTAATGAGTTGTTTTGGGCTGGGCTAGAGTTACAAATATCAAGAAGCCCTCACTATGGGCCTTGTAAGTTAAACCAGTCTTTTTTCACCTTTCCCATGTCTAGGTTGACCATGGACAACTATTTGATGGGAAAATGACAGCCCATGACGTGTTTTGATAATTAATACCCACCAATGACATGCTCAAAATATTTTTTAATGATAAAAAATGTTCTTAACGGGTATTAATTATCAAAACACGTCTTTGGCCGTCATTTCCCCCTATTTGATTCCTTCCATCTGAACTCTCTTTCCCACTTTTTGTATCCCCCATTTTGGTTGGAAAAGTGGAGAGGAATCTGTGTTCTGTCATTCTTTTTAGCCCAATCTTTTTCTTGCTTTTGTTGCTTTACAAGTATTGGCAGGCTAGACAAATCTCTAAAGTGATTTACCTTAAACGGCAAAATATGCCCCCTTCCTACATTATTGCAGAATAAATAAAAGTACTTCTTGACTTCCTCAGACGATGACAAAAACATCATATGTGTACCCACCCGAATCGAGGTGGAAAAAAATGGGTATGAGCGATAAAGTGCAAAATTCGAAAGCTTAATATCCTACCGATTAAAACACCTGTACAGAATTTTAGAGTTTAGTTGATGCTTAAGAAAATAATGTAACAAGTGAACATCACTTTTCAAATTTGATAAAAGAAGAAAGTAAAAGCATCTCTTGACAATTGGTGAAAGTAAAAGGGAATAGAATTATAAGCAAGTTGCTAAGGGAGTTTTCAACTGCAGTGGTGAGTGGAGGGTTGAATATGTTCATAAAGAATCTAATGAAGGAGCAATATTGTCCCATGACATAGCCAATGAATCAAGTGCTCCCTTTTTTTTGTTCTTATCTTTTTTTATCGACAGTCAGAAGTGTCCGGACCAGCTTACGGACACCTTAACTAATTTCCTCATCGACCCGATCAAAGGAAGATCATCAATGCCGGAACTAGATAATTTATAAAAAATTACGCTCTTGCAAGCGGTCCGACCCTAAAAATCTAACCCTGATCAATTTTGTAGGGAACAAAAAAACCCACCAACCAACCGAGCTAACCTTCTCTCAAGTGCTCCCTTGATACTATAGAAATTGGTCCCTTGCTTACCGACCGACCTATCAAATCTTCCTCATGATCTCTCCCCCTCACCCAAAAACATCGGTAAGCCTACACACAGGTTTTTTGCACACAAAACATGCAGATCACGGTGTGGGGTCTACTACGGGTCTCACATAAATGATCCGGTCCGTTTATTAAATGAAAAAAAATTTTAAGGGTCTCCACCCAAAATCAGCTCAATCCGATACATATAAATACTTGATCCAATCATCTAACTTTTCATTATCCGAAAATCTTAATGAAAAATTGAATGATTGGATCGAGCATTTATAGCTATCGGATTGAGCTGATTTTTCGCGAAGGCCATCGAAAAAATGTTTTAAATTTAATGAACGGTTCGGATTTCGTGTGCGAGACACGTAGCGGGTCCCACACTGTGATTTATGCACGATTTGTGTGCAGAAATCTGTGTGTAGCAGCGTTGCAAAAACACCTTTTCCCCACCTAGTGCCATCACCCAGCGCACATAGGTAAAGTTGTCAAATTTTTTCACCTTGTAGTTTCATCGTATCAGGTATCAAACCACTGCTTTTAATGAAGGGTTACAAACTTTCACAGAGAGAGAGAGAGAGAGAGAGAGAGATATTCCCCACTCTGTGAGTATATAACAAGACAACATATATTATACGGAGTATAATTTGCTGAAACATTTTGACAATGATGTATCCATACGAAATGGGAGGGACTGCAGTGCATCTGCCGCACTATACACTGTCTAGTACGGTCGATCTGGTAGTGCATCTCGACACGGATGGCTAGCTCGGATTTAATCTGAACTCTTATAAATTCTAACCGTTCATTGGTGCACTACACATGCACAGGATAAGAAACAAGATCCTCTCATATGATCCACATGGAGCTTCTCATGTGATCAATCAATCAATGCTCTGTTACGTGGTCCTCCTGCGCGCGCAAAATAAAAACTCTTTGTACCCATTTGATGATTGGAGGTGGTAATTTTATAGTTTTCAATGATCGAGTTCGTCTTCCATGCATGCATCTTGTTCGGTTATCGTTTGAAGTTTGAACGAAACACATTCAAAATAAACAGCCAAAAACCCCAACTAATCATTTAATCCTTCTCGGGCAAACATGATTCGAACAAGCTTTTGTCGATATCAGATCGATGTACTTTTCTTTTTGGCACTAACCATAAACACATAGAGATCTGTAAAAACAACGGACGGTCTGGACAGTCGAAGGGAAATTATAACTATGGTGGATCTCGTTTTGTGTCACATGAGGGATCGCATGAGGCTGAATTATGAAAGGCCCTAGACTCCTTTTGAGGATTTTTAATGCTAATTAAAGATAAGATTGGTCCTGCCAGAGAGAAAAAGATAAGAATGAAAAGCAAACCATTTGAATTCGAACACGTGCTATTAGGGACTTTTCTTTCGTTATCTATATGCTTCTTACGTGTAATATTATTCTTGTCATATCATAAGCATAAAAGAATGTCAAACTCAAGACTATAATCATTCAATATTCTACAAAAAAAACAAAAACAAAAAACAGGGTTATACTATGGTTTTCCAAGTTCATAAAATTGACATGGAGACTTGGATAATGATTTTCCCTTTCTGTGGTATTCTGAATTTATGAGAAAAAAGAAAAGGGAATTGAAAATATAGAAAACAAAATGTGATGGAAAATTCTTTTTTCAATCTGTTTTTAAATGGGCAAGGAAAATGAGAACCGATTGAACAAATTTAGACTATGAGTTCCGCTAAGATTTACGGTCTTTACAACAAAGTCAAAAGCTTCCTTCTAGTTTTTTTTTTTGTCCATACCCTATAGACAACACTAGACTGTAGCATTTCCAAGCCAACCAACCACCATGAAGACCCAAAGTGAAATGTCGATTTTGCCATTAAAGTTGTTATCATATCTCTTCTTCTTCTTTTTTCCAACAAAAAAATACTTCATTTTGGATAAGGGCAAAAGGGTCATTCGGTAAACATCACTTATAGATACTAAAGCGAAGAGAAACAACTTTTCAATAACTTAGAGCATCCACAGTGATATAATGAAACCTAAAATGTTGCTAAGATTAGCAATATTTGCTCAAAAAAGAGCTCACAGTGCAATAATCAGATTTAACAACCAACTCATCAAATTTTGGCCCTTAGATAATCAAAACTAGTAATTTTTTGCCAATAATCAAATTTAGTTGTTTTCATATTTCCTCAATCAAGTATACCATCGTTACACACAAACATTCTCTCTATTCCGTTTTCAACATATTTCTAAGAAAAATACTTTTAAATTTTTTTTTGGGAAAACTATTTTTTTATTAAATTCTTTTTTCAATAACTTTTTTTTTTATTTTTTCCGGGAATTTTTTTTAAATCAAAGTTTTCAAAAAATTATTTTCTCTTTTTCTAATAACCTGTTTTTATTAGTTTGAAACCTATTTTTAAAAAAATTGTTTTCTATGTTCACAAATTTTAGATTTTTATAAATTGAAAATGTGATGTGATAAGTTTTGATTATTCAAATTTGATTGTACCATTACTACAAGAAAAATGAAAATTGGTGACGAAATTTAATTTCGTCACTAAATGAGTATATTTGGCGATGAAAAAATAAATTCATCACTGTTTTGACAACTTTCGTGATGAAATAATTTCGTCACCAATTATATCTATTTAGCTTTCGTCACCAAAGGTACCCATTTGGTGACTAAATACATTTTTCGTCGCCGAAGATAATCATTTGGTGACAAAAAATATATTTCGTCACCAAATGCTTAACTTTGGTGACAAAAAATAATTCCGTCACCATTTTAACGCTTTCAACGACAAAAATTATATTTCGTCGTCAAATGGGGTACCTTTCGTGACGAAATTTATAAATTGCTATTTGTCACTAAATGTATTTCGGACATAACTCTTTACTAAAATCTCCGATTGAGATAATTCAAATTGGGTTTGAACAATAACTCAATTGCCTACAACTTTCATGTTTATCAAAATTGCTAATTTTAATATTTAAAGGTTCAAAATTACATTCGAAATATATTTTCATGTTAAACATATGTGTTATATATTAGATATTTCAAATATTTACTAAAAATTTTGTGTAGTGCAGTAAGTTGGAGCTTGTGCGAAAAAACTAAAGGGTCGGGTTCGAAACCCAGCAAGAGCAAGAAAGAAGGATTTCTTTTCCCATACGAAAACATCTTTTGCAGCGAAAAATTCCGTCACATATTTCTTATATTGGTGACGAATTTTTTCGTCGCCAAAAGGAATAATTTATGACAAAAAATTTCATCGTCAAAAAGCACAATAAGCGAGAAAAAAAATTTCGTCACAAATTATTTACTTTTTGGTGACGAAATATTTCATCATCAAAAGGCACTATAGGTGACGAAAAATAGATTTCGTCACCAGGTAGGAATCCTGACAACATTTAGTCGACAAATTTTTTTCGTCTCCTATATGATTTGTGATGAAAAACATGCAATTTGTGACAATTTTCATTCGTCACCCAATTGAATTTTTCTTGCAGTGCATTGTAGACAAAACATTCATAACTTTAACAACCTCTTAAATGCATAACAAAAAGATGATATGGTAACTTTTGATTATTGACTTTTAGTTATTCCACTGTGGATGCTCTTATTGACACTAAAGTCAAAAAAACCCAAAAATCTCAGAAAGCCCTCAGCAGAGAAGATATTTTAGTGAGTTGAGAAGATATTTTTCCATGTTGTTTATGTTTCTCTAATAATATCCAAAAGTGATGAGTGTGTCTAACAACTCCTACACGGTGAACTGTCGTATTATTATTACAATCCCAGGAGGTTTGCTTATTGCGTGAGATAGTAACTAAAAGGCTTATCATCAAGATATCGGAAGGTTGAATCTCATGACACAGTACATTTCCAATCTTGGGTCACTAAAAAAAAAGTTAACTATATTTCATAATTTATTGAAATACATGCAAGCTAATTTGATCACCCAAAATATAGGGGAAAAAACTTTTATATGATTACTTGGATTGGCTGAAGATATTGAAAAAGTCTGCAGCCACCATATGGATAATCTAAGCTGTTCAATAATTTTAAAAAAAAGAATCGAGTGGCACACGCAAAAAATCAGTGATCCGATATATGTAGGTGCTCGGATCAAGTTTCTAATCTTTCAGTACACCAGAAAACCAATATTTCCAATTTTTCAAAGATGAGAAGCTTGATCCGAGAACCTACACATAATGGATCGAGCTGATTTCTTGCGTTTTTCACTTGGATTTTTATAAAAAAAAAATTATTAAACGGCTCGAATCATCCTTACAGAACCCGGAATAGATCCCACACGGTGTGCGATTGCTGTAGCGCTGCTCATTGAAATTCTTAAAGACAAATCCAAGTGTCATTAGCCATGCAAAAGTAAACCACAAATGGCTTATAGAATAATAATAATTTCACAAGTCAAGTCACCATCCTGAGATTTACATATAGATCCTGCTGGCTCTTTGTGTACTCATGTTTTGTTTTCTCTTCCGGCCCTTCAACTTCAATCAACTTCTTTCAAAAGCATGACAATTAAGGCCTCGCTTGGGTCTTTATAGTAATCTGAGATTTTTTTTTACAGTTAAAGAAAGAAATATATACAATTCTCAATCGTTGTCTTTCAATTTTAATAATTAATGCAACACTTGTACTTGAATTTGAGAGAAATGATCCTCTCGTGTAAAGGGAAGGAAAAAAAACCTCATTGCGGCTTAGACCTTTGTTTAAAATTGATATCAGATAACTTAGGCATTTGTTTCGTTTAAGGGCTTTTTGGCATTTTGTTCTTATTAAAGAAAATCGCAGTTGGTAATTTTGCTCCAAGCTTTTGTAAATTATTAATTCGTCTTGACGAGAAAAATTAAAAAATCCATTTTTTTTAACTTTTACCCTAATTTTTTTGAAAATATCTCAAATAAAGCCCCAAAAGCCGGTAAAAAGCACAATTTTTTAATTTTTTCAATTCCTCTCGATAAGACGAATTAATAATTTGCAAAAAAATCTGCGCGAAACTACCTAACAAGATTTTTTTAATAAAGACAAAATTTCCAAGAAATCCTTAGCGAAACAAAGCCTTATGCTGTGAAATTTGAAAAGTTTTTTGAAAAATAGTAGAGGTAATAAGTGGAGAGAGATAGAAAGGGAAATGTTGAAAGTAGGGAGAATTTAAGAATAATTTTTTAGACAATTTTTTTTGAAAAGGAAAGAGAACAAGGCATTATTCATTAGAAATAGAATCTTAGCGGGTCCCGTTTTATTGCAGGAGCTTCATTAATTCAAAACGTCGTACTAATATTTAAGGGCAAGATAAGTGACAAAAAATTGTACTATTGAAATCATGTAAAGGAAAGGTGAGATAAAATTTTCAAAGATCACAAGCATATATTTTGAAGATATTGCATATATTATAGATAGAGATACACCTGTCCAGATGAAGATGGGAACCAAACTCTGTCTTTGCTTTTAGGTCTTTATAAATGATGATATCTGCAAAGATTTTGTGATATGGTCCTGGTGGTTGACTGTGGGAACACCAGGCCACTTGCTGTAATCTTTATGGTGAAGACAACAGAGAGCTACTCTGGCCACTCATATCACATCCTTCAGTGGGGACAAAAGTTAAAAAAGGTAGTGTCATAGGGTGGTGGGCATCGTGTTCGTGTCCTGTCATTTCGTATACGCGTCAGAATTCTCTCAACACTCACTCGACCTGCTTTAGCTTTTTCGTGTTGTCGTGTCGTCTGGTATTCGTGTTCCGTGTCAAAAATAACCGATCATAACTCGCTAACTTCGTGCCGGGTTATGGTGTCCCTTTATGAATTCCCGCCCTGTGTCGTGTTATGTCATCTGGTGTTCGTGTCGAAATTTCCTCAATCCTAACCCGATCTATTTAGTTTTTTGTGATATCGTGTCGTGTTTATATTCGTATTTCGTGTAAAAAATAGCTAATTCTAACCTGCTAACTTTATGTCGGGTCGAAAAATTCCCACCCCTAACTAATGATCAACCTTGATTTTTCCATATGATTTCAGGGCGATGCGTTACGGATACATTTGTCCATAATAATGTTTTTTTTTAATAATTGAATATTCGGGTCAGTTTGCTTGCATTTGGCCTAATTTGGAACCTTAAAATTAATGACCAAACCCTTCAGTGGCCTGAAGGGTTGGAATGTTTGGCCATCATAAAATTTGAACATGCGAAATTATAGAGGATAAGTACTTAATTGTTTTTCTCATTCCAACTTGAACAAACCCTTGGGGTTACAATAATGTACTCCCTCCGTCCCCAATTTGCTATGTTTTGATGTCCTAAAATTGTTATTCTAGTTGGAAAGTAACAGGGAAAAAATAATGAGTTAGCCCCGTTCCACGCTCCAAAATAAGCACTTAAAAAATATGGACTTATTTTCAAACTTAAAAATAAAGGGTTTACAAAAATAATTTTTCAATTTTTTTTGTAAAGTTTGATAGATCTCATCGAGATCTATAAAATTAGATCCATATTACATATTTTTTGATTTAGTAAACCTATTATTTTTAAAATTGAAAATTAAAAATAAGTGTTTTTTTTTAAAAGGGTAAATCGGAACGGGCTAATCTATTTACCCTTGTTTTTTGAAATCAATTACACGTAATGATTGATGTTTCAAAGGGTAAAAGGAGAAAAAGAAAAATATGACAAGTGCAATGATAGTGTTTCCTCATAAATTGAGATCCCCCAATGGAATTTGATCCGAGCATTTAGACCCCGTTTGTTTAAGGGTTTTATATTTTGAATTCTAATTATTATCTTATTTCTCTCCAATTATTAATCTCGTTTTTTCTCTATGTTCCTCTCCAATCATTATCTCTATTTTCAATTATTATTTTATTTCTTTATACACTCATTACCTACAAATCCAAATTCAAAATCCTAAAAACGAACGGAATCCTATAGATCTGAACCGTTCTTTCTTCAGATTAAGATCCGACCCGTCCACCAGCGGCACTACACGGCTGCACTGCGCCGCGCACTATAGTACCCCGCCCCGGTTCGTTGGTAAAGGCTACCAAAAATAGTGGGCAATGGCCCTTAAAGTTTGGGGCCGTGGCTTGGCTAAATAGGGGAAGCCGAGAGAGAACCACAGTGGCAGCGAATAATGGGACACACACTACTTTTGTTTGCTTCTAGTAGGAGAGCATATTGCAAGTTGCATTCCAAGGGTACCCCACCCCCAGTCACCCATCCATGGAAAGCCACTTTTTGCAGAAAGTGAGAGGATTCGGAGTATTTAACAGCTTTCCCTTTCATCCTCCCCGATTTTGCAGCCAATAAAAGCCGTACACGTCACATAAATGATTGTTTTTTTAATTTATTGACGGAAATTGATTTTAGTACTTCAAAAATTGATGGAGGGACTCCAAAACGATTGCGTTTTGTATATTAACACAGTTCAGTTTTGAAAGCTCTTCATCAATTTTTGAAATGCCAAAATCACAATTCTTTACTGACCGGAAGTTATGGAAAAAATTTCAGACCCCGTTCGTTTAAGGGTTTTGGATTTTGGATTCTAATCATTATTATATTTTTTTTCGATTATTATTCTCATTTTTCTCTCTATCAATCATTACCCTATTTCTCTTTACACTCATTATCTACAAATTCAAATCCAAAATCTCAAAACGAACAGGGTCCCAGTGCTGGGTGAGTACCATGTGGTACCCGCTCGGGACATTTGAGCCGTCCATTTTTATTTTTGGACGGCTCTAATTTGGAAAGAGAAAATGTTGGGGTGAGAGGAGAGAAATGGTTTCAATCCGAGTCATCCAAAAGTATATTGAACGGTCTAGCTGTGTCGAGCGGGTATCACGTGGGATATACCCACTCAGTACCGAAAAATTTCTCAAAAGTTATGGGTCCTGAAATTTTTACCTACCACACACCGAATTTGGAGCACATGTGGCCGTGCTCAAAGACCAATAGTATATAATTTCTCCCCTCGGAGAAGTATGGATGAAAGCTACTCGAATTTGATACTAACCGATTCATTCGTCTTTAATATCGAAAGATATAATATCACTCGTGATCAACTCAATTAAAACACATTTGAGTACATAATATTCAACCACAACATCGACCACACACGTGCATACTTTGGATCCACCTGTGTGGCTCCCATTTCCATGCGAGAGTTTTGTACTTATGTGTGATTAAATGTTGTGTATGTAGTCACAATCACTAGTTAGGGGCGGACTGAGGGAGGTGCAAGCTAAGCCCATGGCCCCGCACACCTCTCGTCATATTTTTACTACATTTTAGGTTTTGTGTATAAAAATCAAGAAGGAAAGTCCCTTCAAAATTGTATTATTATTATATGAAGATGATGTTTTGTTAATTTATAAATATATGTGGTCATCCCCACTACTGTAGGTAGCATTGTTTCAAACTACTCCCTCCGTCCCAATTTAATAGTCTTTTTCGGGAGTTCGTACCATTTTTTTAATTGATTATATTTTGTAATATTTTATGTGATTTTGAAAACATTATATTATAAAATTAACCGATATCTATCAAACAAAATTTATATTGAACATAAAATTCATTATCGATTTAAAAATATAATTAATTTTTTAATCAGTTAAAATAGAACGAAAGAATATTAAAATTAGGACAAAACTGTTTAGTTCGTTTGGTTCTCATCTATTGGTCATAATTGGACCCACTTGGGTGCAAAGAGTTTTTTTTTTGACAATATTGTACATAGTATACATTAGCGGGAGTTAATGGGGTGTTAAAGTTACCAGATGGGGGGTCCAGAGGCTATCATAACTCTGGATCCCAAAACCTCACTCCTCGTGAGACTCGAACCTTGGTCACTACTAAAAGGAGAAAAATGAGTTACCAATTTCAGTACTGGCCACACGCACTGAGAGGCTTGAGGTAAAGGGAATTCTTTTCCATTAATCAAGTGTGCGAGTTGATTCAGTCATTGGTCCAAATATATACTGTACGAGTTTTGTGCATACCGATGCTCTGGACTATCAATGAAGGAAGCTTGGTAATGTGCACATAAATTGATTTGGGTCTCTAGGCCAGCCCTCTCTGATGCTATTTGGCTTTGATTTGGGGGCATGGTTCTACAACAAAACGTCCCCGTAGCTCCTCGGTTCTAGGAGGTTTAGGGGGGCTACTGTTTCAGTGGTATTTTGAAAGCAGCCACTTTGTGCATATATTGCCACAAGTTAGGTCTGTCTCCAATCATCTCCCGCCCATACGCCCAATAATTGGGGACTAGATGGGTTCCGTTATGTTGTTGTTGTTGTTGACGAAGTGTGAGAGTAATAAGATGTCACAATTACAACGTCTGCTTTCCATGGTTGTACCTTCTAGCCCTCTGGCTCTCCACTCGGTCGATAAAGAAAGGGTACGATAATAATTGTCCTTCTTTTTAATGTCTCTTCAGGTTGGGGACTGGCAAGCAAGCTCAGGGTCCCCTAGTATCATCCTCCTATCATTTCCAAGTCAGCTGTGCTATATGTACAATAGATTCCCGTAGGTCATACACCGTGTACGTACGTATGTTGGGCTCCGGTCCTAAAAATTAGTCTGAGTCGTTCATTTTATTCAAAATGATTTATTTAAAATCGTTTGCAAAAAAAATCTCTCTCCGACTCTCCGTCCCATTTTTCTTTGGACTTTTTTTGATATTCGTGCCATTTTTCAAGCTCTTATATTTTTCAATGTGAATCTCCAAAAATATGCACTACATATCTTAATTGATAGCTTTCGATTAAATTTATAATACAAAATTTTCAAAATTATGAAAAATATTATAAATTGAGAGATATAAGAGTTTTAAAATTGTACGAATATTGAAAAAGACCAAAGAAAATGAGATGAAGGGAATAACGTTTTTGGATATCGATAAAAGAGTTTTCGAAATATTCAACTTTGCTTTGTAATCTAGGCATATATTTTGAAGAAAAAAAAAGTTAAATGTTTTCTAAATGTCCATATCGATATTCGTAAAAGTTGATTTTTTACCATAAACAAATTATTTTAAACAAAATAAGTGGTTTCGATCATTTTTGCTCGAGAAGGAGGGGTAGTAGGTCTATTGCTCTGGCCCCCCCGCCCCCCATTTTGCTTTTTCACCTCTATTGGTTTTGAAAAGCTCTTGCATCTTTCCACGTCAAAAAATCTGTCATATAGGTTATATTCTTTTGAACTTAACTTCAATCAGCAAGTTTTGTTTTTATTTGATTTTTTTTAGTACTTTCTAATTTTGTGCCAAACTTTTGTGAGTTATTGATTTGTCTTGACGAAAGTAATGGGAAAAGTAATTTTTTTTTTTACTTTTACACAATTATTTTGAGAAATAATCACTTTTTAGCCTGGCTAAGAAGTTGTTATTTCTCAAAAAAAATTCCTTTTCGATTCCTCTCATCAAGACGAATTAATAACCCATAAAATTTTGGCTCAAAACTAACAAATGCGATTTTTTTTTAATAAGAATAATTTTTAAATTTAACTTAAGTTCAAGAGAACGCAGCCATAATACAAGGAAAATGCTACGGGACGTGAAAGTAAGGAGTACTTTAATACGAAGAGGAAGAGAAAGGATTTTTCCATTTAAAAAAAAAGGGTTTTGAGGGAGGTTTCGGTTCGCGAGAGTTTTTTGGATTAATGAGTAGAGAGAGAATTAAGAGTAATTATTAGGGAGAAAATTTATTGAAACTTTGTGCAGAGAGATAGGATTGGTCTATAGATCCAAACCAAATACAGATATTCTCAACCAGCCAAGGGACATGAAAGAAATTTTGATTTATTAATATGTATTTACGAATATATTTGTGTGGATTTCTAGAAAGAGAAGCGTATTTTTTGGATTTTATTTTTGAGTACAAAGTCTTTCAAATTCTTCTTCAAAACAAATTGAGTTTTATTTATCTCTCGCTCTTATTGATGTGATTCTCCTCTCAAGTAAATTTTACTTATTAGGTTACTTTATGAGTTTTCAATTTATCAATCGCTGGTTAATAAGTTTTCACTTACATTAAAAAAGATAGGAACATGATTCAACAAAATGAAGAAAATCAATAAAGAAACACTTCTCTTTATTTTTTTCCATCTTAAAATACCAAAATAAATTTGTTTTTTTTTAATTCTTTCCCCAAATTCCAAACAATCCCAGCATTGTTTTATCCCATTATATTTTAGTTGCTCTCCACTCATCAATTGAGTTCGCATTAGGCATTTCTGTCAAACATGTAATGACCCATGCTAGTTGACCTGTTTAACTCTTAATTTAATCACGTGACTCAAAAGGTTAATCTCAAGTTAATAGTAGCTAGTGGACCTTTCCTTATATATTACATATACTTTCCTTAGAAGGCCGATATGAGACATTTACAACACGGGAGTTCTGACATTTTTACATTGTTGCTTACACTAAGGCTCCGTTCCGCTAAGAACTTATTCTTTTAGTATTTTTTGTTTTTATTCAAATTTTTTTCGCGCTTGTTCGTTTTGTGTCAATTTTTTTGACTTTTTGATTCGTCTTGGTGAGACGAATCGAAAAATAATTTAAATAATTTACTTTTATCCAAATATTTTGAATAAGGACCACTTTTGAGTAAAAAAGTTGATTTGTCTTGCTGAAAAGAATCAAAAAGTCAAAAAAAAAATTGATGCAAAACTAACAAATAGGAAAAAAATTCAAATAACAACAAAACAAGAAAAAGCTCAAAAAGCCATTAGAGAAACTTAGCCTAACTAGCAACTTCTTTCTCAACAACTTTTTTCACTCACATATCCATCTACAACTTATTCGCTATTGAAAATAACTTGACATTTATCAATAACTTATTTAGTATTCACTACCAAAAACAGTTAACAACTTGACTGTGATATTCTTTTTCAAAAATTGTCTCGTTCACACTAGTGATTAACTTATGCATTACAACTTTTTAATTTTGTCCTTATTCTTTTTTTTTTTTTTTTGCCTTTGTTAGTTTTACGCTAAATTTTTATGTGATATGATGAGTAAGGACGAGAGGAATCAAAAAGTAAAAAATTATGACTTTTAAGTAAGTATTTTGAAAAATATTAAAGAAAAAGTCCAAAATACTTATTTAAAAGTCATTATTTTTTCCTTATCTGATTCCGCTCGTCCACTCCTATTCATATCAAATAAAAATTTAGCATAAAATTAAAAAATAAAAAAAATGAAAAAATTTGAACCAAAAAATTATTGTGTATAAATTAATCATTAGTGTAAACACCTTTGGCCCCAATTATTATACCTTATCACATGCAATCTTGACTCTATTTTCTCTCTCTCAAGAAAAGGCTCCATTCTCACACTCTCAAAAAGCAAAGACAGTGACATTAGTGGTTTGGCGCATTTCATCAGTCAAGTGGACACGGCATCTCCCCACCACACCCTTTTAACCCCTTCATCAATCTCTCTCCCCGACGAAAATAAATACCAAATTTAGATTTTGTAAGGAAGAGTATCTTCCTTGTTTGATTGAAAGAGAATTTGTGCTCACCATCTGTTTGTTCCTTGGCCCCCACCCCCACTCCAGGCACAGAATTCTCTCCCTCTTTTTCTTGGTGTCCCGGCATACATACTTACGTTAATCTCAACTAATTTTTTCTCCAATTCGAACGGAGCTACAAAATTTATATTATTTTCATACCGCTTCTCCGGTTCGATCGAGACTACAAAACTCATATTACTTTCTTACCGCATGATCTCGAAAAATCAAACTCTAATTGGTTGTGCGACAAAAAAACCTCATCAACCAACCGGACGTGACTAAACACTTTTGAATCTATTCTCTCTCTAGCTTGGTGAACTAGTAAATACTTAATTTTAAAAGGTCACGGAGATTACACTCTTTGCAATTTTTTATTCCGTTCCAGTGTGTGCTGGGTTGGTTCAGAGGCTACGCAGTATACAGATATATAGACGCATATACATGCTCGCCGGCGATGCCAACGCCGGTATGCACAGCCAGGCAATGCTTAACGGACGAGGCCGCGCGTGCCCTCGACGACGCCGTCTCCGTCGCCCGCCGACGCAGCCACTCCCAGACCACCTCCCTCCACGCCGTCTCCGCCCTCCTCTCCCCGCCGTCGTCGGCCCTCCGCGACGCCTGCGCGCGCTCTCGGAGCTCGTCCTACTCGCCGCGGCTCCAGTTCCGCGCCCTGGAGCTCTCCGTCGGCGTCTCCCTCGACCGCCTGCCGACGGCGAAGGGCGTCGACGATCCTCCCGTCTCGAACTCCCTCATGGCGGCGATTAAACGGTCGCAAGCGAATCAGAGACGCCACCCCGAGACGTTCCACTTGTACCAACAGGTATAACAGCACGAGAGAAAATCTCTTTGTTAATCCGTAAATCCCGGCGTGGATGACCTGTGGACTTTTTAGCGGGTGACGAGGTTATCCACGCCGAAGTGCGCATGAGCTGGCCCGGACATATCTAAGTATCTCATGTAATTATTTCAATTTCTAGTATCTCATGTAATTTTTTCAAATCGCCGTTCAAAAAAATTGTATTTTTTTCAAATTGTATTCAAATTTGTTTAAATTTAGTTTTTGAATCATATGTGATGAATGAGATTTTCCTAGCAGGTACAGCACCACCAAAGCGGCCAATCTTCGATTTCGTGGGTGAAGGTTGAGCTGAAGCACTTTCTCTTATCCATTCTGGACGACCCGATAGTGAGTCGGGTTTTCGGCGACGCGGGTTTCCGGAGCACCGAAATCAAGCTGGCCATCCTCCAACCTCCTCCGATGATATCCAAATTCCCCCTGTCTCGTTGCCCGCCTCTGTTCCTCTGCAACTTACCCGGTTCGGACGCGGACCGGGCGAACCGTGTTAATTTCAGCTTCCCTTTCGCGGGGTTCGAGGACGGGGACGAGAACCGGAGGAGAATCGGAGAGGTTCTGACGAAGAAGGGGAAAAACAAGAACCCGTTACTGATCGGGGTTTGTGCTAACGGCGCGCTTAGTAGTTTCAAAGAGTGGATAGGGAAGGGGAAAACCCGTCTATTACCGGCCGAGATTGATGGGTTGAGTTTGGTTTGTATGGAGAAGGAGGTGTCTGGTGGGAGTAAGGAAATGGTGGATTTGAAGTTGAAACAAGTGGGTGATTTGGTAGAGAATGGTACTGGGCCTGGTGTTTTGGTAAATATAGGGGAATTGAGGGGTTTGATTGGGGATGGAGGTCCGGTTGATAATGGCAAGTATGTGGTGTCGAAATTGAGTGGGTTGTTGGAGGTTCATGAGGGGAAGTTGTGGTTGATTGGGGCTGTAGAGAGTTATGAGGCATATATGAAGATCTTGGGTCAGTTTCCTGACATAGAGAAAGACTGGAATCTGCAGGTGTTACCCATCACCAGTTCAAAGCCTTCCAGTGGAGGATTGTGTTCAAAACCCAGGTTAGTGGTGGCTCTTCTAGTACTCCTATGCAATTCTGCTTCTCCGTGCTTTATTTGGGGTTTTATAATTTTTAATGGTTAATTTATTAGTTGTTGGATGTCATGAGTTAAATACATTGATTGCTTGGATGGAGGGAGAGGCCTCAAATGTTATTATAAACACTAAACGTCAAAAGGATGCGGCAGCACCCTTTTAAGTAAGTAGTAATTGTTACAGAATAAAGTAATGATCTTGTTTAACCATAGAAAATTGCGATAAGCTTCTGCAGAATTGGCTTATCATTTTCAGCTAATGGTTTTCATGCAGTGGCACCTTGCAATATGCACTCGACATGGTAGAAATGCCAGTTCAGACTGAGATTTCGGATTCATTTTAATGTTTCTAAACCAAGAAGTGTTGCCCACTTGCCCTTTGGGAGATTTGAAAAGTCTTCATTTTTACTCCTATTTGATATGGGAGTCTCTCCTTAGTTTCCCTGCAATGATCTTTTTACAGGGACAACTTAAAGATGACGAATCGAACCCTATCTGATTTGAGAGCTGGATATAATCCTTTCCTATTCGTCTTTGTAAGTAAACAAAGAATTTTGGATAGTGTGGGGTTATTGAGTGAGCCTTTTGAAAAGTATCAGTGGGTGCGAGTTGTGGTGTCGGAGGATATGGGAAAAGAAAGAGGTAGTATGGATATGCTGTACAACGATGGAACAGTCTTTAGACTCTCAACTCTTTAGAGGAGAGTAGGGATCTCTCATGTAAATCTCCCTACTGTTATAAGATCCAGAGTCTATAATCAAATTGGCTGAAACATTGAAAGTGTTACGTGCTTGGAGATTAAGGGACGAAAAGGGTCTTTAATTGCAGGGGAGCCAAGCTATCAAGCCCAGCTCATGACACACGCCAAGGGCATGTGGTTGAGAGACTGCAGCTGGTTATGGTTGGTCTGACAGCAAAACCACCCTTCTACAAGCTTTTAACGACTTCGTGATAGTTTTGCAATTGTGCGTGACTATGCATCATCAAAGTGGAATTGTATGTGTCCACTTTTGATGCTCTAATCTCGTTGAAGTCCAAGAGCCTAAATGGCAAGCTGAATCGTGTTCCAGGCTTCAACAGTGAGTTGAGACAATCTGGCAAGGATGTTAATGGGATCCTTGTCTAATAGGTTTTTTCCAGCTTCATTTTTGAAGTTAAAGTCTAAAAGTTAATCTTGACGGTTGATTGTTTTCTGATTGATCTTGGCCAACTCAACAATCTCTTGTCCCCTTATTAATACCTCAAGTTCAATTCTCCAAGTAGAGTATGAACAAGGGGGCGGTCGGACCGGGAATCTCACGAACCTGTGATCATATATGTAGTGCAAACATTTCTGATTTTTGAATTGTCCATGCATGCATTTACTGCAAGATTGTACATTTATGTTACTTTTGCTGGCGAACAGTGGTTAAAAATGTGTATTTTCTTTTGCATAAAAATGTTTAAATGTTATCGTCGCTTCAGCTCCTGACTACTTAGTTTAATTGGATCTGACATTCTGTACTTGTGATGCCTACAGCTTGATGGGGTCATTTGTTCCATTTGGTGGCTTCTTTCCTAGTCCATCTGAGATCCAAAATCTGTTAAGTAGCACAAATCAGTCCAACCGGTGTTATCTCTGCAACGAGAAGTATGAGCAAGAAGCTTCTGTTATATTGAAGGGAGGACCTACTGCTTCAGTTGCTGATCAGTTCTCAGCAACTGTCTCACCTTGGTTACAGTCTGATACGGCTGAATGTGAGGCAAGCAAGAGAGCGGATATTGTGAAGGTGTGTACTGTGTACTACAAAGTGTTAGATGATTGACACTGCACACAATCAGAGACATTTGTACAGTTTTTTGAATTTTTTCATTGTTCAAGTCCTTAAAAACATTTGGGTGATCATGAACACCATCATTTCAGTGCAGGCCAAAGATGATGGGGGTGTGTTGAATGCAAAACTCATGGGTCTACAGAGGAAATGGAACGATATCTGCCAACGTCTCCATCCCATTAGGCAGCCATTCAGTTCAGATATTTCACAAAACAGGACCCAAACTCCACGTTTGGAGGAATTTCAGTTTGCTGCAGAGAGGAACAGAAGTAGCAGTAAAGATTCGTCCCTGAATGGAAGTGGATCCTCCAACCTGATTTCTTCCACACCAAAGGACCTCGGAAAGGTTTCTCCCGCGAAACAGTCCGTACGATCTCCAGTGGCTTCCGAAGATGAAAATACCAGTTTCCATTCCAGACTACTGGTAGAACCTTCAATTGCTAATGTCACCACTGATTTGGGGTTGGGAACACTTTATTCAGTTTCTGGTCGAGAAGCTGGAAATCTCCTATTCGAGGACCGCAGGAATCGTCTTCACTGCTCCACAGGTTCTGTTCCTGCCGAGTCTACTGGGGTGAGTGAGATTGCTTCATATAAGATTGCCCCTCCTTCATTGGGAGGAGAGGTGCATTCGAAAGATTTCAAGGCCCTTTGGAGAACATTGACTGAAAAGGTTGGGCGGCAAGGTGAAGCTATTTGTACTGTTAGTCAAACTGTATCACGTTGCAGAACTGGAAATGGAAGGCTTCGTGGCTCAAATCACAGAGGTGACATTTGGCTTAGCTTTGTTGGAGATGACAAGGTGGGAAAGAAGAGAACTGCTGCAGCTCTTGCTGAGATAATCTGTGGCAGTAGGGAAAGTTTGATCTCTGTGGATCTAAGCTCTGAAGATGGGATGAGTTATTCAAACTCCATCTTTGACCCCCGGGATTTAAAAAGATGCGATGTAAGGTTTAGGGGAAAGACTGTTACTGATTATATAGCTGAGGGGTTGAGTAGAAAACCGCAGTCAGTTGTGTTCCTTGAAAATGTGGACAAGGCCGATTTCCCGGCTCAGACTAGCTTGGCTCAGGCTATCAGAACTGGTAGATTTCCTGATTCACATGGGAGAGAAATCAGTATCAATAATGCTATCTTTGTGACTACAGCAAATCCAAGAAAGAATACGGAAGAAATCATTTCTGGAAAAGATGTTCGATTCTCTGAAGAAAGAATACTAGGAGCCAAGGGCTTGCAAATGCAAGTTTTAGTTGGATGTGTAGCTGGCAATGTTGCTAAAACCAAAGGGGTGAACATATCAATTATGCAGAGCAAAGAAACCTCAAAGGCAGTTTCTGTGAACAAAAGGAAACTGATTGACATGAATAAGTCAGCAGAGCAGGACAGGACCTTGGGTATTACAAAACGGGCGCACAAGGCATCAAAATCGTGTCTGGATTTGAATCTGCCTGTAGTAGAGGAGGAGGAGGAGGAAGAAGAAGAAGAAGAAAATAATGACTACAGAAACTCTGACAGCGACTCCAACTCAGAAAAGTCAGATGTTTGGTTAGAAGATTTCTGTAGTCAAGTAGACGAAAAGGTGGTTTTCGATCCCTTTGATTTCGATGCACTTGCAGATGAACTGCTAAAAGAAATCGACCGAGTTTTCAAAAGTACGGTTGGGCATGAGGCAATGCTGCAGATTGACGAAGAAGTTATGGTGTCAATGCTTGCAGCAGCTTGGTTATCAGAAAGGAAGAGAGCAGTTGAGGATTGGGTCGAACAGGTACTTGGTAGGAGCTTTGCAGAATCTCAAGAGAGGTACCATCTCACTTCTCAGAATGTTTTGAAATTGGTTGCTTGTGAAGGCCTTCTTGTGGAAGAGCAAGCTCCTGGAGTTTGCCTTCCCACTAGAATTATTCTGAAATAGAAATAGTTTCCTTTCTTTTGTCATTGTTGACATATGCTTTGTAATTATCATATGTAAAGTTGTAGCATCCGAAAAGAGCCTTCTTCGGCCAGGCAGTCTGATAGTTGTGCTGGATCTTCTCCAGGAAATTTTTGTGTTGTATAAACTGCTGTTGTATAATCGGTAAGTTCATCTACAAGCTGGTTCTGTCTCTTTTTGCTTGCCTTGATTTGATTCTCTCAATTAGTTAGCTGTTTGATTAATTACCCCCTATGTCTAATCTCTCAACCCACCATAACACAGCACCTGAATTTTCAAGGAACTTAGCACTCCACTAACAGGTAGAGAGAAAGTTTACCTTCTGTAGAATTCACAATAATGTACAACTCTTTCTTCTAGCCAAAATGAGAAAATGTACAGCTCATATTACTCTTACATATCAAAAAATTTCTGGGGAGGTCTCGACAAGTTGATCCACCACCTCATTCAACAATTCTTGGAGAATATGAAGCTCACACTCTGCACCGATATCGCTACAATCTTCAAGCTTCCAGAATGCTCTTTTAACCCAATTTGATTCCACCATCTCTGCTTCGGCGATTTTACAAATTTCGCTCCACATCTTTACATACTTCTCTCTTTGGCAATCATTCTGCATTGATCCGTAGCATTTTCTATGAATCATCTTCCTTACCCGAATATCATTTGTTGAAGTACTGGGTTCACATGGAGGAGACGAGTGCTCATGAATTTCAAGCTCTGTTGATAACTTCCTTCTTGAGTTTGAACCCTTACAATTTGCATCTTCTTCTGTTTCAAAATTTGAAAGAACATAAAGGGTGAAATAACTTTAGAATGAGAAAGTTACAACATTTACATCTTTTTTGATAACACTATTGGGTCTTTTATGATTGCTAAACCAATATTGAGTTGAAATGGCTAATGAGGAGATTTCTGACGCCACATCCTTGGCTTTATTCATTCCTAGTTTATGTTTGGAATGTTCTAAAAATCGCTAGGAGCAAGTTGGACAAAAAAAAGGGGTGCCTAGTGCCTAGGCGCTGCCTAGTCGGACGATAATTTAGGCGTTGGATTACTGCCTTAACGCCTAGGTGGGGACTAGTTAGTCGACTTTTAGAACATTGGTTGTCTAAGGTAGAGAGAAATATTTTAATGAGCTTACTTGGGAGTGAAAGTTGATAATCTCACAGAATCTATAATCCAATAAAAAATCCTTATACTAATAGGGAATGATCAGGTTATTTCTACTGTACTTGTTTAAGCGTAAGCTGCTCCAAACAGAAATGCAGGCTGTAATCCTACCTGTAGCTCTAATGCACAAATAAACAATGCCCCAAGTAAATCAAGAGAAAAATGTAAACAGAATTGAGAAAACAAACCTGATGTGGGAACTAGGGGATGAAAAATGGATTCGCAGAAGTCGAAAACAGAAACAGGGCTCGAATTTTCCGAGTTGCTCTCTGTTTCAGCCTTCTCTTCAACAACATCAACAGCTTCTCTTGCAGTCTCTGAATTTTTATTAAAAATTGCGGCGGGACTAAGAATCCCTGTTTGAGAAACCTTGTGATTGGCCCTCTTGTTATGTTCTTGGTTCTCTTTATCTTCCTCTCCAGCCACACTCTCTCTCCTCTCACTCTCACTCTCACTCTTCCTCCTCCTCCTCCTGCATTTCCCTGCTTTTCTTGGTTTCAATGTCCCACCTTTTGATCTAGATTCGTTATCCTTCCCTAAATTCTCAAAGCTCAGAACAAAAAACTCCTCGTGTTGAAAGAACGTCGGCATTTCATGAAAAGACAGAGATGTCTTGGCACGCCGGTGCTGCCCCTGAGTGAACCCACTCTCTTTCAAAGAATCACAATCCATTGATCGGCTTCGCGTAGTCGAACTGGGTTTCATCTGGGTGTTGGAACTATCGAAACGCGGCATCAGTTCCAACCCCATTAGTCTTGCCACTATCCCTGGATTATCTGTATCCCCAATCTTCTCCTCTGTTTCCAAACAACCAAGCTTGTCGAACTCGGCAGAGTTGAAATCAATGTCTTTAATTTGATTGGTGGGGTGAGTAGGGAGAACGTTGAAGCAAAGAAGCCGACGCAACATGGTGGCTAGACACCCAGCAGTGGCGGAAGTTGCGGCGGCGGTGGTGGAGGTAGACGAGGAGGAAGAGGAAGATAAAAATTTCATGCTGTTGGGAGAGAATGTGAATGGAAAAATTGGGTAAAGTTTAGTTTCAAGTTTCTAGTAAAAGGAATAGTGATGAAAAGCAAACAGAGAAAAGACAGATTTGAATGTCTTTGAGTATCATTGAGAGAGAGAGAGGGAGAGAGAGAGCGTGGCGGGCTTTATGTTTGAATGTTGGGATCATGTTAACTGTGATTGAGATAAAAGGAAGGAGTGGATGTTCCCACGCGCGCCGAACAGTCAATTATATGCAGTTTGTTTGTTTTCACACCAAAAGCATACGGTATCCACAGTACTGCGTAGGATGAACAGAATGGCAAGGAAGAGGAATGCATATCTGCTAACCTTTAGGTTAACTACGTGATTCAAAAAATTAATCCCAAATTACACGATAGTTGTTTGGGTTTTTTTATATATCGAATTCACTTTCTACATTTATCCGATGTGGGATCTTATAGCATGTGAATAGGAAAAGTTTAGGGAGGGAGGGAGGGAGGGAGGGAGGATTTGAGATCCGAGTGGTTCTTACCTATATAATGATCCTGTTTGATGATTCAAGTCCTTCGTTTTGCACATTAGATAGATCCCATTTTCAGTATTGACTTGAACGAAGCATGTTTGTAACAAAAGAAATGGATTGCCAAACTCTGACCGTTTATTTCACAAGTACGATTCGACGAGGTATTTGCCGATATCCGATCCATCTTGTTTCTAGCATGGCCAATAAACAAATCGAGACTTGCATAACACATAGATCAGATTGTTAAAAGAGATCACAATAGTTCTCATTTTAGAACGCACCACATGTCATTGATTTTTAAAACCACCACCGCAAAAGTGCTAGATCTTGCAGTATTTATAACTCTTGTAATACACGAGGTAAAACATGAAACTGTGGTTGATTTTGGGTTTCAAAACCCTGCGTTTTTCAATAAGGTTTATCTCCACTTATTACTCACATCTCTCTTTCCCTCAAAACACGACCGTCCAAAAGTGATAAATCTCAGCCATTAATTACACGAATAGATGGTCGAGATTGATTGGTGCTGTAAACCTCCGTAAATAAGATAGTCTCATCGAATAATTGTTTGAGGAGAGAGAGGGAGCATGTAGGTGCTGTAGCGTACTGGTGAGACATGAGAAGGGTTTGCAGATTCTGACTTTGGACTTATTATTAGTAAATTGGAATGGCAGTACTATATACTGCTGCATGCAAATATGCCTGTGCTGCAAAGCTTCCCTCTTGTTCCCTTCGTTTTTTTTGGCATTTGAAATGGACAAAGCTAGTTCTCTCTCTCTCTGTCTCTCTCTACCCGTACAAAGGGCCTCTCACTTTTTCTTTTTGGTTGGGGCAAAGCAGACTTCACACTGACCATGGATCTAGGCTTCCTGTTTCCTCCAACTTCTATAGTATGGCTGAAAGTTACTCCAAAATCTGCAAAAGTGAAAAGAAAAAAAAAAGAAAAGAAAAAGAAAACTAAAGTAGAGGAAATTGCATTTCAAAAACAGAAAAGAATTAGGCCCCTCTATTAGCAAGGGATGAAAACCTTATTGCTTGTTTGCAAGGACGGAACCAGGATTTTACCCTAACAGTGGCAAAATGTATATTAATAAAATCTAGTAGTGGTGAGACTATATAAACTGGGCATAATTTTTTTTTTTTACATATAATAATTGCATTTTCTAAAATTCTTGTCGTGGCGGTCACCGCCACGGCGCCACTAGACCCCCCCGATCCCATCCTTGCCTGTTTGGAACTTGTGGAAAAGAAAGGAAATGGAAGGAAAAACTTTGAGGAAAATGTACTGGGCATGATTCTTTGTTTTGTTATTCTCTTCAATTTTTTCCCTCTCAAACCACACAAGGGAAAACTAATTTTCCATTCCTTCTTTCTTTTCTTTTTTTCTCTGAGTTCCAAACAAACCCTTAGATCACGTCACCATTTCGCAATACAGTTTTTCTGGAAAATATGGTAGTAATTGATAAGGAAAGAGTAATGAACAAGAATGCACAAAAAAAGAAGAAGAAAAGAATGCACAGTGATAGACATAAAATCATGAAAATAATTTACGTAGCGATAAATTTGAAGATAGGGATGGAGTAGATTGAGGAGAACACCCATGTACTCTACAGACAAGCAAATATAAGATTCAAGATATTGCAAGAATACTAGCATAAAGATATAATAGGATTCAAAAACTGGAAATGGAGCAGTTATAATTTGTATGACATAGAAATACAATGATATAACAGACACAAAAGGTATCGTCGAGCTGCAAAAGAGGAAAAATTACAGTTGAATCACAAATTGGGATAAGAAAAATCAACATGGCTCAATTTGATGAACATCAAAATTGCAGTTCTTCCTCTGTAATGGATAGAGTTATTGAAGAATGAATACCTGTATAATCAGATACAATTTGAAAACCATCAAGGTAATCATCAAAATACAATCTTTAAACCTCCTTTACTGAGGGAGTAGGCTACAATCATATGGGTGAGGCATTAACACACAACTTTTATAGAAAAGTGTTGGAATGCGGTATCGCCTTGTTGGATTCATTCTGGTTGAGAGTGGGTTCCCATTCAGAATGACCGTACTTCTGCCAACACAACATTCTCGACACTTTTCTGAAAAAAATTCAAGGTCAATATTGTTTGCTGAGTGTCAATAGTAACAAATACAGGATATATTTCCTGTATTGTCCCCGCTCTCCAAGAGACGTCACTCCATCTTCTTTTGAGAAGAATCGTACAATTGAGCATCGGTCTGATAGAAAAGTACGTCTCCAGTGTCGCTGACGTAGTGATCTTGTTTGATGCTTCTAACTAGATAATTCAACAGGTGCAACGGAATAGGCCCTGATTTCTTCGGCTCTCTGTAGTACTTTCCAAGAACTGGCTTAGCTGCTGCTGTCTGCATCATATGAGAGCATCAAACTATTAGCAATGTTGATAGAAATTGTTGGAATTTGGTATCAAAAGTTCTATTATTGCGGTTAGTGGAGGTAGTACCGCTTCTACTAAGTGATAATGCGGGATCTGAGGAAACAAGTGGTGAATAACATGGGTTCCAATATCATGGTGGATGCTATTGAACATTCCATAGTCGCGATCAACGGTGGTTAGCCCTCCCCTTAAGAAGCTCCATTCCTGTTTAGCGGAAACAAAAGGTTATCTTAACCTTAGGTAGATGTTCCAATAAGATAACAAGCAGAAATCAAAGAATTTTGGACAAAAACTCTTGCAAATTAAAATGCACACAAGAAGGCTGTTAGTACCTTGCCGCGATACCAAGGAAGCTTCTGCTCATGCCCATGGTGATGCAAGTAAGTAACGAAGTCCAACCACATGACAAAAACCTGTATACAAATGGTTCAAACAAGCAGTTATATCCAAAGGAACTGAACTGCTTGCTGGGAAAAAAGAAAACAGAATCTCTTTTGTATCAGTTTTGATCATCTGGAAGCCTAGAAACTCTTTTGAATTATAAAATTGAAAAGTTGTGCGTAAGCTGGCACGTACACCCTGAGTTATACGAAAAAAATGTCTACAAACTCTTTGCATTGCGTTTGAATTGTAAAATTGTGGAGGATTTGCGGAGGAAAGGGAAAATGCTAGGAAACCAAGGAAAGAAATCAGCTCCTTCACTTCATTGTATTCTTACCTACTTGATTTCAAGCTTCTTCTTTTCTTATGTTTTACTTTCTGTTCATAAATTCCTCCACAATCCATGACCCAAATACTGTCCTAGAAATGAATTTTTCACTTACCAAGTAGGGAAGGCCATAGAGCACAAGCATTTGGGCAGGCCCTACGACCAAGGATAGGTAGACAAGCACGGCAACCATTATAAACCAACAGACAGTTGAAGTGAGCACATCTATCCTCTCGCTGGGAGCGAACAAATCACTGTAAGGGTTGAAATGAGAACCTTTCTTTCCTGGACTCCTTTTCCACTGCAATTCAACCCATCAGTTAAACAATGCAAGCTTCTTAGCACATTTCCTAAGTGCAAATGATAACAGATGTGCTTCTTCAATTCAAGGGAAAACAAATATTATGACTCACCAAATAAAAAGGGTATGCAAACATGGGGAACGGAACTTTGAATCGTAGGAATTTGGTGGAGGCATCCAAAGCCTTGTACATCTTCTCAGACAGCTGGAACCCAGAAACAATTAGAAAACAAATCCAAGGGAATCACATATCATGCGGTAAGTGGAACTTTTATGGTCAGACGAAAAAACTCAAAAAACAATGGGGATATACAATACCACAGTTAGTGTGGTATTATTGATCCCCTTACTGTTACACCCATCAAACAAGGGGGCCTTAATGGGAAGAAAAAGTAGTTGCATGAACATTAGGACTTTTACCGGTACCCACGATTCATCACGTTCAACATGCCCATGATTATTATGATGAGTTTTGTGGCTGATTCTCCTGTATTACGGATCAGGCATTTATATTAGCATTGTCATTTCGTAAACTCAAAAATTGAAGGTAAAAAAAGTATCAATCGGAGAGTACCAGCCATGGTAGGGAACCAGAATTGACGAGTGCAGGACATGTCCAACAACACTGTTCAGCATGGCATTGTTGGAAAAGCTTCCATGGCCACTGTAGATCCGAAAATCATGAACAATTCACGTTGCATTAAAAAATGGGGAATTCCAATTTAATTGCCAAAACAGGAACACTCAAAAGTATTGAAGTAAGTTTGATACCAATCATGTCCAAGAACAAATAGTGCCCAAAACATTGTCCCTTGAGCAGCCCAGTAGAGTGGCCAAACAACCCAGTAGAGTGGCGAAACAACCCAACTGTTGAAATACAACGCTACCGCTGCTAATCCAAAGACAACAAGAACGTCACTAATGACATAACTCAGAGACCGCCACGGCGACTTCACCCAGCAGTGCGCGGGAATAGCAGCTCGAATCTCATTTATCCTAAAAGGAGGAGGATCACTTGGGTCAAATTCATCTTCATCAGTGACCTTATATTTATCTGCAGGGCAATATGAGATGAAGTCAGTAGAATGGTTAAAATTTGACAAGGCCAAGAAGATGGCTTCAAATAGAGGGGATTTTGGAGAATTACATGCCCTTATTTCTTACATGAACAAAATTTTAATAAGATTGGATTTGCTGATAAAAGGCATATGGAGAGAAACAGTAACAAATCAGAAAGAGGATAAAATACAGAATACTTTACCCCATGTGTTGGTTTAAAGAATCATTCACACATGTGATTTATATCTTCTTCATAACATGATCCTTTCCACATTTTGTAAACACGCAATGCAGTTATGCAATATCAAAAATGTATCAATGATTCAATAGTGTTTAACTTCAGCTAGATTACCAACTATGCACCTCACTTTTGTACCCAGTAGGCGGTAGCTTCTAATTGATGCAATATAAAGGGTAATTTGACTTTCTTGCAACACAGTTTAAGAAGTTGCTGATAATTGAAGAATACCCCTGGTACTCAACAGAGATGAGGAATGAACCTCCTGGGGACTCATTATAAGCAACTACTGAAAACCTTATGCTCTTTCCTTATCCCACGAACCACACATAAAAACACATCAAGCTTTTCCCACTTCTCTGATCGATTCTCCCCAATATAAAAACAGGATCATTCTGATTAGGAAAGATATATCTTTTCTATTATATCTCCACATTAGGTTCAGAAATTTCGCAGTTAGAAACCATAGGGTTGTGAACCTCGACTTCCACAAGGTAATGCGGAAGAGTCCCATCCAGAAATCCAAGATCCAAAGAGAAACTAGAAGCCGTTCTTCCGTAATCCTTTGGAAATAAGCAACCGGCACATCAAAGCTGAAGCAAGGCAACCACCGCTTACTGCCAGATATGCAACAATTATCTCCTCCAGTTATGTTAGTTACATTCTTCATTTCTGTTAATTACATCCTTCATTTGCGTTGGTCATCTCCTCCCTGTCTCCCTCCCTAGCAACAACGGCAGCGGTTGTTGTGGCAGAGTGCAGACAGGGACGAGCCCACATATACCCCGAGGGATGCCATGACACCCTAGTTTTTGAAGAAAAACATGTTTTTTCCTTTGTATACAATGACCTCTACATATACAATATAAAAAAGTGAGGATCACTTCCTGAGACACTTCCACCACAAAATTTCAATTCTATTCAGTGGCTCTATCATAGCACATCAAAATGCATCCACAGTTATTATTCTGCACATACGTTTGAAAAATGCCATTCATTATGTAATCAACCAACCAATTAAGATCCTAATATTTGAGCACAAATCATATCTTCTTCTTCGGTCTTCAAAAATATACTAACTGATTTCGTTATGCAATATGATCTGGGATATCAGACCCATATCTTTCATATCAATGGGGAAAGGGTGGAGGAACTCGGGCGAGGACGCCGCTTGGCACCCCCTATGGTAGAATCCTAGTTCCGCCAGTGCTGGCAGATTGGCAGCTGCCGCTGTGAAAGATCCTACTGGGGAGACATGGAATTTTTCATCCTAAAAACATATTTTCTTGTATTCAAATTTTCATATATACAACAGATTTTCAAATTGTAATTAGCTATAGAAAACATACGCGATACGAATCCTCATACCATTCATAAAATGAAAAAATACGATACAGTACACGCACGACGTATCCCCATTTTAAAACACTGCACCGCCAACATATTATTACCCGATGCCTAAGATCAAAAAAACGTACCAAACCCATTCTCAAAGAATGTAAATTCATTCAACAATGGAACAGAGAAAAGAGAGCCTGAAAAATACCCATTCATTCACAAAGGCAATGGGAGTAATACCCATGTCTTTATGCAAGGAATAATTGACATGGCATACCTTTACCCATCTCAGAATTGCTCCAGGCGGTCTCTGTTCTTGCTTCATTGGAATCCCCCATCACCATCTCGATCTGTATATATGTATTTTAGATACAGATTTAGGATACCCAAATGACAAATTAAAAAAAAATGATAGCCAATGACCAGATTAGTAAGAAAATGAGGCCCAAAAATGAATGGAGGAAAACTACACCTTTGTATCCTCCGTAGAGGAGCAAAGGATCCTATTCCTGGGTTTGCAGGCGTCAATGCTGCAGCCTCCAAGTGGGTACAAAAGGGCAGCTTCAGAAACCAATGCATGTGCATATATATAGTACTATAATGGTCCAAGCTCCAAATTTGTGTGAGTGTGTGTGTGAGAGAGAGAGTGGGGTTAACACATAAATATGCGGTGCTGAATACGTAACAGCTTTTTACGGTAAAGTTATTCGATGGTAAGCGCGTGAGCGTTAAAAAGTTTTTCTTTTGAAAATATCTCGAATCAGTGGAATTAATTTAGTGAGATCGAGAATAAAAAACGGGAAGCGTAGAGTCGTACAGAGGATTGTGTGACCTAGGTAGGGTTGGGAGAGTTCCTCGTATTAGCGAGCACTGAATAATACGGAAAGTATGTGGACACAGATCGTGCACAGATTGCGAAGTGAAGTCCATAACGGATCTCACACAAATTATCCGAGCCGTTTATTATGTTTAAAATATTTTTCCAAGGGTTTTCGTAAAAAATCAGCTTAATCCGATGCCTATAAGTATTTGATCTAATTGTCTAAATTTTTATGATAAAAATTTGAAAGAAAAGTTTGACGATTAGATCAAGTACTTATTGGTATCAGATTGAATTAATTTTACGCGGGGGAGATTTAAAAATGTTTTAAACATAATGAACGACTTGGATCATTTGTGTGAAATCCGTAATAGACTCCACAATACAATCTGTGTATGATCTGTGCACAATTTTGCTATATTAGTAGTAAGGTTCGAGGGCCAGTATAAAAAACACAAAAATTGTTTGAGATATTATTTTTTTTTTGACTAGGAGATCGCAACATTGGACTGAAACTTGCCTGCCGGATTCGTGGGACTTGTTTGAGTCCCATTTTTTATTTTTTTATTTTGTACTCCATGAGAGACTAGGGGTGATTTCGGTTCGGTTCGGGTTGAAATTTTTGAATACTAATTCGGTTTGGTTCAAATATTTCTAGGACCGACCCCGACTGGAGTTGAGTTTGGTTTGGGATGGGATCTGTCCAGTTGAGGATTTCGGTCCACCCGAAGTATAAAATTTCTATTTAATTTTAAGTGTATATATGTAATATATATATAAATATATATAGTCGTTTGGTCAGTTTGGTCCGGCAAAATTTTTTAGGAAACCGAGACCGAACTGATTTTGATTTGATTCGATTCGGTCCAAAAAAATTACGCCATCACTCCGCCCAAATACCAAACCAATCGATCAAGTTTTTCGGATTTTTTCCGATCTGTCGGTTTTTGTAATACCCTTGGTAGAAGTGTATAATAATTTCATGGTAATATGTGCTTTCTAAACGAATGAAGTCTTTATATAAGGTGTTTTTTAATCGTTTCAAGTACATATATGTAAAAAACCAATAATGGAGGTAGATATTTATTTATTTAAATTAGCCCAAACAACGGTAGGAACAAGAGACCAGCTTGATCCCACTTGAGTCTGGCCACTCTGCAGTCCGTTTTCGAACTATAAAGGGCATTTTGCGTAATCGTAGCCGTCTAAAATTATTTTTAATGTCAAATTTGTCAGCAGTTCATATTAGTAACAAAAATACTTTATAGATAAAAATGGCGATGTATGAAGTAAAGATCGAACTTTCTAGAATCCAAACTTCCACAGCAACAGAAGCTATATCCTCCCATTTTTATTAGAACAACAACTAGACAGACAGGTCGCATGTTTGAATGACACAGAGATCAAATATTTCAAACATTGAGGTTACTAGAGCCTGAAGGTATTGCTTGATCGTCAACTTGAGGGCAAAAATAGTGGAGATGCCCGCGAACATCCGGTTTATTTGTAAAACTTCAAAAATATAGTAGTGCTAAACTAGACAGAGAAAAAGGAAAAGAAGAGCACGCTTACTGTTGCAGGAACGGTTTGGAGGGGGACCCTTTACCGCTTGCAGCACCGCAGAATTGAAGTGGTGAATGGTGGTGGGGTCATCTTCATCACTTTAAAATGTTTTTAACAGCTAGCTAGTTGGTGGAACGGGGAATCTCAGACAGCACTTGCGATCAAAGATGGAATTAAGGGGTTTAGTGGCGGCAACCGTCACGATAAGAATTTTATAAAATATAATTATTATATGTAAAAAAAAATTATGCCCAACTTAATAGTTTCGTCACCACTAATTTTTTTTAGTATATATTTCGTCACTGTTAGGATAAACTGTTTGAATAATATAGTAATATATAATCAGTAGAATAGATTTTGGAGAAGGTTCTATCCTAAAATCTCATGTTCAATTGTCCTTGCCAACAACTTTAGGGTCATCTCACCCCACGGATAAGCGTATGAAACCGTTATGGGAGGAGCTATAGGGATTAGTTCGAGGTATGCACAAGCTAATCCGGGACACCTTGCATTAGCAAAAATAAATAAAAAACTAATGAGTAAATTTTTTTGGCCAAACACCTCGTCTAATTTATTTATCCACTTGCCCATTTCGTTAAAGAAAACTGTAAAGCAATATACTAATTTTAGAGCTGCAATACGATGAGTCAATAGAGTCAATAGATACGATATTTTATTATTTTTATTATTAGAAGGGAGGATTGGATGTTACCCAACATCAGCCAGGCATATTCCAGATTTCATTTGAATTGTCTCCAAGCCTTGAACTAATATGATCCAAAGGGTAGTCACGTGCCAAGGAATCAATCTGTTTCAATTAGATGCTCTCTTTATACTTTTAAGATTAGATTGGTTTGCTTAATTACAGTATTAAACTAGAGAGAGAGAGAGAGAGAGAGAGAGAGAGAGAGAGAGTTGGTTAGAATTGTGAATGTTGCTTTCTCTATTTCCGTTTGGAAAAAAAAACAAAATGTTGGTTTCTCTTTTAAGGTTTTAATTTCGGAACTTCTCGGGTATTATCAACTCTTACGCTATAGTTGTATGAAACTTAATTTGCTCCGCTTTAATTGGATCTCCGTGGTGGACGATGAGATTTGTCCTTCGGAGAGTGATCGAGATATGCGTGAACTTACCCGAACAACCTGAATGACTATCAGTTATTAGCCGATAAATTTACGATACATATAATATTAAAAAATAATAATTTTCACACTTCCATTTTTAACCATTCACGCTAGATACTATTTTGATATTTTGCCAACAAAAAAAACTCTACGGAACAAATGACTCGGTGGTCGTGTACCTAGATTTTATAGTAAATTATTATATTTTCCTGTGCAGACGGTGGTTATGTGCATAAAAAGTAGGGAATTGATGAGGAAAAAGGGGAAAAGGAGGAAAAAGCATAAAAGGGTGTTTTAATATTTTCCCAACAAAAAAGAGAAAAAGCATAAAAGGGTGTTTTGGGTGTCGGCGAGTGTTGTTTAGATTCTCAGCATGTGCCAATCTGTCGGCTGATGCCTTGTCTCATAGGGAGGGAAACCCCAACCACCACAATTTCAAAGTGGTTTAAGGTTAATTAAAAAGAAAATTGATTTTCAGAGTCTTCTTTTAATTATTCACATTCCTTTTTTATTTTTATTTACTTGAATTTACAATATTATTCTTGAATGTGTGAAAAAATGTATTGAATAAAGGGCAAAATAATGAATTCAAGTGGATAAAGATAAAAAAGGAGAGTGAAAATCAATTCTTTTTTTTTTTTTTCGGCCATAAGTTAATCATAATCTACTCTATCCTAGGGGGCTTGGGGGAGGGGGGTGGGTGCTTATATAAATCGAACCATGCCCATGTGCATGAGAGTATAAGGGAGACACCAACTAGTCCGCTTTATTTGCAAAATCAATTCCCTTTAAAAATTGGAAAATGATTTTCACACTATTTTTTTATATTCACACTCCTTTTTTTGTCATCCACGCTCTTTTTTTTTTGTTTTTTAATATTAAAAGTGTATGTATTTTTTTTTTGCTAAAAGACAACAAAGGTAGTGTAAATATCGATTCCCTTATTTTTTTATTCGCATGCGGAAAAATTCTCTCCAACAGAGGCCGGGCAAAATAAAGTTTGCAATTTAAATTTACAGATGTGTCTCTCGTATGGAAAAGAAACTCTCCGTGAATGACTAGTTACACTTCACAAGTAGTACAGTAATTAATTGTCTTTTTACAGGAGTGCTACTTTGTCTCTCCTCAAAAGCTTCTTCTTTCTCCTAAAGCAAAATAAGGTTAATTAGTAAACCATAGACTTCTATGTCGAATCTCACAAAGGTTAAACGTTTGAGCCTTTAGATGTGTGTCTCAGTGACTAATTTATGGTCGGCTTGAAATTAGTCAAGGTGCGTGCAAGCTGATTCGGATATCCAGTTATGAAAAAAAATACTTATTTTAATGAATGACACGTTAAATAAAACAGATTATAGTGTTTAATAAGGAAAAAAAATTACTAGTTAAACTAAGAAAGTGTATTTGTCAACTATTG
Organism: Rhododendron mucronatum var. ripense; assembly: GCA_019656295.1. NCBI lineage: Eukaryota > Viridiplantae > Streptophyta > Magnoliopsida > Ericales > Ericaceae > Rhododendron > Rhododendron mucronatum. The sequence continues at coordinate 1,033,132 of BPLT01000040.1, read as the reverse complement.
AAATGACTAGCGTGTTGTGCATGTTGTTTGTTACGTGTTCTTTGACTATTATGTGAAAAACTTCTTTACGGTCGTTTTCGTGAAAAAAGGTTTACGGAGCCCAGAACACGCATGTTTAAAGTGAATTGGATTGTCCGGATTTTAATGAAACTTTTTTGAACTTTTCTCCGAAAAAGTTTCGTTAAAATTCGGAATTGTTGATTGCCGAAATGAACGGCTGTGATTTGATGCCTCCGCAATTAATTTTTTCATGGCTGCGCGGTGAATAAGTGGACTATTATACCCATTATATAAACGGTCGTTAGCAAAACAGCGTGTTGTTGACAAATCCTCCAAAGGCTAAAAGTGCGTACCGACCACGAAATTACGTACAAAAGTTTGAGGACTTTAAATTCCACGGAAAATGACGAGTCAATTTTCCAGGCAATGATTCCTATTGCGTGTCCCTTTCCGTCTTTTTCTATAGTTTCTCGTTAGTCCACAATGACTCCACATCACCTTTAGTCCAATTTTTCATTTTGTTTTGTGGTTACATGGACAAATTTTTGGGTGCAACTGACGTGGGATCCGTGCAGCACATTCGAGCCGTTCAGATAATGCAATCAATTGCTTGGATTGAAACACTCTTTTCCTTTTCTTTTTAAAAATTTGTTTCGTACTTTTCAACTCCGAGCTGTCGGTTGCATGTTTTTAGTGGCGGAGTCAGGATTTGTTACCGGGGGCAGGCTTAACAGACATATTTTTTTTTATCGGAACGTATAATTATTACATCATAAGGTTTTTTGCTTTTCAGTTTATTACATTTAAAATACATTGAATTGATTCTTTAAGCTATTTCAACTATCATATACTTATTTTTAATTTATGAAAGAAATTGAGAAATGAGAATGTAAAATAATCAATTTTTTATCAAATCGAAACAAAATTATTAAGATTATAAGTAACTATAGACGAATAATTATCAATAATATTTAAAATCAAGTATATATAAAATAAAATTTTTAAAACTCGGACGCTCGGGGAACCGGAGCCGGGGCCCCCCTCGGCCCTCGGGGCCCTACATGCCTCCGCCCTTGCATGTAGACAATTTGAATGTGCTGCATGGATACCACGTAATACCCGATTTGCAACCATAAATTTCTCGGTTACATGCCAAAACTTATCAGCCTTCAAAATTAGGTTTAGTAATGAGATTTCAAGTACTCCAATCCATGAAGAATTTTGTGGGATAGGGTCCATGGGGATATTATATGCTACAAATGTAGAATTGGAATGGCGTGAGTACTTGAGATGCTCTCATTTTTAGCTAAAACACCTTTTAATGTGATTTATTTTTTTAAAAAAAATCGCGTTCACAATATTCTGAAAAAAGTTTTGTTTGTGAATTATTTGAAAAAAAAGAGGTTTTATTTCCCATAGTCAATAATAGCAATATAGCATCATCATGGGGGAGAGGTAGAGAGCAATAATTGGTGGACTCCGATATGCATTCCGGGGGACAATAAGGAGACATTTTGTGGTAATATTTGGGGTTAAATGCTGGGAAGGGGGTTGGTGAGGTTTCACACTTTAATTGGTTGATAGAAATTTAAACCATTTGCGTACGGCGGTACGCTATTGCCTCACCAACTAGTTAATAATTAAACGAAGACCTCTTCTCGGACGGATTTGTCCTTTTTCTTTTGAGAGTTAGTTAGACGTAGGCCCCTCCTCGGACGGATCTCTCCTTTAGCTCCTCGGCCTACGTTGGTATTATTCCGTTGTTTCCTGCTATTGTTCCCTTCACATGGATGCGTTCTTACGCGATTTATAGTAAGAAGTAAATTTAATAAGGGATTTAAAAAAGAAATTTAATAGGATTCGTTCAGGGAAAATAAAAAAAGTGAGACAAAAAAAACCTTGAATTTGTGAAGGAAAATCTTTATCATTGCTTATTCATAATGTTTCATTCAGAATTCAAGTTCCTAAGCTCTGAAACAAAAGTGGACGTTGAATCAAACACTTAGTTATCCGATCGATCTGAATTTTACACACAAAAAAAAAAACTTGAAAAAATATACTCTATAAAAAATAATCTAACGATTTGGATCATTTATGTAGGATCCTGAAGTGGGCCCCACAATTGGTCTGTACCCCATCGGTCCCCGTAGAAGGTCTCGTCAAGGAAACCCGCCCTAACTGGATGATGAGGAAGATATTTGTCTAATTACCACAATTGGTCAGTACTCCATTGGTGCTTTTTCCGCCGGTCCTCGTAGAAGGTCTCGTCAAGGAAACCCGCCCTAACTTCTACCGGGGACGACGAGGAAGATATTTGTGTAATCACAGATGATCAGGTATTATAGAAGACCTTGAAGAAAATTCAACAAAGTGACGACTGATGAGTTCAACGGTGGCTTTTGGTCTTGAGAATTAACTAGGATTACTAGAATTGGCCGACATATTTTGACTCCCATCTTGGAATTGACTATGGTTTTTTTTCAAACCGCCCATGTGAAACTCACACTATTCCTGTTATTCATCTTCAACATTTTTGACCCCAAAGGTGTTTCCCCAGAATGCAAAAGGGAAAAAGTAAAACCAAAATCTCTAGGTTTTTATTCCACTCCTTCCATGTTATCTCTTCCAAAATTTATCATGATTTTCTATAACCTCAAAGCCAAAGTTTACATAAGGGCTCGGCAAATGGAAAAGAAGACAAGGCCTAAGGTTGGCCCAGTGGATAAAGTTACCTTAGGCCATCGGACCCCTGGCCTTAACTCATATTTTTGGTCAAATTTCGATAAAAAAGAATTCAATAAAAGCTTCGTTGGAAATGAATTAATCGAGTGAATACACTCAAATCTTTATATAAATTTGAATAAAACTTCATTAATTGCAAAGTTATAAGTTGAGAGGCGCAATTTAACCTTTTAAAATTCAAATAAAGTTTTGAATCTCTTCCATTTGAGTAAAAATTTGACTAAAGCTTACATCGGTGTAGGTTTGTGTGAAGGACTGGAATGAGTTGTAAGGAGTTCATAGTTGGATTCTGAATTTGAGTATGAATAAAAGGCAAGGGCCGTGACTAGTGAGTACCCTGTAGTAAGTGGGAGCCGTGACTGCTGTTGCTACTCTAGCTCTCCTGGAGGTTTGGATTGCGCAGTCGTGTCCATATAGTGACTTGGTTGTAGAACTGCTCCTTCATCACCAATAAAAAATAAAATAAAAGGTAAGTGCCGGGGATGCTCTTACTAGGAGTCATATACTTGGTTTCATGTTTCATTTGCAGTAAAATAAAGCTTTCTCTTCCCTTATTTCCCCATTGCCTCTGGCACCGAAAGTTCAAAGCCCAATAATGCCCATTATACAAGCCCAATACAGCAATCGAATTTTGTACAAAGATTCTTTCATTTCCACTACCAATTGCTGTCTATGATAACTAGTTAATTACAATAATTCTGCTATTCCTATACACAGATTATAACTACCCACAAGGTTATGGCTTTCTTCAGGAGTTGCCAGATCATGACTCAATTTTCCAGCGATATCCCTATTGTTTAACTAGAATTGTTTCTCAACTCAAGCCAACACTATCTATCTTCGTGCCCGATTTAGTGTTACACATGATGTAATAAATGTCGTTGAAGGTAGGGGAACAAAAGATTACCTTCGACCCCGAATTTGACTCGATCCCCTTCCACTAACCCCTGATATCTGCTTCAGGTTAGTAAGAGCTTCCTGTGCATGGCTCTTGGTTACTGCATTTCCGTGCTTAAGGGCTTCCACCAAAGCCCTCACCAAGGACTGATTGAGAGAGTTTTGTTGGCTAACACTTTCCACTCTCAAAACCCTCTCCACCATCCAACTAGTCTTCTCTTGAAGCTCCCCGGGTCGAGCTTCTTCAAAAAGCAAGATCACCGCATCTACCACACCTAGCTTATCGAGCTCCTCAACTGCTCGCTTGAGCCCACCATTAAAAGAATCTACTAAAAGTGTAGAAAGTGCCTCCACTGCAGCAATTTGGACATTTGTGTCCTTGTACAATAGAAGATCAACTAGGGGCTTGACACAATTGCTCTTCAACAAGCAAAACTGGCTGTCATCTTCGCATGGGGAGTTGTGTATTGGGCACGTGGAATGTTCCAGAGAGGCCCTACCACACATGAACACCAATGGAGAGCAGAAACCATGGGGAGGCGGTGGGTCAGAGTCCCCGGTGGCAAAAAGGATCCTTCCAGATTCCGACAAGCTTTTCAAACCAAGGGCAGATAGGTACTTCACTCTTGGTTTTGAGCTGAGAACAAGCGCGTCCCGGAAGATGTTCATGAGGCGATGCTCTTTGATGAGATTAACACTTCGAGGATCGGCACTCCTTGTGAAGTGAAGTAAGAGACCAAGAAGCCCTTCCACCATGCTCAATGAAGGCATGGAAATTCTACGATCGGATCCTTGACATAGTTCTTTGAGAGTGGTAACGGTCCATTTCAGAAAACTAGGTCCTAGGACTGTCTTCACATCATCTTCTGAGAGGGGAAGATTTGCGAGTATGCAAGCAGCATCAGGTCTCTCGTTATCTGTGGATTGATCATTCTGTAGTTTCTGTTTAAGTAAAGGAAGCTTGTTAGAAGCTTTAAGCTCACTGGCGAGGTCTTCACCAAACCTTTCAGAGAGGACTCTAGTGAGCTTGAAAGCATAAAGTCTGTATTCAACTTCTGGGTGCTCGAGAAATCCTATAATTGTTTTGATGCCATGTCCAGATATTACATGACCCACAACAGATTCTGCCAAGGAAAACACATTTGGACCCAGTGAGAAGTTGAGAACACTGCAATGGACATTGAAGAATATAGGTGGTGGATCCATAAAATATGCAAGCAATTTCTAACTATCAACATGACTGGATAGAAAAAACTACCCAGAATGTCTGGGACTCTATTCATGTAGCATCACAGAGGATATGTATTACATGCATATCATTTTCAGGCCATCATCTACATTTAGCGTGTAACCATTAGATTCAAACTAATTACACGACACCCAAGCTATTTGCTATCTGGTGAAGTTATGGGCTTTTCTGCATCTTGCATCCTTCTGTTTCACACTTCTCCATTATAAATAGATATTCCCAGACACCATATATGCCAAGACAGTGTCGTCAAACACAAAACGTTGATGATTTGCAGAACTTAGTTTTTGGAAACAGGACTTTTATGCACCAAGGCTACAACAGCATTGCTGTGTTTCTCTTTTCATTACTTCTTTATCCACAAAATTTTATAACCCTGGGGAATGCAGGGGCATGGCCACACCCCACGGTCTGGGGTCAGGAAATCGTGGGTGAACAACTTTTAGGATTGGCCACAGTTTCAATCATAAAGTTACCTGAAGCCTGGGGAGAGGATGCCATTCCAAATAGAATATGTAAAATAGTCGCTTGACATTGAGGAGATGCTACAGATAAGAGGTCCAAAAAACTTGAGACAATCGTTTCCGACTGTATTGAATTCCCTTTCTTGTCTGCGGATGCTAACTCCCAGTGCCCAGGTTTTGAAACTACATTTGCGATTATTGATGCAGCCAATCCTGTCAGCTCTGGTGGCAAATCCTGATTTTCGAACAGAATATCCATAAGAGCTGGAAGCACTGCTGAATCAACAAGGATAGTTGCATTGTCATCCAAGGATGACAAATTATACAAAGCTTGCAAGCTCGCAGATCTTCCTTCTGGCTTGGATAGCAGTTCAACTAATATTGTAGCACTTTGGCGAGCAATTAGTTCTTTACTGCTATTTGTCATGGTCATTCTTCCCACCAAAGATGCCATCTCTATTTTAATATCATCAGGACCTGTTTCCCAGAGAAATACCAGAACAGTCAATATATAGTTGTTAAAGCAATACCAATTAGCAATAAGGGAAGAGGCCGCCCAGGCTCATATACTAGTTTATGAGGTGATAATTAACCGATGTGGGACAATTTCTGACACTCCCCCGCACGTGGACCACTGACTCGCACATGGAGAGGTCAACAAAGGATCCGGAACGCATGGATCACAACAAAACAAAGTGCAACTATGGCACAAACAAAGGGGAAAAGCCTCCGAAAACCTAGCTCTGATACCATGTTAAAACATCCAACTCAATACCAATTGGCAATGAGAGGAGAGACCGCCCAGGCTCATATACTAGTTTACGAGGTGATAATTAACCGACAATTTCCAACGATAGTTTTGAAAAGTTTCCAAAAAATTATCAGCAGAAGCAGTAAGTTGGATCTCCCAGGAGCTTTGTTTATAGATCTATGTACTACAGAGAGAAAACACAAATAAAGTTCACCATTTTGAATCACCAACAAATTTAACACCTCAAAGTCCAGGCAATGTGTTAATTGACACTTCATTCTACTAAATTTTTTAGACTCTACCAAACACCGCTGAATCTGGAAAAGATTTAGCTTTTCTTTCCTACTGTATGAATTAAGCATGAATCAGCTAGCTTGATATGCAGTACCACAACTGCATGCAATGTAAAAGCTGCACTACAAAAACCACTCGAAAGGTCCAGAATTTGAAATGATCATGGAAATTAAAGTTGGTCCAGATGTCAATAAACATTTCCAATTTCTTTCAACAATAAACTTAAACAGATAATTTGTTTAATAACCGCGCCTTCTCCTCTTTCTTTTAGTTCCTGCCTTCTTTCTTTCTTTTTACCATTTCTCATTTATTGTTTAGTATGAGTGATAATCTCAAATACCCAAGTTATGTATACCATGAGAAGTAGAAGCAAGTAGAAGCAGTAAATGGTATAAGCCTTACCTTCACGTAACCGATTAAGTAAAGGCTCAAATCTTCCTGCTGCTGCTAGATGCTGAACATTATCCTCCACCTTTTCCATTAGTTTTAAAGCTTCCTCAGCTAAATTAGAAAGAGCGGGATGCTCTAGATTTCCTGCCATGGTTGACAGCAGAACTAATGCCCCTTTTTCTGAAGCAAGTTTTGTACAATAAGCTTCATCACTTGAGAATTCAAGCAATAACTTGACAGCAGACTCTTTCTCTTTCTCGGAGCTGCCAATAAGGCTATGTATGGCCAATCTGGTTATACCCGCCTCAAGCATTATTTTCTGTGAAGAAATACCACAACTTTAGAAGAGTTTCAACAGCATACTTTGAAATACACACACTGTTACAGATGATTTTTTAAATGATATTATGGTCAGCAGCCATTTCAACAGCATACTTTGAAATACATGGAGACTGTTACAGATGATTTTCTTAATGATATTGTAGTCAGCAGCCATATAATAAGAAAAGTACGGATGAGGAAATTTACAAATATTTCTTCCTTAGACAACAATACCAGCTCTCCCACATGAGGGCTCAAGGGACACAGTATTTCACCATGAGTTGAATTCAGGGACGGTGGGAAGTGTAAGGGTGGGGAGGCCTGGGCCTCCCCCAACCTTGCTAGTATGAAGTATCACTCTATATATGGTATAAAATGTACACTAAATCCATAATTTATTATATCGGCCCCTCCAAACTTTAAAGTTTAAAATAAAAAATGGCTAGGTAGTGGAAAACAATACTCTCGTTTGTGAGTACATGTACGTTTAGCCAAGTATGAATAGAAAGTGGTTATATTTTCCTTGTAGAACACTATTCCTTAGATTTCATGCTTGAATTTCAAACTATATGCAAGGAAAACTTAAAAATTTAACATCCATGTGAAAAGGTGGAATTCTAGGTTCTAAATCCTAGCTTCTACATAAATCCTAGCTCCGTCCCTGGTTGAATTCCCAATCTGCTTTTGAACCAAAAACCTTGATACAAAACAAGCTGAATCTTGTTAATTGGAAATCAAAAAATTCTACTGCAGGACAGCACAACTAGCGAAGTTATCATGAAGCTTCTTACAAGGAATAAGCCACTTTTTAGGTTTTAACTCCTGCCTCAGTAAAGAGTTCGCCAACTTCCTAAATATATAAGCTGTTCCAAGTGACACCTAAAATGTTGGAAACATCTTACTTATATTCTCATATGACAGAAATTCTCTTCTGCACTGTCTCCTCTTTCGAGGCTAATTCTATGGTACATTTAGACCTTATCCATAATACTTTGCTCAACAAATCTTCATTTAAACAAAAGAGTTTCTTCAACTACGAAAACCAACCTTGAGAATTATATACTCCATACACAACTTTTTAGTGGGAGTGACACTTGAACTTAGAACACATGTGCAGGCTTTTGTGAATATATATTCTGTATCTTAAATATATATTCTGTATCTTCTTGTAATATGCTATTTTAGAACATGTATCGTAATCAAATCACAGCATAATCATAGGGTAATCATATCGTAATCAAATCATAGCATAATCATAGGGTAATCATATCGTAATCAAATCTTGTAATCTTCCTTTCTTAGGTGTAGCTTTACTCTATTTAAACGTGTACTCACCTCATTGTAATTCATTCAGAAATAATATTAGTATTTTCCATCTCTGTGTCTCTGTTTTCTATCATGGCATCAGAGCAGGTTCCGAAACCCTAACCCTGTTTTTTTTTCGATCAGCCCTCTATCCTCAGATCTCTCTCTCTCTCTCTGTCAGCTACTATCGATCCCTCTCTCTATTTTTCAGCAACCCGAATCACAAGAAACACCCACAGCGTTAACATCCATCCCTCTCCAACCGCCGGTGACCTACCCACACTCCGACAATCTCCAGCAGCACTTGCCGACACTGTAGCAGCTCCGGCGGCCTCTGTTTCAGCTCAGACAAACCAGTCTAAGGCAGATTGGTACTTCGGTATTCTATTTTCTTTTTTGTTTTTGACTGCGTTTCTCTGTTAGCATCATGTCTGGCAATAAAAATCAGGCTATTAGTGTTCGTTTGACCAGTAACAAGTCGACTGGTTCTCCTGCCCCACATCAGCCTCGGGCACCACAACAGTATTCTCGCCCTCCTGCAGCCTTGGCAACACCGGCCTCCAGTAGTGCACCTCCAGAGTTTGATTATGAGCAATTTCAGCAGTATCAGGCTTACATGGAAGCCATTCGAGGGGGTTCCCCCCAAGCTTCTACCATGACTACCACTCACTCAGGTTTGCGTGGTTCTCCCAGCTCAGGTATCCAACCCACCACTTGGATGTTTGATTCTGGCTCTTCTCACCATTTGACTCCTGATCTATCTCTTCTTAGTAATTGTGTGCCACCTGTTTTTCCTATTAGTATTGCTTCAGCCAATGGTTCTCCCATGCATGTTGCTTTTATTGGTTCCATTCTATCTTCTACTGCACCATCACTATCTATTCCTAATGTCTTTTATGTTCCTCAGTTGTCTTTGAGCCTACTTTCAATCAGCCAATTAACTGACTCTGGTTTTGATGTTGTTTTCTCTTCTTCTGGTTGTGTTGTGCAGGATTGGGATTCCAAGAAGCAGATTGGGGCAGGCCGTAGAGTTGGTGATCTATATCTTTTGGAGCACTTACATCTCCTAATAAAACCTTCTTCCACTGCTTCGTCATCTTTTTGTTTAGATTATAAGTCATCTCCATTTTATCTTTGGCATTCTAGATTAGGACATCTGTCTAGTGACCGTCTAAAACTTTTAGTTAAGTCAGGTCATTTGGATCATATTTCAAACAGTGATATTTGAGAATGCAGTGGTTGCAAATTTGCAAAAATGTCAGCTTTACCTTTTAATAAAAGTACTTCTGTTTCTACTTCGCATTTTCAGCTTGTTCACACTGATTTATGGGGCCCTTCTCCGGTTGCTACTAAAGGTGGTTTTGTCTATTATGTCTCGTTTGTGGATGACTTTAGTCGATATACTTGAGTTTACTTAATGACACACAAATCTGAATTCTTTACAATTTATAAGAATTTCCATGCCATGGTTCAAAATCAGTTTTCTACATCGGTTAAAATTCTTCGGTCTGACTTGGGTGGGGAATATTCACTCTCAGAGTTTCATAGATTCCTAGATTCGCTTGGGACTATCCACCAATCGTCTTGCACTAACACTCCTGCCCAAAATGGTAGAGCTGAAAGAAAACATCGTCACCTTCTTAATACTGCTCGGTCTCTACTCTTGTCTTCCTCCGTCCCGTCCCGTCCTGTTACTGGGGAGAAGCTATTCTCACTGCAGCCTATCTCCTGAATCGGATGCCCATTCCTCTTCTCTCTGGTAACTCTCCTTATGAGCGGCTTTATGTTTAGGTTCTTAATTACTCTCTTCTTCGAGTGTTTGGTTCTACCTGTTTTGTTCTCCTCCCAAGAAAGACCGCACTAAGCTCAGCGCCCGTTGTGTCTTAGGTGTTTTTTTGGGGTATGGCATTAATCAAAAAGGGTATCGGTGTTATGATCCTGTGGCCAAAAAGCTTTATGTTTCAAGGCATGTTGTCTTCTTAGAGCGTCTTCCCTATTTTACTCTTCCTCCTCGCACTGCTCCTGTAGGCAAAGAAGAATTGATCCATATTGACCCCTTTCCTATAGATATGGATGTGCCTCCCGAAGAGTACACCTCCACGCTTCAGGTATCTGATATTTCTACAGCCCCCTCCGCATCACCTCACCATGCTCCGATCACCCAGGTCTACACCCGTCGTCCAACTTCTATAGCTGCTCCCCAATCTGCCTCTACAGATCCTGATCCGCCTGACCGCCGGTATCCCCTCCGCGACAATCGTCAACCACCGGTAAAATATGGCTTTACTAATACCTGTTTCTCATCCTCTTATCAATCATTCCTTTCCCGCATTCACACTTATTTTGAACCTAGGTCCTATAAAGAAGCTTGCAATGATCCCAATTGGGTGGATGCCATGCAAGCTGAACTTACTGCTCTTGCACTCAATCAGACTTGGGAGTTGGTTTCTCTTCCGGATGGTAAGAATCTAATCGGTTGCAAATGGGTTTACAAGGTTAAGACCCATTCTGATGGTTCTTTAGAACGGTATAAAGTCCGCCTAGTTGCTAAAGGATTTTCTCAGGAGTATGAGATTGATTACGAGGAAACTTTTGCCCCTGTTGCCAAAATGACCACTGTTCGCACCTTGATCTGTACTGCGGCCTCTTTCTCAGTTGGATGTAAAGAATGCTTTTCTTAATGGCAATCTCTTTGAAGAAGTTTATATGCGGCCTCCTCCCGGTTTCTCTCATCCTTACTGTATGGTTTGTCACTTGCGTCGTGCTCTCTATGGCTTGAAACAGTCCCCTCGTGCTTGGTATTCACGCTTCCAGGATGTTGTTCTTCTGATTGGCTTCACACCTAGCATGCATGACTCTGTTCTATTTCTCCGTCGCACCTCTCATGGCCTGGTACTTCTATTACTTTATGTTGATGACATGATCATCACTGGTTCTGATTCTACTGCTATTGCTGAAGTTAAAAGTCATCTCTCCGCGAGTTCGAAATGAAAGACTTGGGCCCGCTACGTTATTTCCTTGGTATTGAAGTTGCTTCCTCTCCTCAGGGGTATCTTTTGGGCCAGTCCAAGTATGTTACTGATATCCTTTCACCGTGCTCGTCTCACGGATACAAAGACCGTTGATACTCCCCTTGACCTTCATGCCAAGTTTTTTGCCTCTGATGGTGTCCCCCCTTGAGGATCCTACGGAATATCGCGAATTGGTGGGCTGCTTGGTTTATCTTACGGTTACTCGGCCAGATATTTCTTATGCAGTTCACATTGTTAGTCAGTTTGTCTCTGCTCCTCGGGCTACGCATTAGGCTGCCCTCTTACGTATTCTCCGTTATCTTCGTGGTACCCGTCATTAGTGCCTTCTGATTTCTTCTACATCAAGCTTAACCCTCCATACTTACGCTGATGATGACTGGGCAGGTGATGTCAATGACCGCAAATCTACCTCTGGCCTCTGTGTTTTTCTAGGTGATTCTCTTATCTCCTGAAAAAGCAAAAAGCAATCTGTTGTTGCTCGCTTTACCGCAGAAGCTGAATATCGTGCCATGGCCCATGCTACCTCTAAAATCGTCTGGCTTCGCTGGCATATTTCCGATATGGGGGTCTCTGTTACTACTCCTACGCCTCTTTACTGCGACAATAAGAGTGTGCTATTCAGCTTGCCCACAACTCGGTCTTTCATGAGCGCACGAAGCACATTGAGATTGATTGTCATTTCATACGTCAGCATCTCCAATCTGGCACCATTGCTTTACCCTTTGTCTCCTCCACATTGCAGCTGGCTGATTTCTTCACGAAGACTCATACCGCTGCTCATTTCTGCTTTCTCCTTGACAAACCCTCGGTGCTCTCTGCCCTCGCACCTTGAGTTTGACGGGGGGGGGGGGGGGGGGTGGGTGGGTGGTTGTGAATATATATTCTGTATCTTCTTGTATTATGCTATTTTAAGACATGTATCGTAATCAAATCATAGCATAATCATAGGATAATCATATCGTAATCAAATCATAGCATAATTATAGGGTAATCATATCGTAATCAAATATTGTAATCTTCCTTTCTTAGGTGTAGCTTTACTCTATTTAAAGGTGTAATCACCTTATTGTAATTCATTCAGAAATAATATCAGTATTTTCCGTCTCTGTGTCTCTGTTTTCTATCAGCTTTAACGCTTAAAAAGCTTGAGTTCCTAACTCCTGTGTAGTTATAAAGGTAAAGAAGTTCCCAACCAATTACTCATCTAAGTGGGATCATAAGTAGAATTAGTTTAATATCATGCAGACACGGAAACTTACATAACTCAAAAGATTAGCTCAAGTGGTACGAAGGGTAGAGGTAAATATGCCTAAAAAGCACAGATCTCTAATAAGATGTACGGCAAAGTGGATATGTCAAAAAGTATTCCGAATCAAAATGAAAGGCCTGGAGAAAACATAATCAATCACATCCTATGTATGAGGGCGAGACTTGAAAATTTCACCTTACTTTCTTCATCCTTGGACATGCTAAGCAGCACCATGAGAGCTTTGCTTCTCAAAAGTGATCCTATACTCTTTGAGCTGTCCTTAAGCAAATTAACTACAAGAACAACTAAACCAGCATTTCTCAGTTTGTATCTGCTAGAGGGGTGCTCTTCTGAAATCCTATAGATGTGATCCAAAACTCGTTCCACACAATTCTCCAAAGGTGACTCCTCACTAAGACACTGCACAGACAACTTAATCTGAATCTCAACATTCCTATTGATCCATTCTTCAATGGCTCCAGCCAACCCAATGTTTGGCTTCAGCTCCAAAGACTTCAGGACCTGTCCTGTGACAGGACACGTTGGGTCACGACCATCCTCTATACACCGCTCAAACCAGTACTCAATGGCAGTCCTTTCGTAATTTTGTGAGGACTCCAAAACCACCGGATGCTTCATCACCTCCTTAGTCAATGGGCAGAGGAAGTTCTTGAACGGAGAAATTTGAGCATCGTCTTCGAAATTGAGATCAAACTTTTGAGTCAAGACATCCGATTCAAGTGACCAACTGTCCATAATTTTCTCAAGTGATGTCAAAATTCGCCTCTCTGAAACCGAATTTGAGCGGGCAATATCTTCTTTCAATAGCTTAACCTGTTCTGATAACTCAGTATGGTTATTGGAGTCAATTCCCAAAGCCCTAGCCAAATCCATGATTATAGCACTCTGTACTGCTTTGGTTGTTGGTCTCCCTTGCGCTTCTTTTTGCAGCATCAATTGCGCTCTCTTCTCATTCTCCGTTACCTGCACCATTATAGAGTATCACACTAGCGAAATTGCCTGTGCCTAAAGGCACTTCCCAATTATATGACTGCACAACTATACCCTAAAGCATAACTAAACCAGCTCCAAACCTGAATCCCTACCAATATCTGTCTTTTAAAAAATACTTGACCAAATTCAATTACCGCAATATGAGGTGAAAAAATCGTAACCACCACTTTGACAGTTCAACCATTAATCAAGCCAAAACTTTCACACATTTCATCAAACATCTGACAAGAAAATATTAAGCTAGCTTAGTTTCTTACTTCTTACATTGAACAATAAACAGCACATTAGATCGTTCGGCTACTGGTAGTCGAGCTAGAGCTCCAGTTTTAAGCTCGTTTATGAGCCCAGCCCGGCACCAATCCGAACTCAAACACCACAATAGTAAACGAGCCGAGGTCAAGCTAGGGTATTTTTCGGCTCCACTCGGCGCGTTTGCAGCTCTAAATTATTGATGAGTAATTGAGACTACATTTACTATCATGAAATCTACAGTAGAGAGAGAGAGAGAGAGAGGAGGCTTACCTTAAACTGCGCTTGCTTCATATCTCTGGATAAATCAGCAACCTTCTTACGAAGATCAACAGCGTCGTGAATTGAAGAGTCCAGCAAAGCCAACCACCCTCCAATTGCTAACGTGCACTCCTGGAGAGAAGCGCACAGCGAGAGGCAGTTGATGAGGACGAATATCTTGCTCCTGTTACGGTACACCGACAAGGCCTCGTCGGCCTTCTTCAGCTCTCCAGAAATTCCCTTAACCGCCGTCTGTACCGGCGGCGAGAGGTTCTCCGGCGCCGGAGGCCTCAGTAGCTGGTTTAACAGCAGGTGGAGTCGCTTGGCGTACGCGGAGAACCGCCTAGGGTTTTCCCAGGCGTAGGAGTGGTCGGCGGCGGCGCAGATTTCGGATAGGGAGCGGTTGAGTAGGTCTACCGCCAGTGAGATGGACGTCATTTCAAGGGATTGGAGGCAGGCATGGAGTAAAGGATTTTGCGAATGAGTTGACTTGAAGTACCGACACGGAATTGCAATGACGTGTGTGTAAATTACTGCAACTTAGCTAGCAAGTAGTAGTAGTTTGGAGAAATTGAGCTCTTGGCGTTTTCCTTCTCTCTCTCTCTCTCTCTCTCTCTAACCAGCCAGGCCACCACCGCGTTGGAACTTCTGGGGAAGAAAGGAGAAGTCAAACCTGGCCCCCGCCAAGGGAAGACTACTTATCTTAATTCTTAAGGCTCTGTTTGTAACTCAGGAAAGAAAAAGAGGAAGAAAATAAAGATTTTAGGTTTAGTGAATAATAAATTTTTCTTACTATTTTTCTCTCATTTCCTTCTCTTTTATTTTATTTTCTTTTTCTTTTCTTTAAGTTCCAAACAGAGCCTAAATCTTAACAAACCCGTTGTTGGATCAAAATGCTAGCTATAATACTCTCTCCATCTCAAATTGGATGTTAAGTTTTAATATCCGTGTTAATTTTAATTCATAATATCTTTCATTATGGATATCAAAAAATGTGCATTATGGATTTTGTTTGATAGTTATTGATTAGTTCTATTATATAAAATTTCCAAATTCATGAAAAATATTTTAAATTGAAAGATATAAGCAGTGTGAGCCCGGATGTCTGGGTTCCCCAAGCCCGATCCTAAATTTGGTTGCCCGCATTCTATAAAGTTATAAAAAATATTAAAAAAATGAACACGTAAAAAAAAAAAAAATCAAAGTTACATTTTGCTCTTTGCTAGCTTGAATTACCTCAAAAAAACAAAATCAAAATGCTTTATAATTATCACGATCTGATTCAAAGTAATCAACTTCAATATCCTTGCATTTCTTGTAGCAAATTCTTTGATTAAGTCATCGTACTTTAACTTATTAATATACTCATTTTCAATTGAGATAATAGTTAATCTATTTAATCTCTCGAATGACATGATTGTTCGTAGGTCAGTTTTTACAGATTTCAACTAAGAAAAAATTGTTTCCGCCGAAGTAACTATAACCGAAAGATTAAACTATATATATTCAATAAGAAATCACATAGCATTTGGAACCTACCATCTTCCCAATAAAAATATAATCCAACAATTAAGAAACATAGGGGAAGGAAATTTGAACTTAATTAAACTAACTCTCGAAATATTAAACTAAAATCTTTTTTACAAAACAGCCTACTAAGGTTAAATTTAAGTAAGATTTATCGATATAGACATTCTAACGTCTATGTCAAGTATTGTAATCAAAAGAAATATGAAAGTAAAAAAGTTTGACCAAAACATAAAAAAAAAATTATTACAACAAAGTTTAATTTATGAAATAAACCCTTCAACTTCTAATAGCAGAAATCACATGAAAAAATTGAAAAAAAAATAATAGTAGGAGAGGTTATTAAAAAAGAATAAGATGCTCTATGAAATTAGACAAAGATGAAGGGTACCTTGGCCAGATCAAAAACAAGGAAAGAAGGCTCCAAGCCATGATTCGAACCTGTGCAGACATGAGGGAGAGACATGGCCTTACCCCTAGGCCAAAGGTTAATTTATTTACGGTTAATTTACCACTACTACATACTTCACGTTTAATTTATTTATTTTTTCCTTTTGGTTGCCCCGTGGTGGGGGTTGCTCAAGCTCGATGACTTGTTGGGCGTATCCCGGGGCCGGTCCTGGATATAAAGGATAAAAAATAACACGAATTTCAAAAATTATCATTTTTTTTAGGACGGAGGGAGTACATACTATTTGCCCTACATGAGGTCCATCTCTGGTCGCATAAAAATAAAAATAAAATATTTATAAATTTTAAAATATTTTTTAGAGGGTCTCATAAAAAATCAGTTCAATCCGACATCGGTAAGTATTTTTTTTTGAATTCGTAGGCCTAAAACTGCTTAACTGATCAGTTTCGTCTTACGAATTCAGAATAAATACTTACCGATATAGCTAATTTTTTACAAAGCCCTGAAAAAAATGTTTTAAAATTCATGAACATTTATCAGTATTTCTGAAGGACCCGAGATGAGCCCTAAATTAATGTAATGTAAATGTATAGTGTACGTTGTTGGATACCGTCCACAAGAGACATGCGACCAGTTTTATGGGTGTTGATTTCTCTTGAGGAAAAACTAATACACCACTACTCGACTTGACCAAATTTTGAGAAGTTCACATTAATTTAAATTCTTTACATACTCTAATCTTAAACACATCGAAGACTGCCCTGCCCTGCCCGAATGATTTACACGAGGACCTATCAAATGATTGACACGAGGACCTATCGACGTGTCATAGGAGAGCTTAAGATCATCATAATCCAGTAAAATCTTACTTCGTCAGTCGTCACGCATGACCCAGCAACAAAATGAGGTCACGTCCTTCTAGAAACATAGGAAGATTTCGATCTGAAAATAGGATAAAACCTGGTCTAGCTGGCGACGACTGTGGAAGGGGACAAAAATTATATACTACTGCCACTGTGTTTTTAATCTCTTATCAAAGATTTTAATCATATTCGTAAATTCTTATCGAAAGATTTTATTGCGCTCGAACCCGACTCGAAAGACATGCGGGTCCCACTCTTGTTTTTTTGGCTCAAAGTTGGCCGAAAACCGTGTTTGCAAAACCTTTTTCCAACATTATCATTGAAGCACATTGTTTTTCTTTAAGTAGTACTACATCCTAAAATCCCGTCAATGCAAAAAGGAAAATTGATATGCTTTTTCCCGACATGCCAGATACGATGAAGCTCCGCCGCAGGCAACCAGTCCCTCCAGAATTCCCTACACAAAACAGACCTGAACAATTCTCTTCTAAGTTCCAACTGACACGGTGTGCGCAACGAGATGAAGCTCTGCACAAATTCTCCTAGTTGACCATTTTTGCCAGCGAAGAAGCTTCAGCCGGAGTTTTTCGCTGAAAACTAAAAAGAAAGCTCAATAGTGCATATATTTCTTTTGGACACAACAAGCAAAAGTTCGAAGAATAACAAGCAAACACGGATTGTAGCCAAGATGGCAATGGGTTACTTCCATGTGGTCACGGATTTGAGGCGTGTTAATGCCCGTTTGAATTCCATGATCCATCTATTGCCTTCTTTCGCCTCGGGTGGGGTGGTGCGAACTTATGGGTTTTGAGTCTCCTTTGGGGGTACCTGCTGAGGGTCTGGAGTCTCTATGGTCACGCCCAGGGGAGGGTTGCTACGCCTGGTTGTTTGCTCCTCCACCCTTTTTATTTGACCCAAAAAAAAAAAGCAACAAAGGAGTATTACCGCTGTGCTCGACTTTGCATAATGAACACAAGATAGAGAGACCAAGGAATATTACCACTGAGTTGTTGAATGAATACTCACTGTATTTCATACATAAAATGCAATACAAAATACCAAGGACTATTAGCAGCCCAATAAGTATATAACCACACACAAACACTTAAACACACTCACTCACAATAGTGATGGGTCCCACACACATTGGACACCTCAAGTGTGTGTGTGGGACCCACCCCTATTGTGAGGGAGTGTGTGTAAATGTTTGTGTGTGGTGATAGCATTATTGTACGACCTCAAATCATGTTCTCACAGATGTAGAGCAAATACCGCAATCCAGTGTGTGGGACCCACCCCTATTGTGAGTGAGTGTGTGTGGTGGTAGCATTGTTGTACGACAGCAAATATCGCAATTAGAAGGCAAGGTAGGCAAATATTGAAATATTCCTCCTTTTCCCCATCTTTTCTTTTTCCGTTCTTTGCGGAAGATTTGGAAGATGGGATTGGATCTTCAATGGAAACCCCCATTCCAACCTATATCCGGCTTATATCGCGGCCAAAAATGAAAGTCGTAGTCCAGTTGATTGCCACATAGAATCGGTTTCTCCAGCTCAGCACACGCGTGAGATACGCTGAGCGCCAAATAAACCAACTAACAAATCCTGCCATAGATACCCCTTTGGCCTCCTACATAATGGGCTCCGTCAGTCAGCCATTCCATCAGCTAATAGCAAAATAGAAGAGGCAATGATATGTTGAGGAATTTTACCTTGCTCTGTCGCAGGTCCACAAGAGCCTTGAATCGGCCAATGGTTGCCATGCTACCCAAATGCTTATAGACAAACGGTTTTCCTAAGTCTATATCTTTTGCTGCATTTGCATGTCCTCCACTGGCTTTACCCACCCTGTTCAATTCATTTGCTAGATATTTCCCCTGCCGCTCTGCAACCTGTTTTAAGCGCCCCAAATGGAAAACCAAAAGACCAGAGAGAGCTGCAATGAGTGGCCTGAGAATTTCATCTAAAGCAACCACAAGGAAAAATATTAAACCTTCCATTACCAAACTTTGTTACAATTACTGGATTGTAACGGATTCCTCTTGGTATAGGGGCCAGTTGTTACAAAGAAAGCATTAAGGAGTTGATTTGATCCATATTAATAAAAAGGGAGTATAACCTTAAAAACAGTGGCCATATGGATGATTAATGTCCTCACTACTGTGCTGTTTAAAAGTGTGAGATCTGACAAATAATGGAGTTTGACTAGGTTTTTATATTTTATTTTTCATTGGCAATGGAGTTTGATTAGTTGTCAGAACTTGTAAAACAGATAGTTTTCAACAAAACAAGACTATTTGAAAAGTTCTAAAAAAAGCAACTAAGAAATTACAAGGCATTATCCAGAGAAAGGGATCATCTAATTGGGAGAAACAACTGAATGCCTCGTATCAGAATGTGAGATCTGAAATTAGCTGTTTTGGCATCGGGCATCAAGTTGTAAGGATCGGCTTGAAAACTCCAGCGAGATGATCCCCTGATGAGCAACTAATTTATGATCTCAAATTTGCTAATCTTCATAACATCTGCAATCAACTCAACAAGACCAAGAGATGGGCCAAGTGGCTGAGAATAACGGCTTCCCCATCCCTCACATCAATTTTAAAAAAGAACAAACAAGACCTTTTAACTACTTAACACCTCGACACAAAAATTAGGAAATCTGAGAACTGAATTTCTTCACAACTTACCTGGGCCAAAGCAGGAAGGACAGGTTTGCCTGTACTTTCAAGGAACCCACTACAGTCACCAATTGAGAATACATCCTGGGCAGATGGGACTCGCAGCCACTCGTCGACGCCAATCCTGTAAACATGATATTCTCTTATCCTCTTCTAGGGAACAAAATCACAAGACCATTCCATGAGCCTAGTATAATGTTTGACAACTATGGCAAAAATGAAAGGCAGGAGAAAGAGGAAAAACTTTTCCCCAATAAACACCCACGGACAATTATTTGAGAAAAAATAAAACGTGCTAGATGCTGAAAGAACTATGTATAGTGAAAGAAAGAGGACTATGTACACTACAAAAGAAGATCCCAAATTATATGTTAAAGTTTGACAGTTGGATGGGAAAACATACAGCAAATAGAAAAATTCAGAGTTTACCTTCCTCCTGGGGCTTTCGGAAGTTCTAGATTTTTAATGAAAGGGGAGGGACCAACACCAGTAGACCATACTAACAATCCATACGGAACATCCGTACCATCGCTGAGAACTATCTTCTGAGGTAGAACATCCTTGACAACCCCACGAACAAGCCGAACTCCTGACTGAGAATGAACAGAGTAAAATGATCCAATCAGGATAAAGAACTACAACAACATGCATTAAAAGGATAACTTTTATGACTAAGAATTGCTAACTAGATGAATGTTATGTTTCCTACTTGTTTCCATTTCCATTCCTTCTATCAGAAATGTCTGCATTCCAGGTAATATTGTTGAACTCTAATGAGCATGGTGCCTAGGCCAACACAGGCATGAGTGACGCATGCGACACTTCCACGTTAGGGCACTGCTTAAATGATAGTTTACTCGTTCTTGTCAAGAATAGCTTCTAAATTTGATCCTATAGTCAATGAAAGCCCAAAGACAGAGAGAAAAAAAAAAAAATTCTGTCTTCATTGCTCGCATAATTACATAGAGACACACTTTAACCTATATTATTGACACGTTAATGCATTGAAATTTTTGAGAAAATCCTTGGTTTAAAGATAAATTCCCCAAAATGGTTAGACAATAAAGATAGTTCCTCTGAGATATTCCTGGAGGAGCTCACTTGTCCTACCTGCGAGATATTGAGCCCGCTGGTAAGTGCCACGGGGCAATCCTCTTTCGGATACCCACAGTATCTATACACACAACACAAGTAACACAACCAAGGTTTCTATGTGATTAAATAGATGAAACATAAAGATTGTGTTTCATGGATTCACGTGTAATTTTCTAGTACTATTTTAGAGCTAGTCAATCAGGAGGGTGAAGTATTTTAGATTTTGCGGAAAAAATTTACAGACTCAGGCTAATGTGTACAACTAGAGCCTTTTTTCGGATTTCCAATGGCAACTTAAATTGAATATTAGTAATAAAAAAATATTACTTGAAAACCAGATCGCATTGCCCATCATCCACAAATGATATGGATTACAATATCGAAAGACCAGAAACAAGATATACCAGCCAAAAATTAGGTTTTGAAGCACCATCCATGCAGGAACCGGAAACAGCAGCACAATACATGTATGGCAAAAAAGCACAAACTACTGACCATGAGGGGAAAAAACCAACTTTATTTCATAAACAGGACAACATTTAAGACCAACTGACATAGAATAAGTGAGATTAATGCTGTCGTACAATCCTTCACCGAAAGTTACATGTGTTAGACTTATCCATTCTTAGTACAAACTGGTGTTCTCTACAGTCAACACCCTCAAAACAAAAGGGAAAAAAAAGATTGTCAACTTTGAAAAGTTAGCTTGCATGTTATAATGAAACTTTATGAATGTGAACGCGTTACACTAAATACCCTTAAAAGTAGAAATCTCAAATAGGCAGAAGCAAAAACAGAATGAAGAGGGTATGTGTAATTGTTTTTGGAATGACAGAATAAAAAGATCCTTTTACATAGTTCTCTGAAACGAACATGAACTTCTAGGCTCAAGTTTTGTACCCAGTCAAATATCTCTCACCTTTACTAACTGCTTTGTCGCATATTTCCGGAGGCCATCATCGAAGGAGGACAATATCTCGTTTGCCTGTAATGAGAGTTTTTTGAAACTTCATCAATACAGGTATGGAAAATGATAGGAGTGAAGTAACAGTGTCATTCCTATCAGGTACCAAACACATGTAAAAGAATTGGGCCAGCAACTCTGGCGAAGATAGGGAAGAAGTCAGAAATAGTAAAGATGGGGAATTGGGAAATCCACAACCAAATTTGGAGGAGGCGTATCCCCTCTCTCACATGGTGGGTTCCAACAGTGTGAGAGGTAGAGATCTAGAAGCGAAATTTGGCTTTGGATTTAGTCACAACAAGATCAATCTCCACCAAATCCATCGCAAAACTTTATAAAAGCACTAACCTCGATCAACGTAACACGGATATAGTCTTTCACATGAGCATATCTTTGATGTACATCCTTGATGATAAAATCACTAAGTTCACCACTAAACTCCACTCCAGTTGGACCGCCACCAACAATGACGCAGTGTAGGAGTCGACTTTTTTCTTCCTCAGTTACTCCTGTCTCAATCCACAACAATTAAAGGAACTTATCATGAAAGTCTATATTAACACCTAATGACAGTGAATAATATCTTAATACCATACCAGGAACGTCGGACAGCATCAAGTTTAAGAGTAGTTTCCTCCGGATTTCCTGAGCATGATAAACTTCTCGAAGGAAGATTGCATGCTCTAGCACACCCTTAATTCCAAAAGTCAATGGCTGTGATCCAGCAGCAATAACTAGCTTGTCGTACGAAAGTTTGAAATTCCACGGATCCAAGCTATCAGCTCCTTCAGTGACAGTTTGACAATGCACCTAGTAGAGCAAACTCAATTGCTTCATCACTATTTTCCTAGGCAGAAACAAATTTTATTACGTGCAGAGCTAGTCCTCTATTAAATACTACCCGGGAGAGGGACAGTGAAGAAAAGAGAGGCAACATAACGGACATGGATATGGGTGGTAAATCACCTCCCATCATGACCATATTGTGTGTGACCAAAATCTCAGGTATAACGGTCCATAACCGGCGTTCCGTAATAGTCATTAGGTAACGGTAACAGATTTCAGCAGATTATACTTGGGCCACAAAGTTAAATCTACAACCTCCAATCTCTGAGGTACAACATACAGGGTTGGACTTAGATCCATATTTCATTAAACTTACATTATTTTTTCTATTCATTCTTTGATTGAAGAATTAAGATTATGAACAACGTTTACTTAAGGATACATTTGTTGAACAAAAGTTGGAAAGCCACCCTTCCATCTTGCATTCTGAAATGTGTAATGTTTGGTTGCTGCAACCACTACTCTATTCACATCGCGTCACTCAACTGTGTCATCGCTGCCAGTACCACTACAATAAAGGCAACCTTTTTCAGAACCATGACTCGGGATCAGCTAAACTTCTAGAAACAAACACCAGAGTAATCAAATAGCCAAAGATTAAGACTTGCTTTAAGAAAAAAAGGAAGATGCCATTCCCATCACAATATAGGCCACGAAACTCAATCTCTTTCCCTCCATTCAATTCACAGAAGAAATCAAGGAAAGAAAAACTAAAGGTAAAACCAAGCCCTGTGACTTCTTTGAACTTCATCTCCATAAAAGTCACATTCAACACAAAAGTGTGAACCTTTTAGACGTATTTGAGCTCTGTTCTCTTTTATTTTATTGGAAAGAAAGGATTCGGCTTCTCTGCAATTGCACCGTAGAGAACTCTCAGCAGTCTTATCTCGTCCATTCATCTCAGCAATTAATGGTTCGGGTTTTTAAAAAATCTTTGCGGGAAGAAACTATTATATTCTTCCTACGAGGAGTCTTTCGACAAGATTTAACCATTGAAAATATTTTTGGATGGCTGAGGTTACACTGCTCTTCAAAGTACAAACACAGATCACGGAGCAGCTATTTCCAGAAAGAAATATCCACGATTTAGAATTTCAATTTCCTACATTATCCTAGCAACCAAACATACTCTCAAAAAAAAAAAAAAACCCATACTCTCAACCGACAAAAGGGCACACACATCGCATCAATAAGGGAAAAACTACCGTACCACATGGTCATCGGTATCAAGCCCGGTACAATTAGCGAGGAAGAAGTAAGAGCCCGGTTCTCTCGAAATAGCCGGTTGAATCCTTCCGATCGGCTCGGCGACGGAACGGAACTCCAGGGTGCCCACGCAGGTCGAAGCCAGGAGGGGTGTGAACACCATGTGGTTCCTGGGCGACACGCAGACGACGTCGTACAGGCTGGTGTCGATTCCCTTCATGAGGCGGCACCCGGCCCACCCGGACCCGACCACCACCACCCTGGGCTTCTCGTCTGGCTTCGTCGGGCCCAGCCCGGCGTACCGGCCGGGCTCCGACTGCGTGGTGATGAATCGAGTGACCGAGTGTGTTAGGGATGGAGGAGGCGAGAGGGCTGCTTGGCGTTGGAGCGATGAGTGTCGGGATATGGTGGAGGTGGAGAGTTGGAGGAAGTTTCTGAACCAAGGCATGTCTGTGAAAAAATGTATGTGGAATTATGTCTCTCTCTCTCTCTCTCTCTAGTAAGAAGACGGGGGAAGGGATTTCGCAGATCTCTGACTCGGCGGAAAACACAGCAGCAACGATGACGAGAGCGGCGGCTGGAGGGGAAAATTATTCAGTGCTACTGGAGCTCCCCACCTCGCATTCGTCTTGTTTACAAGAAGTCTACCACCACAAACACTACACATATATACTCACAAGGCAAGTAGGGTCCCTGCAGTGAGGCTGAGTGCTACGGGGTTGCAGACTTGCAGTGAGTAATCCTAGCCGTACAAAAGTTCTTAACGATCCGGATTGAAACAAACTCTTACAAAAAGAGTTGTGTGAAAGAATTTGTTTTAAATCTGGATCGTTGAAAACTTAAACGGACGGTTGAGCTACTCACTGCAATCTGTAGTGCTCAACCTCAATACAGAAATCCCAAATCCCATCTTTGTGAGTGCGCGCCAGTATTTGTGGTTTTAGACTTTTTTGTAAGTTTAAACTAGTACGAGAAGGTTATTTTCAGTCTCTTAGAGAAAATATTCCAATGGTCTTTGCAAAATGACTTCAGTCATTGTCAATTTTTTGGAGATGAACAAGGTCACATGTAATGTTGCAATGCCATTTTTATTTTATTTTTGCATAATGTATATGTGTATTCCTTTTCGAACTTTGATTGCAGTAGTGAAATGCCATTTGGAATAGTTGTTTGGTTTGATGATATGACAAGAATGACAGAAAACCCAATTAAAGTGAAAGAAAATTTTGGCATGAATTAGCTCCAAATGAGTCGCTAGCACTAGGTTTTGAATCTTATGGTAAAAAAGTACATAAGTTCCGGTTATTGACCATCAGGCCAACTCGTTGGGATTATTTGAAAGAAACGTTATAGTCATCATGCAATTCAACTTTGATCTGGTCCAAAAACGTTATTGCATCGAGCTCCTCTACCGTACAAGTTTGAATTGCTGAGGATAATCTCTGTAATTGTAGCTATCAAAAGTATTTTCGATGGTTCAAAGTTATCGACAATTTCTTACCGGGAAGATTGTTTAACAAACCTAGACCGTTGTTCAGCAAAATGAACGTTTGAGATGAGAATAGTACTCACACAACGATCCAAACACAACAACTTACACAACCTCTCACATACATGTGGTGCCCCACACATAGTAGTATGTGTGGAGCCCACATGCATGTGAGAGGTTGTGTAAGTTGTTGTGTTTGAATTATTGTGTGAGTATCATTTTTGAAAAAAAAAAAAAAGGGTCCTAAACTTTCACACGCTCTTGCCTGCATGTGCTATGTGGTGGTACAAGCTCTATCAGAATTATGCATTCCGGCTTCAGCTGGATCGTACAATTATTATATGTCCGAAAAAATAACTGTCTTCGAAATTGTGTTTTAAAGTTATGTGCGTAACATTTATTCTGAATTTCCCATGCATGTGTGACGTGTGGAAAAAATTGAGACGCCACGTGACGGTGGTTCAAAACCGCAAGAAACGTTTTGTATACCGAGTATACCAACACCCTTGGTATCTCCTCCGGTCTATTTCTAATTTTTCGATCATTTTCTGATCACACTTGGATGATTGATTCCGTTCATTTTGTAGAGTTTGGCGATAACATTAAACATATCAAAAATCGTGTTTATCGGATTTTTGTAGATACATGATCAGCACACATGAAAATTGAAGAAAACCAAAACTGGATCCAAAATCACATTGAATCGGGACCCAGTTTTTTTTTTTTTTTTTTTTCACTTGTGCCGATCATGTATCTATTAAAATCCGATGAACACGATTTTTAATATGATTATAGTTCTCGTTGAACTCTACAAAATGAACGGAATTGACCATCTAAGTGTGAACGGAAAATGACCGAAAAATTAAAAACGGACCGAAGGGAATTACATGGGTGTTGATATCCCCGCTAATCCGCTATACTAAAAAGTTTCTCCAATCAAGAGACCAAAGTCTGTGGTACATGACTACCGAATAATTACTCTCATGAATCTGGGGACTGGGATATTTTTCTTTTTCCTTTTTGGGGTTTTTTTCCTCGTTCACAGAAAAACTTTCCGGATCGAGCAAGTCCTTTTCTCTCAGTTGTAGTCACACTTATCAGACCATAGCCATAAAGGTGTACCAAAACATTCTCAAACTTTTTCTCCGAGACCAATATAAATGATGCTGTAGTACTCAAGTAATTTAAAGAAAAACTTTAAGAAGAACACTTTTAATCAAAACCAAAGCACAAATCCACTCTATGCAATCCATTAGTACATCATTGCAATTTGAACATGCATAATCCACTGTACATAGGACTAATACAGGACATAATCAAGGATTATCCCGCCTTCTATTACCGCCGTTGCTCCCACCACCCCCAACTCCGAACTTGGGATCATGCCCGGTGTTCGCTGACGTTGCGTTACCATCGCCGTAGTCGTCAAGTGAAAGTTGGAGAGACCTTCTCTCCGTGGTCTTCCACACCATGGGTATCTCCCGCCCTGCAACCGTAGGCGGATTTACTTAAAGGATCAGTAGGCGGATTTACTCAAGGATCAGTACCAGTGAGGGGGACTGCGCCCCCACTCACTTTCCCATAATCACATTTTAGTCTTGTAATATTTTTGAATTTAGCCATGTTGTAGGTACTTCCTCCTAAACTCTTAGCTGATCATAATTTTGCCTTTTTTGGCAAAAATTTTAGAGGGTTCAAGTGACCACACTGGTAGAGGGTGGAGCCGCCACTGTGGCAGGGGAAACTCGGAAAACCGTCTCCGATGCAAAATCTGTCAGAAATGTCCAATTTCATCATAAGAGTGTCCTCACTTATCGAAAATTCTGCGTACGCCCCTGCTTGCAAACCCTCACGTATCATTACCCATAAATGTTCTTATGTACTTTTCCTTTAAGAAATATACAACCCAGTAATCAGATTATATACCTCTTGTGGTAATAATTATATCTACAGGTTCTCTCATGCTATAGTCTATATAACAGTTGATTCTACAAATGAACTGTGTGGTTTATTTAGGGAATGACTTCGGTGTCCCCGGTTATTTTGGGGACACCGTAACTTTTGGCATAACAAAACCATTATGAATATAACCAAAACTCATTACAAGCATAACAGAACCATAGCAAGGCATAACCAAAATCATAGAAAGGCATAACTTATTTGTTATGCCTTGGTTGAGTTTAGTTAAACCTTGGTTGGTTTTTTGGAAATTTCTTAGTTATGCCTTATTTGAGTTCTGTTATGCTTGTTATTGATTTTAGTTATGGTCCTAATAGTAAAATTATGCCAAAAATTACGGTGTTTCCAAAATGACCGGGCACACCATAGCATCATCCGTTTATTTATGTAGGCAATGACTCTAATTAATATTCTATATCAATCTCTTTTTACACATTATTTTTAAAAATTTCTTTCAAAACTCAAACCGAACAGAGACCGAGACATGGATTCATGATGTGATGTCATGATGGGTGGAGATTATGGATTAAAATCTCCACCCAGGATCCAGTTTCCAATGCCATTCTAGAGACGTTGGATCTACAGATGCACAAGAGGGGAGGGGGGGTAGTTTTCAATTTGCATATGATATTCATGTGGCCTCTTAAATCTTTACCCAAATTGATGAGTTTTACAGTTGGTGTAGGGCACCCGGGCACGCACTACAATGCCATTGATTCAAAAATGGCCGACGCCAAAATACGAACATATCGGCTTCGAATCGAAAGAAATCTACTCGTCGACATTAATCTATAGTACCACCGTTGTCGAGAAGCGTACCTGAGAAGGAAATGGTGTTTCGGGCGTAGCAAATCACGGCAAAGCTCAACAGTAACCACAACCATAGCCGAAGTCCTACCCCCATCTCTCTCTCTCTCTCTCTCTCTCTCTCTCTGTGGAGTCTGGATTTGTGAGTTCAAAACGGTACAAGATGTGAGAGGGTGTAACCGCACGTGAAGGCCATTTGGTCTAATAATTAATCTATTTTTATGGCCAGATTGTGCACGAATCTAAATTGGTGAGAGGGGGCATTGAATAACCTTTTCTGCTGATATGAAATGTGGCAATACATGATTCGATAGCGGAGGTGGACGCGAACGTGGGAGAAAAGTTCGTAAGCAGCCTGACAGTGAATCTGAGCCGTCCCTATTAGGTCAACGGGCTGCTGTGGCTTATATAAAGCCTTCCTTCTCGAATCTCGGGTGGGTCATTGTAGACCGTAGTCAACAAAAAACGCAGTGCCTCCCTGGCTTTTGAGATATGATCCGAATAATTTATTGGGTCCTGCTGATAGTGGGCGGAGAATCCCAGGTCACTAATTTCAAATGAGTTCGGATATTGATACATATTCACGGATGTTAATAGAATTTCACAGATATTAATACATTTTTTTTCAGATATCAATGCACGTTTTATCTATTATTTTCAGGTTTAGGGCAGACGTTAACAGTTTCCTAATTTATTTTATGGACGTGGTTTCTATCCTTTCAAAAGAAAAATGGAAGTGGTTTCTAACTTTCTCAGCTGTTCTGCTGTAAACTTTCCCTATTCAGCTTGAATTTTGATAGAGGTTTTGGAAAACAATGAGTGAAGAGATTTAGATATACAAAATTTATTGTAAACTGTGTCCAGAAATTTTGAGATTCCAAAACGAACAAGGCCTTCGAATCGTTCTCTTACCTAGCCGATTGTAATTATCAATTCCGCTAATATTGTAAATCTCGTCGAAAGGCTTGATTATGGTTCAAAATGATTTTAGTATGTGATCATAATATAAAGAAAAATCAAATTTGTGTCCAAGTCAAAACATATTGAAACAAGTTTCCACTCAAACATCATGTTTAGCCTACAGCAGCAGCAGGAACGCAATAGTGTCCACCATGGGCTAGAGTGCAGAAGCAACGGTTGCAGGTCCTGACATTAGGGTCCGTGGAGTTTAAGCAATGAGCCAATGAGCACCATTGTGTGTGTGCACGAGAGAAAGAGAGGAACACATAACGCAGATGCAAGTCCTAACATAAATCTAGACAAAACAACACGCTCAATCTGTTCACAGATCCTCTTCCAAAAAAATAATCTGTCCACAGATGGCATACGACAATGACAACGAAAATCGCCAAATATATGAGCATATCCACGGGCAAAAGCATCACAAAAAGATAAAACCATCAAGTCATCAATGGTGACTACATATCCCATGCAAGCATTCCACAAATACGGGTTGATCACGTCTCTTCTCTTGAATCTACAACAACAAAACAAAAACCAATACCAGCAATAGCCACAATGACGATACAAAAAGCAGCACAAAAACAAGATTCACTTTGACATAAACATGGAGATTGACTAACGTCTAACGACAATGATTGCACAAGCCCAAATGCAAATTCAACAACAACAACGTTGCCATTTAGATAAGTAAGAGTTTAACTGCACCATCACCGTCCACAAAATTCATTTTTAAGAGAAAAACACCCGATACTAATGGACCACGGCGACATTCCAACATTCTGAAATATGGTATCTCCAAGCATATTAGTAGTACATATTGGTAACTGAAAAGGCTAGGAAGACAATCGTGCAATACTATCACCTCTTCTTAAAACCATACTTTTTACGCTCATAGAACAGGTCCGTCTTGGCACTCCCCAAATTGACAATTTTTGGACAGCCATCTCTATCTTTCTCCTGCTGTGTGCACTCCTTGCAATAATAGGCATCAGAGATCCCCACTCCTCCACAGATGACACATCGACCCTGAAAGGATCCGTAGTTGCATTCATCGCAAACTCGCACAAGTGTGCAAGGGCGCACATAGGAGTCACAAATTACGCACTTGCCGTCATCTTTCTCACATAATCGTCCAATGGCGATGCCTGGCTGCTTCCTGCACATTATTAAATCAGGATGATGCTTGGCCATTCTTCCTGCAACAAGGTCTTAAGTCCCAAACTTGATGTAACCTGCAACCAATTACACATGAGGGTCAGTACTGTCAAACGGATAAACTACCAAGCAATCAACAGTGATTTTCCAGTGAGAAAAGATTGACAAATAACTGCGGCTGTTTTCCTTTTGTCCCTTTTGTCAATCTGCAGATTTAGTTTGCCTGGGCTGTTACTGTCCCTTAAAGTGACACACATACAAATCAAGAACTTTTGGCCCACTGGGACAATCATTTTCAGCGGCTAAGGGAATGTCAAAAGCAGTTGGTCAATGGGAGCAGGGATCAGAAGTTCATAGAGTAGATGGTTAGAAAAAGCAACTCAAATGGGAAAATTAGAACCATAGATAGGATTAGGTGCACGCGCCTAGCTTGTGCCAACCTACAAGTTGAATATTATAGTGTTGACGAATGATTAAAAGAAAGAACGAAGGTTACTTGTACGGTTGTGCCCGTATTTACATCACAAAGCCGCAGCCTCACATTCAAATAAGGGAAAATTTCAAAAAAACCTCCAATGAATACGCGCAATGTCCCATAAGCCTCCAAACTTATCGAAATATCAATTAGACCTCTGAACTTGTCACTCGGTTAACAATTATGCCTTTGCCGTCAATTTTTTGGCATGTACAAACAGCAAACGCTGACGTGGCACCCTATGTTTGCAAATAGGCCTCCAAACTTTAGAAACCTCATTTTTCCTTTTGAACTTTAACACCCTCCAATTTACACCCTTACCAAAATGACGTTTTGCCATGTTTAAAAAAAAAAAAAAAAACATTTCCCAAATCTGAGTTGCCTCCTCTCTCTCCCCACCATTACCACCTCCGCACCACCACCATCTTCCCGCCCTCACCACCATGTACAAACGTTGTTTTTTTCTTTTAAACGTGGAAAAATGACGTTGTTTTGGTAAGGTTTTTAAAGTTTGGAGGCCTATTTGTAAACATAGGGTGCCACATCATCGTTTGCCGTTTGTACATGCCAAAAAATTGACGGCAGATGCATAATTGTTAACGGAGTGACAAGTTCAGAGGTCTAATTGATATTTCGATAAGTTTGGAGGCTTATGGGACATTGCGCGTATTCATTGGAGGTTTTTTTGAAATTTTCTCTTCAAATAAATTAGACAAATTGTCTGAAACGAATATTGTGTTTCATAGAAGACAAATCTTCACCAAAATCTTGGTGCCATGCAGAAATAGGCACAATTTTGACTTTGAGAATCCATGCTTAACATGATTGTTGGGCTCCAAACAAGCACAAGTTCCACACCAGCTTTGGAAGCAATGTACCAGCATGCTTCCAATCGGTGGCTAACAGGTTAGGCACCAGTTTCACATTTTGACAAGTTCGGCCGACTTCATCTTGTTTTGGACTTCCTCAAGCTTTGTTGTAAATATTCCCCGTGATCCTTGGGTGATACATTAGGGATCTTTGGTAAGTTTCATCGTTGGTAGACCTTTTAGGTCAATGTAGAGATCTATATCGTCTGTTTGGTTGAAACTTGAAACTAGACCTACGTGCAACTTGTAAGGAGAGTATTTTCTGTAGAGAGGGCCCCTTTTTTCAGAGAACTTGCATCAATTAGAAAGCTAAGCTTTTGAAAGAGTTTGCTTTGTCACCATTCTAGCTCTTAGGAGCATTCATCATCTCTGCATTAGTAAAACCCTTAATTGTTGTGTTGAAACGTGATGTAAGTTAAAGGAAGAACCATAAATCTCGTCTTCTCATGTTTATATATGTGATTTGGTATCTCTCTTTTGATTTCAAATATGGTGGAGTTTTCAAGAAGCTCTTCACACAACATACCAAAAAAACAAATCTTTATAGCTATGAAGCACAGGTATGGGTACAGGGAACTACGAGATACGGCAAAAACCTAAAAAAAGTAGGGTACAGGTACAGCTACGGTACAAGAAATAAATTTTCTTTTCAAAATAACTATAGCATGCTTTATATAATTATATGTAACATCTACCAATTATAGCAAAACACTAATTTCAAAAAACAGAGTGATTAGAAGGGCATATTAAGGATTATAGTCAATATAATTGCTGATTAATATCCACAGATGACTGATCTAGACAAGGAGATGAATGCGATCTACACGCAAACAAAGGGTAATCCGTAACAAGCACAAAACGAGTACAAATTCAGCAGAAGAAGTTACATCTCATGTGCTTACCCAAAATCAAGCACAAAACGAGTAGAAAGAGGAAGAGAGGGTGGAGAGAGTGGTCGCAGCTCTTCCAGTCGAAGAACAGAAAGAAAAATGAGCAGAAAGCAAAAAGAAATCTCCCACATTCGACAGAAGTCTCGTCACTGGAGGATCAGAGATTCAATCGGCGGAGAAGAGACTGGAAGCGGCTCTCGTCTTCCTTCGTAAAGGAAGATGCACGTTCTAAAGTTAAAACCCTAGATCTAAAACATTGTGGTCTTGAGTTTGTCAATGAGGAATTGCATAACAAGGCCAACAATTTGAGTATTCACAGGTATACTCTGAGGTTTTAAAAGCGTTAAGAACATGTCTAAACATACACAAATAATTACCCATTCTCATACCCACGATGTACCAGTGCCGCACCCAAAAGGAAAACACTCAGAAGTACCCAGTGCGTTTTCGGAGTACCCAGTACGTATTTTTCCATACCCGCACCGCATCCTTCATAGGACTAATATCCTTAGTTTTTGTGTTAACATATAACCTACAGTATAGGCAGAACAGAACAATAAATTGCAGCTTCTAATGTTTGTATTCGTGTATTGGTCTCTCTCTCTCTCAATTTCTAATATTTTTAGATTGTTGTCTTAGTATGCCAGAGTTTTCAGGGGATCTCCGCACAACAAACCAAAACCACACCTCCAGACCATCACCACATTACCTGGTTCATTACCTCTTACGAAAATCTATTCATCACTTCCCATCCCCATTATTCCCAAAAATTCTTCTTCTATGCAAAAACCAAACACCTTGAGCCTCGCATATGCTTTTGGTGCGCATAATTATATAGACGGGCAAAATAAGCACATTATCCTTATAACAACATTATCCTCAGCGGTTTCATCGCCATACTTTGATCCACTCAACAAAAGTTCGGCTTCACTTAATCAACACTAACAAAAAACAAGAGAATATTAGAAAGAAACAAAACCCTAGAATCCATCACGCTGCTACGTATACAGAGAGAGAGAGAGAGAGAGAGAGAGAGAGAGAGAGAGAGCTGACCTTGAAGGGTTGAAGTTTCTTCAATGCCCTAGCGTGCTCCCAGATTGCAGCGGTCAGGACAGTGAGTTGAGTGAGGGAGCACCTTCTATAGGCGAGCGGATTATAGAATTCTATAGAAGGGTCGAGACTCAGGAAGGCTGCAAAAGGCCTTGACTCCGTCGATCTGGGCTTCAAGATTGGTGGGCCAGATGCTCCAGCCCATCTGCCTCCACCGCCTTCAGTGAAGTACTTTCGGAATTCTAACATTGAAAAGCTTTTAACTGCTGACAACATAGAGGCAAGCTGGATCAGATGGTGCTCCACTTTCTCAAAAAATAAAGTTTTAAAAAAGAAGGTAATTTCAAATTCAAAAATTATATGTTTACATAAATAATTTTTCTACCTATATGGATTTTGTTTGATAGTTCTTATTAAAATCTTTAATATGGTGCAAAAAAAATTGAAAAATTATTTCTCATTTTCTTTATATTTGAGTTTGAAATTATTATTTTTTTTTAAAAAATGTTTAGAAAGAAAGTGGAACAGGACCTCATTTGACTCCACTCAATTGAAATTCTCCACAGAGATATGCATATATTTTTGGATATTTTGATAATTTTGTCTCATGTTATTATACTCTCATTCTTATATCTTGCATTGAGTAGTTTTGGAGAATTACAATATTGCCTAAGAGCATCTCCAACAAGAGGTGTCAAATTGGTGATGTTAAATTTTTTTTAAAGACTCATGTGGCACTTTGACATATTCAATTTGATATCAAGTTCTCCCTCTTCAATTCTTATGTCAAAAAAATAGAACTTAAACTTAGGGGGTGGGAAGGGAGACCTCAAGTGAAAATTTCTTTTTTAACTTCAACGGTAAGTTTTTTAACTTGCAAAGGTAAGTTGTTGAAAATTGACATGTGGAGAGGTAGATGTCAAAATTGGCATAAGAGTGGGAGATGTCAAAGCCACCTCAGTTTTGGCATGAGTGACGGCATATCTGTTGGATTGTTCATGTTGATGCCAAAATCTGGATGGTCAATCCAAGCTTCGTCTTCAAGATGGCTCCTGCAAGAAGTTCAATGACTGGAGGGGTTTCTAGTTGTGGACCCTCTAAAGATTAAGTTAGTATCTGGTTGAGAAAGACTATTTGCTCTGTAATTCAAAGGGAAAACCGAGAACGTACCTTACTTGCACACTGTCTGCTGTTTATTATACTACTTTGCATGACTGCCAACCACTGTGGTGATCATGGAGGAGGTTGGCAGCGGTTATCTCCAATAATGGGCTGTGAAATCCAAGAGCTAGGCGCATGCGAGGTCGTGGGCGACCCATGACCTTGCCCCCGGGGTTATCGAGAAACACTACCACATACATGCAATCGTGGGATGGTCGCTCAGCCAGGAAGGATTGACCTGGTCAGCCCCCTCGTAAGCTGATCATCAACCCCTGGGATAGGTGTCAATCGCCTATCGCTCGGCAGTGGTAGTACAAAAATCCCCTCATCAGTTCATTTATGTCAAAAGTGACCGTTGGAGATGTCACCTCAGCTTTGACATCTCAAACAGGATATGCTCTAACTTGTTTTCACCCAGCGCCTGATCTTTTTTATATTTTCAACTCAAGTAATGCATATATATATATATATATGTATATATATATTTTAACCTTTAATTTGAATAAAAGTTACAAAGATTAAAAGAATTCGGACATGACAGCATCACAAGCACACCTTCCAATGAATTCAATCTAAGGCTCCGTTCCTTTACCCAAAAACTTGGGTAAAAGTAAAAAAAATTTACCTTTCCGATCCCTCTCGTTGAGACGAATCAATAATCTACAAAAGTTTGGCGCAAACCAACAAATGCGAAAAAATTTCAAATAAAGACGAAATTTCCAGATTTAAGTTAAGTTTAAGTTAAGGCCAAAAGAACGGAACCTAAGTTAACATCCATGATTATCGACAATCATATGCCATTAGGATCCAAACGAACCAAACAAGTTGGCAATGAACCAACCATAGTTTTCCGAATACAGAATTGTTTTTCCTGTGAATATTTGACTCAAGTGCCATAAAATCCTAGGCCTGCCGCCTACCGTGTGTGGAACTAATACAACTAAAACAATACAAATTGCA
The DNA here is from genome assembly GCA_019656295.1 of Rhododendron mucronatum var. ripense. Classification (NCBI taxonomy): domain Eukaryota; kingdom Viridiplantae; phylum Streptophyta; class Magnoliopsida; order Ericales; family Ericaceae; genus Rhododendron; species Rhododendron mucronatum. The sequence continues at coordinate 997,543 of BPLT01000040.1, read as the reverse complement.
CACTAATGAAGACAAATAACACAACCAAATCAAATGAAGGATACGCATCGAGTGATAAATTGATTTGACGATTAGATGTTAGAGAACCGCATGTAAATTTGCGATGACCAACTATCACGGTGGCCTCACTATTGACGAAGCTTCCTTACAAAAACTGACCGATACCAGCCAAGTAATTAAAGTACCCTAGGTTGAGAGAACTGTGGTCTGTGTGCACGGTTAGTTTTCGTGCATCTAGACCGCCGAGACCAACTACAAATCGGTAGAGAGAATGCAGGAAAAGAAGAGAAAATTTCAAAATAGCATCTGACCTTCACACAAATCACGTATAGACACCTGACCTTTTAATATTATCAAAAAAACACCTGATCTATTTAAAAACCCATCAATTTTCCACCCGCGGTTAACTTTCCATCCAAAAATAGGCGGAAATGCTGAAATGACCAACATCTGGCCATTTGGAGGGAAACCAATATACATTTTGGGGGAAAAACAATTTCTCCAGCCAAAACCCACCTAAGGGGCCATGGAGTTCCAATGGTTTGTTATGGGAGATGCTTATAAGACTTCATCTCGGTAATTGTAACTGTTTGTTTATGTTGAACTGGTTATTGCACATTTTGGGGATTAAATTTATGTGCCATTTTTTTCGGCAGAGCTTGAGATGGTGTGAGGCAAATGAAGGAGAAGAATGTGATGTTTGGGGACATCCCCATTTTAACTTTTTCTATAACTTTTAGTTTTATTCTTATTAAATTTTTTCGTGTTTCTTAGTTTTGCGCCTCACTTTTCTTGTTTTCTGATTTGTCTGATCAAGACGAATCAAAAAAGTAAAACATTATACATTTGCCCAAATATTTTGGAAAATAGTCATTTTTTGACTTAAAAGAGGTTATTTCCTAAAATATTTGGGTAAAAGTAAAAAAAAAAAACTAATTCGTTTTGTCGAGACGAATCAATAAATCACAAAATGTTGGCACAAAACTAACAAATGCGAAAAAAAGAAAAGAAAAGTAAAATAAAACTAAAAGTTATAGAAAAAGTAAAAATAGTTGTTATTGGAATTCCATGGCCCCACAGGTGGGTTTTGGCAGAAGAAATCAGTACAGTAATGTGTTTTTCCTCCAAAATGCATATTGATTTCCTTTCAAATGGTCAGATGTAGGCCATTTCAGTATTTCTGTTTGTTTTTGGATGGAAAGTTAACGGCGGGTGAAAAATTGATGAGTTTGTAAATAGGTCAGGTGTCTTTTTGATAATATTAAAAGGTCAGGTGCCTATGAATCAATAAATCACAAAAGGTTAGCGCAAAACTAACAAATGCGAAAAAAAGAAAAGAAAAGGAAAATAAAAATAAAAGTTATAGAAAAAGTAAAAATAGTTGTTATTGGAATTCCATGACCCCACAGGTGGGTTTTAGCAGAAGAAATCAGTACAGTAATGTGTTTTTCTTACAAAATGCATATTGTTTTCCTTTCAAATGGTCAGATGTAGGCCATTTCAGTATTTCTGTCTGTTTTTGGATGGAAAGTTAACGGCGGGTGAAAAATTGATGAGTTTGTAAATAGGTCAGGTGTCTTTTTGATAATATTAAAAGGTCAAATACTTATACGTAATTTGTGTGAAAAGTCTGGCGTTATTTTGAAATTTTCCCGGAAAAGAATAACCACCGCGGTTATTGGAAATGAAATTGCTAGGATCCGGTGTACCCTATACAACAGAGAGAGAGAGAGGGGACCAAAAAGAGAGAGAGGACCAGGAAAAAATTTTCAGTTCCGAGCGGGTACCACGTGGTGCCCGTTCGGCCATTCGAGCCGTCCATTACGTGTATGAAAGGCTCAGATTTGGAGAGAGAAGAGGAGAGAGAAAGTGTTAGATGAGAGGAGAGAGTGTGTTTTAATCCGAGCCGTTTAAAAATGCATCGGACGACTCGAGTGCGCCAAACTGGTGCCACGTCGGCAATACTCGCTCGACCCTGAAAAATTCCTCGACTCAGAGAGAGAGAGAGAGAGGACCAGAGACTCAGAGAGAGAGAGAGAGAGAGAGAGAGAGAAAGGGGACCACATCATCTCTTCTGCAAAATGAAAATGATGAGCCCCAGCATAGATACACCCAGCTACTACGACTCCTACCCTCCACTCTTGCGCCCAAATAACAACCCAATCCAGGACCTTAACCAAGACCCCAATCCAATACCCAACCCGAATCCCGACCCAATACCCGTAATCGACTTCCAAAACATAGACAGCGACGCCATATCCGAAGCATGCCGGAATTGGGGCGTATTCCGTTTGGTAAACCACGGGGTACCGGACGCCCTCCTGAACCAACTCCGCGGCCGAGCCGAAGAGGCGTTCTCTCTCCCCTTCGATTCCAAAGACGCCCTCAAGTCGTGCACCGCCATGGCCTACTTTTGGGGCACCCCTGCCCTTACGCCTACCGGAGAGACCGTAGAGAGGGGTCCCACACCCCCGGCGGACGTGAAGTGGTTCGAAGGGTTCAATGTTCTTTTGAATCAGCTGTCCGAGCAGCTTCAAGTTGAAGATCCTGTGCTTGACAATTTCAGGTAGTAGTAATTTTTTACACGTCTCCTTTTTGGTCGACTTTTTACTGACTAGTTGACTTTGTAGACCCTTTTTTTTCCCCCCCGTTTCGTTCTTGTTCATTTTGTTTGGGTTGTTTGAGAGCTCCATTTATGATCACTACAGCCCGGAACACGCGATGCATTTGCAAGTCAAAAATTAATCTGAAAACTTTGATTAAATTCGTGAATGGTAAGGTTAACTTAATTCACCTCTTCACCAACTTTGACGACAACTATGTACTTCAATCTCCCTCCTCGGTTCTCGGTCTCTTTCTTTTCTAATATATATAACAAACAAAATTGAAATAAAAGCAAAATTCGATTTTCACACGCATATCGTGTGTCCCTGATCTCTAGTTTATTTAAAAGCAATCTTTTAAGAGCAAAAGCAAATTAATTGCAAACATAATCTATAGGCAAAAAATTACTACATAAACCCAAGTAGAAAACACATGTATTTATCATTTGCATTCAATCACTAACTGAAAACAATTCATCATCAATATCGTCATCTAATGACTGCAATTATAAAGATAAATTTTCCTTCCTTTTGAAGTTCAAAGAAAATAAAAGGCAGTTAAAGCAAATAAGAAAAGAGGAAAGGAAAGATAACCTCTTAGGAGACAGGTGTGGCGCATTAGAGAACAGATGTGGGGAACTGTGTTTTTCTTCTTCCTGTTGGGGTTCACCATTTTAGTGCAGGTTGTTCTTGGTCTACGCCATCAGACACTAATGTGCTTTGTTTGGATGGTATTTTGAAAAATTTTGAGTTTGGTTTTTGGGTAATGAGTGGAGCGAGAATTAGGCCCCGTTCCAGAACTCGATTTAAGAACTTATTCTTTAAGAAGGCAATTTCAAGCTAAAAAATAATGTGTTTATGCAAATAATTTTTCTAGCAATATGGATCTTGTTTGATAGATCTTATCAAGATCTTTTATACGGTGCTAAAAAAATTAAAAATTTATTTTTTATTTATATTATTTTTGAGTTTGAAAATGTGAAATAAATACTTACTTTTTAAGAAGGTATTCTGGAACAGAGCCTTAGGATAATTATTGGAGATATGAGTAATGAGTGGAGAGAGATAGTGAGAGAAATGAAAATAATGATTGAAAACTAGAGAGAGAAATGATTGGAAGTAGAGGTAACGAGTGCTTTTCGAGTTGAAATTTTTTTTTTCTTCAAAATACCATCCAAACAAGGCATAAGAGACGAGGAAATTTTCGTCCAAACCGATTACTTGACAAAAACCTGGGTGTGGCAGTTGAGGGGACATGCGGGGTAGGCAGTTGTGCGGAGGTAATTTTAGGATCTAGCCCCAACAGTTATTTTCCCACAATTAAACTGTGTTGAGTTACGTTTTTTCTTTGGAGGGTTTATCGAAAACGAAAATACATGATAGTTTAGGATTCAAAAAAAAAAGACGCTAAATTGGTGCTCTCCCTTTATATATTAGAATAGATAATGCAAAGAAGTATAATCTACAGTTCAAAATTTAAAAATAATTGGTTCTCAAGCACTCCCTTGGCCTAGTTTCCCAAAATAAATCTCGATTTTTTTCGTTTTGTCTTTATTTAAATTTTTTTTCACATCTGTTAGTTTTGCATCAATTTTTTGTGGATTATTTGTTGGTCTCAACGAGAGGAATCGAAAAAGTAAATATTTTGTTGAAAAACTTACCCAATTTTTTTTTGGAAATATCTCCAAGTTTTAACACTTCTAACTTAGTTTTTTTTTTTTTTTGGCTAAAGGTCCTAAAAGCTGGATATTTTCAAAAGAAATTGGGTAAAATTCATAATTTTTTGCTTTTCCGAATTCCTCTCATCGAGACGAATCTACAATCAAAATTTTGACGCAAAACTACCAAATGGCCCAAAAAATTGAATAAAGACAAAACGGAGAAAACCCTAGGTTTATTTTGGAAAATTAGGCTTAACATGGCATTGCTTAGACTTTAGATTATAGACTGCATAATTTTAATGTCATACAAATTTTTTTTTTTTTTGCACAGTTTTGATATTCACTTCTACGGTGTTTTGTGGTCACAAGTTACTCACAACGTACTAGTAGATTTTCTTGTGCAAAATTATTGTTGGTGATCAATTTTCTTCATTGATAATATGACCAAATTCGAAAGTGAAGAAGACATACCTTAGACTATACCATGTACAACGTTTTTGTTTGCTATAGAATTATCGTATGTGTTCTACAATTTCCAAAGGAAAAATATTATCATAGCTCGAACTTGAATTTGAATATGACACCGATAAATCATTGTACAAAATAACTCCGATAGTATTTCATATACGTACAAGTTTTTTGTTATGTCACATTGACCCCATAATCACAATTATAGTGTTGATAATAGTGCCTAAATTATTGTTTCAAATGGGTGCAACATGCACCGTGCATGTATACTTTTTCTTTGCATGATTGGAATGTTGATGGATATGGCCTTTCCTAGGCCTTACATGTACACATCCGTCGTTCTCAATTGGAGGGAGTGGTTGGTAGGAGTAGTACAATTTTAGTGCTGTCACACCTAAATGCATTTTTGCATGTCACTATGTTAGCATCGTATGGATATAAACCTAATTTGTTAGATGTGATATGTTGTTCAAGACTCGTGCTGGATGAGTACGGAAGGCACCAATCGAGACTAGCAACAACGATTTTCAAAGCCATGGCAGAGAACCTCAACCTGGATCAAAACCTATATGAGTCATATCTCTCTCCATCGACTGCATCCATGCGCATCTACCGTTACCTAAAGTGCCCGCTCCCTGTGTGGGGCCTCAATGCCCACACAGACAGCACAGTACTTACTGTACTAACCCATGATGAGGTTGGAGGGTTTCAAGTCTGCAAAGGAGACGATGAATGGATTGAAGTCGAACCGATTCCCAACACGCTAGTTCTTATCCTCGGAGATTTGATCCAGGTTCCTATCCAAACTGAATTTTAAGCACAGACATCCATTTGACCATTTCAAATGTCAATTTTGCTACCACATCATTCTGTGTGAATTTTATGTTTTATGAATAACTTGGGGGTTCTTGTGTATGTTGGATTTTGTGGTTGGGTTAGGCCATGAGCGATGACAAGTACAAGAGCGTGAAGCATAGAGTGAAGGCAAACAAGTACAAGGAGCGGATCTCGGTTGGCTACTTCGTGTTCTCAGCCATAGATGCTGTGATCCAGAGCTCAAAGTACAAGCCATTTACCTATGCCGATTTCCGAGCACGAGTCCAACAAGACTTGAAGACCATTGGGGACAAAAAAGTTGGGCTGGGCCACTTCAAGCTTACCCACGCCTCTCCTTAGTCGTACCCATTTGAAAAGGTTGTATTTGAAGATGTTTTGTTTGGTGAAATCATTCAGTCAGTTTGTGTACACCTTTGGTCATTACACCACAAAGGCAATATCTATTACTACGTCACTAAGGCAAATGAAGGTCGAGTTCCAGCACCCAATACCAGATTCCTGCATCTCAATCCAGCTTCAGCACTCGAGAAATTTTAATTTCAGAAACTGGGTTTTTTCTGTTTTCAGCACCAAATCCCTTGGATGTTTCAGATTGAGAACAAGTGAGTGATACTAAGCTTAATTCTGGTGCTGAACTGATCATCACTTCAACACGTACACCACCTGAATTTGCCTTGTGACTATGATCGTTTCCTGGGTTTCCCAGCATTTGCGATGAATTTCGTGGTATTTACTTGGACTGTTGAAATGAAACCAGAATTGTCGGGGATACTGTTCTTCTATGAAACCAACATTTTATTACTGCTATTAAGCTTGGAAAATTACAACCATTTCTGACGAACAAGTTTTGTAAAACTAACTCAAAGAAACTCACGATCTTAGAAACTTGGGTGGAAACATCTCAAAATGTTCTCTGTTTTTGTTCAGGATCGGTTTGGATTGCGTCTGAGCTGAAAATCTTGAACGATGACTGTAAACATTTTGAGATGTTTCCACCTGGTCACTTGTACTCTAGCAAAGAAAGCGCCTTTCGCAGATGGTACAACCCACCCTGGATTTTTGAGGCTATTCCATCAACCCCATATGGTCCAATTGTATTAAGGGATGCCCTTGAAAATGTGAGAACTTAAAAATTGTTGAAGAAATACTCTGAGGTGGGTAGTGTATGAGAAAATTACTTATGGGTTGGTTGCAAAAATTTGCAGGCTGTCATTAAGATGCTAATGACAGATGTGCCTTTTGGAGTTCTTCTTTCGGGAGGACTAGACTCATCCTTAGTGGCTTCCATCACCGCCCGTCACTTGACCGGCACAAAGGGTGCAAAGCAATGGGGCACTCAACTCCATTCCTTCTGTGTTGGCCTTGAGGTGAGCTCACATACTCTACAGTAATGGTACAAATTCAGAGGAATGTCAACGTAAAGTATTTACAATGTTGAATCACAGCGAGTCATTTTAGTCCTCATACCAATCTTTGCTTTTGTTGACAAGGGTTCACCGGATTTGAAGGCTGGAAAAGAAGTCGCGGACTATTTGGGTAGTGTTCACCACGAGTTTCATTTCAGTGTTCAGGTATCAGTACAATGAATTTCACCTTCCCAACCAGAAGTGTTTTAGGGTTCTTCTATTTAGTTAATTTATCAATTATCGAGTTGTCTTGCTGAGCAAAAAAAAAATTATTGACTTGTCTTTGGGCATGTGGGCAGGATGGCATTGATGCCATTGAAGATGTCATTTACCACACTGAAACATGTGACATGACGACAATCAGGTCAAGCACCCCTATGTTCTTCATGTCACGTAAAATCAAGGCGCTGGGACTGAAGACGATCTTGTGTGGTGATGGCTCTGATGAGGTTTTCAGTGGGTATTTGTACTTCCACAAGGCACCCAACAAAGAAGAGTTCCACCCTGAGACTTGTCGCTAGGTATTAAATCTTAATTTCAATTAACAGGAGTAATTTTGCAAAAATGACTTGGTGGAAAATCTATGGTATAGGAGATGGTGCAAAATACCCTTAAATCATTACAAGTATTTAAAAATACAATTAAAAGTATTACTGAAATATCACAATTCTGTGTTTTAAAAAAGCAGTATTAAGCTCTCTTACTAATTTGATGCATAGTATTTTATGTATAGGCTTAGTATATGTAAGAGTTTGAAAAATTAGGAGCCCACAAATTTAGATAAAATTGGGCTTCGAATGTGACTGCATCCTCGGCGTATGCCTAAAATCGGTTGTGGTTCTATAATAAGTACACAAAGTTGTTGAGTTATGTGGGTTATATTATGAGCTATTTGTATTCTTTACGTTTAGTTTAAAATTTGACCCTAGTTACCCTAAAATCTTAGGTCCGCCCCTGGTTCTTGGAGTAAGGCTATGTGGTACCCCTGCATGTGTTGTAATCAAGATGGACTTCGGGTTGGTGCTGCATAGTGAGGTGCATAGTACCATGCTGCGCACTTTTGAGCTGTCGGATCGTGCATTTGACGGCTTGGGTCTAATCTCGGCAACCAAAGATTGAAAGCCGTTCATTGTGGAGATGAGATCTGAGCCGTCGGATGGTGCATCCGAGCCGTTAGATGGTGCATCTGACGGTTTGAAGGTGCACAACACGGTGTTGCGCACACCACTGCACAGTATTATCCCCAATTCGATCAAGATTGTGGGACTCATGCCTTTTGTGTTGGTAAATGAAGAAACAAAATGACATGTGGTTTGTTGTGATTAGTGTAGAGCAATATTTCTTCAATAGTTCTCAATAACCTCTCCACTTAGAGAACGACATCTGGCTATTTCAAGCATTTTTCTTTAATAAAAATTATTTGGTTATGTTTGGAAGTCAGAAATCAAACAGAAGATTTCTTTAACAAAAATTATTTGGTTATGTTTGGAAGTCAGACATCAAACAGAAGAAAAGTTAGGGCCCATTTGGGCCATATTTTTTTGTAGGTTTTTTTTTTGAATTTTTAATAAATTTAGGACAAATTAAAATTATACATCTAAAAAATTATGATTAAGTTAAAGAAAAAGTTTAACCAAAAGGATTGGAATGGTTGTCTTTAGTATCGTTTAACCTGAATTTTTTTTTCCAATTTGGGTGTATGTTTCTATACATTTTTTATTCCTTTGGTCGAGAGGAATAATTAATACCAAAAGTTATAATGAAGAATTATTAAAACTAAATAGTACCCACTGTCTTTAAGATGAATTACTTTATGCCAAACGCATCCTTAATCTCCTTAGTCCCTCCTTAATAGGACATAGGAGTACGAGATAGGTAATTGGAAAGGAATCCATAGGTAATTGATTTAGGCCCCGTTTCGCTTTCTCCTAAAACTTTCTTTTTCAAAAAGAGAGTAATTTCAAACTCAAATATAACGAAAATGAAAAATGATTTTTTAATTTTTTTTGCACCGTTTAAAAGATTTCAATAAGATCTATCAAACAAGATCCATATTGGTAGGAAAATTATTTATGTAAACACATAATTTTTGAGCTTGAAATTACATTCCTTTTCCAAAACCTTCCTTTTCTTAAAACTGGAACGGCCTCTTAGCCTTTTTAGAAGGAATACGTACATATCACTTGGATATGTATAGTCTCAAGAGTTACCCAAAAAATCAATATGTACATATCACTTTCATTCCATCAGAATTGTATTTCCAATCCAACAGTAGAAAAAATGTACCAATCCAACGGTGGAAAATATAAACCACCCTCCCATACATGTGTGTGTATATAGTGCTCATCACATAAGGTTGCCCTTATCTGGGCAAAATGCGGACCAAAATCCAACGGCTATGATTAAATGAACCAATCTCGGGTCAACGGCTGTGATGGGGTGAACCAATCTCGGGCAAACAAAAACCCAAAAATTCTACAACCACACCCAACATTACACACCCAAACACACACCCTCTCACAAAACACAAGGGTCCCACACACACTGTGTGTGCAGTGTGTATGGGACCCTTGTGTTTTGTGAGAGGGTGTGTGTTTGGGTGTGTAATGTTGGGTGTGGTTGTAGCACTTCTCAACAAAAACCTCCCTCTCTCATTGTACGCTAGCTCCCAAACGAAGAGAGAGAGAAGCAGCAGCAGCAGTCAAGATTTGAAGACGACGAAAGAGAGAAAGAGAAAGAGAAAGAGAGAAGGCGAGACCTGAGTTAGGGCTTCGTCTTCATCGTCTTCGATTCGTCTCTGAATCATATGAGATTGCTGGTCATGTCTGGTATCCAAAATACCAACGCAATCGAGATAGCTGCAGATGCGAAGCAAGGCTACAACAATAAAACTGTGTGAAATTTGATTTGCGAGCCGAGAAAACAAGCCTTGTACGGTCGTCCCACTCTCCTACCTCTTCATCCCTTCCTAGGCATTTTGTTGAACACCTATTCGGCGAGAAATTATTCAAAGCCGATGGAACAAGATTGAGCACAAAGCTGAACCACGCATTGGTGTGGGGTCAGTGTGCAGTCTACACACTTGGAGGTGAACCCTACACCAATGCATTGTCTAGATTCGTACTCAACCTTTCTCCCTTTTCGGCTTGTGGTTCACCGCTCCTTTCCTCTTGGTCTATCACCATCATCAACAACAGGCTGCCATACATATTTTCCGACGCACCTTTAAACTAGGTTTTGGATTGCAAAAAGGGACCTAAAAATGTCCTCCTATATGAAAACCTACCTACCTGGTATTCAACTAACGTTGTTGTGGCCGCAGGGTTTGAGAACCTGGCCGCCATTTGAAGTATGTGGCCCCAAGGTTAGTGTTTATGGTGGCAATGTCGGTTTTGGTTAGTCCACTAAAGGCTATTTTTCCGTTCTAAGAGCATTCACAGTGGAATAATCAAAAGTTGTCACATCATCTTTCATTATCCATTTAAGAGGTTGCTAAGGTTAGCAATGTAAATGTCTACAATGACAATCAAAATTGAATAATCAAAACTTGCCACATCACATTTTCAACCTATAAAAATCTAAAAATTATCACCATATAAAATAATTTTTTAAATAGTTTTTAAACTAATAAAAACAGGTTATTAGAAATAGAAAATAATTTTTTGAAAACTTTTATTTTGGAAAAAACACTTTTCAGAAAAAGTTTAAGTTTTTGAAAAAAAGACATCTGTTTTAAAATAACAAATTTTGAAATTTGCAAAAAACAAAAACTTCTTTAAAAAAAAAATGAGAGTGAGAGAGAGGGAGAGAATGTTTTTTTGGATAACTAGAGAGAGAATGTTTGGTTATTGGCAAAGCCGCAAAAGATTGCTAGTTAACTTTGATTATTCAATGGCCAAAATTTTGATAAGTTGCTAAGATGTTATTAAGTTTTGTTATGCTACTGTCAGCTCTTTATTGAGAAAATTTATTCCACGGTGGATACTCTAATGACCAAATATGCATATTATTACCCTCAAATAGTATAAGAAACTCGGGAAAGGATTTGGGTATGATCAATCTACGTATTAAAGCGGCAGAAGAGCGGGCGGGTGGGTAATGGTGGCGGCTATGGATTCCTGATGAGGGGAGTGGGTGCACCCTTGGGTTTTTGCCGAGGGTTTTGGGGTCGTCAATGGGATAAGTGATGGTGTCCTTTTTGAGTTGTGAGTGCATGTAAGTTCGCCTAAGACTCGAATTGGGTTCTCTTTCCACTTTAACTTCGACAATCGCTACTTCCTCTACCCAACCCCGAGTTCTTTTTTCTTAAGAGAGACAGAGACTGCTCCCCCACTTCTCTTAAATAGTAGCTTGTAGAGGAACCTGCTTGACTATATAATTATAGGTAATGGATAGTGGATGGCACCACTCTAGAAATGCACGTTCTTGTAGAACTCACGACTAGGTGTGTAGATTGTTGGGCTAAAATTTGAATAAACACATTCCTTCTTTTTTTTTTTTTTTTTTATCTTTTCATCATGTCTCATTCGGCACTCCTTTCGCATGTTGGGCTAAGATTGCAGGTCCACCAAGCTTTAGACTTTGTTCCGCTAAGCAATTTTTGTGTTTATTCAAATTTTTTTCATGTTTATTATTTTTGTGCTAAATTTTTATCGGTTATTGATTCGTCTCATACTTTTATCTAAATATTTTGGGAAATAATCATTTATAGCAAAAAAAAAAAGTTGTTTTTTTCTTCTTAAAAAGTGGTTATTTCCCAAAATATTTGAGTAAAAGTCATAATTTTTTACTTTTTTGATTCCTCTTGATGATACGAATCGAAAACTAAAAAAGTGAAGAACAAAATTAACAAATGTAAAAAAAAATAAAATGAAAATTGAACAAGAACAAAAGCAAAAAAAAGTCCTAAAAGTAAAAAAGTCTTTAGTGGAACAGGGTCTTAGAGGGCCTTAAGACATATTAAGTGATTCTTATATGGCTATATCCAGTTTATAAGGTGTTTATTATATTAACTTTTCTTTAATCATTTTAGGTGTCCCTTCAATCTTCATATGCTATGCAATCGGCAGCCTACCTTCGCACGCCTCCGTTACTCTTCAGGACGCTACACATATCTCGATTAAATCTTAGGTAATCAACTTAATGATCAAGAAAGTTTTAATGACTTTGAGAACATATTATACGGACCGTATAAGATTGATAGTACATGGACCGTATATGGTTTTATGTAACTCAATTCTCCCACCCTGAATAGACGCCTAGAGTTATGATCAAAGACAAAAATAAAATATAAAAAATCTGTGAAGAAAAAAGATGTGTAAACCCCACAGATTAAGAAGTGGGATTATGCAAATATGTAAATAAAACAATAAATAGATATGTCTCCATCATCACAGACTCACAGTCTTCAAATTTCAACAAGCTAGGAATAATGTTTCCCAGTTCACAAAATTCAATGGGAAATGCATGTGGTCTGTATGCCTCTTGTGAGGAAAGAAACATTCAATAAACATGGCAAATAAAGGACTTTTGCAAAGCACTATTCGTTTATTTTTCTTATTAATCAAATGATCTTCATCCTGATCAGTGTAAATCTTGCCTCGTAACTACTCTTGACATTTTATTTTCTTTTGCTAATCAAGTGTCCGACCCTCTTCTTGACATTATGTGCATAGCTTTTGCACTCATTACCACAATAAAAAAAAAGAATGCGTTGCTACATGATATTGATGTTATAGTGTTGAACTAAGGGTATGTTTGGTTCGATAGAATGGAATTGACAATGGAATAGAATTGGGGTTGGAATGGAATTGGAGGAATTGAGATTGGAATATCCTTTCCATTCCCTAGTTTGGTTGTAGTTAGGAATAATCATTCTCATCCGCAATGGAATGATGTGGAAATAGTAATTTTTGGAGTTGGAATAGTAATATTCAGAGTGGCACTGATAATTTTGGTATAACAAAGAAATAGAATGACAATTCCTTAGTTTTTTTAGTTGAATGATAAATCATTTACTAAAGTGAATAGTGATTCCATTTGAAATTAATGATCATCCCTTCATTTAATGGTTAACTAAACATAGAAATATCTATTTCATGAAATGGCCATTTCGTTCCAACGTTGATTCTATCGAACCGAACATACCCACAGTTGTCCAATTATTAGAGATGTTAGGAAGAAGGGGCATGAACATTTATTGTTAGTTAAAGGGTGCAGCCAAAATTGAAGTGGAGGACAGCAAAACTTTATAATGTATCATACCCCCTTAAATAATTGAAGCATGACTAGATGATGATGGAGATGCACAATTGGCCTGTAGCACTAGCTAGTTATTCTAGATAGGAAGCATGGAATGATGTTCTATGAAGCTAGGCGAAGCAAAGTAAGGCACATTTGCTTTCAATACGACCAATATGGAAAGCCTATGGTAGCTAGTATGGTACACAATTGCAAAAAAAATATTGGTTATCAAAAAAATGCAAAACTAATACCAAAGGAATGTGTAAGTAACCAAATAATGCATAACTATTTTTGGGTGTATCGTAAACCCATTTTCGTAACTTCTTATTTCTCGTTTTACGAAATAGGTTTTTCTCTCACATTACATCACCGTTAATTCAAAAAAATTTGTTAGTGGAACACACTCTGACAGTACTATAAAATTGCGTAACTGATGAGACAAAAAATATTTTGCCATCCACCAAAATCACTCGTAGCAGGCACGATAAGTATGCGTATTATTCACGAACACCATTTGTACCATGTCCTTTCAAGATACACCCTTGCCGAAACATATACTAAAATTTTGCATAACATAACTTTCTCCAACTTGGATCTGTTCTACCAATCGTTTTTCACGTGCAGCTGGAGGAGGCGTACGTACTGCCAAAGAACACCACAAGAACTACTGCCCATACACCAAGTTGGGATAAAGTGGAGTGACCTGACCTGACCTCATCACTCCACCCACTTAACCCTATGTCCCTCTTTGGTAGGGCTGCAAACGAGTTGAGCCGAGTTTTACCGTGCTCAAATTTGTTTATTAAGTTTTTAACGAATCCGAGCTCAAGCTCAGTGAAAACTTAATGAGTCGAGCTCAAGTTGAGCGGGCTTTCTCTTGACTCGAGCTCGAGCTTGTTCAGCCTTAACGGACCAACAAAAAATGTATATATATCCTCGCATAGGCCTAATACAACCAAAAATATTTTGATTATGAAGGTATATATCTTTCATTTTCCTATACTGTACAAGAAAATAATCTCAATTTTAGAATAATAATATGTAATATGTTTTTGTAAGAATTCTGCATCAGGGTATCAAAATGCTAATGCTAATGCTAATTGTAATAATTAACGTAAAAAGTCTACTAAGTCTTGGCTTGCGAGCCAACTTGAGCCAAGCCTCTACTAGCTTGTGTTCGGCTTGATAACGAAACAAGTCCAGAATTTAAGTTTGAGTTTATTTATTTATGTCTCGAATCGAGCTCAAACAAATTTTTACCGAGTCAAGTCTCAAGCAGCTCGAGAGAGGCTCTATTCGTTTGCAGCCCTACTCTTCGGCCTCATGCCTCCTATTGTGATTAGAGTATGACACTGAAGAACATGCACAAATGTTTTTGACGGTGAGGCTTTTAATGCTTGTCTCGTCGATATTCTATTGACTTGATTTTAAATTTAGACATCGAGACTTGCATAGTGACCCGTGTGAATCTACGAATGAGACCGTTATGAGTCCTAATCACACGAGAAATTAATAAACGATGGAGCACGCAAGGGTAATCCCGTCTTGATTCGTGTTGGGAGTTCTAATTAATCTTTTGAGGGAACGAGCAATTTCGGACTGAATCCACATTATGGCAACAAGGGGAGGAACTTCTTCCTTCATGCCTTCATCGATTCTCAAGAGGTAAAGCCAAGCAAAGAGGAATGAGAGACGAGGCCGGTCTTATGAAGTTTGATTTTTTCTAATCGCTTCTTAATTCTCACTCTTCAAAAAAAATTTATTTAAAAATTCGGACCGTTCAAAAAAACACAAATGAACAGTTAAGAAGATGCATGACAGGAATGTTGTGAACCTCTGCGCAGCAGACCCCCGGGTTCTGAAATGTGAGTGGGAATAAAAAGAGAGAGCCCGTGAATAGACGTATGTATGATCAGCAGAATCGAGAACCCCATACAAATGAGTGGACAAAAATCCATTTGTGACATAAGTAGTAAGGTTTTTCTTTCTTACTCCAAAAGAGAGAAGGAAAGAAAGAAGGCACTCAAATTCACATGCTCAACTGAATTATTGGTGCAAATCAACCGGCCTTATAGAGTCACCGTCACCAATCTTGTAAGTACTATCCTCACGTGAACACATCTTTCACTGACACACACAGGTACTTGAGATTTCTCCTAAGGTATTTTTAAGTCTGAATTTACATGGTGATCGAACAACCTATTTTGGGAGTGCAAAAATCACTCCACTGCTCATATAGGGCCATACTCAACTATTACTAGGTGAGTTATAACTCAATGTGTTTGTGATAGCTGAGGCATTCCTCACAAAATATTAGGTGAACCAGTATGATTGTTCACTAGTAGGGATTCGGTTCAAATGCACTTTTGCTCCATATGATTTAGCCCAATGAAACTTGATACTCCCTCCATCCCAATTTGTTTGTTTTCTTTTTAACTTTTTAAGAGCGTTTGAAAACTCTAAAATATTGTCAATTATAACGTGGCCAGTTCATATGGTCCCCCACTAGAAGACAGTAAGATTAATCTCGTAAAATTAGAGTAAACTGGTTCAAACACTTGACTTTAAATAAATAGCTTAACTATTGGTACCGATTGTAATGTACTGACAACGTACAAACCAGTTTGTAGGGCCTACCTCGAGGTCCTGCACGAATGATTCGAGCCGTTCAGTAATTTTAAAATAATTCTTTAAGCGGTCTTACAAAAAAATCAGTCTAATCGGATAACTACAAGTGTTTGATCAAATGTACTAATTTTTCATTTAGAATCCAAGATCCTATATTATGAAAAAATGGTATATTGGATCAATCCTTTACAGTCATCCGATTGAGCCGATTTTTTGTTAAGTCACTCAAAAAATATTTAAAAATTAATAAATAGCGCGGATCATTCGTGCAAAATCCCAAAATGGGCTCCGCAAACCAATCTGTACTCTACTAGTTCATTTTGATCGGTACCTATAGTATTTTCGTTACATTGTTAAATAAAGTAGTATGAGAAACATGTATAGTGGATCTAAGGAGTTGATCCAAATAGTCACACGTCCATCATTAAAATAAAAAAATTAAAAATAAAAAAATTAATTTTGACACTTTAAAAATTACAAAATCAACTGCATAAAAAGAATTTTAAAAAATTCACGGGAGGCTTCCTCATCTACCTTCGCATGCACAAAGCTACAAAACACAACAAAACCGAACAAAACCCCACTCCATTATATAAGCCGTAATGCACAGCCCCCTACCTCTCTCTCTCTCTCTCCTTTTCCTCTCTCACTTTCCCTTCTCTCTCTCTCTCTCTCTCTCTCTCTCTTCCAAAAGCATCTTAACAATGGCGCTTCTCGGTTTCCCATCCTCCCGCCGCGCCTTTCCCTACCTCCTAACGATTCTTTTTCTCTCTTGCGGGCAAGTCCACAGAGCTTCATCGGTTTTGCTATCCGGCCTGAAGAACCACCACGGCAACCACCACCAAAGGAAGCCCCTGGTCCACCCCAACCAGACCACCTGTGCTCTGTTCATGGGCGCTTGGGTCCGCGATGATTCCTACCCAGTATACCAATCCTCTGCTTGCCCAATCGTCGACCCGGAGTTCAACTGCCAAATGTACGGCCGGCCCGACTCCGATTACCTCAAGCTCCGCTGGCAACCCGCCAATTGTGAGCTCCCCAGGTGAGTAATTTGAAAGTAATTTACATTTATCAAAAGCTCTGTTCCACTCTCTCACGGTCAAGGGAAGTTTTACAGATAAGCTGAGACCAATTTTTGTGGGCTCCCTTTTCTTCTACACCGTTCCGTAGGCTTGAGTATGGCAGCACCATTTTGTATAATATCTAGAGGCTCTGTCGGGCCTTTAACTTTAGAGCTTCAAAATTAGTCGAGGTGCGCGCGCAAATTGGCCAGAACATCAGTTATCAGAAAATAGAAGCAGTGAAACAAAAAGCATGCAAGAAAGAAAATCATTTGGAAAAAGTCTGTATACCTAGCCTGATTATTGCCCTCGTAAAGTGTTTAGCTATTTTCGTTACATTATTCACTATTCTTGCAAAACATTGTGACAGTAGCATACCCAATGTGTTTGCGTGACATATTTTTATCGACCATTGCTTAAATTTGCTACTCCTCCCGTCCCAAAACTATAATTCACGACGAAAAAACGTGCAATTCCCATTACACGAAGTTATTAGCAATTTCCCTCGCATTATTCTCCATTTTTTGCATAACACTAATGCTTGTAGTATTCAGACATGTTCACCATAGCAACCATAGCGTTTCTCTTTTCGTAACGTCTGTCTTTGTGGTTTTAGGTTCGATGGGCTTGAGTTTCTGTCGAAAATGCGTGGGAAAACCGTGATGTTTGTGGGTGACAGTCTGGGGAGGAACCAATGGGAGTCGTTGATTTGTATGATCTCGGCTGGTGTGTCTCGATCAGCGACGCAAGTGATGAGGGGAGATCCTCTCTCCACATTTAAGTTCTTGGTAAGCTCTGTACAATATTAATGAGACAGCTTTTGTTTCATTAATTCAATCTTTATGGGCCCTGATTTGGGTTTTTTATGAGGAGAAATTTTTTTAACGGCGGAGGCGTGAATAGTTGTTTACGAAGCCAATCGCGATGGGTTGCCGCCGTAAAGAACTTGTTTGCCTGTGAATAAGTTTATCCCTTTTTATGATTTGGGTTTTGTTACGGTAATATGCAGGACTATGGTGTATCCGTGTCTTTCTACAGAGCTCCGTATCTGGTGGACATTGATTCGGTGCAGGGGAAGAGGGTTTTGAAACTGGACGATGTGTCTGGAAACGGGAACGCCTGGAGGAATGCGGATGTGCTCTCGTTTAACACCGGTCACTGGTGGAGCCACAAGGGCGGTCTTCAAGGGTTAGCAATTTTAATCGTGATCATTACCTTGCTATACTGCAGAGATTACCGTTTTTCTCGTGTTTCCGAATCAGCTTACTAATCTTAGGAGACCAAACCAATCTCACCCCCATTTACAGACTTCTCAATTAAAGTCAGAGCAAAACTTTCCAAGAAATAATCTTACGCTAAAAAAATAAACTAACGAAAGACTACTATATATAGGTGAGTAATAAATACACTTCTTTTTAAAAAAAAATTGCATGTAAATTAACAAGTTTTATGACCTTGATGCCGTCCGGAGAACACTTTAATTATCTCAACTGTTCACTATAATAAAGTTCACTTTGAAGATCATGTTATCGAATATTGGTTTGTCAATTGTCGTACGAGAGGATCACATTTGCTGGCCGGATGGCTTAAAACTCCTATAAATTCGTTAAAGTTAAAGTGTATTGAGCTAAATATTTGGGTAAAGTCCAAAAATGCGGCTTTTGGGGTTTCTTCACTCATATTTTTGAAAATATTTGGATAAAAAGTTTTTTTTTTTTTAATTTATCTCTTTGAGACAAATTAAAAATTCATAAAAATAAAACATAAAATTAACAAACGCGAAAAAAAATTGAATCAAGAAAAAATCTCAAAAAACTTTAGCGGAGGGTAGCCTTAGCTCTTTAATTTGAAGGCCGACATAAAGATGTATGAATTATTGGGAGTGATGAATGTGTACGCAGGTGGGATTACATGGAATCGGGAGGGTCATTCTATCAAGATATGGATCGATTGGTTGCTTTAGAGAGAGGGCTAAGGACGTGGGCCAGATGGGTGGACGCCAATGTTGACTACAGTAGAACCAGGGTCTTCTTCCAATCCATCTCTCCCACTCACTACAAGTAAGTATCTCTCTCTCTCTCTCTCTCTCTCACACACACACACATTATTGGTTGTTGAATGCCAGCTCTCAGGCATTTGCTTTTTTGTTCACGGGGAAACTGAAAAGAGTGTCATTCATCAGTGCAGTATGATACTAGCTGTTATCCGATTTCAAGAAAATTGATAGCTGTAATCACCAAGAACCAGATCCGTTAAGTACTTATTTTTTTTATTTTACAAGATAAGTGATTCTGTCATAATATATTCTTTTTAATTTACTAAAAAATAAAAGTATTTATTTTCGTTAGGGAAACGGGTCCAATTATGCATTATCATGCATGAGAGTAAGTTATTGAAACCTTAATGCCGTTTTAAGCTTTACCTTAATTTTCACCATCACTTTACCCTTCTTGGCCCAAAGTATTCAGGCATCCGAAAGTAGTTTTATCCAAATGTGGATTGCCCGTTCATTGAAAAAACAGAGAGATTACTATTAGAATTGACTTTGGCACTCTCTTTTGGATAATTATACAAAAAATTGTTATTAAGGAACAAAACAAAAATAGGGACAAGAGAGAGCCATGTCACCCCACAAGAGCAAAACTACCGTTTTTTTTTTGGGTCTTTATTTACATATATTTAACGCAGTTCAAAAAAAATCACATGTATTTACAATGTGCTATATTTTTTGCGTAAAATTTTGGAAAAATAAAAGAGTCATGTCATAAATTTATGTGTGATATATCAGAGGTTGAATCAATTATTAGAAGAAGAATTACGCCAAAAATTAATATACACTATGGGAACATAAAACTTCCATCAAAGAGAAGCAAATGAAATGCTTTCATAAAAATACTCGTAGAATCGAGAATGACGTTTTCATTCTGTACATGTCAGATTATGAATTAATAATTTTCTTATATATCTTTCACTAAATAAAGACAAAAAATGGTGCGATAAAACAATAGTATTGATTACTTTCATCTGCTGTGTGTCTGAAACGGGTGGTGTGTAGTCACAAGGGTTAGTCCGATTGGTTGGTGAGTTTGCTTCCCGCACAATTGATCAAGGTTCTACTGTCAAACCGCAATAAAGTAATGTCTTATGAATTTCCTAGTCTGCTATTCCCGACATTGATGGCCTGTCTTTGACCGGATCGAGAAAGAAATTAGTCAAGATGCGCGTAAGCTGGTCCAGACATCCCTGAGCGTAAAAAAAAAAATGGTGGTGTGTTAGGTTTATGGTGATGTGTTAGGTTTCCAAGCTTTTCCAACCTTGTGAATATTTTAAAAGCATGGTGGGCCCATAACGCACATGTCCCAGGATAATCAGAATTTGGCTCCGATACCACTTGTTAGGAGTCTGATTCGCTTGAGGTTCTCCCATGTGCGGGAAGGCCCAATCCTCCACGGAGTCCGCACCACATCACATGGACCCAATATATATTGATGAGTCATCCAATTTTACTCGTTTTCTGTTTATCCGATGTAGGACTCAACCTTCACATATATTCCCAACAGTAGTAGTGTTGTCTAGTCCATGAAGGAACATGTGGGCATGGTGTTCACGCTATTTTCAGACACCAGTTTCGTCGGTGGAACCAAACATGTGCACTACGTGAATGGGACAAAAAAGTTACTCCAATGTCGGTAATGCAACCAAAGGAATAAGTAAATTTCTCCAATCATCCAACATTAATGTGTGATTAAGATTGATAAACGAGCCGATCAGCTAGTTATTTAAGCTTGATTTGTTGTAAAATATGTTCAGGTTTGATTTGTTTATGAGATGAGCTGATTTCAAACGATCTTCAAATTCGAGCCGTTCATGAACTGATCTCGAGTAACTTGAACTCGAGCAGTTTGATTTCTTTATCAGCCCTACTCACCGGTAGCCCGATCCCTGCTCCGTCTTCTCCCCCAGTCATTAATATTAGGCCCTTCTGAATTGCACGTTGAGCAATGGTGGAGTATCAGGACATGTAAAGTTCGTAAATTCGTAGTGTTAAAAGTATCGATGGTATAAAACTGTACATAGCGGAAAATTGGTTGCGCCCGCGAATTTTTCAAAATCAATTTAGCGCGAGAAAAGACTTCAAAAAAGCAACTGATCGAATCGGATGTACGAGTCGAGAGGCACGTGATTTTTCTTCTAAAAAATATCAGAGAGATACAAAACCGATCCGCAAGTGAAGACTACTTTTAAAACCCTTGCCTGATACAATAGTGATACACAATAGTTAATGTTAAGACCTCTCGATGTTTTTCTGTTTGCCACCAAAAACACATGCACGCAGGAGTCACTTTTGGCCTAAAATTCAGCATAATACCAACCATTTTCCCTAATTCTCAATCGCAGCCCGGGCGCCTGGAATGCTGGGGCAGTAACGAAGAGCTGCTACGGGGAGACTGTGCCGACAAGCGGCTCAACCTACCCGGGGATATACCCTGATCAAATGCAGGTGGTTCAGGAGGTGATAAATGAAATGAACACCCCTACGTTTCTGCTCGACATAACAACTCTGTCGGCGATGCGGAAAGACGCGCATCCCTCCATCTACAGCGGCGACCTGAGCCCCGAACAAAGGGCTAACCCTGACCGCTCCGCTGACTGCAGCCATTGGTGCCTCCCTGGCGTGCCCGATACTTGGAACCAATTGTTCTACACTGCTTTGTTCTTCTAAAGTTTTACTAGTATGATTTGGGTTTAGACTTTCTGTAGGTTATTTGGTATACACCTAGAAATTGGGGCAAATTGAACCTTAGATGTATGTCTCTCTTGTAAAATAAATAGTGCATTTGGGAATTGGGGGGCTTGTGTTGTTTCTTTCAGAAATAAGGCTGCTTGTTTTCCACGTTGACTAGTTGAAGTTTGAACAGAATTACTTAATTCATTACCACTGATGAATCAATATTTCTCTGTGTCCCTTTTCTCTCTTTATGTGATTCGTATGACTCAGTTTTCCGATGATGTCCCGTATCCAAAGACCAACCAATGCAATTGAGAAACTTGGCACCGGTCTAGGCAAGTCATCGCCCGGCATGTGCTTCTCACCCGGGCTTAGGAGAGACATGGCCCCGACATGTGCTTGTGACCCGCTTGGCTCCGGCACATCGCGCTTGACGCCACATACATCTTGGAAAGAAAGCTTCTGAATGTCTGAAAGTTCAAGAAATCTCCTTTCGCAACCGAAATGGTTTATTTAAGCTCTATTATCCTGACCCCAAGTGTTGGGGTCTAAAGATGGTTGCTTGGAAGGGAAAGAACAGGATTCAGTTGGACCGGCCAACTGGAGGTCTGCATTTTATCTAAAATATATAGGTTGAAGCACCTAATCATCCTCATACATTTTAGGGGAAATTAAACTAGGCTTAGAGGATTGACAACTCCATTTCAAACGAACAAATTTTGTAATTAACTGAAACAAAAGTCATCGTACTAGCAAAGGAGGTCACGGCTCGACCGCCAACTTGAAGTTTTACACGTATTACATCAACGGCACATTACACGGCTCAGACATTGACCTCATACAACATAACGATCAGATTGTCTGTTACAACACCAAACATTATTTTAGTTCCACACATTAACTAACAAACTTTCACACATCGGGATATCTAAAAGTCCCGTGAGAGCTTTAATTTCTACGATCAAACACGCATGAAAGACACTCCTTGAAACAGGGGTATTAGCTTTTGATCACAACTCCTGGAAAACTAATCATCCGGGGCAAGTTGTCAATAATCTTTGGTCCCAAATTCCCATTGGCGACTGACGATTTATGTTCATAAGCTGAAAGATGAACTCCAAGTGCTGCCCTACCAGAAGGATCAAGATTGTTTGACCAAGAAGCGTCCCACTCGATAGCCTTGGCTGTGCTACAAGCAATGCTTGCACCGCCTGGAACAGTCAACCTAGCCGGATTCTGCAAAAAGATTACCAGCAAAGCACACCTATCGGGTTACTATTCATGGCATTAATGTGAAGGGTATATGGAAGATTTAATTTAATTTTGGATTAATCACCTGTGGGAAGAACCTCTCAAAGATCATTCGGTAGTAGTAGGCTTCCTTTGTGGTTGGGGTATTGTGGGGATAGATATGTGTAGCATTAAGCATCATTTTATTGGTCACCTGAAAGTGAAATAGCATAAGAAAAACGCAAATATAACCATATCTGTTACAATGCATCCATTAAAAACAGGAAGAAAGGTAGGAGAGGACTACGTGTTTATCAGCATGGGCTTTGAGACCATCAATCCAGCTGTAACCGACACCATCGCTGAATTGCTCTTTCTGCCTATAAAGAATATGCTGCAGGGCATCAAACAGGACATGTTAATCTAAGCACATTCGCCAAAGCAAGAGTTTAAATGAAGAAGTGTTTTGATTTGGGATTGTTGACCTTTGGCAAATAGGGGTGTTCTTCATCATCAAAGGCCCTCCTCAGAACCCACTTCTCGATTCGCCCTTCTTCTCGGTTAATCTGATACATGTTTGATGAAAGTTAGTGAATCCTACGAATAAAGTACGTAAGTTTTTTACATACCAAACTACTTGGATCAAACGGTCTTTACCATCTTCCACTCAGGGTCGATGCTCATTGCAACATTGATAAATTCTTTATCCAGGAAGGGGACCCGAGCTTCTAGTCCCCAAGCAGATGTTGCTTTGTTAGCCCTCAAGCAATCATATTGATGGAGAGCTTTTATCTGCAAACAATAAACCAGAACAAGAACCATCTCACTTTTCCGATACATATGAAAGGTAGTTGACGTGTAGGATTGAAGGGTATTTTGCACCCCCTCCCATATCATAGATTATAGCCACATAGGAACTGTTACAACAAGATTAGCCCACAAAGTCCCTTTTTGAAATAGTCCTGTAATTGAAACAAAGATTTAATACCTTGCGACAAGTCTCGCGGTGGAATTCTTCTTTGTTGGGTGCCTTGTGGAAGTATAAATACCCACCGAAAACCTCATCAGAGCCTTCACCGGACAAGACCATCTTCACTCCCAACGACTTAATTTTACGGGACATGAGGAACATAGGAGTGCTTGCCCTTATTGTCGTCACATCATATGTTTCAATATGGTAAATGACATCTTCAATGGCATCAATGCCATCCTGCCCACATGCCCAAAGACAAATTTTTTCATCTTAAATAACTAAGAAGAAGGAACACAAAACAGTTGAGGTTGGGAAGGTGAAATTCTTTGTATTGATACCTGTACAGTGAAAGTAAACTCGTGGTGAACAGTACCCAAATAGTCAGCAACTTCTTTTCCGGCCTTCAAATCTGGTGAACCCTTTTCAACAAAAGCAAAGATTGGTATAAGATCTCGTATTCCTCTCTTTTTGTCTTCCCCAGAAAATACTCCAAATTTGTATCTAAAGATTGTGAGCTCACCTCGAGGCCAACACAGAAGGAATGGAGTTGAGAGCCCCATTGCTTTGCAGCCTTTGTGTCGGCCAAGTGACGGGCAGTGATGGAAGCCACCAAGGATGAGTCTAGTCCTCCAGAAAGAAGAACTCCAAAAGGCACATCAGTCATCAGCCTCTTAACAACAGCCTGCAATTTGGAACCAACCCATCGGTAATTTTGTTGAATACTTCCATCATAAGAGTAATTCTTAAATCATTTGTAAGTTCTCACATTTTCAAAGGCACGCCTTAATACAAGTGGATCATATGGGGTTGATGGAATAGCCTCAGAAAACCAGAGAGGGTTGTACCATCTACGAAGGCCGCCTTGTTTGCTGGAGTACAAGTGACCGGGTGGAAAAGTCTCAAAATGTTCACAGTCGTCGTTCAAGGCTTTCAGCTCAGACGCAATCCAAACAGATCCTGTACAAAAATAGAAATACCATAACTTTTGAAAATCAGAACTTGAATTGAATGAACAAGAAGATTCAACTAGTTACTAGTTTCAGGTTTGAATTTTATATCATTACCATCTTGTCCCCATCCGATGTAGAGGGACGTGATCCCTATGGCATCTCGGGCAGCAATGAAGCTGTTGTCACGGGTGTCCAGTAACACAAAAGAAAACATCCCATCCAACATGTCCACAAACTCTTCTCCATACTCTTCATACTAATGAACAAGAGTAAATTCATATTCAGTAACTGAAGAAACAAATCAAAAACTTTGTAGGGAAAAAGGAAATGTTTCTAAAATATGCTAAAGAGAGTACCCACCAAATGAGCGATAACCTCACAATCACTGCCAGTGCGGAACTTGTGATTAGGTAAGCGCTTACGCAGTTCCTCATGGTTGTAAATCTCTCCATTCACCTGGTTTCCACAATAACAACCTCCCTCACTTTAAAAATTGGACTTAAACTTCATACTTTCACAGAAAAACAAACGTATATACACGTGTTATGCCCCCCTACGTTCAATTAACTATTTCAAACTTGTCAATACGAAAGGGCCTTTGCCCTTTGGATTGTGGTTCCTCAACCAATCTCATCGCACCAAAAGTGATGAAATTTAGTGAGGAACAAAATGGATACGTAAAGATTCATTTTTTCTTCAATTACTAATCCTTTCTCACCATTTTCATCTCTTTCAGTTATCCAAATAAGTAGACTTAATTTTTTTTTTTTATCACTCTTCTCACCATCCAAAGGGACGATTAATTAATTTCCATTTGACCAAAATAAAAAAAGGGACGATTAATTCTATGACTTGAAAGTAACGCACTGTTACTACGATCGCCTTGTCTTCGTTGAAGAGAGGTTGATCACCGGAAGCGGGATCAACGATTGCCAACCGTTGATGCGACAAGTAGTAGTCACCGTGATGATATATCCCACTCCAGTCTGGACCACGATGCTTCAACCTATAAACACCAAACGGTTGCAAATAATTTCAATTTTCAAGTTTTTGGCAACCATAATTCATAGATCCACATGCAAAATATTGTCTATTAGTTGTCCCCCTTCGAGTCTACATTAAATTTAAACAACAGATGCACCAAAAGAAGAGGAGCTTCACATGGGCCAAATTATTCAATTCAAGGCCGATGTGGCAAATAAGCCAAATGACCTTTTTGTTTTGTCGTTATTCAATTTTTTTTCACATTTTATTTCCAATTCAATATTATCCATCATACTAGAAAAGAGGGTGTGAGCTTCTTTCGTCAAAGGGTCCCACTGAATTAATAAATTTGAAGTCAAAAGTGGTGGATCCGATTATTTAAGGTAATCTTTCATGAGTCATGAGAAAAAAGACAGTTGCTGCAAAGGCGTCAATCCAGCCATGTCCCACATCCCCAGATTCCATGATCAAGCTGATTAGCTGATAATCACTATTTCCTGATGGATACATAGGCAGCAAACCAACTTTATGATCACCATTTAATCAAATAAGTACTTGGGTTATGCTTAGAAGTCAGCAATCAAACAGAATAAATGTTAATCTCCTTTTACGAGATAGTAACAGACCCTTTGAATGATGAGAAATGGCGAAATAATAATGAGAGTCATTTCTCATCAAATTTGATCATTTTTTGTGAGATTGGGTCAGAAATGAGAAGTGTCCATCAAAAAAAATTTATTTGTTCTTTTCCCTTCATTTCTCACGAGAGAATAGCAGCAACTAATCGCGATCATTCAAAAGTATTTTGAACGATCTGAATATCAATGGAACTTTTCCTGAATATCAATAGAACTTCCTCGGAAAAGTTTCATTGATATTCAGATCATTCAAAACACTTTTAGACGGTTACAATTCGCTCCGTGAACAACGGAGTTGTTAAAAAGATTTTCTCTTCAGACAAAAATCTCAATCCAAATGAGACATGGGACAAGAAACTAAATTATTTCTTTTCTTTTTTCATGAAACCCCTCTATCCGTAGGGACCGTAAAACATCTGATCACTGGTGGTAACGACTAAGGACCCACAAGAAAACGAATCCCTTGTGCTCAAAACAATTACGGATAAAATAAAAAAGAGGGGAAATTAGTGAAGGGAAATTGCCTGCGGGAGAGCTCGAGGACGCGAACCCTTTTGGCCTGGGAGTCATCAGAGCAACCCAAAACTGCTAGTATCCCACACATGGCTACACAAAATGCTAATCCTTTCTAATTGGAAATTGTGCAAATTTAAGCAAGATGATGAATATATGTATCGAGAGGAGAATGAAAAGCCGCGACCTTGGAACAGAGAGGATTACGGGAAGTGGATAAAGAGAGGATTTAGAGAGAGAGAGAGAGAGAGAGAGAGAGAGAGAAAAGGGGGGGATGGGTATTTTTTCCGACGGTTTGGAATGATAGTAGCAGAGGCGGTGGATATTACAGCTTGAAGGGCCATCGTATTAATAGGCATTGAGTGGGCCAGAGTCACCCGGCAATGTTTCGCCGCATTTGGAATGAGATTTGATATTTTGACACGAGTGTAATCCGTCCCGAATCCGTTTGTTAAGCGGGACTAATAAAAAAGTATATCTATATGTATACTATGTCGTATAATATATTTTTAATATGTAACATAAGTTTATCAGATGAATATTATCTGGATTAATAGTATTACATCATTCATAATAATGCGGATTTCCCCCTTTTTACAACTTTGTATCCCGGATATGTTTAATCTGGTCCGTAAATATTTTAACCAAGCTAGAATCTCGATCATCATCAATATATAGTCTAACTCAGTGCTCGCATCCAATTGAAAAAAAAGAAAGTGATAACAGTATTATTATGCAAATGGAATATCTTACCAAGTGTATTACTAGTATTTTGAATATGTTTATTGAGATATTTTGCATAGACAGAACAGAATAATTGGATGATAATTACAAATTATTTTAACCAAATTACTATAGTTAATATGTGGTGAAGTCAGCTCAATTAGAGCATCTTCAGCCTAAGTCTTCAAATTGAAAATTCAAAATACTATTTTTTATTCAAAAAGTAAGTATCAAGAATGTAACTATTCACATCAACTCCAACCCCACTCTTCATTGGTAAATCTACTTTTTTAAATCTCATTCGTTCCGCTTTAGAACTAAAAAAATTTATGCATAACTTAAACTTGTAGTTCTGAAATTATTAGCAAAATATATCAATGAGTGGTCTTGTTTTTAAAGATTTCATGAATAATCTCTCCTTCGATCATATCCCTCCTCTTTATCCCATCTTAAATATGAGCTGCGTTGTTCACGGGGCTCCGTAAACAGAGCCTCCGCGCGCGCCCCATCTCACCGTTCGTCTCGTCAATAGACAGTCCAAATTTTAAAGAAACAATATCCGCACAAATAGTTTAACTGTTTAAACTATAAACTATTCGCGCAAATAGTTTCTTTAAAATCCGGACCGTCCAACACACGTTTGAATGGTTGAGATTGATCTGCTCCGCAAACACGGAGTCTCCGTGAATTAGATTTTCTCCTTTATTTATATCTCATTCTTTCTTCTACGTAAAATTTTAACCTCACCAGACCAGCCGTTAGTGCTAAAGCCTCAAACTAGAACAAATCTATATATCACGGTGATATCAAGGCAGTAAATACTTAATTCATGAGGGCAGGTCAAAAATTCGAATTGGAATTAAGTGCAACTATATGAATGAAAGACCTCAGTGCAATTGTATCAAGTCCATTTATCGTCCAAATGAAGACTGGAGAGAGAGAGAGAGAGAGAGAGAGAGTATCTACTGAGTGACCATAACTATTGTCAAAAGACAGTACGGCCTAGATTTCCTTTTGTTTTTTCTTATTCAAATTTTCGTTTTCGCATTTGTTAGTTCATGAATACCTTTTCAGTTATATTGATTTTATGAAAAATGAATTACGATAATATTGTACTGTAAGTTTCCCGTTCAGCTAAATAAGCCGCCTGGCTTATTTTTTTATCCTTATTCAAATTTTTTCGTATTTGTTAGATTTTCGTCAATTTTTTGGGGATTGTTGAATCGTCATGACATGAGGAATCTAAAAAGTAAAAAATTACGATCGAAACCTAATTTTTTTGAATAAAGACAAAAATAAGCCAATAAGTCAATTTTTTCGTCTTCATTCAAAAAAATGGATTTCGATCATAATTTTTTACTTTTTAGATTCTTATTGTCATGACGAAGCAATAATTCCTAAAAATTGACAAAAAAAAACTAACTAATACAAAAAAAATTTGAATAAGGACAAAAAAAATAAGCCAGTTGACTTATTTAACCGAACGGTTAGTAACATTTTAATAGGTAGAAAGAAAATAAAGAATGTGCTTCAGTTTACGGAAGATTCTTCGTATTTAGAAGGAAGAAAATGAAGCATGGTTGGAGGCCAACAATTCTTCCTGGTGAAGAAAAATAAGGACAAAAATGAAGTAATGGTTGGAGATGCTCTCATACAAGCTATGATTAAAGAGACTTAAAATGAAAGGGAATATATCATGACAATCTCACCCACTCTTTGATTTTTGATGGTGTAGCCGCATACGTACAAAAGGACAAAAATTAGGAGCGCTCATTAATATTATATATATGCTGATTATAATATCTCTCCTTTTAAATAAAGAAGTGAAATAGTACTCTATCTGTCTCAAAATGAAGCATGGTTGGAGGCCAACAATTCTTCCTAGTGAAGAAAAATAAGGACAAAAATGAAGTAATGGTTGGAGATGCTCTCACACAAGCTATGATTAGAGAGACTTAAATGAAAGGGAATATATCATGGCAATCTCACCCACTCTTTGATTTTTGATGGTGTAGCTGCATGCGTACAAAAGGACAAAAAATAGAAGCGCTCATTAACATTCTATATATGTTGATTATATCTCTCCTTTTTAAAAAAGAAGTGAAATAGTATTCCCCGGCCCCCTCCCAAAATGATACTCCAATTCGCAAAACGATGACTTAAAAATCATCAATTTTTTGAAAGAAAAAAAAGAAAGACTTTTTAGGTGTCTAAATAGTTGTCCGTGGAACCGTCCCGATATATATATATCTATATATCTATATATATATAATTGAGTTCTTTAACTTATTGAAAAAAGGTAGAAATTTTTCTTCAAAAAAACTATTATTTTGAAGTATTTGTTTTGCGAA
This sequence comes from Rhododendron mucronatum var. ripense, assembly GCA_019656295.1. NCBI lineage: Eukaryota > Viridiplantae > Streptophyta > Magnoliopsida > Ericales > Ericaceae > Rhododendron > Rhododendron mucronatum. The sequence continues at coordinate 967,545 of BPLT01000040.1, read as the reverse complement.
TCAGACTATCATTTTGGGATGGATGGAGTTATCGTTTACAGGGTTCTCAACCAAAGCATTGAAAACCAACTAGGGTAGGCTAGCACAACCAAAGCATTGAAAACCAACTAGCGTAGGCTAACACAGTGGGTCAACATTTTACACCATCTGTTGAGAGTTCACAAAGTCAAACGTATTTCGAATAGAATTGATTATTAAATTTTCGTCCTCGGTTTATTTTTTTTCATATAAATCTGTTTATTACTTATTTAGATTTGATTTAGTTGTTGCAAGCTGCACATGATTAATATAGTGTCTCATTATTACTTATGACTTTTTCAATGCATGCTCTTAATTACTGGTAGACATAAAGGTAAAAATGTTTTTAAAAAAAAGAAAAAGAAAGCATTTTATAATGATATCAGTAGTTGTTGCAATTTTATTTTCAATAACAGTCAACATTAATAATTTAAATATTTATTCGTGACGTATAAAAATAAATTTGCAGGAATGAGAATCCTAATTTCAAGACAAAAGAATCATAGCAGACCCAATCAACAGTCCAATATATTCTGAATAATTTCCGTGACCTCTCATGTGATGTAAAATAGGATTTACTATGATTTCATTTCACAATTTAAAATCGTTCCCTTTGTAACTCTTAATATAATTATTATCAGTTGTATAATAAAAATACAAGTTAATCAATCACACATCGACGTGTGTATTTGAACTGTTAAATTTTCTTGGAAGGTTGTAACCTAAAACAGATGGGCAATAGGTAAAGTAGTCTCTATCTACCTAAATGAGCAATATGGGACAAGTCTAACACCCCCCTCACGTGCAGAACGTGAAGATGACAAACCAGGAGACCAGAGACTTGCTCACGAGAAATGAGGTCACCCAAGACTTTGCTCTGATACCATGTTAAATTTTCTTAGAGGGTTCCAACCTTAAAACCAATTGACAATAGGTGGAGTAACCTCTAGAATATATTAAATAAGTTTGGGTGGCTTAAATAAGTGATGTGGAACAAATCTAACATGAACGAAACATATTTGACCATTTATTATTTTTCTTCTAAAATATATGATTCGGCCAAGTCTTTATCAATGTCGGATCAATCTTATTTTTCATGTAAATTACAAAAAGTGCCTACGGCATAAACGATCAATTAAGAAGATCACACTAGATCTCATTTTCCATCACTTGAAGGATTTGAGATAACATCACGTGAGATGATCTTCGTGATTGATACTTTAGACAGTAGTATGAATCATGAAGATCATGAAACTAAAAAATATCTTCACAATTTTAGAAACCAATCCTTACTTCTTTTTTTTTTTTTTTTGGGAATCTTATTTCCTATTAAATTGCACACAAGATAATCTTTAAAGTAATATAATTTAAAATATCCTTCGTAAAAAAATTTGAGGTGCTTAATTAAATTATCAATCATTCTACTTCCACACCCATTTACACACCCACACTTACAATAGAGGTGGAGCCCACACACACTACACATCAGTGTGTATGGGCCCACCTCTATTGTGAGTATGAGTGTGTAAATGGGTGTGGAGTTAGAATTTTTGTTAAACTATGTCCCTTTTTTATCCGTAACTCTATCGGTAAGAGGCAGCTTCAAAAAAAAAAAAAGAAACCATTTCAAAAAACCTCTCTCAATAAGAGAACATAATTTAATTAAGCACCTCAAACACAGCGGACTATGTGCTTGCAAGTATAGTAGACTGCAAGCACACAGTCCACTGTATTTGTTCTCTTATAGTAATCTTTTTATCCGTAATTGTTGAGTTGGTCGTCTTGAATGCCGCACTACTGGGTCTTCCCTATCGGACCCCGTCTACTCCGGTACCACTGCCCGCTGTGTCTTCTTGGCCCCATGTGGTGCTCAGTGATTCGCTTCTTGCTTTGCTTGTTTATTTGTTTATTACAATGGCACCCATGGAGTTCCAAATTTGGCAGAGGTAAGACTTTCTATCTTCTCCAGAAAATCTTCGTGCTGAGTCAGTGCCACAATTTTTTCTAATTTTACACATCAATACACGTGAAAAAAATGCACCCTTTTTCATACCTACCTACGGAAACCGACACACCAATCCGTAATCGGCTCAATTATTGCTCATTTGAAATTGTCTTGCTTGAAAGATAAGTCAAGCTAAAACATACTTGTTACTTGTTAGTTTCAACTGAAATCTACTAATAAACAGTTGTAAGTTGGGTCGGACGCCTGAGTTATCGAAAAGGTTTCAACGGAAATCTACCAATAAAACTGCTTGTCTCATTCCACTCATTTATCAACTCTATCTAAATTTCAATCGCGTGTAAATTGCATATTAAGCCCCTCAAGTTCATAAAGGCAACATTTTTGCTTCGTGTTTTTTGTGTTGAAAGGCTTGAAGGCTTACATTCTTGTGTAGTACCCGAAAAAGGAGGCTTCCATTATTGCTGTTGTCTAATGTCCTTGTGTTTGTTGATTGTCTGTGTAAATATAATATTTCTCGAGGGGGATAAGGTCAGTGGATATATGCGAATCTGATTCGAATAATAAAAAATTGTGAGGACCATTTTCTTTTTAGAATTTCACAAACCATAAACACTACCTACACAGACAGTTTGTGCACAAATAGCTTCAGGGGCCCACTACAGGGTTGCCACAAACAATTCAATCCCTCCATTGATTTTAAATTTGTTTTTTAATTGAGTCATTCAGCAAAAAACGAGCTCAATCCAATACTTCTAAGTACTTGATCCAATAGTCGGATTGAGCTGATTTTTTTTTTCTGAACGACTCTAAATATGGATTTGAATCTAATGGACGGCTTGGATCGTTTGTGAAAATCCCGTAGTGAGCCCCACAAGACACTTTGTGCACAATATGTGCATAAACTATCTGTATGGACAGCATCTCTCTCTTTTTTTTTTTTTGGTCAAGCGGAAAATAGGCAGCATCTCTCTTTCACAACCCTTGAACATTTTCTAATCATGCAATGAAAATATATAACAATTAAAGCGTGGAAAGCAGTGGCATTGACTAATGAGGAGTAGAAATTTACTAGTTTAGAGGAGAAAAAATGAGAGAGGTTAGATCAGTACACACGCATAAAGCGTGCCAACTTCGTGTGACTTTTCATAATAAGGGGAATACTTAATTGGATCCCTTATTAGTAGACGATTGACTTGATTATTCAAGTATTAATGTATTATCACAGAGACGTAATGATCATAAACTCTTTTAGGATTCCTACAATGAACCCTACGCGATTGTTAGTAATTCTGTTCAGGGATGAGTCCGCCTCTCTTGCTGTCTTTGTAAGCGATTCTTTAAGTTCAGAGATGTTTTTCGGCTTGAATTTGTCTTTGTGTTTGCTTGTGGTGTGCTTGCAAGTATAGTAGACTTTAGGTGGGCTTTGTTTAAGTCCATTCCTTGTAATTCTATTATTCTTGTATTTCTGATTCGTTTTGAATTTCTTAATGAAAATTTGTCTTTAAAAAAAAAAAAAAGAAAACATCAATCTATCAAATGGCATAAGCTCCTAGGCCCTTCTTTCTTTTCAACAGTTCAAATATCACAGCGGCAAATTTCACTGACACCCTGGATTTTACTAGAACCACACCGTCAACCCCTTTATTTTTACACCATCACACTGTACTCCCCTACTTTTCAATTATGCACTGAGAGCAAGTCCATCAACCAACTAGAGTAACCCTCGGGGCTAAAATTCACAAATTTCTAACATGTGTAAAACAAGCCGGAGAAAATCTTTTGTGGTTAGAGCTAGTTATAGCTCAATAAATCCCAACCCATTGCCCATCCAGATAAAGAGTGCGATTAATAATCTACAAGAACGAAGATTCGGTATTTGTTTTGTCTTTTTTCTCTCCATAGATTCAAACCACAAACCTTTCTATTGGAAGCCAAATGGTACTACCAGATGGTCTAAAGAAGTAAGAGTCATATCTCCACTAATATTATTACTATTCTAACAGTAGTGACTCTCCCGATAAAAAATGGTGACAAATTGAATAGTAGTAAGAAACGCAAATGATGGTGCATGGATCTAGTAACGAACTTGGGCGCTCAACTTGAAAATATTACTATATATATATTTTACATAACAGATAAGCTCCCGTGTAAGTATTAAAATGGAAGATATATGTCATCACATATCAGTATGTTCTTCTTTTTGCCTTTTATAATAAAAGAAAGGATATTAGGAAACACGGTCTCGATTCCCTGCATCTACGTGCCTACCCATAACTGTCTTTTATTACTATTATTATTTGTACATGCTGTAGTTGCCAGAGTGTTACAAACGTTATCTAGTGCTAGCAAAGCAGTTACCAGTGAACGAGAAACATTCTGTGATGCTCGAACAATTCTTGAATCAACACCATATATCCTAGGCTGGCCCTGGTCGGTTTGAGTTTTGAGAGAGAGTTTTTAGAGTAATGAGTGGAAAGAAATACATAGAGAAAATTTATTAGAAACCGTGTGGGTTTTGAGATCGCAAAACGAACAAGGCAGGATCTAATCCTATTTTGAGAATTGTCACCATATCTCGGATCGGCGGCAGGTGGTAAAATGATAAATCAAGTCATATATATAATTTGTGTAAATTGTGTGCATGTGCGTATTCGTGAACGGAAGCGCGAGTATAGAAGCGTTTTATGCACTTGATAAGACCCTAGCGCGGGGGGGGGGGGGGGAACACAGATAATTATGGCAGCTGATAATGTTAAAACCAAAATTATTGCTGCCAAAGCTCACCCATGTGAATTGACTTCTTTACCCTCCTACCATTTCACCCTACTTTACTCTCTCTCCAGAACAAACCCAATCAACCAAACCCCTCAACCACCCCTTCCACCACCGCCTCAACGCCTCCCTCCACCACCATCACTGTTATACCAAGTCGACCAAACCCCTCCCTCCACCTGATCCTTCGGCCCCTTCCTCACCTCTCTCAACTTCCGAAACCTCCTCGTCGTCGCCGCTCCCTCGACAGGGAATTCCTTTTCACGCACTTCACATCCCTGACGATTTACACCTTGACTATCACGCCGCCGTGGTTGACGAATTCTTGCAGCACGATTGGGGGCTTCAGCTTGCTCAAGCCCTCTCGGTTGAACACTAGCGACATCTTGTGCGACTTCACGCTCCCGTTGGCCAACATGGTCGCGGTTTCTAAATTCAACTCCAGCTCCCCTACCACGTCAAGCATCGAGATCCGGTTGTGTAGCCGCTCGATGTCATCCGGCGAGGTTTCAGAACTCGAGGGAGGAGAGGAGTCGGGGAGCAGCGAGGTTTTGGCTTCCGGTTCAATCAATGGGACTTCATCTGTGGAAAAACACATCATTGATCACTTCCATTAATGAATTTTCACTATGGTTTAATTCCTCCGTAATCGATGATTCAATTGATGATGACTCTGTTTTATTGCTTGGGCCTGGGCCCTCTTGTTGATCTCCTTGTTTTTTTTTTTTGGTAGTTCATGAGTTGGCAGTGGTTTGTGTGTTAGAGGATCAATCCCTATTTTCTTGAGTTAACTATTATGTGGAAGGGGTGGTCGATTGGGTTTGTTCAGGAGGGACGGAGAGAGAGAGAGAGAGGGTGAAATGGTAGGAGGGCAAAGAAGTCAATTCACATGGGTGAGTTTTGGCAGCAGCTGCCATAATTATTGATAAAGGAACAGATGTCCTTTCTTGGTTTTTTTTTTTTTTTTTGGGTGGGGGGAAGACTTGGGGGTAAGACTTCGAAGTCATGCATTTTCTAGATAATAGTACTCCCTCCGTCCGGATTTAATTGTCCCTAGTTCTATTCCAACCGGCTAAAAAACAGGTTATATCTTTAAATCTGTAAAGAATTTCATATCGAATATGGATCTTGTTTGATAAATCTCAATTAGTTCTATAATATAATATTTTTGAAATCACGTAAAATATTATAAATTGGAAGATATAATTGATTGAAAAATGACACAAACTCCAAAAAAAAAAAGACTATTAAAATCAAACGGAGGGAGAACTACTTTTGAGAGCATAGATAAGTATTGGTTAAGGAACAAATGTCCTTTCTTAAGGGGGAGGGAATATACACCGGACATTGGGAAGATCAAACACGTCAATCAATTTCTAGCAATGCCCAAACGAGTAATTATTCATCCTCTTTAGGTCTTGACTGGCATACGATTATTGCGTGATTTGGGTGTCAATTTTGTTGTGATGCTTTCTTTGTGTTGTGATTTTGTTTTACTCTTATCCTTTTAATTTCTTGTAATTCTTACATTTGATTAATAAAATTTCTTCCACCATTCAAAAAGAAAATGAGTAATTATTTAGAGGTCTTAGAACACCACCACGTGGTGGTGCCAAACTCTGTTATCTATCCCATATTTTTTTTGCCAGGTTCAAATGTTTAGTACTGAACTATAAAATCATACGTGTAGTATCCAAGACCACCCAATAATTTTTTGGGCCAAACATACAGCTGAGGAACCGTACGAGGAGATGGAAAGACTTGGGGGAAGACTTCGAAGTCATGAATTTTCTGGATAATAGTACTCCCTCCGTCCGGATTTAATTGTCTCTAATTCTATTTTAACCGGCTAAAAAATGGGTTATGTCTTTGAATCCGTAATAAATTTCATATTGAATATAGATCTTATTTGATAGATTTCGATTAGTTTTATAATACAATATTTTTCGAAATCATGTAAAATATTATAAATTAGAAGATATAATCGATTGAAAATGGCACGAACTCCAAAAAAAAAGACTATTAAATACAAACGGAGAGAGTACTACTTTTGAGAGCACATATAATTATTGGCAGAGGAACAGATGTCCTTTCTTGGGGGGGGGGGGGGGGGGGGGGGGGGGGGGGGGGGGTGGGGGGTCCTTTCTTGTTTGAGGGGGAGGGAATATACACCGGACATTTATCATACACGTCAATCAGTTTCTAGCAATGGCCAAATGAGTAATTATTCATCCTCTTTAGGTCTTGACTGGCATACGATTGTCGCGTGATCTGGGTGTCAATTTTGTTGGGATACTTTCTTTGTGTTGTGATGCCGTTTTACTCTTGTCCTTTTAATTTCTTGTAATCCTTACATTTGATTAATAAAATTTCCACCGCCATTCAAAATGAAAACGAGTAATTATTCAGAGGTCTTCGAGCACCGCCACATAGTGGTGCCTAACTTTGTCATCTATCCCATATTTTTGTCGGGTTCAAATGTTTAGTACTGAACTATAAAATCATACGTGGTAGTATCCAAGACCACCCAATAGCCAAATAGACAGCCGAGGAACCGTACAAGGGTATGGGAGGGAAATGCGGGGACGATCCTGAATCCCTGATGGAGCCCCTCCACACATGGGAGGTATTGCTGGGAGGCAGCACAGCAAGGACCCGCTCTGAAATTCCAAAAGTTAGTAAAGTATTCTGCCTGTGCTTCTTCTGTTTCATAAAATTTGTCAAGTTCGCAAAATGAAAATTTGAAAATAGCTGGCTTTATTCGGTTCCCTATTTAGTTTTAGTTTTGTTTCCAATCATTATCCTACTTCTTTTTTCAATCATTACCCTATTTTTCCAATTATTACTTTCTCATCTCTCTCTATCTCTCTCCAATCATTACCCATATTTTCAATAATTGCTCTATTTCTCTCTCCACCCACTACCAAAACTAAACTAAACTAAACTCCCAACCAGACACAACCAGCAATTTTTGCAAAAAATATTTTAAAAATTCAACGTACAATTTGTTAGACATTACTGAGTTTTTTTAGTTTATGATGATAAAAGTTTGAATTTTTTCTTGAGAGTGATAAAATAAATGAATGCTCTTTAGTTCTCGTGTCGGTCCTGCCGAACAAAGCATGGGGTCGGCCGATGGCTTGTGAACTACTCCCTCCGTCCCAGTTTGTTTGTCCAATTTCGATATACGTGCCTTTTAAAAAATTATCTATATCTCACAATCTATAATGTTTTACATAATTTCGAAAACATCATATTTTAGATCTAATTAAGATATATTAAACAAGATCCATTTTGCATATAAAAAACATAATAAATTGAAACATATAGACAATTTTGTAAGAAGTCCCAAATAGTGAAAAGGGACAAACAAACCGGGACGGAGGGAGTATTTTATAGCTCATCTATTATAATCGCCTCTCTAAATACGGAATAATCTTACATTAACTATATATCCAAACTCTCCACAGTAGTACTAAACTTCTAGAAAATTTCTTTCATGGAAAAGTTTAGGTGCAGCCAGTAGACTTTGTTCGGTTTGAGTTTTGGGGGAGATTTTTAAAAGTAATAAATTGAGAGATAGATAAAGAAAATTTATTGAGGACCATGCGCAGAGATTTTGAGTCCCACAAACGAACAAACCCATAGTGTCGCTGATTAGGTTGCGTTCTTTTGGTCTTAACTTAAACTTAAGTTTATTTTTTAATTCAATCCATTCTTCTAACTTAACTTTTATTGTAATTAATAATTACGTGTGTAATAGGCAATTAAGTTTAAGTTTACAAGAATGGATGAACTTAACTTATTTTCATTTAAGTTTTAAAAGGGGAGAAAAATAAGTTAAGTTTAAGTTAAGACCAAAAGAACGCAGCCTTTAGGCTCCGTTTGTTTGGACGTAAAATATTTTCCGGTAAAATGTTTTACATATTTACTGCATTCTATTGTAATTCTCACTGCTCAATTTCCTCGATCGTCAGTTCTGACTTCCAATAATCTCATATCATTTTACCTTTTAAACCCCCTCCTCTCTCTTTATACAGTTTTATTGATTTTTAAAAATATTTTTAAATGTCAATTAAACACCGAAAAATAAAAATTTAAAATATATTTTCTAAAACAACATTTTGCATCGAAACAAATGGATCAAGTTTGGAATGAAAAGTTGGGTTTTTGGAGCAGTAAAGCTACACGTACAGCAGGTTGTGTACAGCAGCCGCGCACAGACCGCGTTTGCGTCCGTCTCGGGTCCCGCAAAGATGATCGGAGCCGCTCATTTTGTTCAAAATACTTCGTTTAGGGTTCCTGTAAAAAATCATCTCAATCCGATATCGGAAAGGGTGTTTACAAATCATCCAACTTTGGTTCAAAACTTAGGCTAAATTTTGAACCAAAGTTGGATGATTTGTAAACACCCTTCCCGATATCGGATTGAGATGATTTTTTACAGAGACCCTAAACAAAGTATTTTGAACAAAATGAGCGGCTCCGATCATTTTTGCGGGACCCGAGACAGACGCAAACGCGGTCTGTGGCAGCTGCTGTACCCAACCTGTTGTACCTGTAGCAGTGTTCTTTTTGGAGATTGTAATATCCCAACCGTCGCGTCTGTGGTTATCCTGATGGCGGGGCTGACGCTTTGTGAGTTGTCAATTCAGCAATCTGTCCTTGTCAGAAAAGGATAAACGTAGAAGAAAACGAGTAGCTCATGCAAAAAAATTGACTAGGAAACCCGGGGTCAAGACTTGAAAACTTGAAACTTGGAGGTTTGCAATTTCTTCAAGTTTGACTGGGTTCTTCCCGCTAGCGGGACAGGTCATATTGGAGCGAGCCAACTGCCTTCGGTCCATCTTTTTATATTTTTTTTGATTCAAGACGAACGATTAATCCCGACGAAAAGATAAACAAAAAGTTACGAAAAGTAAAAATTATCAAAATAATTTCCAGACTTATAAGTAAAAAGGACGCGGCATTAGAAGAATGATTTGAATGTTAAAACATGCTCGATATTATTTGAAGCAAATTATGTGCAATTCATGAGGTGGCAGATCAGGTACTCAAAACTCAATGGACAGGCATTTTAAAATTCTATCCTCCTGTACGAGGCACGTTTTGGATTTTTTTATTTTTCTTTATTTATATTCACGATGTTTGGATAACTACCACCAAGTGGTCCTCAACTATTATACTGAAAATAATGATATATTTTTATTTAAAAATATGAATTATTAAAAATGATTGAAGAACTTTCTGTAGAAAACTAAGTTCAATTTGAATTTTTCGTAATACACCGAAAATAAATAGTATTTTATGAAGAGGATGAGCATTAATCAGTCACGAAAATAAATGTTTTAAAGAATAATTAAGTGTTTTCCAATATTTGAAACACCTAGTTGTTTTAGAGTATTCTTCTAGTGTAAACTTTGAAGTTTCTGGGTGTGATCAATTGTTATAAAGTTGGTTCATGTAATGATCTGCGCAGGCTGGCTTGTTAACCCTTTGCACAGACTCGTGACTCAAAAGATTAGTTTCAAGTTATACAGTAGTTAGTTGTGGTACATTATATACTTGTCCAACAAAATAAAACGAGTTATGCATATCCCTGTCAGGACCATTTGAATTATGAAAAGGCAAAAAGCTTAAAATCAGAGTTGGAACAATAATGCAACCCCGTACCATTGACAACATCAACGGATTTGACCAAGTGAGCATTAGTAAGCAATAAGTGTTTCTCCTTTATGAGATCGCTCGTTAGAATCCATCGCATGCTAACCATTACAAACCTTGGGCATATTAGAGGGTTTGTTCAGTCGTTAATTTTAAGACACGAAAAATTAGTTAAAATACGTGTAAATTGAGCCAAACATTCGGTTCTGGAAGACAATAATTGGATTAGCACTGTGGGTGAGGATGGGACAGAATAGCGACGTGGCGATCGGATGCGATAATATAATTTAGTAAATGATATGTGGCGTAACGATCGGGTTTTTTTGGTTTGACAGTTTAGCATTACCTAACCTTTTAGATTTTTAAAGGAAAAAAAAAAACTGATTGAGAAGAGCTGAAAACGATTAGCCACATGTGAGGTTTGTCAAAAGCCGATGATAACGAAGTTTTGTTTGGCATGCAAAGCTTTAACAAAACGACACAAACCGGAGTACCAGTTGGACCACGAGGCATCAGTCGGACCACCAAGCGTCACCACTAAACACCGCCTAAAATTTGGCCCCCGGACAAGTTACGTGCACACCATCCGTACCGTGACAGTGGATTAGTATTACAGTCACAAAAGTCTATAATAGAGGAGAAATTTTTGGTACCGGGTGGGTATATCTCATGCAGTATTCGTTCAGCATATTAAAGCCGTCTAATATACTTTTGGATGTTCAAATTGAAACTCTCTCTCTCTCTCTCTCATTTTTCTCTATCCAAATTCGAGCCGTCCAAAAACGCAATGAACGGCTCGGATGCGCCAAACAAACACTGGTACCCATCCGACGTTGAAATTTTTTTCATAATAGAGAGTCTATTTTAGAAAGCTACTACCTACTACATAATGTGCATGTACAACCATTATGCATTGTTTTCTTCCTTTTTCAAAAAGAATTTTTTAAAAAATTCTTCCTAAATTCCCCCTAGATTCTCCATACTTTCAATATTTCTCTCTCTATCTCTCTCTCTCTACTTGTTATCTCTACTATTTTTTTAAAAACTTTTCAAATCTCAGACCGAACACAACATTAAATTTTTCAAAAGGGAGTTAATTTTCACACTATTTTTTTAAATTTACATTTCATTTTTTGCCTTTTAGCAAAAATAAATAAATAAAATACCCATATATTTTCAACACTATAAAACGAAAATCTAGTGTGGATATAAAAAAAAAGAGTGAAAATCATTCCCTTTTCCGAAAATCTAAAACACTTACCAGACTAACCTTAACACATCTCATTACTTCTTGGTTCTACTATAGTTCGCAAACGATTGGTGAGGTCTTCCTTCTATTCCATATTACCTCCGAGCACAAAAAGCCGCATCCCGCAAACAGGGGGCACAATTGGAAAAATCAACGAAAGTTTTCCAAATCAGTTTGGACGTCTAACGTGTCTTTCATTATACCAGGGGTGGATGTGACTATATTATCAATGAAGTTTAATTTAGTTTGTGAATTGAATGTGAAGACTCTTACCTCTTATTTGTTAAATTGAGTAACAAAAAGTAAAGTTTTCCAAATCAAAGTTTAATTTAGTTTGTGAATTGAATGTGAAGACTCTTACCTCTTATTTGTTAAATTGAGTAACAAAAAGTAAAGTTTTCCAAATCGGTTTGAACGTCCAATGTCTTTCATTATACCAGGGATGGATGTGACTATATTATCAACGAAGTTTTATTTAGTGTGTGAATTGAATGCGAAGACCCTTACGGTCCGTTTGGATGGAGGATTTGTTTTGGGTGGATTTGTAATGAGGGGAGATTTGAAGGTGGATATGTAATGAGGGGTGATATGTTAATAAGGGTGGATTTGTAATGAGGTGTTTGGATGAATTTTTGAGAAGGGGGATTTAGAAGGTGGATATGATGAGATAAGGTGTTAAATGACTTATTTGCCCTCACTTTAGTATTTTAATGGACAAATTACGTTTATTTCATTATAATTACATTAAACACATATATGCAATTAATTATTGCATAAATTTGAATAAAATTATTTTTTAAATATTTTAACCTTTTCTGATTTATTATTTTTAAAAATCCGAATTATTTATTTTAAATTTAGTAATTAAAAAGTACATTTCGTAATTACAGTAAATACATATTTAGAACTAATTATTGCATAAATTTAAATGTAATCATATTAAATCTTGTTTAATAAATTTATTAACTATTTGCCTTAATTTTATGTATGATCGGCCACAACTGAGACATTTCCAGGACATGAAATTTCCCAATTTTAATCGTTGGGGCCATTGCTTTGTTCGACAAGAAAACTAGAAGTTTGAAGTTATAAGAGGGTGGCTGAAGAATAAGTTCGTACTTTTGATAATACGTGTTTGAGGAATAAATTTATACCATTCCGGTTTGTATCTCAAGTAATTATATTTATTTGAGATTACTAATGTTTTTCTACATAATGTAGTCTTCATTTTCAAATTGGGGAAATTAAACTTACAACTTTATTCCGAATCGAATAGAAGTGCGAACAAAATACAAGCTACGAAACCTAAAAAAAAAACTAGAACAAAGTATGTTGATAGACTTTGTTGATGTTGAACTTGCAAATAACTTGTGGATGTGGAAGTATCGTCACTTGATTGATGTTTGGCTCGGACCGATTGCATTTGAATGAGCCGATAGTTTTCCTCATGGAACTGTAACATTGCTCCTTCTGCTTCATCAAACGAGTTGTATCTTTTCGTCAAGTTTTTTGGGTATCCATTAATCTGCAGTTCCGCGGTCTCCCAACTTGTATAGATTCCCGTATAACGGCCAACGAAAACCACCCAAAAGTACTGTTTATCTTCACTTGTCATTGTAAGGCAACCAAGAAACAGAATACCAGCATGTAGCAACTAGTAGTAGCCACAGCAGAGGGTAAACAGCAGAACTAGACTGCTCTAATAGCAGCCAAGATAGAGATTGTAAGGCAAGCAAGAAACAACCAAAAACTGTCGAAGAAACAGCACCAACGGTGCCCAAAAACAACACCAAAATTGGCCATTAATTGCCCAAAAACACTGGCTAACAAAGTGTATCAAAACTGTCCAAGAAACAACAAAAAAAATGGCCAAAAACCAGCAACAAATGTTCGGTTGAAACCAACATGCAAACCTTGCCAATCTTACCACAAGACTAAGCCAAAGAAAGTGCACCAAAACAGTCCAACAAATAGCCAAAAAACTGCCAAACAAACAGATAAAAAACCTGCCAGAAAGCAGCCAGGAAGGTGTCTAGAAAAACTGAACCAAAACAGTCCACGTTACAGCCGAAAAATAGATGTTACAGCCGGAAAACAGCAAACACAATAGGAAAACCAGATTTACTATTCAAACAGCCCATAAACCTGGGCCAAAAAATAGCCCTTAAACCTGCTAAAAAGTTGCCCAAAAAAAAAATAGCCCATAAACCAGCCAAATAGCAGCCAAACTTCCAAAAAAATAAAAAGCCCATAAACCAACAAAAAAATAACCCATAAACCAGATACAAATCAGCAACAAAGCAGCCCAGAAACCATCAAAGCAACCCATAAACCTGCCGAATAAAACATGCTCAAAACAGCCCATAATCACTCAAATAAACTGCCCAGAAACAGTTATAAGCCTGCACACACACTCACATACACACAAAAACTGCACTGTCCAGGATACTACACACACTAGTATCCTATCTTCTCATCTTTCACAAAACAGTCAGAAAGTTGCACAAGTTATCAAGTCTTGGGCTCAGACAATTCTAGCATAGTCAAAGTAGCACTACCATTTGCAACTAAGCTGCCATTAAGGCCGTCAAAATTGGCAAAAGCAATACCAACTAATACATTGTATTTATCCTTGCATCATTGCCCAATAAAACAACACAAAAAACATGCCATAATATAGCAGAAACAAGGCTTTCATTGTTGCCAATATCAGTACGAACTAATACAATTTCAGGCTATTAACATTGCATCATCATTGCCCTACATATAAAGCATCATCATTGTTGCCCTAAAATATTCCACAAAAAGGGCCCTATACCCCTCATTGTATCACATGGATCATCATCGTTGCCTAAACAATTTTCAAGTAATGCTTAATTACAACGCCAAGAAAGGGGCATATTCCTTCAAATAAACAACACGGTGCAGGCTATTAAAACCTTTTTTCATTACATACATGGCATAGAAAATAAATATAGAAGACATTGCCCTCACTATTAAAAACTTTTTTCGGATATACTATCAAGTAGTGTTATCCCTATGAACATCATTTTCACAAACATCCAAAACTGTCATTACACTCATTACAGTTTGCAATTTTTATCTTGACTACATTGGTACTTTTTGGTTTCCAATATTTGCCTTCCTATTAGTAAGAAAGTATAATTTGAAGCCCAAACCAAGTATTACAAACTAATATATATTGACCCGTGCCATATCCCAATCCATGCTAACTTAAGATACACATTTCTGCGGCGTGTCCCCGATGTGTCCCCCACGTACAATTTGGTAAATTTAACTAGAGTTGCCACATGGCATGTCCTCAACGTGTCGTTTGTCCTGTGTCAAACATGGATATGGCGACCAATGAGGCCTGACGGTGCTTCATAGGTAATTGGCATTGCCTAAATTATCAACACAATAATGTTCGACTAGAAATTTTCAGTCAGCAAGCTAATGCAAAAATCCTAACACGACACGCGAGCCTTGGTAACAATCATGGAAATTTCGAGTGAAAAGAGGATGCCAATAACATGGAAAGCTGAAAAGAATATGTTTTATACAGAAGGGCTTCTCAAAAAAAAAAAAAAAACTGAAGCTCTATGGCTATCTATACCTTAGAGACAGTTTAGTTGTTGAACAAAATGAGATCAAAAAATAACTATTTAGAGTTAGGGCAACTCAGATCTACAGACCAATCACTTCCAACTTCATATATAGGAAAATTTTCCTTCCAACCCTTAAACTAGACTACCTTTTTAGCAAGGATATTGTCAACAAATACTCAAATTCTGTATGGAGGAAAATGTGCAGTAGTTTTCCAGTTCGGCAAGAATAATTCATACACTGTCCATTTTATACAACTAAAGCACAAGCCTGGATCTCCCATTTATCCCGAGCGAATCAGCGTATACCAAGTGATGATTCTTTCAACTTGTTCCACTTGGTCGTATTAGCCGATCAAAAAAGTGGGGAAAAAAACTATTTGTTCAAGATTTATAGGGCAACTCAGATCTACAAACCGTAGAACAAAATTAGGGTAAAATCACCATATGAAGTTTCAACATTTTAGGCAACTCAGATGCAAGCTATGGAGTACCATGGGTGGAAAATCATAGCCAACATCAAAAACCCCCAAATCAACCCCATCAAACACAGAACATCTTCAAAAACCACAAAAACGATCGCAAATGAAGTGAACAACCATACCTCAGCCCGTGTAAAGAGGAAGATGAGGGAGAGTTGTAACCGTCGGTAAGGCGGTGGAGTCACCGGAGTTCTTCGGCGACTTCCTCTTTTCTCTCTCTCTCTCTTCTCTCTCTTCGTTGGTCTGGGTAAAAGAATATGATGAAACAAGAAATGGGATGAGAAAGGATAAATGGAAGGGGGATTTGGAGGGGTAAAACCGTCTCAAAACCTCCCGGATTTGCCAACGACAGGGTCGGACCTCGCCTTCACAAATCCGGCTTCAGCCGGAGATGAATCATCTACAGTATTTATCTCCACCTTCCAAAAATCTGAACCAAACACCTGATTTGAGCCACAGCCGGAGTAGAAATCCGGGGGATTCACATATCCCCCTTCATCTGATCCATCCAAACAGGCTGTTAGCTCTTACTCCTATTTGTTAAATTGAGTAACAAAAAGTTTTCCAAATCGGTTTGGACGTCCAACGTCTTTCATCGATTTTTGAGCTTGAAAAAGAAGGTAATTTCAAGCTCAAAAATCTTGTGTTTATGCAAATAATTTTTCTACCAATATGAATATTTTTTGATAAATCTCATTAGGGATATTTTATATTTCATTTTCATTATATTTGAGTTTAAAAATTGAAAAAAAAGAACTTTTATAAAAGGAATGTAAACTGGAACGGGACCTAAGTTTGAATTAACGTGAAGACCTCTGCTCCTATCATTTGTTTCACCAAAATAACCATTCTAGTGCTAAAGTCTAAAACTATAACAAATTTACGACAACAACACATGAAATCTCACTTTCAATCTAGTTTAACATCTGAGAATTAAGGTGCCGCATCATTCCTAATCCCCCCCCCCCCCCCCCTCCCTCTCCCTCCCTCTCTCTCTCTCTCTCTCTCTAACCCTAAAGAAGCCGTCGCCCCCATCTCTCTTCTTCCCCTCCCCCCCAGGGTTTTATGCCCTAATGGGTGACGGGAGGGGAGGGGTTTTCTCCCTCTCGTGGGATTTTTCAATCTCTTGATTATAGATCTCAAAGGTTTTCTCTCTTTTCCTCTTCACCCCCATCCTCTTCCTCTCCAAACCACCATCCGCCGGCCCTCCTCCGTCTCTTTCGTCGTGCAGTCCAACGACTTTTGGATGTAGGGGCTTGCAAATCATGGTTGTCGGAGGCATCCTCCTCCCGCCGGAGTAGGAGATCTAGGTGGGTGGATGAAGTCTGCTCTGGTACGGCGGACTCTGTCCGGATCCGTTACCGGTTTTTTTTCTTTTTTCTGGTTCTTTTCTTTGGTGTCCCCTGTGTGTGATTTCTCCCTGTTTGTGGGGCTTCTATCACCCCTATGTGGGAGTTTTTGGTTGTTTTTTGCAATACTCCGTCTGTTTGGAGCGATTGATTTAGTTGGAGTTGGGTATAGTCTTTGAACTGAGTCCCCTCCTATTTGGTTTCTTGATCCTTTGTTTAGGGATAGAGTTTCCTCTTGATGTACTGTTTCTTGAATTTATAATATCACCTGTTATCGTTGTGGCCAAAAAAAAAAAATCTAGTTTAACACCTATGGTTTTAATCCTCTCCACATACCATTAGTCCAGTCACAAGACTCACAGCCCGAATTGAAGGGCTACGAACTCTCCTAGGGGATTGACTCTCCTCTCGCACCTCTCTCTTTAACTTAAAAGAAGCCGCCGTCACTCATTTTCCTCTTTCCCCTCTCCCTAGGGTTTTACTTCTAAATGGGTGATGGGAGGGGAGGGATTTCTCCCCTTCGTGGCGGGGTTTTTCCATCTCCCGATCCTAGATTTCGGAGGTTTTCTCTTCTTCTCCCTTCACCCCCATCCTCCTCCTTCCCAAACCACCATCCACCGCCCCTTCTCCGACTTTTTCGTCGTGAAGTCTATTGTTGTTCGAGATAGTGCTTTGCATCGTGGTCATTGAAGGCGTCCTCCCCCCGCTAGAGTAGGAGATCTAGGTTGGTGAATGAATTCTGCTCCTGTATGACGGACTCCCGTTCGATTTTGTTAATGGTTTTTTCTTTTTCTAATTCTCTTCTTTGGTGTTCCCTGTGTGGGATTTCTTCCCGTTTGTGGGGCTTCTTTCACTTATTTGTGGAAGTTTTTTGTTGTTTTCCGTAGTGCTCCGTTTGTTTGGAGAGATGGGCTTAGTTGGAGTTGGGGGTGGTCTTTAGACTAAGGACTTGTTTGATAACCTAAATTCAGCACTTAATATTGAATCAATTAAGTAATAAGTGATTCAGTAGGTTTGATAATTACATTTTACATTGCTTAACAAATTAAGTACCACTTAAAATATAGGCCAAAAAGTTGAAAAAAATTAAGTAGCTTTGAGCTACTTAATTCTTGCTGAATTTTTGTATACTTACATTCAATTATCATACTACCACCACAACCACTCCCACCCACATCGCCACTACTCCACTACCACCACCACCACCACCGCCACCACCACCACCACCTCCACTACCACCACTCCACCACCAACACCTCCACCATTACCACCACCTCCACCACAACATCACCACTACTAGCTTCACCACCTCCACCACTTCCTCCACTAGCACCACCACCACCACCACTTCCTCTACTACCACCACCACCACTACCTCCACTACCACCACTCCTCCTCCACCACCACCACCACCTCCACCACTCCACCTCCACCACATCACCACCACCAGCTCCACCACCACTCCACCACCACCGCCACTTCCTCCACTACCACCACCACTGCTCCACCATTACCATCACCACCACCAGCTCCACTACTCATCCACCACCACCACTGCTCCTACCATCACCTCCACCACTCCACCACTCCACCACCATCATCACAATCATCACCACCACCGCCATTCCACCACCACCACCATCACTACACCACCACCACCACTCCACCACAACCATTACCAACACTACACCACCACTCCTACCACCTCCACCACTCCACCACCATTACAAAAAGTATATTGTGACCGTTAGTAAATTAAGAGAGAATTGGAATAAAATTAATTCATTATTTTTTTAATTCAGTACTTAATATATTTATCAAACAGCTTTTCAGTTTAAAAATTTCATCATTCAGTTTTCAGTAATTAATTTTTTAGCTTTCAATTTCAGTTTTATCAAACAGGGTCTCCTCTTGTTTGGCTTCTTGATCCCTTGTTTAGGGATGGAGTTTCCTATTGTTTCTTTGATCTATAATATCACATGTTATCGTTTTGAAAAGAAAGAAAGAAAAAAAACATCTACGATTCTACGGTCTTGAATCTCATTTTTATAACAAAAAAAAATTCATTTTTATATAAATTAAAAACGTGACGACTCTCTCCTATTGTTTGATTCACCAAAATAAATGTTGTAGTCCCATTTGTTTTGCTTTAGTGCTAAAGCCTAAAACTCTTACAAATTTATCACTGTGATATCAAGGTATAACCTTAATTCGTGAAGTCCGGTAACGGTAGAAGTTTGAATCAGAATTAAGTGCAACTATGAAGGGAAGATCTCAGTGCAATTGTATCAAGTCGTTTTATCGTCCAAATGAAGAGGGAGAAAGAGATAGTAGGTGATCTACTTAGTGATCATAACTTTTGTCAAGACAATATGGCCTTTTTTTTATTTTTTTATTTTGTCATTATTCTTTTTTTATTTTGGCAAGTGTAAGTTTTGCATTAAACTTTTATAAATTATTGATTTATCTCGACGAGAGAAATCAAAAAAGTAAAAAATTATGACGTTTACCCAATTTTTGTAGGAAATGTCAACCATTGCATTTCATATATACCCACTAGCGCATGCCCGAACTTGAAGGTACGGCTCGAACAATCAGCACACATTAATAAATACTAAATTTGCATGCAATATTTTAAACCACCTGTCCAACAAATTCAACAAACTAAAACGCATAAAACAAATTCAAACGCATAATACTTGATCAAATCAAAAAACACCATCCAAAACACCAATGAAAAAAAATGATACACATTAATGAAAATGAGATATATAGAGGAGATATCAGAAATGAAAACATGAAATATGTCATATTCACACGCAAATGGTATCTCTAGAAAAGTCTGCCCACAAACATAACTAATGTCGAACGTGTCCAAATATTCTCACTATAACTATCCAAAACATCTTTGTATCAACTTCTACATACCAATTCCGAGTATGCACAACAATCTGGTTACATTTGAGAACACTAAATCAAAATTTAAGTATGAGAATAAACATTTGAACACTAAAAATGTTCAAGACTGTAGCTACCTTATTAGTCCGCCACTGTCTTAATATAGTCTTATTGATCGTTATATAGATAGCCTAGTTGAATTGGGGGAGGAATTTGATAACTGGAGTAATTGTATTCCGGTATTTGAATTAATTCAGTAATCTAATGCATGAAACAATTATTTTGAAAATTTTATCGAAGACAACATTTCTTACTTTTAATGGTTGACCCAGGAATCTCAAATTATCATGGGGTATGGGAGGGATCAAATTTTCACTCAATCTGAGAATGTGATTCCCGATTTAATATGTCATAAGGAATCACATTCCTATTCCTATTCCTATTTCTCCTAAACGTCGAAATTATAGAAGTATATGGCATTGCATTCCCGTTCTTGTTTCTTACAAACATCATAACCATAGAAATTAAGGCATCATAGATCCAATTCTACTACTAGGCAATGGATTGCTCTTCGGCCCGACCTGCTTTATTTTGTGGATCTCCAAAATACTTAAGAATCAGGACTTTGGGGGCCCATAAACTATTATTTAAGATTGCATCCTCAAAACACAGCCTACATTGAATTGGGCTTAGGCCCATTCTTCAATAGGGCTTGTACGCTTCATTTTGGGTGAAACGGTAAGAGGAGTAAGTCCGATAAAAGGGACCAGGCCCAATAAACGTTTTATTAGGGGTTCATATTTAATCTCAGCCGCTCATCCACAAAAAACCATATTAGCCGTCCGATGTACCACCACCCGTCCCCTATAAATCAACTTCCAGGCAGGCTCTTCCCAAACTTGTCTTCTTCTTCGCAGCAGTCATGAGAATTAGGGTTTAGGTCATTCCTCCTCCGCGCTCTCTCTCTCTCTCTCTCTCTCTCTCTCTCTCTCTCCGTTCTGTTGATTTTTGTACTTTTTTTTTATACTGATTTCGGTATCGTACCTTTCTTCTTCTTCTTTCATGATTTTACTTTTCTAGATCTGATTCAAAGGTTGTATATTTGGCTACTGTATATACGAAAGGACTCATATTTATATGGATGGGTATACGTATGAAGGAGGCTTCGCTATCTGGTCGGCGAGATTAATTTAGTTCTTGCCCGACTCGTTCCCTAGAAGCGAAAGTAATCGTGTTGCCCTTTGTTTTTATCTGTCGAGGGGCACTCTTTTGTTGCCTCTTGAAAACCTTGGGGCAACTATATTTCATATACGTACAACACATGTGGTATATCTTTCTGTATGTGATTTTGTCTCTGTTTTGTATGGAAGGAAGGCTATTGGACAACGATGATGAGTAAATACAGACCTGTAATGATTTGCGAATATGATCGCAGATTTATTGAACATCTAAGGGACTGAGTTGTTCTAGCTCCTATATTTTTCAACTGTATTTTGTGTATTTTTTTGTTTTTGTGTTTGGGGTTTTGTTACTACTTTTTAGTTTGATTTTGAATTTGTAGAAAATTCTTCATGGCTTCACTTTTTAAGTACGGTTCTGCTTGGACAAATACGATGATGTTTGTGTCGGGCTGTTTCAAGTGGAGCTAGAAATTGTTCCCCTCGCTATCCGGTGAGTCATTTTATGGTTCATCTGGACGTTGGGGAACCACATTCTACGCATGAGTATTTAAAGTGTTTATTCTCATCTGCGATTTTCGTTGCTTATTGAGGGCTTAGTTTTATGACGAATGAGATTGAGCCATGAGATTCTTACCTGGCAAGTAATTGATCTGTGGGGATTAGTTTTGTTGCCATTATATTTACCGAGAATGGCATTCGAATTACAGCAATTTTAGAGCTGGGATATGGTGCAATAATCTTACAGACAAGATCTATAACAAAGTATGAAAGTTGCCGATCGAAAAAACAACAATTGATAAAAGTTTATATGAAAGTTGCTGATCATTGCAACATCGAAAATACAAGTTGATGGGGTTTCTTACAGATGATGACCTCTGTTCCATTGACTATATTGAGAAACTCAGAGGCCAGGAATTGAATAGAATGTGAGTTACTGGTAAAACAGAGTGGATGATCTACTTCAGGTTGTTGCTTTTGGAAAGCAGTGTTACAGTTGTTGGTTAAACATTGTGATGCAACAATGGGAGGACATAGGTTCTAGTTGGTTTAAATGAAATGAAAGTTACAAGGTGGGTAACATGAAGCTTCACGAAATTTGTTTGAAATTTCCCTATCGATACCCTGCAATACCATTGTTTGCGGACTATTTCCTTCAAGTGGCATGGGCCTTTTAATCTTTTGGTTTCCCTGATCAAAGGAAAAGATCTTTTGATTCCAAATGTTGATTATTTTGGGTGGCAATTCCGTTTTACTTAGCTTCCTTCTATTGTTTACTCATCAAGCTCTGCCTTTTCAAATGAAAAGAAGCTATCATTCAATTTCAATTTTCTTGTGCTGCCACCGCATTTGGAGACTGTTTTTTTATTCTGTAAACATAAGTGTTGCAAAAAAGGCGGTGTCGCTACTTGACTTTTCCTAATGATTATGAGTTATGATGAGAGAAATATGCAAGATAAAATTCTTCAGGTTCAACCTCGTTATGGTGCAAGATACAATTCGCTATGCCTTTTGATAAATAGAGACCATTCTGTGGTTTCTTTGATTTGATGGAGAAAAGAGAAAATTGGAAGGTAATTCGTAGCTGGAGCCTAAGGCCCAAACTGGCTAGCTTGCAAGTCCTCACCCAAATTTATATGAACACTGCTTATTCATAGTCTGAATTTGAATTGCAAGAAGTGGCATATTGACTGCCCATTTTGAAACCTTCCTGTCAGTAGGCAAGGATCACTTGCTCTGTTAATTCAGTAGAGGAGCCAGGGATGGTAGTTGAAACGGGCTGAACCATAAGGAATTTTTTTGGAGGAATTTGTTAGACTCCCCGGTGAGATTTTATGGTTCATACGGATGTTGGGGAACTACATTTGTCTAAATGAGTTTGTGTTTATTTTTCATAGAGATTTGCTCAATGAGGAGTTGTTTCTAGTAATACTGAATGTGATGGAGCTTATGAGATTCTTTTCTGTCAAGTAATCGATCAAATTATGTAGCCGATCATTTGCTGTTCCTATTACACTATCTGGTCTCTTCACTGAATGACATACAAATTAAAAGAAATGAAGAGGATTGATACGGAGTACTTAGCAATGCTATTAAACTGACCAAGACAGTCTTCTTTCCGTAGTACCCTTCATTCTTTTGGTTTCAATTATCAATGATTTTACTCTGTGACTTGTCTTGTGATGAACAAGATTGAGCTATGAGATTGTTTTATGGCAATTAATTTATCTGGGAATACTTTGTCGAGATAATTTGCCGCTGGTATCATTTCCCTACTGTAGATTTGCAGTGAATTGCATTCAAATTATTGGAATTTAGAGATGGATATGTTGCATTCGTGCTTAAAATATGAGGATCATATGACCAGTCAATTGGTTTGCTTGTGGTTGTCTCATAAGTCTGCGCAAAGTGAAATATGGTGCTATTTATATGCTAGCTATAACAAATGATAAAAGTTGCCGATCAAAAAACAACAAAGGATAGAAGTTGGCGCGGTTTCATAAAGATGATGGCCTCCATTTCGACTAGCCATAATGAGAAACTCTTGAAGTATTTGTGATCAAAGGGTGCCCAGAAACTGAACAGAATGTGAATTGCTTATAAAACAGAATGGATAAACTTTTGCTTTCATAATGCGTAGTTGCAGTTGGTTGAACTTTGTGATGCAAGTATGGGAGGACATGGGTTCTTGGTAGTGTATACAAAATGAAGCAAAACAGTATTATTGTTGATGATTTTCTTCATGCGATCTTTGGATTCGCCTGATCAAAAAAATGTTTTGATTCCTAACACTTTACTTCCTTTGTTGTGTCACTTTCTTCCTTGAAGCAAAACAGTAATATTGGAACAGATGATTTGATTGAATATGCCAGAGAAATTTCCTCACGGCTTTAGTTTGTGATTACGATTCTGCTTACACTAATACAATGATGTTTGGTTGGGGCTGTTTGAAGTGGAGCTAGAAAATTGTTCCTCTCGCTATCCGGTGAAACCCATCTGGATGTTGGTTTTGTAATAGAGAAAAATTACCCCACAGCTTCACTTTGTGAATACGGTTCTGCTTACACTATTACAATGATGTTTGTGTAGGGCTGTTTGAAGTGGAGCTAGAAAATTGTTCCTCTCGCTATCCTTTGAGACATTTTGTGTTTCATCTGGACGTTGGGGAACTACATTGTACACAT
The DNA here is from genome assembly GCA_019656295.1 of Rhododendron mucronatum var. ripense. Classification (NCBI taxonomy): domain Eukaryota; kingdom Viridiplantae; phylum Streptophyta; class Magnoliopsida; order Ericales; family Ericaceae; genus Rhododendron; species Rhododendron mucronatum. Next base: position 943,179 of record BPLT01000040.1, on the reverse strand, counting down.
GAGTTGGTGACGACTTGTCTTGTATGAACAAGATTGAGCTATGAGATTCTTTGCTTTCAAGTAATTGACCTATTGGATTATTTTGTTGAGATTTTTTGCCGCTGCTGCCGTTCTTTACGGTAGATTTAAAGTGAATGGCATTTGAATTACGGCAATTTAGAGCTGGATATGTTGCAATTAGGCTTAAAAAGTTGCCTATGAGGACTTGTCTTGTGATTAACCAGACAATTGGTACGCAAAGTAAAAGATGGGGTTATTTATTTATATTCGAGCTATAACGTAGGATAAAAGTTGCCAATCAAAAATCATCTAAGGATAAAAGTTGTGTTGTCTTTACAGATGATGCTTCTATTTGTCGATTAACCATGATGAGGAACTCTTAAAATAACTGGTTTGTGATCCAGGTGCCCAGAAACTTAACAAAATGTTGATTGTACTGGTAGAACAGAATGGATGAACTTCGTTAATTTGTTACTTTTGGAATGCTGAGTTGCACTTGTGGGATAAATATTGTTATGCAACTATGGGAGGTTTCCAAAATGATGCAAATAGACTTTTTCTATTTAGGTGGACTGAAGGAGTTGAAGAAAATTGTGGGAACCAGGACATTCTAGTAGTGTGATCGTTTCTATGACCATTTCTGTGTACCCTTGAGTTAATACTGGTTCATGTGTGGTTCTGTGGTCTTTTAACGTACCAACAAATTTGAAGCATCATCCTGGGTTCTTGTTAGTGTAAATAAAATGAAAGTAAGGCTTGTACCATGAAGATTTACAAAATTTGGTTATAGTTTCCCTATCGATACTTATCAATGCCATGGTTGACTATATTCCTCTACTGCTATGGACCTTTTTTTTTTTTTGCTAAGCTACTGTTATGGATCCTTTGATCTTTTGATTCCACATTTTGATGATTCCAGGTGACAATAAAGTTATACTTTGCTTCCTTTATTATTTCACTTTCTTCCTGGTTGGTAAACAGGATTGGAACGATTGAGTGAATCATATATGCTGGAGAACTTGAATACTCAACAAGCACATTCATACTCCAATGAAGGGTGCTTTACTTCATACTCCAACAATGGGTGCCAAAATTCAATCACAGTGTTCTTGTGTTGCCATAAAGTCATAAAGATACAGAGTTATGTTCAGAAAAGATGCAAGCAGCAATGGTTAAACGTCGTTACCATAGAAAGAACAACTAAGCTTGGTGTGGTGCATGCCCGAGCATCCCCCGGAGAGGTAGCAAATTTTGATGTTGTATTATCATTGTTAAAGTTGTAGCTTAATTATATTCATTCCTACTCAAATAGCGAAAGGAGATTCACTATCAAAGCTTTGACAGCCAATGTGTGGTTCCAATAATACAATACCTATCATATTTCCTTTCAGCCACTTACCAGAAAGATGGCCATCTACCTTCTGATAAATAGAGGGGCCATTTTGTTGTTTCTTGGATTTGAAGGAGAAAAGAGAAAAAATAAAAGGTATTAATTCGTAGCTTGAGACAGCCCAAGGCCCAAAATGGCTAGCTTGCTAGTCCTTGCCCAAATTTATATGGACACTGCTTTTTTGTATTACGAATTTGAATTGAAGAAGTAGCATATTGACTGCCCATCTTGAAACACCCCTTTCTGTTGATAGGAAACGATCACTTCCTGGTGGACCCTTAAATCTTTTGATTTGGTTATAATTTCCCTATCGATGTTTAGCAATCCCACTGTTGACTTTCTTCTTTGAGTGGTATGGATCCTTCAATCTTTTGATTCCAAATATTGGTGATTGCAGGTGACAATACGGTTATACTTTGCTCCCTTTATTGTTTCACTTTCTTCCTGGTGGGTAAACAGGAATATGGAAACTGATGATTGAATCATGTATGCTGGAGAAAATTTGAATACTCGACAAGCATCTTCATGTTCAGACGAATGGAGCTAAAATTCAATCACAATGTTCTTGTGTTGCCTTAATGATACAGAGTTATGTTCAGAAAAAGATGCAACCAACATTCGTTATGTTCACATGGTTCTTCGGGTTCAACGTTGTTACCATAGATAGAACAAATAAGCATGGTGTGGTGCATGCCCGAGCATCCCCCAGAGAGGGTAGCAATTTTGATATTGTATTATCGTGGTTAAAATTAATGCTTAATGATGATCATTCGTATTCAAGTAGTGAAAGAAGATTTGCTATCAAAGCCTTCTTCATGGCAGTTTGTGGTTCCAATAATACAATCCCTACCATATTTCCTTCCAAAAACAAATCGACTTAACAGAAATATGGCCATCTATCTATACAGTATACCTTACGATAAATAGATACCATTCTGTGGTTTCTTGGATTTGAAAGAGAAAATTAGAAGCTAATTCTTAGCTTGAGACAGCCCAAGGCACAAAAACTGGCTAGCTAGCTAGTCCACACCCAAAGGCCAAATCTCTATGGGCACTGCTTTTCTGTAATCCAAATCTGAATTACAAGAAGTGGCTTATCAACTGCCCATCTTGAAGCCTTTTCGTCCATAGGCAACGATCGGTTCCACTGTTACGATTTTTCATACACCCATCGCACACGAGCACACACATATATGCATTCATAATTGTATATGTAATTGTATCTCTGAAATGATATATATGTGCGACTACGATCGCCGATCTTTTGAACATCCAAGGGACAGAGTTGTTCTAGCTACATTTGAACTGTATTTTGTATTTTTTTAGTTTGAGGTTTTGCTGCTACTTTTTAGTTGATTTGTAACAGACAAAAATTACCTAACGGCTTCACTATGTGAATACTGTTCTGCTACTACACTAATACAATGATGTTTGTGTGGGGCTGTTTGAAGTGGCGCTAGAAAATTGTTCCTCTTGCTATCCGGTGAGACATTTTATAGTTCATTTGGACATTGGGGAACTACATTTGTACACGAGTTCGTCTTTATTCTCATCTGCAATTTTCGTTTTCTTAGAAATTTGATCAACGAGGACTTGTTTATACTCAACGTGATTGAACTATGAGATTCTTTTCTGGCAAGTAATTTATCTATGGTATTATTTTGTGGCAATTGATTGCCGCTCTTATTGCGCTCTCTGGCAGCTCTACACTGAATGGCATACAAATTACAGAAATGTAGAGCTAGATACCTAAGTAGGCAAAAAAGTTGCCAGTTAGTATATCACAACCAGACTATTGGTATGCTTGCGTCTGTTTCCTTTAGTCTCTTGAAAATTAAAAAGATTGGCTTATCTATATGCTAACAATGGCGAAGAAAGAATCTTGATGCTCTTTCTTACTGACAATGGCTTTTCTTCTGTTTGCTAATAACCGTATCCGAAACTCTTGAAGTTATCAGGTTTTTGTGATTGAAGTGTGTTGAAATTGAACATAATGAGAATTACTTATGAAGCAGTACGGATGGAACTTCTTCAATTGGTTACTCTGGATTCGGAGTTGCAGTTTTTAGATGAACATTTTTTTTTCTGATGAACATATTATTTTTTGATCGGCTGTTAGATGAAAATTATGATGCTACTGTGGCTGAAAATGGGTTCTCTCAATGCAGTCTTCTTGCCGATAAAACTGGAACATATGAACTGATGTTTGAATCATATTCTGGAGAAATTTGATAATACAACATGCTCCTTCCTTTTCAACGAAGGGAGGCAAACTTCTTTAGCCATGTTCTATCTTGAAGATTCAGAGTCATGTTCAGAAAAAGCTGCAATCAACCAGTGTCGTGTCCACAAGGTTGGTTCTTCAAGCTCAACCTCTTACTAGTGAGAGAACAATTAGGCATTGTGTTGTGCTTAATTAATGTTATTGCTTTACTATGGTTTAATTAATGGTTAATTATTGTCATTTGCTATCGCTAGCAAAGCTTTGGCAGCCAATAGGTAGTTCCGGTAATACAATCTCGAGCAGATTTTCTTCAAGAAAAATGAAACACTCGCAAGAAAATAATGTCTTTGAACACAGGGTGGCCAATTCAATTTACTATTCTTTCATGGTATATGAAATATGTCTGAGAATGCAAGATGGACTAGAGAATTGAGGGTTTCTTTCAGATGAAATTTGGGTTATACGATATGTACATTATAAGGAGAGGCCATTCTGTGATTTCTTGGATTTGAAGGCGAAAAGAGAAAATTGGAAGGTAATTTAAGAATTGCGAGTGCATAAGGCCCAAATTGGCTAGCTTGCTAGTGATCAGCCAAATTTATAGCGACTGACTTCTCTACAGTCTCGGTTTGAACTGCAGAACGCAGCACCAAGGCCACCACAATCAATAGTTTTTCTTATCGGTAAGAGATGCATTGCCTTTTGCAGTCTAAAATTGGACCGAAGAAAAGCCGGACTTGATCTGTAGGAGATGAGCTAATAGACTTATAATTACTTAACGGCCCGTTTGTTAGTGGTTAAATTTTTGAAAGGACTCAAATCGGACATTCCACGGTGGCCGGAAACCCCTATGATAAGGCTTGGTTGCTAATTATAGAATGGGGATGCCAAAATTTCAATTTTTAGTTGGTATGAGGAGTTGATAATGTCAAATTTTCAATTTTGCCCTTATTCAACGTAATCAATGCCCCAAATGTGAAGTAATTTGGACAGGTCATGCAGAGGCCGGTGGGGGAGTATGGTTCAGGACTTTTTAGAGCTCCGAATGAGGCTTTATTAGGTCGGCAAGGCTGGAGGTTATCAAAGAATCCTCCGTCGTTTTTGGCATAGATTTTGAAAGGATTATATTCTCCCAATCTACTTTTTTTTGTTAATCATTTTGGGGTTGAATCGTTTTGACTATTGAATCGGATAGCCAGATCGCCAGTCAAGCTTATCGCGTCTGAAGTGGTTCTTCCGCGGGAAGTCTTGGCTTTGGTTTTGGGCATTTCCGCCCGAGTCCAGGGCTCAAGTTTTCTTGGGTTAAGAGAGGGAAGCCCCATGCGGTGGCTTCTACTGCAATTTGGGGGATTCTTCCTGGGCTGCTTCCCCTCCGAGTTACTATCACTGACTCTGTGTCGTCGTTAACGTAGACTTCTCAGGAGTTTCCTTCACCATACGGAAGAGCGCCACGCGGATGAAAAAAAACAAAAAAATACAGAAGAGCGCCACCTGTCTGATTAAATTACTCCAATATCTTCCCAGCTCAGACAGTAGTTACTTCCAGAAGAGTCAAACCGTTCACATTTTTTTTTTTTTTCGACCAACAAGATAATCCCATGTATATATACACCAGCCTTCTCCTAGGGACGCCCCTAAATGGCCAAAATGCGGACGTGTGATCCTGACCGTTGATTGTTGTGTTTTCAATGGTTCGGATTTACGGATGATTAATGACCGGTAAAATCATCTGTGGATCCAGACCATACAAAACATAATCCAACGGCTCGTCCACGGATCCGGACTATACAAAACATAATCTAACGGCTGGCGCTCGATGTCCGCAGATTGTATATATGCGAACGCCCTTACTTGAAGCGGACTCTGTGTGTCTATATATATATATATATATATATATATATCAGCCTCGATCAGGTCCACATCTCTTACGGTCAGCATCGTTTGCACCTCTTCTTCTTCGAGCTACTCATTGTGTTCAGAACAAGATTTTAAGGGTAACAAAAAGAAATCGGCAAAAAAAAAAAAAACACCGGGAAGAGCTTGATTTGAGCAGTTTTTAATTGAATCGTTCAATAAAAAATTGTTCGAATAAAGCTCTTCCGAATCATTTTTTTTTGATTTGTTGCGAGTATTCTTAAAATCAGTTTATAATCACATTAAGCGGCTCGAATCATCGAAATTCGATCGGAAAAAAGGGAGGTGTGGACCGAAATCAGGTCTGAGATCCCTAACCTGATCCGGACTGTGTAATTATTTAATATACTCACTGTGTATACTCTCCCTCCTCACATAACATACGAATCCTGTGTGGGCCCCACATATTATGTGAGGGGAGCTTGGAAGTATTGAATAACTCAGAAAAATTAATTTAGAGTTTTGTAAATAAGTTTTTATGGAGCCAATCGCGTGCATCCAAAAGTGTTTTGAAAGGTACAGAATAAAATCAATTATTATTGGTCAAAAATATTAATTACTAATCAAAATTTAAAAACATATCTCAACTATTGATTACCAAAATGAACAGGTGAAATCGAACGACTCTGATAACAACTACTCCGTAGTCACTCACAATAATTTTCCTAAAATAACTTAACCCCAAATCATCACTCTAAAAAGTAAAACCTTAAGGTTAAGCTACGCTCTTTAAACGCGGATGGCCTCTCCGGTCTCCTCTTTGACTCCCAATAGAATTGTGACAAACCACCCTCCTCTCTCTCTCTCTCTCTCGCTCTCTCTCTCTCCTCCCCTCCTGTGAGTGTATATATATGTCTCTTTTGTCTCCTCCGCACACCAACACAACAGTCTCAATTCCAAACCAGTAAAACCAAAACCTCTTGACACTAGTACAACGTTATTTGAACAGAGAGATGTTATCTGCCATTATCTCCAGCCCAACTCTCGACAAAACACTTTCCCGTACCCTTTCCCCTTCTTCTCCTTCTTCTTCTTCTCCGTATTCGCCATTGGTTTTGCGGTTGCATAAGCCTCCAATTGGGATGAATCGGGCGTTTAACGACGATGCGGCCTCGACCTCGACCTCATCTTCTTATCCACCGAAGCTGTTGAAGAGAAACAGGCCGGCCAAGCTTGATATTCCGATTTCGACCAAGGGCTTTGGCGGTGGTTTGGCTACGCCGGACCGGAGGGAGGTTGTGGAGGTCGAGAGTGATGGGTATTCGGTGTATTGTAGAAAAGGGAAGAGACAAGCCATGGAAGATCGGTACTCCGCGGTAGTCAATTTTCATGGAGATCCCAAACAGGTATTTTGGTTTTGCTAGGAATTTTTTATTTATTTTTAAGTCTTTGTAGCCTCCTTTTGTTGTTCAAATTTGGTTTGCACTATATATGGTCATGAAAACTGCTAATAGTACATTTCGAGATTTTAGTTTTTAAGTTTTTACGGGTGTGTGTCGAAGATATTTATCAACAGTTTGATAACCCGACTAGTAATACCCCTCAAATTCCCTCGAGTTTTTACGAAGGGATTGGTAAGTTGATGGGATTAGGATAGGATACACAATATCCCTCAATTTCCAATTCCCTGTTTGTTTTCGATAGTATTAGACCTTGGGATTGGATTATTAGGCCCAACCTCATGTTTGTTTGCAAATGTGAGGATGAGATTCAGAAACCAATATGTCAATTTTGCCCTTGATTGTTTCACTATGCTAATAGCTGCAAGCCTACGAGGTTTGTTAATTATTCTAAGAAAAACATAATATAGTTAGAAAAAGATCTGTTTATATCACATAATTCTGAAATTTAGAGACCTTTATATCAAATTTTAGATTCTAAGTGTTTTAAAAGGTAAATTTTAGTTTTTTTTAATCAAAATTTCATAGCTATAGTTCATCTGTTCTTTTTTTTTAATTTGAAATCTGCAATGGAATATGAAACTATTGTTTAGAATCTATACGTACAGTTATCGCAAACACTCTCAGATTCTGCTCTATAGACTGTATAGTGACTACAGTTCAAATTGGTTAAATTTCTTTTATTGAAATCTGGGGGAGAAGTTGAAATTGCGGGGGTATGTAATAATAATAGTAGAAAGGAAAGTTGCTAAAATTGGAAGTATATATTTCAGAATTTGAGCAATCGAATAAATGAAGAAACTTAAAAGACAGAATTGTTGCTACTTTGGAGTTTGAAACATTGAATCACATGTAGTTGCTAAACAGATAAATGACTTCACCCTATTATATGAACAATCCTTATGAGTCTTGATATTGAGTCTTCCATTTGTAGGCTTTCTTTGGTATTTTTGATGGGCATGGAGGTGCAAAGGCTGCCGAGTTTGCAGCAGAAAACTTGGCTTCAAACATTTTGGATGAAGTTGAAGTAAGAGATGACAAAGAAATAGTGGATGCTGTTAAATCCGGTTACCTAAACACAGATTCCGATTTTATGAAAGAAGATCTCCGCGGAGGATCATGTTGTGTCACCGCACTGATCAGGAACGGCAATCTCGTGGTGTCCAATGCCGGTGACTGTCGTGCTGTGATGAGCAGACGAGGGACTGCCGAGGCCCTAACATCCGATCACCGGCCTTCAAGGAAGGATGAAAAGCATAGAATCGAGACCTTGGTAAGCTGCTAACGCTTTAGGCAGGAGATCTTCAGTCTCCCAAATCTCTCCCAGTCCCGAACCACTTTCAGTGGCACAATCGTGTTTCTAAGATCCCGTATATTTTGTGGTTCTCATCATATCATGCAGCTGAGAGTGTATCGGGATGGTGGTTTTGGGAAGAAGTATGCCTGGCCAGTTATCGTTTATTTTTTAGGTTAACTTATGGTGGCATCTGAACTTGTGGCTGATGGATACTGTCTTGTGTTTTGGTAGGGTGGGTATGTGGATCGTTGCCATGGCGTTTGGAGAGTTGGATCTTTGGCTGTTTCCAGAGCAATTGGAGACCGACACTTGAAACAATGGGTAACAGCAGAGCCAGAAACAAAAATCCTTACAATGGAGTCTGATTTGGAATTCTTAATCCTTGCTTCTGATGGCTTGTGGGATAAGGTACTGCATATCTTGAGTGTGTTTAGAGCACTGATAAACAGACTGGCCGAAACAAATTCAAATTATCGAGACCAGCTTCTAATCGGCTTGATTAAAGCTCGTTTCTTAGTTTTCGCCTAAGCTTGCATAATTCCTTGTTCGGCTAGCTCGTTTGTCAGTCCGATCTCTAGGTCTACTTATCGATTCAAATTACAGAAAGTTTTCTGGATTATTTGGCTAACCCTTCTCCTCTTTGGGTTTCAGGTTAGCAATCAAGAAGCGGTAGATATTGCTCGCCCTTTGTGCATAGGCATCCAAAATCCGGAACCTCTCTCCGCCTGTGAAAAGCTCGCAGCACTCTCTGTTTCACGAGGCTCGGCTGATGACATTAGCGTGATGCTAATTCAATTGGGACATTTTCGTGACGATCCCAGTCCGGAATTTTCACTGGAGTTAGGCTTAACTAACATAGTCTAAAATTGAGTACAGTTGAAGTGCTTATGTCGTTGCTATAGTATAGAAGGTAGTTGTAAGGAGTTAGCGCAGATATATTATCCTGCAATTAGTTAGTCAGCTGGTTTTACTCAGTAAATTTCTGTTTGCTTATAGTAAATATATTCATTCATTCATTCATTAACAAAATTTCTCATTCCATTATACTAAGGTGTCCAAAGTTCACAAGGCCGGGCGAATAACAAAAGGAACTACCCTAGTCCTATCTAGACTCGAACATGTCCTACCATGGATTCGGGATTGCAAAAACGCAGTTAAGATATAACTGGACAATAACCACTCTCTTTGAAAGAATTTCGAGGCTGGTGAGTCGGTCCGATGGACAAGTCGGAAATAGACTTTTGTGCTAATTGAACAACTTGGTTATATCTTTCTGGTTGCCGGTTGGTACTAGGTTCAAGACGACTTCGCTTACTCTTACCCATGGTAACAATGGTATATGAGACAAACTCGTAGGGATGGTAGGCCAGGTCCGAGGTAAGGCTGTGCCAGCCTCCTGGAACTTAAACTTACCTTTTTTCGATCTCAAATGAAGTCGGGCTGCAAAAGTCACTCCCTTGATTCCTCTATCCTGCAAAGAGGACCTTGCCCGGGCTCAATGCTGTGCTACTACTTTCTATGATTACATGCGCTAATTTGGTTTGTGAACGATTGTTCTGAGAGTGTCCTTCGATTGTATGATATCGTACTCCTCTTTCTCTAGACAGCTCTGTTTCTTATTGAAAGGTCCGAAGAAGCAATTGGACCCTAAATTATACCTGCATCTCTTTCGGTTTCGTTTGGAAATCAGTCATTGTTTTGAAGAAACTAAAGTTCGTAAGGTAGCTTGTGCTTATCTAACTTGTGAATGAGTGGCCGATAATAAATTTAAAAAAGAAAAAGAAAAAAGAACACAGATATGAATATTATGAAGACAAATGAAAGTGTACAAATTCGAATACAGATGTATCCAAAAAAAATGTTCAATCTGTGTGGACTCCACGCCTCTCGCGTGGAATCCAAGTTCATCGTATAATTTTGGATGCCACAATATTCAAAATCGTGCTCTTTTTCTTTTTTGTTTTTTTCTTTTTGATGAGATACATAAATAAAAGAAATCATCATAGCGTAGTCGTTGTTCCATTTGAAATTTTGAATAGGAAGAAGAACTGGAAAAATAGACCTCATCAGGAGCCGACCAAATCTTTGTTATACTGAGAGAGAGAGAGACATCTGAGAGGCAAAGAGGACCACATGCCTCCCTACCTCTGCCCCACTTAAGTTGGCTTTCCATTAGTTTTATATATATACTATATACCAAACATGAAACTATAACCTTAATGATAAACATCATAATAATACTAATAATAATAATAATAATAATGAAAAGACTGAGAAAAGGAAAAAACATAGTAATTACAAGACAAGACAAGATTAGCTAGCTGTCTGTCCGTAGGAGTTAAGGCACTCCCAAGTGCTGAAACTGAAACCAACCAAGAGTAGTGCGCACATGACACATCAAGGGGAGAGTTGCACTGGCCGGTTTCTTCCCGCATCACACGTTCCAGTTAGGCAAGTTGGGTTTCCAGACGTACTTATTACTGTATAATGTTTGGTGTTCGCATATTCAAGGCTTTCTCTTCTTTTTTTTTTTTTTTTATATAACCAGATGTCCGAACCAGTTTGAGCACACCTCGATTAATTCCGAAGTCCGAAAGTTAGCGACCAGGTAAATATTTAAAAAGATTCCTCTCCACTCATTTTTAACATCTTTGTATATATCTCTCCCCACTTATGACTCCAAAAACTCTCTCAACCAAACAAAGCGGGGGTGCTTGGCAACGGTGCTGAGCGGCCGATCTGACCGTTCATCTCGGCAATCGACGGCTCAGATTACTCGAATCTTAATCCAAGCAACGGACGGTTAGATTTTTAGGCGCTTGAATTAGATCCGAGCCATTCCCACTGGGTCTTGTCGGTTGTTTCGCCTATTTGTTGCCCCTATTTTGACTTTCACATAAGTTAAGGAAATATCATAATTACATTGACTTTGTGTCAATTTTACCATTTTACTCCACTTTCCTTTCAAATCAAGTTCAAATTTTAAATTTGGGAGGGAGAAATGAGGGATAAAATGGTAATATAGACATCCAAAATTGAAAAATTCCGAAACAAGCACATAATTTTGGAACATCCCAAAAAAGAATAAGGACCCAACAAAATGGGATGAATGGAGTATCCGTTTTGATTTCCGGAAAGAAAGAAACGAAAAAATTACTCCTACACCAAATTACCGAATGTGATGACGTTAATTAAACAAATGCAAGAAACAAAATCATGAAGCCGATGGGTGAGGTTTGCAATTTTTTTTTTTTTTGGGGTACTTCGGAATATGGGTGGGTGAGGTTTGCATGTCACGAGGTTAGGAGAAAGAGATGTGGGATCTACCTGGGTGTTTGGTTTTTTTCGGTTCACGCTTTTGTTGGTTTGTCGGCCGGCCGTTTGATTTAGTTTGTTTCCGCTTTGTCATGCGCACCCGCGACAACACTACGCAACACCCGAACACAACCCACCTTTCCCGCCATGCCTTGCCAACCAAACCAAATTTTCCCCTATTGTTTTCGCTAAAATTGATTTATTTGGTTTTCAGATTTTTCGTGTCCTAAAACAATTTGCTCTATCTAGTGGTCTTGTGGAGTATTCCAAGTACAAAAATGCCACGGACATAATAACGGGTCGCAACACCAACCACACCCGTCTGCTTGGCACTTTATGATTAGTGGTTGTAAAGTACTCCAGTTGTTCTTTTACTACCAAGCATTTAGTGCAACGTAAGCGAGTGTGGTTGGTGATGTAGCCCGTTGTTATGTCCCCTAGCATTATTGTCCGAAGTACAAATGGAAACCTTTTTTTTTTTTAAATGAAATTTTTGAAAACGTTTTTTCTGTGAAATTTTTCTCTAATTTCATGTATTTCTGAGAACGCGGGATCGTTAAGGGAATCGAGAATATTTGTTAGGTACATGATTTATCGATTTGGTTTGATAAATAGTAATGTTATGCACAACAAATTTATTATTTATCTATTAGTTTTTTTTTTGATAAGTCTATTTATCTATTAGTTTGAATATCCATTTTTCAGGTAGCTTTCTTACACCTATTCAGCTAGTGGGGCATTGGTCATGGCCGAAATTCGTCGGTTAACCCTAGGGCGTCTTTCTAACGGACTCAATCGGAGATAATTCTTCACGTTCTATATCACAACTCTAAAATGACAATGTGAATAATGAATTATGCTATACACACATGAATAATCAAGCTGTTCGGACTGGCTACACAAGAGTTGATAAAATTGAAAAAGTTTCAACCTATTCTATACACAGGAGGACACAAGCTCCTGCCCACCTTGAGTTTATGCTAAAACACCATATATTTATACGAACGCTTTACATGAATTTGTTTATACAAACGCTTTGCATGAATGTGTAATGTTTATACGCATCACTGCATATGAACTCTACGCATTTGTGCCTAAAAATACTTCCTATTGGGATTAGATTTTTTCGCGAAAAATAAGATGATCCTATTAATTGGCAACTTGATGAGAACCAACCTAGTTGCCTCTATCGCTCATATGGGTTTGTTCCTTGATTTTAGTACAACCATACAAATTGGCAAAGTGTACCCAATCTCTCCTTGTCACTTTATCACTTCGAAAACCAAGTGGGTTCACATTTTGCAAGACCACCCATTACTCTCATGTCTTTTCTTGCGTCCCAATTGGATTTTCCACACCCTCTCAAACATTAATTATTGCCACTGGCATTTATGTGGAGAAGAACATCTCTCTCTCTCTCTCTCTCTCTCTCTCTCTATGTGGAGAAGAACATCTCTCTCTCTCTCTCTCGTGGCAGGCCATTAGGAAATGTTCCTACTTATCCATTTTCATCCCCTCATTTTATTTGGTGTATCCCAATAATTAAGCATTTTTGCACAGGAGAGAAAATGACGAATGGCATACTGCCAGATCAAAACCCATGACACTCATTAAACCATTATCCAAATTCTTACCTTTAACCTCGGTTTGGAATATCCACCTTTAAAATAAATTTTTTTTTTTTTAAAAAGTCAGTTTGGATTGTCCACAGGCAAAAACCTTGTTTCTTTCTTTATTTTTTGTAAAACTAATTGCCATTTTTGGGTCCATATTTTACATTTTTCTGAATTCGTCTTAACCATAGTTTTTTAGGTCAAAAAATGCCAGCTTCTTTAATTATTTTTAACAATAGTTTGATGTGTATGTGTCTGTTTATGTCAAAATGCCAGCTTTTTAAATTATTTTTAACAATAATTTCTTGTATGTGTGCGTGTTTTTATGTCAAAATGCCAGCTTCTTTAATTTTTTTAACAATAGTATGATGCGTGCGTGTTTTTATATCAAAATGCCAGCTTCTTTAATTTCTTTTAGCAACACTTTGATATATAATACGGGGCGGTTCCGGGGATATCTATAAAAACATCTATAAAAACATTTAAGAAAACATCTCATAGTTCCCAATCAAATTTTGATGATCTGAGCCGCTCAATGTAATCAGAATGTAATTTTAAGGGTACTCTTTACAAATCAGCAAAAAAATTGACTGGGAAGGGCTCGATCTGAGCAGTTTTTAGTTCAGATTTTATGAACCGTTCAATTAAAAACTGCTCAAAACAAGCACTTCCCGGTATTTTGTTTGGCCGATTTTCATAAGTACCCTTAAAATCACATTCTGCACACTTTGAATGGCTCGAATCATCAAAATTTGATTAAAAACTATGAGATTGAGATTTGGGGTGTTTTTTTAGATGTTTCTTGAACCGCCATTTCTTTGCCTTTTTGTTCCTACCATAAAAACGCATTTAAAGAGAAATTGATTAGAACCAAAAAAAAATTAATCGTTTTACTTTTTCTAACAATGTTTTAGTAGTACTTGTCAAGCTTTATAAAACCTTTAGGAGAAGTATTTAATTTGGACCCGAATTCCCTGCAATCTGAATTTATACCCGGGCGTCGCATCTAATCCATTTCGGGGCCGCGGCCCTAAAGTTCACATCAACATGAGTTTCTTTCCACCTTAGTGGCCCGTTTGATAACTTGATTCGGCCATAGAATTGGACTAATAGTTCCTCCGAACTATTAATTCCTTATTTTGTAACACAAATGACTCCGGATTGGGAATCCCATGGGATGAGGAAGCCGAACTTGTGGGACTTCGTATTCATAGTTCAATCTCAACCCCTTCTCATTACCAATTCATTCTCATTATCAATTTCTTTTATCAATCCAATCCCATCATCTAATCTCATTTCAACCAAATATGATATTAATAATCCCATCATCTAATCTCATCACAAACAAACATACTTATTATTAATCCCTTATCATTACCAATCTCTTCTCATTACCAATCTCAATCCTAATCAAATCTCCTTACGAATCCCATCCATCTATCACTTTTATCAAACGAGGCCTAGGTGGCAACCATGAGATTTACACCACCCATTGCGGGTTCCACTGCACATTTTTTTAGTAATTTGAATCGTTCATCTTGTAGAACCCGCAAAGTAATTTATTGACGTAAAAAATCATGTTTATTAGATATCAATATGTACATGAAAAAATTAAATGTTAGTTTATAAAATAGACGGTCATAGATAGTTTAACTTTAAATTTATTTAAAGTCGATTTTATAAACCAAAATTTAATTTTTTATATATCTATACATGTCCGATAAAACTGATTTTTTGCATAAATATACTATTTTGTGAGTCCTTTAAAATGAACGATTCAAATTATTACAATAACCGCACGATAGAACCAATAACTTAATGGCAGTGGAAAACTATAGATTTCCACGTAAGAGTCCCAGCAACTTTTGGTGGTAGGCTGAAGGAAGTTGGAGACTGCCAATAAAGCGCAATGATTCCATGTAAAAGTGTCATGTTCTTTCAAAAGATATATACCAGTTGGGATACAGTTATAGATATATACGCATTATTGAATGGAGGCCGGTCTCGCACGTCAACGAACATCTTCCGAGAAACACTCACTCCGGGACCCAAGCCAACATGCCAAACTCTGATCCAAAAAACTAGGTCTGAAAGAAGCCAGGCCATGCCAAGCACAGTAAGCAGAGAGATTTTTTAATGCCGGGTGGATATCACGGGGGAGAGATGACAAACCAACTGCACTTGGTTTGTCATTTCTCCCCCATGGGGGAGGTCCTGGGTTCGACCCCTGCCGGGGCAATACCCTGGGGTCCCAAGCTATGGATAGCTTCTGAATCTTCTATGATAATTCTAACACCCCCTACTAACCTCCGCTGATGTATGTCGATTGAAAAAAAAAATCTTCTAAACGTGTGTTGAACTGTTTAGATTGAAATCTTCTCTCTCCTCTTACACAACCACTCTCTCTCTTATTTCTCTTTTTAAATCCGAGCCATTCAAAACTGAAATGGTCGGGCCACTGAAAAATTTCTCAATATACACAGGATTTGGGATGGAGGAGGCAGTCAGGCAGGTCGCGACGCGAATTAGTTTGGCATTTCCTTGAGATAGCCTCTCGTTCCTCTGTTGCCGAGACGTGGAAGTACAATTTTCCGCCCATGTCAGCCAAAAAAGAGGAATGGTGGGTCTCATCTCCATGACTCCATGTGGTGGACTAAAACTTTGGATAAACTTTTTGGTCCTTTTCCCGGACCACACCGCCACCGACTCCATCTCCACCACAACAGTAGTATTTTAGTACTAATGTTTTTAACCTTTCCATGTTTCTGGTGCGCCACGTTCTCCCTCCCATAATGCCCTTGTTAGGAGGAATTTTTGGATGTCGGATGAGTAGCACGTCACCCGGCTGATGTGATGCGAGTACCCACATCTGAGCCACGTCACCCGGCTGATGTGATGCGAGTACCCACATCTGAGCCCTGAACAGTCCAGATTAAAACACTCTTTTCTCTTAGTCCACCACTCTCTCTTCTTTTTCTCTTTCCAAATTCAAATCATCCAAAACAAAAATAAATGGCCCAGATGTACCGAACGGGCACCATGTGATATCCGTTCGGCACTAAAAAATTCTCCCTTGTTAGGCACTGACAGCACTTCAGCACAACAATAATGTAGCACCCTAAGGTTCGGTTAGAATGAGTTTCACCAAAAAAACGAAAAAGGAAGTTCGGTTAGAGTGCCTTAAAAGTTTCATTTTAATAAGGAAAACAGTCATTTTATCTTGTATTCTATTGAATACGTATATTTATATTTTTTATTCTTGTCGAGTAGTTAGTATTTTATGTTTGAAAACAATAATAACAGTGCCCGTGTAATTCCAATCAATAGGGATAAACATTTAAGTACTACTAATATTTTTGTGGTGTTGGTGTACTTCTTTGATTTTGATTTGATTGGTCTTTAAAAATTATTATGTTGATTAGATATAGACTAAGAGCATTCATAGTGGACTAATTAAAATTGAATAATAAAAAATTGTCACATCATCTTTGATTATCTATTTAAGAGATTGTGAAGATTAGAAATGTAAATATCCACAGTGATATAATCAACATTGAATAATCAAAATTTGTCACATCACCTTTTCAACGTGTAAAAATTTAAAAATTGTCATCCTATAAAACAATTTTTTAAAATAATTTTCAAACTAATAAAAACAGGTTATTAGAAATAGAAAATAATTTTTTGAAAACTTTTATTTTAAAAAAACACTTTTCTGAAAAAGTTTTTAAAAAATAGTTTTTGAAAAAAAAAAAGAGACAATTTTAAAAAAAAAACAGTTTACCTGTTATTGCAAAAAAAAAAAAAAAAACTTTTAAAAATGCTTTTCTTAAAAACATTGTTGGGAGAGAGAAAAAGAGAATTTTGGTTATTGACAAAAGGTTACTAATTTTGATTATTTTAGAGCCAAAATTTGATTAGTTGTTAAGAGATTGTTAAGTTTGGTTGTACCATTGTGAGTACTTTTTTTTGAGGAAACATTGCTAACTTTCCTAAACCCACTTGGTCCACCATTGCCATAGTTACTGGTCTTGATGAATTTTTGATCAAAGAGGTGAATCTGAAAAGAGAAAGATCGCCTACACCCCTTTCGGTGTCCTTTTCCAACTTTCACTAATTCAGTTTACAAACCAAATTTTTTAGGTCCAAAGCTGAAAATATTTTTAAAAATACAAAAAAAGTAACATAAATAAAAGTAACACCTTTACAGAACCCAAAAAGGGGCTTTATGATATTAATTGAACTTTGGTGCTAAGATACATGCAAAAAAAAAAACAAAACCCAAAACCAATCTGAATATCCAGCTCAGCAGCAATGACCTTCCACAACAATCATCTCACCTTGGAGAACAAGTTCGTTCATCGCAAAATCCGACGGCGGAGACGCACCCATCGCCACATGGGATAAGGATAAAACCTGGTAGTACTGTATCATATCCACTTTTACGTCAATTTTATACTGTAGTTCTTGATGAACCTGCAAAAAAATAAGAAAAAAACTCCAAACGACGTCACCAAACCGTTCTTTCGGATGATTTGCCAACTCGGTGCTCTACGCGTCCACCATAGTCCATACACCCCCATGTATAAATAAACCCTCACGCCCCACACTCCAACCCCTCCAAAACAAAGACAAAACCCACAAGCGAAAAGTTGTGGAAGACAAAACCCACAAGAGGGAAAAGGTGTTCTCTTTTCTAGAGTTTCTTAATTCCCAAGTTTCTGAAAATGGAGAGGAAGGAAAACAGAGTTTCGAACTGGGTGAGGGGGAGCTGCATAGGCAGGGGATCGTTCGGGAGCGTGAGCTTGGGGGCCGACAAGTCGGACGGCCGGGTTTTCGCGGTGAAGTCGGTCGAGCGGAGTCCGGGTTCGGAGTCCCGAATCGAGGCGCTGGAGAACGAGATTCGGATTCTCAAATCGGTTTCGTCGCCCTGGGTGGTGGAGTACCTGGGCGACGACGCGACGGTCGAGGCCGGCGGGGCGACGTCGTTCCGGAACCTCCACTTGGAGTACCTGCCGGGTGGAACCGTTGCTGACCTGGCGAAGCAGAGACTATACACTGGTAGTGGTGGCGTGTACGACGAGGAAATCATCCGGTCGTACGCGTGGTGTATCGTCTCTGCTTTGAATTGCGTTCACTCCAGGGGCATTGTCCACTGCGACGTTAAAGGAAAGAACATCCTCGTGGGACAGGAAGTCGGCCAGGCCAAGCTCTCGGATTTTGGATCCTCGGCAGAGTTTGACGCCGGCGAGGTGGTGGTGGCGCGAGGGAGTCCGCTGTGGATGGCGCCGGAGGTGGTTCGACGGGAGTACCAGGGACCGGAGTCCGACTTGTGGTCGCTGGGGTGTACGGTCATCGAGATGGTCACCGGGGAGCCCCCGTGGGAGGATCGAGGATTCGACACGCTGTGTCGAATCGGTTACTCGGACGAGTTGCCGGAGGTGCCGGCTCGGTTGTCGGAGCTGGGCAGGGACTTCGTCGACAAGTGTCTGAGGCGAAACAGAGTCGAGCGGTGGAGTTGCGATCAGCTGCTGCAGCATCCCTTCATATCGAAATCAGCGCCGCACGGTTCGATAACGCACTCATCGCCTCGCTGCGTTCTCGATTGGTCGAGCTCAGAGTGCTACGACGGAGAAAGTGAAATTGAAGTAGAAGAAGAAGTCTCCGAATTACGACTCGATTCCTTCAGGGAGAGAATCGGTAAATTAGCTTCGAGCGCGGGGGCAATCTGGGAATCCGACGGCTGGGAGGTGGTGAGGAATTTGGCTATCGGAAACAGAGCAGAACAAATTCCCATTCTAAATTCGGAATATTCGGATTTCGTGACGAGAGATAGAGAAACGGAAGGGACGAGTTCGGAATATTCCGATTCGACGGGAATTGCAACGGGGAATTTGGAATTTCCCAGCTTCGGCGGTGGTATACCGGCGGCATGTTCCGGTACGAGCCGTCGTCACGGGCCGCGCGCGGCGGTTAGGGCGGTGGACGCTGGAGGCCAAGACTTTACAGCTGGAGGTCGCGCTGAATGTTTATTCGAAATTTCGTTGTATTTCCCACCACGCGCATGTAACTCGTTAATGATTATTATAATCTTCGTTATTTTAATTTTAGTAGTATTTGAGATCCAACCGGTCCATGTGAACAAACTTCTCCCAACTATAACTTCTTGTTACTTTTTGAATTATCTAAGTAATTTCTCATATTTGGAATCTTCCCCTCAATTTTGGATCTCAACTTCCCTGAAATGTTGTGTTGAATAATTAATTGACCTACACACACAAAAAAAAAAAAAAAAAAACATAGGAGCATATATTCTTCTCCTTTTTTTTTAAGTAATCAAAAAAGTAGTGAACTAGTATTACCCATTAAATTAAAGAGTCAAGCTCAATGGGCCGTTCTATCGAAGTAACCCATATATCCATAGGACGGTAGTCTGTCACCACAATCTCATCAAGATATGAGCTGAACAAATGGTGTCCAATACACGACTTTTCGGTTCAAGACTCGCGACTATGTGCTTGGGAGAGAGCTTCACCCTCTCACACCACTTGCCATCCTGGCAACTACCTCCGGTGGTATCGGACTATCCATTCAATTCTATATGGATAAGATTCTTTCTATAGCAACTGTATATCAAATTCCTAAATAATACCGGGAACGAGTAGAATCGATCAACTGATTACTTAAGCATGGTGTTTATAAAAAATTAATGAGATTAAACCTGTTGAAATTTTACCTTCTTCTTTTTTGTCAAGCAAATTTAAGATAAGTTCTAAATTGAGCCAATCACGAATCAATGTCGGAAAGAATAATTATTTTGCTCCATGTAAATTTATACTCCATTAATAAAAGAACTGGCTCGTTGAAGTTTGACTTGAAAATTTTAAAGAGCTTAAACCATATGTTTGTTAAGTATTATCATTTGATGAGACATTTGACCAGGAATGAGTTTTTAACAAGCCAAAGTCCAATCACGTTTAAGTGTATCAGAATTGGTCTTAGAAACAGCCGTCCCATATAATTCAAAAGCAGCCATCTAGCTATAAATCCAAGAAAATCATAGAAGTATATCAAAATTGGTCGTATCTATCTATCTATCTATACCATATACTAAGCAAATATAATTTTCAAAAATAAAATCAAACTCTTTCCTTAATTCTCTTTCCTATGTGGCATTTTTTTTTAAAATTCATTCTCTTTCTTTTTTTGCCCTACGCTATTCAAAATATATACCACAAGTTAGAAGAAAAGGGGAAAAAAAAAGGTTTCAAACTTCATTCCATGTTGAAACATATTCTCGTTTAAGGTTTTACATTTAATGTTAAATCATAAATAATGAGGGTTCAAACATAACAAGACTTTGTCACTGTACTAGTAACTATAAATAGCATTGTTACATTAAACACGATATACTTCTTTATTTGCTTTCGTGCATAGCATGGGTAAGATGCTTGTCTGTAATATAAGAGTGTTGTTTCCAAATATGAAATGGAGCATTCTCATCAACTATCTCTCTTACATGGCACTTTCTCGATTTTTCTTCCTTTCACTTTTACTTTCCAAAAAATATAAAAAATATTTTTCAAATTTTCCAAACACAGTATTTTCAAAATCAAAATAATAGATACCAAAAATCAAAATAAAGCTAAGAAATAAAACATAATCGCTAGCAGCGGAACCTAAAAAATAATACTAAAAATAGTTATCTATCTCTTCGTCTCATATGTGTTTTTTTTACTACAATGAAAAATACAAATAATTCCGTCTCTAAAAAGAATAGAGTTGGATAACATTGGGGTAAATGGGACTTATCATGAGTCTTATTTTGATGACCGAACTCATTTATTGTGTAGATCTGGTGCATTAATTATTGTAAAAAATCAAATTGATCGAATAACCATAGCCACGTGATTTATTGATAACAAATATTCTTCTAAACATGTCTAATTCATTTTTTAAAATCATATAGCTACAATTTTTTTTTATAGTAATCTATTTACACATCGGGTCTATAAATATAAATAGGAATGATTAAGATCATCAAAATAAAGCCGTAGTGGGTCCTCACAACAACTTCACAAGTACACGAGAAAAGAGCCAATTCCAAAAAAAAGAAACCTTTAGAATTTTCAAACTATGTTTAGCCCGTATAATTATTTGAGAATTTCAAACACAATTACTAAAAATTCTTTACACAATCTTAAACATATTTTTAAAGGAAATTGATTTTCACTCCCTTTTTTGATATCCATACCCTTTTTTTGTTTTTTAGTGTTGAAAGTGTATGTACTCCGTGTGTGTATGTGTATATATATATTAATAGACAAAAAAGGAGTGTGATTTAAAAAAAAAGTTGTAAAAATTAATTTCCAAATTAAAATGACACGATATTTTCCGACATTTTATAATGATCAGTTAACCATCACGGTAGATAATTAAGTATCGGTGACGGTGAGACTCTGAGAGAAAGAATGATTTGAGAGCATAAAATAGCGTGAGACTTGTGCTGTGGAATTTGCTAAAGTTGGATTTCCGAACGACAAGGCGTGCGGAGAAGTTTTTTTTTTTTTTTTGTGCCGGACGGGTATCACACACGTAAAACTCCGTCAGCGATTCCAGCCGTCTAAATGGTTCGGATTTTAAAAAGAGAAAAAGAGAAAGAGAAAAGTGGTCAAATGAGGGGAGAGATGGAATAAATATGGACCGTCCAAAACACGTTTAGACAGCTGAAATTACTGACAAGTATCGCCACGTGATACCAATTCGGCACCCAGAAATTTCTCAGCCGGGAGACATCAAACAGTAAACTGGAAAATCACATGGACTCTTTCTGGGCAAACAACCAAGGGGTGAAGCCGTGGGTTGTCACTCATCTTAGATTTTCGCATTTGGGTGGGAAATGACTTGCCCCACAACCTGTTCTTTCAGATTTGCATAAAAGTTGCTTGTCCTACATTTAACAAAGAAGTCAAATCTTTTGGTTAACCAACTCGGGCTAGTTCAATTGGCCATAACTCTTGTATTTTATCACGAGATCAAGAGTTTGAGTCTCCTCATCTTGCGTGTGGGTGTTCTTTCCTTAGAAGCTTTTTCCTTTCTTTCTTTATCTCTACCCTATAATATGCTTATTTCTTGTATTGATCGAGTTGTTTGACTTGGTCGTCTCATGAACTCTCATAATTAATATAGTGTCCCGAGTTTTTATTATTTACTTTATATCTGATGTAAAATGGTCTTTTCTATCGATAAACAAGAAATTAAAGAGTTGTTTCTCACACGGATTCTTTTTCCCTGCATATCTCACAAAAAGTAAAAAAGCTTACTTCGAAGAAAAGTGTTAGCTGCTATTCTTTAATTTGATTTTTCCAGTATCTTACTACCGAAGATTTGATCGCCCGCGTCGATATTTATCTTCTGGAAGATAATTCTCGGGCCCCGAATGTTTGCGATAGTCTTAACTCTTAAGCAGTCTTTTTTGTCCTTTTACCAAAATGCACCTGTTGTAATCAAGAATCACTTCTTTACACATCATGAAATTGTTACGGACAAAACCATAGTCTCCTTCTCTTTTCGAAAATTAGACTCTATTAAAGGGTCTTGTGGTTTCTAATTCTATTGTGTGATCATATAGGTATGCACGCAAAGACAAATATTAACGGCAAAGCTCGACGTTTGTTCTGATTGGACTGTTGCTATCTTTACCCAAAAAGCCACATGAGGACCGGGATGCATTTAATTACTCCACGGCACTATAATATGTTTGAGAAATGTCTTCTTTACACAGAATGTCTCTAGAATATAATTTATTCTCATGGAATTTCGGAGTGTGCTTAATGTCCATGTAACGTCCTACCATCCGGCACCTTGTGTTCAAATAGATTTGGAGAATAGAACATATGCTTACAATATGTGACCTTGGGAGTGTGATTCATGCCTGGATTTTGGAGAATAGAACGTATACATGGCTAATCAGGATTTGGTCTCCCAATGAGCAGAATTCAAATCTTCAGAGTCCCTCTAATGTTCAGCATGTCTCTTGCACGTTAATTGGTCCCCCAAAATAATGTCATGATGTTTGAACGAACGACATGAAAATCTTCAACTTTGTTGCCAACTAATGACAATAGTGATCTGATTCTTAGTTTAGAATACCCCCCGCCAATGTATTTGGATTAGTAGTTTTTGTTAATTAGCCATAATACGTGGCAAATTAACCCTAAGGGTTGAACTAGTGGTTAAGGCTTGAGACTCAGGAGTTTGCTTCTTCCTTTGGCTCGGGAGGTTCGAAATCTCTTAGATGCTATTAGCTGCTTTGGGATCAGTCCATATCGATATTTGCTTTGATTTTAATTGGGACCCTCGCAAATAGACGGTGGGATTGGTCCTTCTACGTAGTCATGTGTGGGTAAGCTAGGTCGGATACTCGAGTTATAAAAGAAGAGCTGTGCTCTAGGTATATACATTCATGTACATACACCGTGTATATACGCATTTTGGGCTCATCTCGGGTCCCACAAAAATTATCCGAGCCGCCCATTTTGTTTAGGGTCCCTTTAAGAAATCAATTTTTTCAGATATCGGAAAAGGCGTTTACGAAACATCCAATCTTGCTTTGGAATAATTAAAGGCATCCTAAAGAAACCACTTTGAACAAAATGAGTGGTTCAAATCATTTTTGTGGGATCCGAAATGGGCCCAAAATGCATATGTACACATTGTATGTATATAATTATATGCACTCATATTCTTTTCGATAACAAAAAATAAAGGGAAAATGATGGCTAAGGACGTGTTTTGAAAATTAATACTTGCCAAGGACATTTTTAGCATTAACAAATGTTCTTAGCTTGTCCTTAGAGGGTATTAATTATTAAAACATGTTTTGGGCCGTCATTTTCTCAAAACTAAAACTGGCAGATTCTTGCAAAACTCCAGATCCAATTGCTCTCCTATCCAATTTGCAATTGCCACTTTTTGGGATTCTCTCTGTTTTTCCCGTCTTTTCTTCTTCTTCTTCATACGCACTCATTGTGGCATGGGCTTGGCTGCTTCGGAAAGCACATGAACAATTGGGCTTTAGGCCTGTTAACGAGGTTTTGCCCAGAGTCATAACCCAAGGGCTTACGAGATAATTCCTGGCCGATCCTAATTTTTTAGTTCATGGCTGCGAGGATCCTAATTTTTCCGTTTCTTCTCTCTTCTCAAATTTTAGCCTTTAGATAACTAAAATTGGCAACTTTTTCACTTTAGATACTTATATGTACATTTTTTCACACATTGGGCCGTTACAAATAACCGATTATACGGTGGCACAAAATGATAATGAAAATCCTGTGATGTAAGACATATTGATTTTTTTTTTTTAAATGTACAACTTGGAATCAGCTAATCAATTATTAAATTTATTCAACTATTTTGTAGATCTAGTGTGGAACTTTTTTTCTTATAACATATGTCACAACCTAGCGTATAGTAATTTCACATTCTTGAAGGGTTTTATTTGGAACCTACGAAAAACAGAGAGACAACAACAAAAACCATTATTTAAAGAAACCATGGGTGAATAGTAGAGGTGGCAAACGGGCGGGTCTAGACGAGTTTGGGTGGGTTGAAATGGGTCATGGGTCGAATATGGGCGGGTCGGATATGGGTCAAGTCAAACCCAAACCCGCCCGACCCGTCTCTCTCTCTCTCTCTCTCTCTCTCTCTCTCTCTCTCTCTCTCTCTCTCTCTCTCTCTCTCTCTCTCTCTCTCTCTCTCTCTCTCTCTCTCTCTCTCTCTCTCTCTCTCTCTCTCTCTCTCTCCCCCTCCCCTTCTTTGGGGGGGGGGGGGGGGGGGGGGGGGGGGATTTGTCTCAATAAGGGGATTCAGAAAAGTAAATTAAAACTCAATTTTTTTTGAATAAAAATGAAGCAATTAAAGGTTAAAAAACTTTATTAGGGTTTTACTCTTTTTTTTTTTTTTTTCTAATTTCCAAACAGTAACGTAACTTCGACGAGGAGTCAAGGGCCGCATCAGAGAATTGTTGAAAGCGATGATTGCACCGATTGTATAGTTTCGGTTTTCGTTGCGTTTGTCGAAGCCACCGCTTAGGTTTGGATTAAAAAGTCAAGTGACTTTTTTTTTTTTTTTTTTTGTCTCTATTCAAATTTTTTTGTTTTGCGACAATTTTTTTATCCCTATTAGTTCGTCTAGACGAGAAAATCGAAAAAGTAAAAAAGAAAAAGAGACACAGTGATTGAAAACATTGTTATACAAGTAGCTGGAAATGTAAAAAAAAAAAAAACGTGACACAGTGATATAGAAAGGAAATTCTTTACTGGAGTATTTTCTTTCCCAATTTTAAATATACCTCAGCTCATTTTCCTTCTTTTTCCCTCTTCTTCAAAGCCTTTTTAAAATTCTGTGTTCTACAACAGTTTACTACTAGTCACAGTGATAGAGAACGGAAAAAGAAAGAATAGCGAGACATTTGGGTTTTTAAAGTCAAACCCATATTGAACCCATTTTTAACCCACCTAAACCCATATAAATATGGGTTGATATGGGTTCAACCCATATAAACCCATTATATAATATGGGCGGGTTGAATTGAGTTATAAGTGGACGGATTGGGCGGGTTAAAAAAATATGGGTTAAGATTGCCACCTCTAGTGAATAGTATTGAATTTATCCTTCTGTTTTTGCTTTTTGGTTGGCGAAGAGTTCTAGAGGAAGTAAAACGAAAGGAAAAAGTTGAGAATCAAAATTTCTATTCCAAAATGTTGGAACAAATACATTTTGGCAATTCGATATTCATTCTGCTACCTTGAACAAATAAGAATAACAATTTTGAACCCAAGTCAATAACCAACTTTTAATTTGGTATATATGCTTCTAATGTTTTGTGGGTATTTCGCAAAATGGGAAAATACAACCACCCACCCTAACAAGGGGAATATCAAAGGGTTTGGCTAAGTTAGCATGAGAAATATAATAAGTGCATGTCCCTCTATGAGATCGCATGTTCGAATTCTACGAAGATGCATTTCAAGTCTTGGGGCCATTGGAGGATTTACTTGGGATCCTGAGACCATCATTTGGACTCTGGACTTCCTTCTTTGACCCTTGTTGTAGTACTTCTACAAGTTTTTGTTTTTTTTCGACCAGTTACTATAATTTAAATCATTTCGACCATGTTCGGTTTGGATTTTGAGTGAGGTTTTAAAGTGTAATAACGGGAGAAAGATAGATAGAGAAAATTTATTGGAGACTGTGCACAGAAATTTTGAGTCCTCCAAACGAATAAACCCGAATCTTAATTCCGACGATGATATAAAATAGAAAAAATATTTGGTACTACATAACTTCCTCTCTACATGTTTTTTATTTTAATAAACAGATGTTCGGGCCTTATGCGCATCTCGACTAATTCCGAGACTCTGAAGTTAACAATCAAGTAAATGGATCCGGGGGCTCTGCTGTGCCTGAGGCACAGCACCCCCTACCCACACCCGTAAAACTGCACCGTTTTGAATAAAAAAATATTAAGTTATCTATTTGCAATCCTATAGAGCAGAAACGTGATTACGAGAGCTTTAGAGATAAAATTTAATTATGTCTATTTATAATAATATGATCAAAATAATACAGTAAGATTTTCACTCTTGTTCAAACTGATTGATTTGGAGCACTTAATTTTTTAACCATATTTTTTTAATATATAAACCTTTAAGTGCTCCAATTTTTAATCCGTTTGAACAAGTACGAAAATCTTATTATTCTGAACATATTATTTTAAAGGATCATAGTTAACTTTTATCTCTAGGACTCTTATAATTAAATACATGCTCTTTATTTAGGATCTTGTGGAACAGAAACATGATTATTAAAACCTTAAAGACAAAAGTTAATTATGCCTTTTTAGAATAATATGATCAATTTGAGAAGTGATCCTTTAAATTTAAAATAATATGTTCAGAATAATAAGATCTTCATACTTGTTCAAACGGATTAAAAATTGGAGTACTTAAACGTTTATATATTAAAAAATATACTCCAATTTTCAATCAGTTTGAACCAGTGTGAAGATCTTATTATTTTGATCATATTATTCTGAATAGACATAATTAAATTTTATCTCTAAAACTCTCATAATCACATTTCTGCTCCATAGGATTGCAAATAGATAACTTCAGAATTTTTTTATTCAAAACGGTGCAGTTTTGGAGGTGTGGGTAGGGGGTGCTGTGCCTCAGGCACAGCAGATCCTCCGGATCCCTCAGTCAAACTACGTACGCACGCAATGACCAAAACAAACCTCCGAAAGATCCAGAAAAATTCACAAACGTACTTGCAAATGTCACCGATCAGAATTCCCCCTATAAATACACACACTCCAAACACACATCCCATAACAGCAACAAACGAGCGACTTCCCAAAATACCCTTTTCAGTTTTCTATCTATTCTCCAAATGGCAGATAAAAAAATCACTCTACTGGATTCATGGTTAAGCCCTTTTGGGATCAGGGTCAGAATAGCCTTGGCCCAGAAAGGGATAGAGTATGAGCACAAGGAAGAGAATTTGAGCGATAAGAGTCCATTACTCCTCCAAATGAACCCTGTTAAGAAGCAAATCCCTGTTTTGATACACAATGGGAAACCGGTTTGCGAGTCACTGATTATAGTTCAGTACATTGATGAGGTGTGGAATCAAAAATCTCCTCTGTTGCCTTCTGATCCTTACCAGAGAGCTCAAGCCAGGTTTTGGGCTGATTTTGTGGACAAGAAGGTGAGTCGTATATATACATTGAAACACCTTTTCCTTTTTCTTTTTTAATAATCAGATGTCCGGGCCAATTTGCGCGCACCTCGACTAATTCTGAAACTCTTAAGTTAACGACCTGACTAACCTTCCAAGAGCCCCAAATTTTGGAATATTAATTTAGTCTCTGTGTAATAATTCAAACTTGCAATCTCATGAAAGACAAGTATTTACACTTGTTGAACCCCTTGTGGTTGTATGCATTGATTTGATACATCCATATATCAAGGTTGTCGAAATAGGATACGTACCCATTCTTCAACCCTATAATCTGTTCTAACAAGAAAAAGTATTGTGTATTGCACCATATGTTGTACAAGAACGTTTATTTAAACACAAGCCAAGTATTGATTTTCCTCTAAATTCGTAAGAAATCACTTATATATGTCTGCATACTCACATTTGCATGTGCACTATATACGACTTTTTTATATGGTTTGATAATTATTCTACAGGCATACAGCCTTGGGAAGCAAGTATGGTTGTCCACAGGTGAAGCCCAAGAAGCTGCAAAGAAGGAGCTTTTGGAGTTCTTTAAGCTGATGGAAGGAGAGCTTGGACAAAAGCCCTACTTTGGTGGTGAAACTCTAGGGTTTGTGGATGTGGCCCTGATCCCATTCTACACTTGGTTTTCTGCCCTTGAGCATTGTGGCAGCTTCCTTATGGTGGAAGAGTGCCCTAAACTTGTTGCTTGGGCCCATAAGTGCATGGAAGAAGAGAGTGTGTCCAAGACTCTCCCTGATCTGAAGAAGGCCTTTGATTTCTTGATGGATTTCATAAAAAAGCTAAAGGCTAATAATAACTAGTGAAATTTTGAAGGGGGTTTTGTAGGATGGGGATAATAATGGGTTTTTTTCTTGGAAAGAATAACGAGTGTATCACTTCTTTGTATGGGGCCCAATATTGTGTGTTTTTTTCTGGGAAATAAAGGAGAGTGGTGTGTTGCAGATTTTCATTTATTGTCACTTTCTTTTCTTAGAGTTTTATTCAAATCCACAAGTAATTAAACAATATTTTGAACTCATGTTTCTATTTAAGTCAAATTTATTTCTATTCAAATCAGTAGAGGCTAGAATTCTAATAACCAACACTTTTTTACCATTTACATTCATTACTAATACCAATAAAGCCTTTATTCGAATTTATGCTTAGAATACGATTTAAATAAAAGTATGAATAAATAACAATCAATACTTTTCGAAATAGCATTGCAAAGTTTGATAATTTTTTTTGATAAGAATCAATTCTCCGCTCAAAATTGAACAAATAACTGATCAAATTCTTACCAATATATCCGATTTAGTTGATTTTTTATAAGAATTCTAAATTTTTTCTTAAACAAATTAGGGGAATTTAATTAAGCATTCTTTTACTCTGCTTATTTAGGTGATCATCCTAATTTGTTTAAATACTTATCTTTCCATCCTCAAATTCAATTAAATCCTAAACTACCCTTTCTTTCTCCTAATTTTTCAAATCTCTCTCTCTCTCTCTCTCTCTCTCTCTTTATTTTTTTATTTTTTTAATCTTTTCTAATTATCTCAATTCTCTCTCCTCTTTCAAACATTTCTCTCACCTAATTTTTTAAATTTTCTCTCTCGATCCTAATCTTCTCTCTCATACCCTAAAATCTAAAAAGAAAACAGACTCTTACAAAAACACAGATGTGTAAGTCATAAAACATGGCAAAATATGATCAATTCACAAAAATGAAAAAACCTGATCGTGGTAGATGAACAAAACAAGATCAATTAAAAAACATGACAAAATCGGATTTCATGGCAAGTTTCGAGAAATGTAGATTTCGATCGAGGTAGATAAACAAAATATGACAAGTTTTGAGAAGTGTAGGTTTCAATCGATGTAGATGAACAAAACATCATTAATTCACAAACATGACAAAATCGAAAAACATAATACCTAAAATTGATATTCCCAAAATGGAATCTGGTAACGGCGGCGATTAAGAGGATGGAAGCGATGTGACTCAACCTTAGAATCTCGACCATTCATAATTATTTTGATATCGTCCACTCTCATTTCTAAATATCAAATAAAAATCATCAATTCACAAACATGACAAAAATCGAAAAATATAATACCTAAAACTGATATTCTAATAACGGCTGCGGTGACGATTAAGAGGATGGAAGCGATACTGACACAACCTTGGAACCTCAACCATATTGATTACCCGTACACATTATGAAAATCATGACAATTTTTGCAAATTACCATTTAATCATGTACGGAGAAAATCAAAACCCACGAGGTTCGTTTGATAAAACTCACAAATCTACGATAAAACCCCCCAAATCTCTGTAAACGTAGAAACCAAAGAACAAATGGTAGATGTGAACTCTCTGACATATTGAAAAGTGAATGACAAAAATACTGGTATTACATATGGTGGCAGTGGCGGCGCTAGAGGCAGAGGAGTGAGAAAGAACGATAGGCGGAGGAGGAAAAGAGGTCGGCTGCGAGTATGGAAGCAGGTTGGTTGGCTTATTGGATTCAAGAACTACCCGTTTTCGTGTCATCCTTCAAATCATCGTCCGTCGGAATCCCATCGTCAGACTTCAAATCGCCTCTTTTCTTCTTCTTCATCTTATTTTCGTGTATTTGGGATTTCACAGTGATTTGGAAATTTCTCAAATGGTGTTCCCGTCCCTTTTATCAGTGAGTTTCTTAGGTCACAACTAAAAGGACGAGGGGGCCGGGAGATTTGCAATGGGATTATGCCTAATCCCTCAAAATTGTGGGAGATGGTAACGTCAGATATATATCTACATCTGTATCTATATAAATATAAGTACAAATAAACAGTATTGATATTAATATATAACTAGGGGTATAATGGGGTAAGAATACATTTTGAGGATAGAGACTTGAGTATTCAAATTCATATGGATGAACACGTAAGAGCATCTCTAACCCATGACTTCATATTGGAGATGTCAAATGTTTTTTGAAGGCTGACGTGGCATTTTGGCATCTCTAATTTGACATCAAAGCCTTCTTTTCCAACCCATGATATCAAATTCTATTTATTTGACATCAAATTATCCCTCTCCAACCCTTATGTCAAAATACAAATGGTCATTTTTTAAAATTTGGCATGGAGGAGGGTGGTTGTCAACTTTGACAACTTTGTCATTCTCTTCAAATCCACGTAGGAATTGGCATCAAAGAAGGCTATTGGGTTGGATTGAATTTTGGTGTCAAATGTTACCGTTAATAGGTCAATGTAGGATTTGACATCTCCCATTGGAGATGCTCTAAATAAGTCTTTTATATACTCCGTAGGTTGCTTATTTAATTTCCAAAATTTTCTAAATTAATTGGCTCCGATAATATTTATGGATTAGTGTCATCACATTTTTGTTGAAAAAAAAAAAAAAAAAAACCCATTTAGACGTAGAGATTCAAAGTGAAAAATACCCACCACGGACTCTAGAAATACTAAGGCTTTGTTTGGAACTTATAGAAAGAAAATGAAAGGAAAGGAAAAGAAAATTAAAAAATTTTCCCTTCTATTGTTTGATTGGGAAAAAAAGATAGAAGAAATTAAAAGTTTTAAGTTCAATAAATAGTATATGGAAATTGATTTTAACATTCCAAAATTTGATAGAAGGGCTCCAAAACGACGTCTTTTTTTGTATAAACACGTTGCAGTTTTGGAGCCATTTTTTGTATCAACCCGTTACAGTTTTTTGGAGCCCTTTTTTTGTATCAACACGTTACAGTTTTGGAGCATCTTCATCAATTTTTAAAGTGCCAAAATCACAATTCATAATAAATTTTCCCTTCTATTTTTCTCTCATTTTCCTCCCTTTTTCTTTTCCTTTCATTTCTATTAAGACCTTTTGCAAAAAGAAAGTCTAAGGGCTTTAATCATGCTTTCCGACCTTACGGTGGGAGATCACCGCTTAGAGCATCTCCAATCCATTCTTATTCCTCCAAAATAGAGGATGGAAGTGACACATTGAGGGGGGATTTTGTAATTTATTCCTTTTTTCTTCACTTTTTGTATTTTTTGGGAGAATATTTAAGGGACCCATCGTCCTTGTTTGAGAGTTTGGAAAAATTTCATACTCCAAATTTGCTTTTGGTCCTCCATTTTTAGAGGACCAAATTTACTTTTGGAGGACCAAACTCTAAAAAGGACTGTGAGTCCCTCAAAAAGTACAAAAATTGAAAAAAAAAAGGGAATAAATTATAAAATCTCCCATCAATATGTCACTTCCATCTTCTATTTTGGAGAAATAAAGTTGGATTGGAGATGCCCTTAAGGTACTTTACTGAACTTTGAGAACTTGAAAGAGGGTTTATTCTATTCGGGTCTTAAGTTCCAAAGAATCCAAACAGAGCCTAAATCCACCCAACGGATTTTCTTTGCATAATCTCTTCTTTTCTTGCCCCGCAACCTATCTCTCACTCCCCGACTCGAGCGCGCACTACACACAGTCTCAACTGCCAACTGAACCCTAACTCGTCTCGTCGATGGCAACCACCGATCCAGACCACAGAGACGCGGGAGAAACCACCGCGGGCGAAGACGAAGACACAGGGGCACAGGTCACCCCGCTCGTGAAGTTACAGGAGGTCGCCGTCACCACCGGCGAAGAAGAAGAAGACGCCATTCTCGATCTGTACTCTCTCTCTCTCTCTCTCTCACGCACACACATCGATCTCTAGGGTTTCTGTATTACACGCAGTTGCTACAGCGTTACGATTTGATTTTGTTTCTTTTGTGTGGACAATTTTTTCCAGGAAAGCCAAGCTTTATCGATTCGATAAGGAAGGGAATCAGTGGAAGGAGAGAGGCGTTGGTACGGTGAAGCTTTTGAAGCACAAGGAAAACGGAAAAGTCCGTCTCGTTATGCGGCAATCGAAGACCCTCAAGATCTGCGCTAACCATCTCGGTTTGTAGCCTTTGTTTTTCGAATGCTAATCACAGCCTTACGGACAGTGGGTAACTTGAAAAAAGTGCATCGATATCTGTAAAAGCCGTATAGATATCTGTTAAAGTGCATCGAAACTCTATTTTCTTGGCATTTTGTGTTCATTATTCAGTGCGTGGTAGGCTGTGGTTGGCAGAACCATTGTTTTTTGTCCAATTTCTATTGTGGATTTTCTTGGATACATATTTCTGGTTTAAACTTTGGTGTTTTCGGGATTTTGTTTTCCAGTTGGTCCGACAATGTCAGTTCAGGAATATGCCGGAAACGACAAGGCTTGCGTCTGGCACGCGGCTGATTTCTCTGATGGTGAACGGAAAGATGAATTCTTTTGCATTAGGTTTGGCTCGATTGACAGTAAGTTGATTAATCTCAATTCCTCCTCTTTCTTTCGCACTGTAAATGATCTGTAGGTTGATAGTGTACGCATATGCGTGTAGAAGGGGAGTAGGAGTACCAATACTCTTGGGAATCTTGGGATACTTCTCCCTATACTTCCTAAATGTATCCGTAATTTGATATTCACTTTTCAGGATTCAATATTTTGAGTGTCGTGTACTTTCTAATACTCTATTTCACGTGTCCAAATTGTGACGAAATTAGATTCATTGAATTTTTATGTTATATTCAGTGTCACTGCTAGGATTATGTACATTTCTACTACTTTGTTGGCCTTTTGGAGAAAGAAAAAATAATTAGATCAGATCCTGAATATTGAACTGAAGTCTAGAATCCATTGGCGACTGCTGACTTCAAACCTTGCTACTTCTTAGGGTTTTTATGTCAATTAGATTGTTATAGCAACCTAGTAATCTAATACCTGGCTTTGGCATTGGGTCATTGGTTCATCGATGTGGTTGATACTTAGTTTCGTGTGTTCAGCTCGTCCGTAGGCAATGCCCTATCATCTCTACTTCAGGATCTCTTGTTAATCTAAATCAACGAATTAGCCTTGTGAGGTGACACGACATGTAGATCAATGGCACAATCCGTGTGCTCTCCTCAAGAGCCTTCTTTGTAAGTTAAGGCAAGCATGCATATACATGCCCTTACTTTAAGCTTTGTTACTTTAGGACAAGGCATGTCCCGGAAAATTCATGGACTCCCTTTGTGTGGCCAAGGAATCTTTGAACAAGCAGTTGCTCTTTCTGTCGTGATTTGAATCTCTTTGCCTGGTGAATGACTTCCTCTGTGTTTCTCTATCTAGTTGAGTAGATGCTCTCGTTGACATTGCACTAACTATCCCATGCAGTCTCAACTGAGCAGCCCATCGCGAGTTCTCTTCCCGATTTACATAGTATGCAAAAGGCATCATGATGCTCCAATAGTGCATGGTCATAGGACACTTGAGCGAATCATGACTCCTCACTCAGGAGGATTAGTTTGGAGGCTGGATAGGAAAGCTCATAAAGGTGCTTGTTTGTCAAATAGACTTGTACTTTCTAGTAGTTAGTCTTTCCAACACGTGGCTCTCCCATGGCATCTTGTCCCTATTCACTGCACCTTATCCAAATCGTGAAACAAGCAACTATATGCTCCGGCCAACACCATTATCCGCTTTTCAAAGGTCATAAAATTACATCAAACCATACAAGTTTAGGAGAGGTAGTCCTATCGTGTCGAGGACGTGTAGTCATTCCCTTAGGGCGCTGGGCTAACAACCCCATCCTTTTCCTTGTCGCCCTTTTTTAGCCAATTTACCTATGAGTTGACATTTGGGTGCCCAAGCAAAGCTGTTGTCTTCAGTATTTGGTCTTTATTCTCATCTGGTACTACCCTATCCCCGAGTTCGGATAGAAAGAGGTGGAGGGAATAATTGGAATTTTGAGACCAAAAGTCACCTCTTCGATTTTCATGGACACGTTAAATGGGATGCAATGCAGCCCTTATCCTATCTAGTGGACGTGTCTTTGGAGGGGACGGTCAAGATCAAACCTGGGGAGACTAATCATTTCGTCTCCCCCATTTTACACTTTTCTCTTAACTTCTCCATTCTCTGGTGATTTCTTCAACTCATTTCGGCAAACTTGCCAATACTCTGATCGATCGTCGATTCCTAATTGCCCTTTAGGTATGCTCATCCTTCCCTTCCCTTCCCCTCCTCTAATCTTCTTGGTCTTTCGGCCAGTTTGGTTTCCTTAAACATATCGGTAGACTTTGACAAGGCCTCTATTGGGATAGGTTCCCGGTGATTTTATCTTTCATGGACTTTGCTACAATGTTATTAATCATTTTTGTTAAACATTTTTCAGGAAATTTGCCCCCTCCCCATTTGTTCGGGATAAGATTTTTGGGGACCTTTTCTGATTTATAGCACCAGCAGTGCTTGACCTGATTGTTGCCGATACAATGGCAAGTCAATCATCTAGGATTCAGTTTTCTCGAGCTCCTCTTTCATCACCTCAGAGTCAAACGGAGAGGGTTATAGGCTTGTTCATCAATCTAGGGTGTGGCAGCCCCAGTATGCTTGCCCTATACTTCCCTCTCCTTTGGATTAGTCTAGGGCTCCTGTACCCAAGATAACGTTTGAGGCCAAGAACATTTCTTCGTTCATTACCAATGCTGACTAGGCCTGAGCAAAAAACCTGTTGTCCCGCCGACCCGACCTGAAGCCATACGGACGGTTCTGATCAAGGATTCGGTCGGCCCTTGGTTTGCTACATGTAAAATCTTCGATTTTTGGTTCGGCCTTCGGATGTAGAGAATCTCTATCCGTCGGACCCGAACCGTCCGATTTAAAGGATTTACACGTGGCATAATCCCGAAGGATGATACGCCTTATCAATTCTCTCTCATATCACATGCATTTTCAGATTTTTGCAGCGTGAAAAGTGGATTTGGGATACTACTTTTCTCTCCTTCTCTCTTCCTCTCTCCTCTGCAATTTCGGGTTTGAAACAAGTCAACAGTGCAAAGTGCAAACGACTCCTCTCTCCTCTTTCTTCTCCTCTGCAATTTCTATCCGATGACAGCGATAATCGACGGCAAAAAAACCTCACTCTCTCAAACTCAGACTCCCTCTCTCTCACATCTCACCCAGCTTCCACAACCAGTAAGATGGAAGAGATCGAGGCCGGAAGTCATCGTCCAAAGTCCAAACTACTCTAGGCGTCCACGACTACTCCCACCTCGCAATCCATATATTTTCTGCAATTTCTTGACTCTATTCCTTCGATCTGCATTTTTTTGCTGCGATTCTGCATTTTGTTTTGCCTTCAGTGGTCCAACCCGACGAACCCAAACCGATGAAAAGCATCGGTTTCCCAGACAATTCTTCCACTTCCACGGTTCGATTTCGGTTTAGAAAATTTCCAACCGTAGTCGGGTCGGGTGGTGGGTTCAGGGCAAATCCGTCCCGCCCCGTGCTCACCTCCGATGTTCTTAATGGCGTTTGACGGTAGTCGGGCGGGGACCCAACTCCAAGCGCCAAGCCGCCTAGGCGGTGCCAAGCAATTCGGCGAATTTTTATTTTTTTTAAACAAACCATTATCCAATCAAACTATATTCCATGTATCCATAATGCAAGTTCAAACTTCAAAGTACAAACCCAAATGAAATTAAGTAGTATCAACTAGCGAATAAGTTGAATAAGACAATAAGTAGCAGGGTTCGCTCACCTCCCTTGTATTATATATATATATAGGTTGCCAAAGGCCTCCAAAGACGCCGACACCAAGGCCCTCCAAGGCTGCCAAGACCGCCCGCCTAGGCGGCCGCCAAACACCGCCAAACCTCCCTGCGCGCCAAATCAAACGCCAAGGGCTATTGGCGTGGCGGCAGGGCACCTCCAAGCGCCTAGGCGTCTGCCATTTAGAACACTGCTCACCCTAATGCTGACCTTGAGGCTATTAAGGCAAATACCAAATTCCTGAAACCAGTCCTTCAAGCTTCTTTGGAGGGTGAAACGGCTAGTTGTCACATGCTCGAAGGGATTTGCATTTACTCAAGCTTCTTTGGAGGGTGAAACGGCTAGTTGTCACATGCTCGGAGGGATTTGCATTTACAAGGCTAGTTTAGAAGGTGATCTTCGAATCCCGTTTCTTCAGCCAATGAGGAAGATTCTTGGCCATTTTAACCTAGTGCTAAGCCAATGGTTCACAAATCCTTGGTGTCTCTTGGTTGGTTTTCAGTTCTGTGGGCCATTATTGATGATGGGAAGCTCTTTCTGACTAAAGAGGAGTTTTTACACTACCACCAACTCGACAAGATGTCCTTTGGATGGTGGTTCTTCTCGGGCCTTTGTATCCAAGATAACGTTGGAGGGCAAGAACATTTCCTCATCCATTACCATTGTTGAACTTAAGGCTACTAGGGCGAATAGCAAATTCTTGAAACCATAGTCCTTCAAGGTCCTTTGGAGAGTGAATTGGCTTGTTGTCATATGCCCGGAGCGATTTGCATTTACAACGTTTCTTTAGAAAGTAGTCTTCGAATCCCGTTTCTTTAGGCATTAGGGAGATTCTTGGCCATTTTAACCTAGTGCTAAGCCAATGGACCCCAAATTCTTGGTGTCGGTTTGTAGTTCTGTGGGCCGTTACCAATGACGGGAAGCTCCTTCTTGCCGAAGAGGAGTTTTTACGCTACCACCACACCAACTCAACAAATAGAACTAGTCGATGGCAATCCTTCCTTAGTAAAGAGATGGAAAGACAATTTTCTTTGGAGATCTTTGCCTAGGAAGATATTGACACTACGTCTTGCATTCTCTTAGTGCGGGGGTAGCCTAGTCTGTGACTCCGTAGTGTGATCATCTGCTTGTTGAATAACTTGCGTTCTTTTGGCTATAGGTAAGGCTAAGTTTGCAATTACCAAGAACCAAGGGCTGCATTTTATGGAGGGGGAAGAGCATACCTTTCACCAATTTGACAACCTTGCTAAAACTGAGTCCTTGGCCAAGCCTTTGCTCGGTCTTGAACGTACACATGAGGC
Organism: Rhododendron mucronatum var. ripense; assembly: GCA_019656295.1. Classification (NCBI taxonomy): domain Eukaryota; kingdom Viridiplantae; phylum Streptophyta; class Magnoliopsida; order Ericales; family Ericaceae; genus Rhododendron; species Rhododendron mucronatum. The sequence goes on along the minus strand of BPLT01000040.1, from coordinate 905,331 downwards.
TCTTGGATTAAAAAGAGGTAATTTGTTTGTTTGTCCGTTTCTTTTCTCGGTCCTTAGCCTCTTTCTCTTCATGCTTTTAGCTTATGAGGCAGAAGGACACACAAGAATGAAGGCGAACAAGGAGTTGTTGGCGAAGTTGAGGGCTGATTGAGGAGCCATATTAGAGGGTGAGCTTGCTAGGAAGAAGCAGAAGCTCGGGGGAGAGGTTAAGGGGACTGATGACCTGGGGGTCGTCATCTTTGAAATGCCAAAGGCTGATGAGGGGATGAAGCCCAAGGAAGCAATCGACACTGCTGCTTGCCTCTCTAAGTCTGCTGCTAGAAGCCTCTGAACATTGAAGAGCCCTCCATCAAAGTTGACCCTAAAGAGGCTGACAATTGCCTTTCTAATTCTCAGGCTGGCATGAGGAAGTTGGACGAGCTCCCTAATAAGGAGCTCTATGAGAAATGTTTGGCCTCTCTTGGCGAGGTATACACATCTTTACCTTTGTTTATGCAAAGTTTAGCTATTTTACTGGGTTGAATTGTACTTTGCTTTGTCCCAGGCTACTCTTTATATGTATGCTTCAACTGCGCGTTGCCTTACTAATTTCAACCATTCCTTTGCTATTGAGGACATGGTCCGTAAGGCAACAATTGAGAAGGAAGATCTAATGTCGTAGGTGGACCAACAACGCACTATGAAAAATCAACTTAAAGAGGACATAAACCTCAAAGATGTGCAACTTCAAAGTTATGCCGATCTCGTCTCGGCTCGAGACTAGGAAATTGTTGCCCTAAAGCATAAAATGTTGTGCCTTCAAAATTTATAGGCCAAAGCTAAGGAAGCAGGTGCCCTGGAATACAAGAAGTCTTAGGGCTTCACTGATTCCGTGACCATCTACTTCTTTGAAGGGTTTGAGGCTTTTCGTTGTCGGGCTATGGCTACATACCCTGGTGTGGACTTCAAGATATTTAAAGCCAATGATGACCTTCCATCCTCGATGACCGGAGAAGAGGAGGGTGCTGGGGTGGTTGATGATGCCATCCAAGGAAAGCAAAGCCATGTTGCTGAGGAGAAGGGAGGAGGGACAAGTAGAGCAAAAAAGGCCCGGGAGACAATTGAAAAGAATATTGTGGAGAGAGTCGAGTAGGGCTTTCAACTTCGTAGATTTTTGCTTTTTGTTTCTAAAATTATTATGTTTGTAACTCTGAGATTCTCTTATTTGTGGGTCTGAATCTTTCGCCTTTTAACTTTTAGACTTTCTTTCTTTCGGTCTTATGTTGTGCTTGCTTATGGCTTTTTTTTGCCTTGATCTTGAAGATCTTGGATTTGTGATGGTAATACACACCTCTAATCCTACAAATGTGATGGTGTCATTGGCATTTTGGCACATGGAAGTTTTGTGGGACGTAATCACGAGATAGGTGTTCAAGGTATAAATAATAAAGTTGCCCCTTGACTACTGGCAACTTAAAATTGTATTAGAGCAGGCAATAGATCTTGCCTACCTAATGTTAAAATATTTACACGTGTTTAGTGGCGAAGCTATGTTGGGGCGGGGGGGCCCCGGCACCCCGAGCTCCCGAGTTGTAGAAATTTTATTTTACATATACCTGATTTTTAAGATTATTGATAATTATGTGTGTATAGCTACTCATTACCTTAATAATTTTGGTTTGATTTGATAAAAAAAATTGGTTTTTTTTACATTCTCATTTCTCAATTTCTTTCATAAATAAAAAATAAGCACGTAACTGTTGAAGTAGCCTAAAGGAAAAATACAAAATGATTGGTATACTTTAACTGCATTAGGCTAGAATCATTTCAATGTACAAATTTAATGTATTGAAAAATAAAAACTTTATGATATAATAAGTATACGTTCCAATAAAAAAAATATGCGTCTACGAAGCCAGTTCTCCTGGGTTCACAATCCTGGCTCCGCCACTGCACGTGTTAAGCCCATTTATGGAAGAGAGCTTAGCTACACGTGAGGAGTGTGTTGAAGGTATAAATAATAAAGTTGCCCCCTTCTCTAACAACTTATGCGTTGTTCCTTTCCCTTCTCAAAAAGAATTTTTCACAAAATTCCCCGTACTTCTAACATTTCTCTCTCTATCTCTCTCTACTTATTACCCCTGCAATTTTTCAAAAAATTTTTCAAACAGCAAACCAAACAAAGCATTAAGCTTTTCGGAGGCTTTTGGACAAGTCTCTCTTGATTGGTTGCCTCGTTGTTTGTGCCTCAAGCGCACCTTGTTTCGTTGAAAATCCCTATGTTATGGATCATTTATTTACATCTCCACGTGCGAGTCTGGGTCACACGTGCGGGGGAGTGTTAGAGCCTTACTCCATTGTGTGTCTGTAATGTGAATAGTATTTGAGAACCAATTCTTCTTCTCTCTGGGTTTATCGTTCTGCCTTTGTAAGAGGTGTATAAGATGGAAAACTAGCTCAATCTTTACACGTGTGGGAGAGTGTTAGAGCTTGCCCCTTAGTGGTTAATTGCAACCTCCAAAACTAGTAGATAAGCCTGAGCAGCCTCTCCACTCATTGCCAATTGGTTTTGAGTTGGATGCTTTAACATGGGATCAGAGCCATAAGATCTAGGCCTGTGGGATATTTACTCTTCGGTGGGCGGCTTAAGCCTCGCTGCCGTCCGCCGGGCACTCGAATTTCACCTCAAATCTCTACTGTCATGACTTCTCTTGCTTACTGCTGTTTTTGGCTCTCCTAGTTTTCTCCATGGCTTCTCTTGGTTTCTCTTGGCCTGACTGCTTCTGGTTTCTCTGCTCCTGGTTTAACTTGGCTGCTCCTCGTTTCTCTGTTTCTAGGTTTTAATATTATGTTTCCTGATTAGGCTAGCTTAATATTAATGTTTTCTTGTTATGCGTACTTTATTGGTCTAGGTTTCTGGGTTACCAAGTTGTGTAGACTATATAAAGGCATGCTTGGGTTACAATAATACACATCAATGAAACTAAAGTTTTCATCAATTCTCTTTTATTAACAATAGGTTTTGTTTAGGCCAAATAACCATGCTAGTTGACCTCTCTGGTCCACCTGTACTAAACTATAGTTTTTTGGGGTTTCAAACCTTTGAACTTTTTTGGTCCAAGCAGTATTGTTGGTCAGTCCCTTGGACCTTAACCAATTTCTATGGTCAAGAATTTAAGTCGATTTTTAGAGTTTCAGGCAAGCAGGCTTGTTGACACAGCGTAGAAACGTGAACCAAATGAGAATCTCCCGTCATGAACGAAGACTACTTTCTACAAGTTTCTTGAATCCTAAGATTACCAAAACTATAGGAAACAAGGGACACTCTTAAGAAAAACTTAATACTCATAAACTGATTTTCCCTAAGGCTTACAATGCTTAAAAAAAGGCTATTAAGACTGAAACATACTAGGAAACAAATAACCAAAAGTCATTACTTGCCAGTCAAGTGAAAACGCTACCAAAAATAAGAAATACGTTGGACCTAATTGTTTCCTAAAGAATTCTAGAAACATGCCATAACAAGCGGCATTGAAAAGAAACTTCCTATTAAAATATGTCGGCAGATCAAATCTTTCCTATCATATGGAAAATATGTGAAGATTTGGAGGACTTCAAACATGTATATTTTGGTTCTAGAAAAATCCACCATAATCGTATTCTTACTTTGCCCTTTGTCTCTCATGCTAACCCATGTATATGCAAGCAATCAAGTCTGCATCACTTGCTGGTTGGTTGTGTGATCCTTTTGGACTTGGCCAATTTCTTCGGCTTTAGCAGGTCGACCTTTTTGGTCCTTCTAAGACTTTTCTCATTTTCACTTTCTAAGTTTTAAGCCATTCCTGGCTTTTGGCCGAGCAGTTTTGTTGGTCGGACTTGGGTCCCCAAGGAATTATCCAATTTTCGGTTCAACTATAATTTCAGTTTTTAAGTGTTGAACTTTTCATCAGCCCCTGGAGCCAATTTTGTTTGGTTTTAAATAAGCTGTGATACAAGTTACGATCGGTCAGTGGTGCTATTCGGACTCTTGTCCCGTAAAACTTAACCAATTTGCATTGTTTTGAGTTTTGATATATTTTGTATCATTTGGTTAAGGAGTCTTGTTGGTCAGTCTATCAGCTTAATTTATGAGAGAAGATTTTCTGGAAACAAACTCTTTATTAAGTTTTGTATCAAGTTTATCATCAATCTAAAAAACTGAATACGAATGACTGATTTACTAAGAAGGAAAATTGAACTTAGCTAAATATGCTACTGCCATCTAACAGTAGTACTTCAAATGTTCGGCATTCCATGGGTGTGGGAGTTCATTGCCCCTTAGGTTTCCAGCCTATAGGACCCAAGCCTTGGGTGTTGTCAGACTTTGTAGGGACCTTCCCAATTTGGGTCAAGTTTGCCTACTGTCTCTCTCCTGCCGCAGTAACTTTGCGTAGGACGAAGCTCCAACTCGGAAGCTCCTCGACGGCTCGACCTACTTGAGTGTTATAATACTTAAAAACCTTTTTTTTGATATAGAACGGCCGTGGTTGTTGCTACTTCTCTTTTTTCTTCGAAGAGGTCTGACTCACCTCTGGCATCAAATATTGTGGTGTGGTGATTGAGGAGACCGATATCTATTCAGATTACGATCTCGACCGCAAAGGCTAGAGAGTAAGTTGCCCATTAGCACGTTGGAAGCTAGTGTTCGGTTGGTTACCTCTCCTTGCCCATTAGCTTTTGGATGGCCTTGGGATGTGTAGTGAACATATGTTCATTTAGAGTTGCAAAACTCTTGAAATTTTTTGTTGTCGAACTATTTGCCGTCGTATTTGTGGGGCGAACGTTCAGATTATGCACCTCCAGACGAAGTTGATTACTTTTTCCTTGGTAATTTCGCCATGGGCTCAGCTTCCACTCACTTCGTAAATTACCTATTGCAACAATTGCATATTTGTTATGCTCTTAGCCTAGCAGAAGCAGCCCAATGATATCAATCCCACTTTGTAAAGTAGCCTTGCTCTTGGTCTAGCATATTATAGAATGAGGAGGCTCCATGCTCAATGGAGCCTTATTAGTGAGATGCTCTAGGGATCTCGTTAAGTATTCACAGTGCCTTTCCTTGGGGGCTATGTTGGGGATCCCTTTCTATGGCTGCAAGGATATGGAGCCTAAAGAGCTTGATCGGAATGAGGAGTGGTACAACTTCAAGCCTCCAACAGGGCTCGCCTGTTGCTAGCGGGATAGCGGATCAGCTGGTAAGTTCCTCATGGCAAGGTTCTTCTGGATATCCATAGGAATCAACCAGTCTGTCTGCTATTCTGCTCCTTTAGATTGATGCAGTTGTCTGCGTCATTCCCATGATCATGGTGGAACTTGCAATACTTGTTGCCTGATCGTTTGTCTATAGTCGTCCCTAGCTTTCTAGACCATTTTAGGCCTAGATTGTCCTGGAGCTGTTTGAGTATGTGCTCGGTTGTAGCCATTATAGGATTATAGTGGTGTTGAACTGTCTCTCTTGTATCCCTCCTCTCCTTGGACGGGTATTTTCCCTTTTGTCTGTCCTTTGATTTTTCGGGTGGCCACCTCCTCATCGTGGTTTATTCTGATCTTTCTCTTCTCGTTCTTGTCTGTCCTCCCAGATAACCACCTCCTTCTTGCCCATTGGTTTGCTCTTCCCTGTTTTGCCAGAACATCGCTGAGAACTGAAATTGTCCTTAACGTTCATGTGTTTTTGTGCCTTGAGAATCAACTCAACTATGCTTACAGGAAGCTCCTGAGAGAGAAGGAATAGATATTGTCTGCGCCATAGGCGACCATGTGTGCATCTATTGACGCCTCATCCACGACTGCTGCCTTCATGGCTCCCATATTGAACCTTGTTGTGAAATCCCCACTTGTTCTATTTGCTGTTCAAGAGGTATGTCGCTTGCCTTCTATATCTCTGACCAACAAAGTCTGTCCTTGTTCGAAGATCTCAATCTTCCAGGGCTTCAGTTTGTTGAACCAAGTTTTGGCCACCCGCACATGGTTTCGTTCGGGACATGCTAGAGATGCATGACAGACTTATATTTCTCCATGTGATCCAAGGGATCTTTGGTCCCATCTAAGCTTTCAATTTTGACCATTCAAAACTTGCTGGTAGAGTTTTCATGACAACCTCTGGAGTGAACAACAGTTCTGTCTTTTGCACCAACTTCTCTATGGGGCTGGTGCTTTGGCTTTCATCCACTCAGCTAATCCATCTAGCTGAGCTTCTAGCGCTTTCATCTGGTCATCTTGGTTGACATTAGACACCGTCTTGTCCATGAGATGATCAAGCTGTCTCCTAGTTTGGGGAAGGACAACCTGGGCCTGCCTGTTGACCAAGCTCGCCTTCTGGCTGTTTACAACTTCTGGGTCGTTTTGTTGGCCTCCATTTGTTGCCAATGCCCATTGGCAATGGTGGACCGTGGAGGTGGAGGCAGTTTTGTGAATTGCTTTATGAGGGTTTGGTTTTTCTGTATGTGCTGTTGCTTCTCTTGGTTCAATGTTTGTACTTGGTTCTGTTGTGCTTGGAATTGTGCTCGGCCAACTTCGAGCTGGCCATCTTACAGAGGTAATGGTTCCCGTCCTAGTGATCTCCATCGTGTGGTGCTCCTCTACCATGACTGCCAACCTTCTGACCTCCGTTGTATTGGCTGTGATCGTTGTGTGAACCACTCATTGCATATGGGATTTGAGAAGTGTTCCCTCAAATAGCACCAATTGATGAAGCAGTTTTGGATGCTTTGATCGTTTGACCTGGAAGGGAAATTAAGGACACCTGTCTGTTGTCAGGCAACACCCCTCTGATGCCTAAGTCAGTCGAGTTTGTAGGTATATAAGCTAGGAGAGACTCTAAGCTGATGAATTAACAGTATTGTACCTTGGAGAGTGAGTAGAGAGTTCTTTAGAAAGTTGGAGGGAGTGGTATCGGTCCCTTCGTTTAGGAATCTATAATAGAAGGTTGATCTATGTGTGCGCGTGCCAATAGCTATGGTATTCCCACTCCTTTTAGGAGAGGTATATGGTAAACCCGTAGGGATTAAAGCGGTTAGGATAAGTCCTAAACCACATGAGAACCCTTTAGGGTGGTGGGCTAACAACCCCATCCTTTTTCCTAGTCACCCTCGCTGTATGCCCATTTATGGCTGAGTTGACATCCGAGTGCCCGAGTAGGGCAGTTGTCTTTGGTAGTAGGTCTTTATACTCATCAATTGTCTTTTTCATTTTGCGCTAACTTACTCATGGCACATGATAGGCATTCTCTATTTATCTAGAACTGAAGAACAAAAGCCAGAATTCATGATTATCATGTTTTACACTTTCTAACCTTGAGTTTTTTCTGCATTAGCATATTGTATGTTAGTTTGATCTGACAGTTGTATTAAATATACCTACATGCAGTCCTATACTCCTATTGCTCTTTGTGATGGTATTGGTGATTATTCGCTTAGACATTTCAGCTTGATACGTACCTATTTTCCCCAGATTGCAAAATCTTTATGGAAATGATTCAAGAGGTAGCTGAATCTCAACGAACGAAAGATGAAAACAAAGATGCATCTGCTGCTGCTGGGCTGCTTGAGAAGTTGAGCGTGGAAGATAAGGAAAGTGAAGAAAAAGCCAAAGATGGTGTATCTCTTGAAGCCAAGGAGGAGTCTGAAATTGAGCCAGGGAAAACTGATGCTGATTCAAAGGGTGAGGAGCCTGTTTCTTCAACTTGAGGGACACTTTTTTGTTTCAATACCATCTCGTTATTCCTGTTGAGATGGGGAGTAGACTTGTCGGGCTTTTTTTTTTACCACCCCTTTCCTGGTATATTCTACCTGTTACAGTAGTTTCTGATTGATGGGTCTGAACGGCGTGGATTTGTTGTTAGCTCATTAGTGTAGTCTTGGTCAATATTCCTGTTTTCATGTCATGGTTTTTTTCCTTGATTTCCCCCTTCAATTTTACCTATATATTAACCTTCTTTATGTTGTGAGGTTGTATACTGAATCAACAGTAGATGTTATAGAAACATGTGTTGTTTCTTGGGGGTATATTTCTATGGTTCGCCGAGTTCTTCTTTTATAGTATATTCTACTACAACTGATGCTAGTGCCCAGTATATGCTGGAGAACAGGTGAAAATATCATTCCCTCTGGCATATACTCCCTCCGTCCTTTTTTAAATGTCTTACTTCGTAACTCCAACTTATTAAAAAGACATCATCATTATACCTTTCACAACAACTTTTTCCTCCACTTTCCCTACTTATCCATCATTATTACACTTTCACTCACTTACTTTTTAAAAAGGAATCTACTTTTAGGGGCAAAATAGACAATACATCAATTTTTACCCACTACCTTTACAAAATGGACACTTATTAAGGAATAGCCAAAAATGGAATACTGGACCTAAAAAAGGGACGGAGGGAGTAGCATTCTCCTTTGGTCAGAGCATGTACAACAAGCTCTTTAAATTCTGTTTTCTTAGATAAAACAGCAAGGAAAAATTGGAAAACAGATGTGTCATCGTCCTTTAAAACTCGAGCTCGAGCTTGGCTCGTTTCGGTTAATTTACTTAATGAGCTTCTATAAACGTGCCGAGCCTAAACAAACGAGCCGAGCTTTAGAGTATTGAGGTTACACTCGTTTACTAAACGATCCTAGAACTCAAACTCGAGCTCGGCTCGATTACTAAACAAGTCGAGCCGCGAGCAACTTGGTTCGTTTGCAGCCCTACAACACATTTACCCCTCCCCCTTATTGAGTTGAGTGTGAATCTGTGTGGTTCTAGCATTATTGCGATGATATTGCCCAATCCAATCCAAACCTTTCAATTCCTTCATTGATGAGGTGTACTGAGAGAAGTTTGGCAATTTCGAAATATTTTGGAATTGGCATAGTTTTTAATGTCCTCTTCACCACTCTATATAAGTGTAAATAATTACCTCATCGACAATTTCATGTCCAAACCCGGTAATTGTAGTCGACGATAACCATCATATTACTCTAACGGGAGTGTCTTCATCCTCAGAATTGACAACCTAATCTTGCCTTAGTTTTTTGTTTTGTTCTTGAAAGCAACCAACACCAAAACGTTTGTAAGCGCTCTCTATCAACCATTCGTACACTTCTCTCTCTATATATACAAACATAGTCGCTAAAGGGTTCAGGTGATCTTAATTCTTACCAAGTTTCTATGGCCAATACCCATTAAAAACATGACAATGGGTTACAAAGTACTACTAATTGATGCATTAAATGGTTGATAAAGATAGCACACTCAAGCACGGACCTGGGGCGGTTCAAAAAAAGAAGAAGCACGGACCTAGGGGTTTTGTAGTGCACCCTCTGCACTACACGTGTAGTGCGATCGATCTGGCCGTTCATCTCGGCAATGGACAACTCAGATTTTTATCCGAACAATGGACGGCTAGGATTTGTACCGCGATGGACAGGTAGTGCGGCAGGTGCACTACAGCCCCTCCCATTCCCTCAAGCACGTCCACAGGTAGTGCGGCAGGTGCTTCCAGGTCTTGCTTACGATTTTATGATTCAGTACAATGTAGTGTAAGTAATTACCAACTCCTGATAAGCTAATCATACACTTCTCTCTATATATACAAACATAAATGTTGAAGGGACCAAGTGATCTTAATTCTTACCAAGTTTCTATGGCCAATACCCATTAACCAAATGACAATAGGTCACCAAACACTAGTAATTGATGCATTAAATGGTGGATAAAGGTAGCACACTCAAGCACCTCCACCGCTTGGCGCTTTCAATCTCTCTCACGTGCTTTTAGGTCTTACTTGCGATTTCATGATTCAGTGCAATGTACTAGAAGCAATCACCTACTCCTGATAAGCTTATCATGTAAATTTACAAATAAGAAGACAAAAGTGGATTGCGGAAGAGGTGTGTGATAATCACTCTACTTCAATAATGGGGGGATTTGTGTGAGAATGTGTGATATCAACACAAAACAAGTGAACAATTGAAGACTTTCATTGCTTTTCTTCTTGGTTGAACTAGAGAAACCCGTCTAATGAATGAGATAAATTGGGGAACTCTACCTACCATCATACCCAACTTTTGGGTAAATGTATCAATTGTTTTTTTTTTTTTTTGAAATGTCAATTCATTCATCACAAGCTCATCGGGCATATAGATTCCAGAACAGATACAGGAAAGAACTAAAACAACCTAAACATCGATCTCAGGACCTACTGCCGAAGCAGGCCCCGCGATAACGCTGGTACGTAAGAACCAATCTCGATCTAGGCAACAGAGGATTTGAAGAGATTCACAGCTCAAACCCTAAACAATTAAGTCTCGCTGAAATCTGAAGGCAAAGCAACAGTAATAAATCAACTAAAAGTTAACGGGTCTCATGGACAAAACCCCAAAGGTCACCGGCCAGAACATGATAAGAATTGAACACCACTGGATCACAGCGACCAAAGACCAAAAAACTTCCAGCCGGATCACAAAACCCCAAATGTGTCAATTGTGAGATCAAGCTAAAAGTCGTATTTAGTGCGCAAGGTTTTCCAATTGGTGTCTGAAAGAGTCCAAGGAATTGAATGGCTACTGTCGACAGTGGGGTCTCCAAGAGCACGAGGGGGCAATTGGAGAAAAATAGTAAACCTTTCTCTTCTGGCAAAAATACTGAGACCATCATAAACTGATGACCAAGTATTAAGTCGGTAGTCGCATCCTCATTTTTCACGTAGAGTCGGGAGACTGATTTCTTTTTCCAAAGAGCAAGAATAACCTATTTTACCCACTCTCGTGAAGAAAGTAAATGATACCGAAAAAAAGTAGCAGACCAATAATTTACAGATAATTTAGGGCTTGTTCACTGTCCCAAGTCTTTATTTCATTCTCAATAACTAGATGCAACCGGTATGAGGATATATGCCTTGTTATTGACGTTGGAACCCACCTTTGCCATAAAGACGGATTTACCTTTCAGATCATAAATTAGATCATCTCAATGTATAAAGTCATGAGAGTATATTTGGATTTTTATCATTTCCCAAGTTACCAATTCCCTTGTGGTCCAAAGGCTCCATACTCACCTTTATTGTGGCCCATCACCACAAGCTGACCAGTGCCAAAATGGAATGACAGCTAGGTCCTACTCCTTGCTTTTCCTTTTTTATCATAGGTCCTTTCCTTCGCCTTGTTGTTTGGATCAAGATTTGAATTTCCTTCGCCTTGTTGTTTGGACTGTAGCTATGGTTCGAACCGGACATTCTATTGGCGGGTTGGGAGTCCCTATGGTCACGCCTAGGGAAAGTTGATACGCTGGTCGCCCCCTCTCACCCTTTTTGATTATCAAAAAAAAAAAAAAAGATTTGAATTTTTTTTTCAATTCAAAATATATTTATTATTTCTATTTTCAATTTTTACTTTCTATTCATTACTTATATCTTCAATTATTATTCTTATTTCTTTATATATATCTCTCTCTACTCATTATCCCTACTTCCAATCATTACTTTCATAATTTTTTTTCGGAAATTCTAATCGCAAAGACGATTCGCAGGGAATCATGCAAGGAAAAATGCGCTTGGACTCATTCCGGGTCTCACAAAAATATAGAAAAATATCTATAAATTTTTGAATATTATTTTATGAGGACCTGTAAAAAATCAGCTTCAACGGATATCGGTAAGTATTACTTTTGGATTCGTAGGAACGAAACTGTTCAGTTTGCCCATATGAATCCAAAAGTAAAACTTACCGGTATCCGTTAGAGCTGATTTTTTACAGGGTCTCGTAAAATAATATTCAAAAATTTATGGATATTTTTCTATATTTTTGTGAGACCCAAAATGAGACCAAACGCATTTTTCCTTACGTGATTCCCTGCGAATCGTCCCTGCGAATAGCAGAGCTCATTTTTTTTTTCAAAAATTCATCCAAACACAACATAATGGTGAAACATGCAAGGCGAACTTTTAAAGATCTTTGGAAATAGAGAATGCTATTCCAAGTCGGAGAAGAAGACAAAATGTATGAAATTGGATCACGTGTGCCCATAAACGATAAGCTTATCTACAATTTTAGTCCCCGCATTTATAGGTAGGTTTTAGTTTGGTCCTCAAAGTTTTAATCGAGTCGATTTAGTCCTCAATTACTCAAGTTTCAATTTAGTCCTCAAAATGTTATTTGAGTTGATTTAGTCCTTGAAATATTCAACTTGTGTCAATTAAGTCTACTGAAAAAATATTTTCCGAGTTATAGGTTACAACCACAAAGACAATTCTTAATCAAGTATAAAAGCCCACTATAATTCGTAAAAATTTCATATTAGGCCCCTCTTTTGGTATCTGAGCCTGGGTTCCAACTTGACCATCATATAATAATGTGTTTGAGCATAAACTATTTTGAAGAGTCAAAATCGTTGAATTAAATGATAGGACGTCTCTACAAATCATAATGGAACATAATAATACTCCTACTTTAAGAAGACTTTTACAAGAACTTATCGAAAAGATGAAAAAAAATCAATTAGAAATTTTAAGCAAAATAAGACATATGATTGTTAGTGAAGAAAAACATCTAGTTAAAGTAGAAATCGATTGAGATATTTTGAAAGTTTGGTCCATCAAGCAAAAGCTAGGTTTGTTCTTTTACGGTCTCAAAAACCTTTTTCTCTCTGTGCACACTTTTCAATTATAAGTTTCTCTCCATTCATTACTCCCATCTTTTTATCACTCTCTATTTGTTACCCAAAACCCTCCTTGAAAACCCATACCAAACATATGACAAAGTGTGTTGTGTGCTTTATTTAAAGAACCAAATCTTGGAATCGCATGTGGTTGTGCGGCTTGTGCCAATTAAGCTCCATTCATTCTTTTGTGATCTTGAAACGGTTATTTCACCACATGCATCTATTTTTCATGACTAGGCAGTAGGTATTAAGTAGGTTAAGATTCAAAGAATGGTTGTTGATTACCTACTTGGTCAATAGGAATTCTATGCTTTCATAGTTTGTTCAACTTAGAATTCTTTCTCATTGAGGTGAAATGTGGTACAAGTAAACAAAAAAAAATATTCCATCCGTCCCTAATCCATTTTGCACATTTTAATGTACCAGAATGTCCATCTTAAACGACTAAGCTACAAAAGTTAGCAATATCTTACTTTTTTTACCCCATTTTTTACAAACTAATTGAAGTAAAAAAAATAATTCCCAAAATGTAATAACGACGCCCCTCTCTTACTCAAGGATAGTAATAAAGAAAAAAAAAAGTAATAAAGAAAAAAAAAGAAGAAAATGCAAAGTGTAATAATGATGACCTCTTAACCTGATATAGTTTGGAAGGAATGAAAATAACGTTATTTTTTAATTCGGAGGGGTTCAATGTGATTTATCCTTCTACTAGTACTTGTCCGTGCCTACGGCACTTGCTAGCAAGTGGCTCAAATACTAAATCGATTCATTAGTGTGTAGTATGTGAGATCCTCTTCTCAGTGGTAAGAAAGAGAATTACCTATGCTTACGGCACTTCTCAAACTAAAATTTTAAGCTAGATACAAAGAACATTTCTAACACCAAAAACTGCCACGATGATCCCAATAGAGCATTGCTTTGCTTTTAGACACCAAAACTCCACACACACACAAAAAAGAGACAAAAAAATCCCAATCCCAGTAAACTCCAAAAATTTCCAAATGCCTTTGCTTTTAGGGAGCTTTCTTTACCCATCGTCCACGCAACTCGTAGGCTTTCTTCCAAATGGATATAGTTTCTTTGTTAGACCCCCTTTGCTGACACCGAAACTTCAAAAATACAGAGATCAAAAATCCGAAAAACAATCCCAATAAATTCCAAAAAATTCCAAATACAAATTCGACAGATTTGAAAGATTTGGCCTGGTAAGGAACATCCCACGCAGCTTTGTTGGTCCAGATTTGAAAGATTTCGCCGTAAATTCGAAAGAGCAATGTAGAGAGAGAGAGAGAGACCCTAACACCCATAGAAGCAGGGTTTTTATTTATTATTTTTTATATGCTTCCGACAAAATTTGATTTGGGTAAAAAGAACCGATAGCATTTTTGTAATATATTTGTAAGACTGTGGGTGTTTTTCTTAAGAAAGTTGGAGAGCACACATCAGCTCTTAGATCAAATGAATCTCAGCTCTCCTTTTAACTTGTGTTTGTGTGATCCCCACACCTTTGTGTTTTATTAGGTGGATGTTGTGGTTTTTGCCGGTGGTTATTTTTCTCTTAAACCCGTAGAATTAGAAATAGAAATGCAACGTAAATCAGAACTGCACAGAGCCACAAATGGTACTGTTTATCATCACTGGATTATTAGTGCAATGAAAAAGAACTTTTCATTTGTTTTTTTTCCAATCGGAATAGTAAGATTTCCTTGGCTATAATGGTGTAGCTATAAAGCCTATAACTATACAACTCTCTAGAGAGAGAGAGAGAGAGAGAGGGGAGAGCATTGAATGCATTTCTGAAACTTCTTTGCGCACACACCCAACTTCTTTGTTCACTTCCTACATTCTCTGATTTTCTCACTCTTTTTAACCTTTGACAGTTTGACTGATTGGCTTCCACTCTCTCACCACTCCCCTCTCTCTGGGTATGCACTGCCTCTAAAAAAATCTCTGCTTCTCAAGTCCTTCAACGATGGATCCAATACCTTCTGTAGAGTCTGTGGAAAATGGGATTTCTCAAAAGGTACTCTCGTCCTCTAGTCTAACTTATAGAAAGGAAAAGAAAATAAAAGGGAAGAAAAATTAGAGGAAAATAGTAGGGAAAATTTACTATTTATTAAACTTAAAATTTTTATTTTCTTCGCTCTTTTCTTTCCAACCAAATAATAGGAGGGATTTTTTTTTAATTTTCCTTTCTTTTCCCTGAGTTCCTTTCCCTGAGTTCCAAGCAGAGCCTAAAACAAGACCCAGTTCTTTGTTTTTGTTTGGTTTTAATTGATCTTGCAATTTATGACATTATTTTGTTCTTGTTGATTAGTTTTGATTTATGGGTTCGTATTGAATGGACTAGGGGATGATCATTTAGTTGGTTTCTTTATAAGGGTTTCGCATTATAGG
Source organism: Rhododendron mucronatum var. ripense (assembly GCA_019656295.1). NCBI lineage: Eukaryota > Viridiplantae > Streptophyta > Magnoliopsida > Ericales > Ericaceae > Rhododendron > Rhododendron mucronatum. The sequence continues at coordinate 890,274 of BPLT01000040.1, read as the reverse complement.
ACAAATGGTGTGTTGAGCAAATATGGAATTTGTATAGTATGCACAATTGCACGTAGAATGTCCAAGAACAAGGACCTGTGACGACCGGGTATCCAAATGTGGGCAATACTAGGGATCGCAATTTTAGAATACAAGCTCCAAACACAACTGTATCCGGAACCGTTTGATGCACATAGGCCTACGTATATCGAACGGCTCTGCATCTGGAGTTGTGTTATAGAGTTGCGTTCATAGACTATTTTTTTTTTGTTTTTGTTTCTGGAGAGATTCATTTTAGTGAAGAACGTCATAGAGGATTTGGTGATTTGCTTTATGCATGTGACTACAGTCTACAGTGAAAACCAGCAACAGTCGAGTTAGTGTTTTGATTGTAGGAATGTGCATAAGATATTCAATGCTGCTTCCCTTAATTTCCAAGAAACAGAAGCCATGCAAGATCTTTGAATGTTCCTTCAGTCTTTTTTTTTTAATCTATAATACTGATATGGTTGTTACCTTCATCAGAATGCAAAGAAGGCATCATGTTCCACAATGCTTACATTAGCTTATCAGAGTCTTGGAGTAGTTTATGGCAATCTCAGTACCTCTCCTCTCTATGTTTACAAAACCACTTTCTCCGGGAAGCTGAGCCTCCACGAGGATGATGAGGAGATATATGGCGTGCTTTCTTTTATTTTCTGGACATTTACTCTCATTGCTCTCTTCAAGTATATCTTCATTGTGATGTCGGCCAATGACAACGGTGAAGGTACGGTTAGAACCTTCATGGCTCTATCTCCTGCTTAATAAAAAACAAACGATTAATTGTGAACAAATTGTTGGTAATTTTGCAATACCAGAACAAATTTTTGAGAAGGATTGATGGAGAGAGACATGTTAATGAACCTATGTGAGACTGTATTATCCTTCCCAATCACTATTAAACTATTCCAGGCAAATTTGGAGCTTAACCGAAGAAACATAGAATTGGGCTTGTTTGGCAGCTAGGATTTGCTCCCCTTTCTTATTATTATTTGCAGAGCTACTCTTCTTTCTTGTTACTTTTTGTTTATTCTGCCATCTAGTGATGCCTTTCACACAGAAAGATGGTAGATTTGGTCCATTGAGATTTAAATGATGAACCATAAAGGTGCTATGTAATTTTAGACATGCTTCTGGCACATTGGTATGGATGGAGAAACTAAATAAAAGTAATGTCATTTTTGTAAGTTGAAATCATTTAGACGTTGTAGATAACACGCAAATAACAAGATATAAATTCTCGGGTTTTTTTTTTTTTTCATTTTTCATTTTACTTCTTTCATTTAAAATATGCTTATAGTTCCTCGCTTCTGTACAAGGCCTTAAATACTATTTTCTCCTCTTCTTTCCTTCCTTTGAATGGTGATCACGATGAAACTTTGGGATCCTGCAATTGGCCTCACTATGTTTTTCCAGTTTTGGTGTTTATAGGTAGTCCTAACAAGAAAAGAATTACTAGCATGCTGCTTACACTTCATTTACACCTTCTTCTTTTTTGCCCCTTCTGTTTTGTAAGCTAAACACTCCCATCAGGGAATGGAAATGTAAGATGTGCTGTGTGCTCATTTATTCAGGGCCTACCTGATGGATTTTGAAGAAAGGAAAGAATATGTTTGTCCATTTCAGAACCTACCTGATGAAATTTTCAACTTTTCCTTCATAGTGCAGGTGGTACCTTTGCACTGTACTCGTTACTGTGTCGCCATGCAAAACTTAGCATTTTACCCAATCAACAAGATACAGATGAGAAGCTGTCTGCATATGCCGTGGAAGGATCAGCAGAAACATGGCAGAGTTCTGTTCTGAAGTCGTTCTTTGAGAAGAACCCAAAGTGTTGTAAGGGTCTATTGGTTTTTGTTTTGCTGGGAACATGTATGACAATTGGTGATGGTATACTCACTCCTGCAATATCAGGTAGCATCTTAGTATTATACTTTCAGTCTTGTATATTCCTTGATCCTCAACTCCTACCATCCTTTAGTGAACACAATGTGGTATAGGGTGTAAGCATAGAATTAAAATATAATCCTTTTTTCAATGTGTTTATGAAGTTGTAAATTTCAGCTAAAACCTTTTGACGTATTGACGTCACGGTACTTTCTTGTTTCTCCGATTAAACGATGCATCGTGAGTAGATATTTGTTATGGATATAAGATCGTAAATACAGTAGGGTACTGCAATCAAGAGATTGACGTGTTTCTTTTTCAGTTCTTTCCGCAGTTTCAGGTGTTAAGCTTAAGTTCACAGGACTTCATGAAAGTAAGTTTTAGTCTCCTTTGCTACAGTTTACAATAGTCAACACTGAATGTTTTCCGATATCTGATAAAGTAACTGCTTGATTTTTTTTCAGACTATATTGTCATGATCTCATGTGTCATTTTGGTGGGGCTTTTCTCTCTTCAGCATCATGGAACACATAGAGTTGCTTTCATATTTGCTCCAATAGTCACTGCATGGCTTCTGTGCATTGGTGGCATCGGTATATATAACGTAATCAAGTGGAATCCGCATATATTTCATGCACTATCTCCATTTTACATGTTTAAGTTCCTCAGAAGCACAGGCATTGAAGGTTGGGTGTCCTTAGGGGGAGTGGTTCTCTCAATCACAGGTACCTCCTTAATTTTCGGTTTGCATTCTAAATTCTAGTTGCTAGTGAATTTAGCTACTTGAACCTTCATTTTCACATATTACCATCTCAGGCATGGAGGCAATGTTTGCTGCTTTGGGACATTTTTCCCCTTTGTCAATTAAGGTAATTTCAACTATAACTATGTAACCTTCAACCCATTAAATTTTAAAGAGATCCCGCATCTTAAGTTTATTTCACCTGTAATCTTGATATTGTAACCTTTTGTATTTATATTCCAGATAGCCTTCACTTTTCTCGTATATCCGTGTTTGGTTCTTGCATATTTGGGTGAGGCTGCATTTCTTTCTAGACACCATGAAGATATCCAGAGAAGTTTCTATAAAGCGATACCAGGCAAGAATTTATTGGGAAACCCACACGGCTTGAATTTTTCAATCTTACTGATTCTAATATCCCATGTGCAGAACCAATATTCTGGCCGGTGTTCATAGTGGCCACTTGTGCAGCTGTGATAGGGAGCCAAGCTGTGATATCTGCCACCTTCTCCATTATAAGCCAGTGCTGTGCATTGAATTGTTTTCCCCGTGTGAAAATCGTTCATACTTCAAGCAAAATATATGGGCAAATATATATTCCAGAGGTCAATTGGATGTTAATGTGCCTCTGTTTAGCTGTGACTATCGGATTAAGGGACTCAAACATGATTGGACATGCATACGGTATCCTCTTTTTTTTTTTTTTTTGAAATAACACTGAATTTATAATGTATATCATAAAATTTATACTTTAGGCCTTTTTTAGCTCATTTTCTAACTAGAGTGGCTTGTTTTCCTGAGTGTGTAGGACTCGCTGTTACTACCGTTATGTTCGTGACAACTTGCTTAATGGCAATGGTAATGATAATTGTGCGGAAGAAAGCCATCGTCACAACCTTTGCCTTTCTAGTGTTTTTCGGATTAGTGGAGCTTCTTTACCTCTCAGCAGCTTTATATAAAGTCCCTGAAGGCGGCTGGATCCCGCTTGTGCTCTCCTTTATATTTATGGCCATAATGTTCTTATGGAACTATGGAACGTTAAAGAAACACCAGTTTGATGTAGAAAACAAGGTTTCAATGAACCGGATACTGGCTTTAGGGCCTAGCCTTGGCATGGTTAGGGTCCCTGGAATTGGACTTGTTTGCTCTAATCTGGTGACAGGTGTCCCAGCTGTTTTCGGACACTTTGTGACAAACTTACCCGCTTTCCATCATGTTGTGATATTTATCTGTGTCAAATCCGTGCAAGTTCCATATGTGGATGAGAAGGAACGGTTTCTCATAAGCAGGGTGGGGCCAAAAGAGTATGCCCTGTTCAGGTGCGTTGTTAGATACGGTTATAAGGACTTGCAACAAGAGAACTATGACTTTGAGGATAAACTGGTATACGCAATCATACAGTTTGTAGAGACAGAAGGAGGAGGTCAGATGCCACCGGTTATAGAATCATCTTCCAGCCTCACATTGACACATCCAAATCACGAGGGAAGATTTACTCGCTCTTTACTAGATTTTAATGTGACGGTTCTTGGGAATGGGCAATTGGAAGGTTCTTATCTAAAGGACGGGTCTCTGGACATATTGAAGGCTAGGGAGTCTGGCATTGCTTATATCCTCGGGCATTCTCATGCAAAGGCAAAGAAGTCTTCTTCGATTTTCAAGAAGTTTGCGATTGATATTGTCTATGCATTCCTGAGCAAAAACTGTAGGGAACCTGATGTCGCTATGAGTGTGCCTCACACTTCTTTGCTGGAAGTTGGTATGATTTACTATGTCTGACCTCTATAGAGATGTGGATTCTAATTTACCGTTCGCAGAAATATAGTTAGAGTGAATAGAAGAGATAAGAGAAGGGAAGGCCTTAAACCATTGAAATGATAGGTCAGTTTTTTTGTTTGAATGCTATCAGATACTGAACAGAGCAAGAAGAAAGCAAAAATAACCCTGTTTATATGGTTCTTCTTGTTCATAACTACAGTACTAATGATCTGGTGGAAATGATGTTTTTTCCTGGAGAAGTGTAATCTGTTTTCCAGCCAGAAAATGCTTTTTGTCGCCAACATGTTATTGCAGAAGTAGATGCAGGATTCATCCCAATGTGCTTTGAAGAACATGGGATTGCTTCATTCTTGCATCACCATGGATTTGTTACTATGCTGTTCTCTCGTAATGATTTCCGGATTAACTCGGTTATAAATATGGCCGATGAATCACTTTCCGTTTGACCAAAAAAAAATAAAATGTGGCCGATGAACAAACCGGGCAGGTGATTGTTCAAGCTCGGTTCGAAAACTTAGTAAGCTTCAAAAATATGTTCGAACTTAGCTTGTTTATGAGACGAGTCTTTCTCAAGTGAGTTTTAATTGAGCCGATCACGAGTACCTTGAATTTTTAATACTCCACATCATAAGTTTAAAGAACCGTGTAAGAGCTCGTTTGAGTGTTATTTGAAAGCTTGACGAGCTTCAAAAGTTGTTCAAGCTTATATGTTCATGTTGCAAACCCATCTTCAACTTTTTAACGAACAAACACGAACTCGAACGGGAGAAGCTTTGATTCATCTATTGCCCTAATTATAAGCCAGTTACAAATGGGAGATTTGATTTGGTTCAAATGTAAGTTCACAAATTTCCCAATATGGAAGGAGACTGGGGAAGGATCCTTTGAGAATGAAACTCAAGTTTGCGACCATTTACAAAGGTTAGAAAAGGTAGCAAATGGGAAACAAGGTTGTGGAAGAATTGGCATGCGAACCAATTTTAATCCAAATGTCAAATGCTTATGCAAAAATTTGACATCAGATGTCAAATTTTTTTTTTTTTCACCACTTTACCCCAAAACTTTCTAAAATAATAAATTTGACATGTTAGTTGAAGTGGGCACCTTGAAGATGTCAAATTCTAACATGTCTAATTGTTGTGTAAGTCTTGAAGAAATTTGACATTCTCAAATTCGAAGCCAAGGTTGGAGATGCTCGTAGAGTCTTAAATTAATGCATATATGTGGAGGGAAAAGAGCATGGAGGAATTAACTTGGGGAAATCTATAGAAATAGTCCTCATAGTTTTACCCCAGTCTCATTTTCGTCCTTTAAGTATTAATTGCAACTCTTTTAACCTTCAAGTTTGATTTTCGTATCAAGTTGGTCCAATTGATAATATCTGTCAGCCAAATTGGGCAAAAAAATCAGATTGATGACAATTTGAACGATGCAGTTCGTACCAAGTTGGTCTAATTGATGACGTATTTCCTCAATTTGATTTTTTTTGTCCAGTTTAGCTAACAAAAGTTATCAATTGGATCAATTTGGTACAAAAACTAAACTTGAAAGTCAAAAGAGTTGCAGTTGATACTTGAAGGACAAAAATGAGACTCAGATGAAATTAGGAGGATCATTTATATAAATTTCCCATTAACTTGTTTACACAATATTTTATTTTGGCTTACATCTTTTCTTTCTTTTCCCTCCATTAATTTTTTTTTTCATTTCATTTCATTTTATCTACATTTCATGATCAATAGTGGTCCAAAATTCGTACTCTTTTGTTCTTAAATGATAGTAGTCCACTATGACAAGACATGTTTTTTTCGTACACAAAAATAAAGTATTGTCGTGCATAATTTTTAAAATTTTTCAACACCACTTTAGAAACGGAGGAAGTATCAATATTTTTGTAATTCTATGAATTGAATTCTAAAATATTATAGTAGATGCTGTAAAACTCCCAAAGACATGATTGAGTTTTATGCATTAATTCAAGTGAATATTATCTATACATAGAGCCATTCGACTTGCACAACTTCGAATGTGTCTCGAACCATTCAATCTTCACGGGTCCTTTATATTATTTTTTTTGGGTAAATGGTCCCTTATAATCTTGAGCAATAATATTTTGGTAACCATTTTTGAGTATCATGTGATATGTCATCAATATATTCAAGAAATATACTATAATGAAGAGGATAAAAATTTTCACAAGAGAGAAACTTATTCACGGAAGAGCAGTGAATAAGTTGTTCACGGAAAACACGTAATCTCACCCGTTCGTTTCGGCAATCAACCGTTGAAATATATTTTTAATCTTTGACTGATAATAAATATATCTTAACATTTACTAGTTTGTCTTTCAATTTGGATCATCTAAAATATTTTTGGACCAAGATTGGCCTCCGTAAACTTTATTTACGGAAGCTCCGTAAATAAAGATTTTTCCCTTCTCACAAACTCTTCGCATATCCTCCAAATCAGCATATGAAATCAGATCTTAAAAATCTCCGAAATTAATTAAAATCAACAGCCGTTTTGAATAATTCAAACCCCACCTCACAATAATTACCTAAATGACAACAAACAAAAGCCTCCTCCCCAAGAAATCCTCACTCCTTCCACTCCAAACCGCCTCATTTCCAGTGCATCCAAACCTATATATATACCCCCCCGCACACACAAACACCCACACTCCCATTCTCTCTCTCTCTCTCTCTCTCTCTCTCTCTCCAACACAAACCTAAGATCCATTCTCTCACCATGATCGGAACGCTCCCCTCCACCACCCCCCAAAATGGCACCGTCCAACCCTCCCACCACGTCTCCACCCCCGACACCGCCACCCTCGGCCGCCACCTCGCCCACCGCCTCGTCCAGATCGGTGTCACCGACGTCTTCTCCGTACCCGGGGACTTCAACCTCACCCTCCTCGACCACCTCATTGCCGAGCCGGGGCTCAACAACGTCGGCTGCTGCAACGAGCTCAACGCCGGCTACGCCGCCGACGGATACGCGCGGTCCCGTGGCGCGGGGGCGTGCGTTGTTACGTTCACGGTGGGCGGGCTGAGCGTGCTCAACGCCATTGCGGGAGCGTATAGCGAGAACTTGCCGGTTATCTGTGTGGTGGGGGGTCCGAACACGAATGATTATGGGACGAACCGGGTTTTGCATCATACGATCGGGTTGCCGGATTTTAGTCAGGAGCTGAGGTGCTTTCAGACTGTTACTTGCTATCAGGTGACAAAATGTGTTTTAAATTGATTTTGGTATCAAAAAGTCTATGAACACACCATTGGATTTATGTGGATCCATGTACGGTTCTGGACTTCGAAGTTATGTTCTAAATGTGCACTCATAGCATTGCTCGGTTTGGTATTAGGGTTTCATAATATGTGGAAACTTAATTATCAAGCCATGCGAAATTGAAACGAACTGGAAAAAGTGTCCATTTGATTTAGAAATGGGTTTGTGAGGGAATTTTTGTGGCGGAAGGTTGATTGAATTGTGATTGTGAGATCCAAATATTTGATAGGTTTTTGGTAAGACATATTTGGTAAACTATCAACTGATCCAAATATTTAATGGTTATGGCAATGTTTCTTTGGGTGGTGCTCAGGGTTTTAAATCATGGTTCGAAAAACGTTACGATGTAACAGCCAATATCGGACTGTATGCATCAGAGGTCCAAAATCTCCTTACTCAATGGCCAATACACTATGTATCCAATTATATGGCTTAATTAATGAGCTGATTGTGTGGTTTAAAACCTGGTGGTACTTAAAATTAGCTCTCATAATGTGATCCGTTCAATTTTATGGCTTCTTTAATGAGCTGATTGTGTGGTTTACTGTAGGAGTATTATATTATCAACCCACGTCCATTTGATGATCATGTTTGTGTGGTTTTTGTTTTTCATTCTTGAATCTGTTTTAACGGAAAGATATCCTGTTTTGAACTTCTGGGAAAAATCTGGAAGTGTTCTGTTTGGTTGAATCTTTGCAAATTATACAATTGATGAGTTCTTTTTTTTTTCCAACAAACTAACTTGGTTGATTTCAAAAAAATGTATTTGATGGTTATTGGCAACTTTTGCAATCTTACTATACCCTTTCCTTGGAACTTAATGATGTGGCTTGCGGACAATGTTTCTTATCCGAAATATGCTACAATACCCACTTTTATTTGAATGTCTACGGTGTGCACCCCTTTGAATCATCTTGAACTCATAGCGTTTTGCATAAAAGTTCATGCATCAATATTGAACTTATTCCTTTTGCATAAGAGTTTATACTAGTTAAATATAATCACATCAATTTGAATACATGATCACATTTGTATGTTATGAGCCTGTCTTATTGTTATGAATTTTTATGCAAACGTTACGAATTTTTATGCAAATGAAATAAATTTATGCAAACATTGTGCATATTTCTATATGAAATGGTAGTATGAATTTAGACATTCAGAAAGATATGTACAAACCCAAATACAAATGTGTTACAACAGTTCCCTTTTCGTGGGCAAACTATGAGTAGATGCAAAATCCTCATTGGCCTTTACTTTTGGCATTTTTGCCCTACTGGAAAATCATCATTTACTAATTTGCTGATTTGGGGAAATTTTACAGTGGACTTATTCTTTACCAATTGAACTTGATGATTTTATTTTCTACTGTTTATCGTAGGCTGTTATTAGTAATTTGGAAGATGCACATGAACAAATTGACACGGCCATCTCTACTGCTATGAAAGAGAGCAAGCCCGTCTATATAAGCATAAGTTGCAATTTAGCTTCCATTCCTCACCCCACTTTCAGCAGAGAACCCATTCCATTTGCCCTGTCGCCCCGGTAATTTATCGGACTCTAGATAATCTTTGAAGTAGCTCCTCAATTTTTTGTGAACCCAATTAATTGATACAATATTTTGTTGGTATGTTATGACATCTTGGCACAGGTTGAGTAACAAGATGGGGCTTGAAGCTGCTGTGGAAGCAGCAGTAGCATTTCTTGACAAGGCAGTGAAGCCAGTAATGGTGGGAGGACCAAAACTCCGAGTTGCAAAAGCCAATGACGCCTTCGTTGAACTGGCAGATGCTTCTGGTTATGCTGTGGCGGTGATGCCATCCGCGAAAGGAATGTTTCCAGAGCACCACCCTCGCTTCATAGGGACCTACTGGGGTGCCGTTAGCACTGCATTTTGCGCGGAGATTGTGGAATCTGCAGATGCTTACTTGTTTGCGGGCCCCATTTTCAACGACTACAGCTCGGTCGGGTACTCCCTCCTCCTCAAGAAGGAGAAGGCAATCATCGTGCAGCCTGATCGGGTGGTGATTGCCAATGGGCCCACTTTCGGATGCGTTTTGATGAAGGACTTTCTCGTTGCACTTGCAAAGAGGCTTAAACGCAACACTACAGCTCATGAAAACTACAGCAGGATCTTCGTTGCTGACGGGTTTCCTCTCAAGTGTGAACCAAGTGAGCCTTTGAGGGTTAATGTTCTCTTCCAGCATGTGCAGAAGATGCTTTCACATGATACGGCTGTGATTGCTGAAACTGGAGACTCCTGGTTTAATTGCCAGAAGCTGAAATTACCAGAAGGATGTGGGTGAGTAACAAAATCCTTAAAAATTCTTTGGTGTCGAGTTTATTAATGAACCTTAGAGGACAAAAGTTGGTGTTGCAGGTATGAATTCCAAATGCAGTATGGTTCTATAGGGTGGTCTGTTGGTGCTACCCTTGGATATGCCCAGGCAGTACCCGATAAGCGAGTGATTGCTTGCATTGGCGATGGAAGTTTCCAGGTATGAACAACGCGCAGTGTAAAAATGAAGTTTTTGTTATAAAAAAAAAAAAAAACCCATTTTAGTTCTCTACGCTTTGAATCCAATCCAATCCCATCCCTTTGTTCTACTCGCTTCAACACATAACTGAAAACCTTGAAGGAACTTTTAAAAATTTCAGAAATGATTTTGGTTGACAGGTGACTGCACAAGATGTGTCGACCATGATTCGTTGCGGGCAAAAGACCATCATTTTCCTGATAAACAATGGGGGATACACCATAGAGGTTGAAATCCATGACGGACCATACAATGTCATTAAGAACTGGAACTACACCGGACTAGTTGATGCTATCCACAATGGTGAAGGCAATTGCTGGACAATGAAGGTTAGATGATTTCAATACTGTTAACTGGAAATTTGGAACTGCAGAAATCTGTTGCTTGACAGTTTATTATGTGGGTGTTTTTTCCATAGGTACGCTGTGAAGAGGAGCTTATTGAAGCAATTGCAATGGCAACTGGTGAGAAGAAGGATTGTCTCTGCTTCATTGAAGTGATTGTTCACAAGGATGATACAAGCAAAGAGCTACTTGAGTGGGGATCCAGGGTGTCTTCTGCCAATAGCCGTCCTCCAAATCCGCAGTAGAACTTCTATCTTGATCCAAGCTTAGTAGTACTAGTAATTGACTAGCTTTACTACATGTTTCATGGAGTTTATGAGCATGTGAGGTAGATTTGGTTTAGTTTTCTATAGACTTGGCGACTTCGGCTTCTGGTGGTTGAGAATGATTTTTAAGTACTATTAGTAACATCTATCTTAATGCTCGGCAATGGTCTAATTTCTTTAGTTATGACATTTTTGTTTTGCTACTAATACTTGTACTTGCTCTGCTATGCAACTTGAGTGTGCATCGCCCTCACATACATTTTGTTTGCCTGTTGTGGTGTTGAGAATGAGTGTCTATACATTCAACTCCAATGCAATCATGATCTTTGTCAACTCATCAAAGGCCTCTCGCTATTGTTCTGATCCTGAGGGATGAGGCAGCTGGTAGATTGGCATTGGTTTCGTAGTAAATGAGCTATGCTGCGATACCTGATTCTGAACCAAATGTTCTGTTTCGGATAGTCAGAAAAGTCTCTCTGGTTCTATGTTCCAGAAGCCTGGCATCTCTTGCTAAGCCTACCTTTGAACCAGTAAAGCAGATCATATAATCCATTTCCATTTTAATAACTTCCCCCTCCCTCCCATAATTATTTAGTCCCTTCACAAAATTCCTCCAATTTGAAATTGAGAGCTACTACGAGTATCACTTTACTTTAAAAGGGGAAGGACATAAAGTAAATTCATCAACTTTTGCTCTTTGACTAGTCAAGATGAACATATATTTTGGGACATCCAATAAGGAAAAGGTGGACTAAAATTGTAGGACGGAGGGAGTATATAACTTTTGTACTATTAGGACCCAAGCAACATTACAGTTACAAATGTGTGTGCACACAAATGCGAAATCGTTTGATGTATTCGAATTCTATTTCTATATGATGCATGTATGATCCACACACCATGAACGAAAGACCTAGGACACATCTTTGTCCAAAGCTTTTTTCTAACCATCCTTACTTCTCTCACCCGCTAAATTTCAACTTGATCCTCTTGGATACTCGGTTTTCAAGGTGGGTTGCACTCAAGTTTTAGTATGTATTTGTATCATCTTGTATTAAGATTAGGCCCAGTTTGGCCTAAATAAGCAATTTGGCTTTTCATTGTCTTTATTCAAAACAGTTTGCATTTTTTTAGTTTCATACTAAATTTTTGTAGATTATTAATTTGTCTCAACAAAAGAATCAGAAAACCCAATATGTTTTACTTTTACTCAAATATATTTAGAAATTAATATCGAAGATAAAGGCCCAAACATTAACTTTGATATTTCCAAAAATATTTGGGGGCTTTATCTTTAATATTTCTAAATATATTTGGGTAAAAGCAAAAAAATTTATTTTTCTAAATCTTTTTATCGAGACAAATCAATAAACCACAAAAACTTGACGCAAAACTAATCAATACGATTTTTTCTTTTTGAATAAAGACAACGAAAAGCCAAGTTGCTTATTTAGGCCAAACAGAGCCTTAGCCATTTCATGGAGTATCGGATCTGATATAGCCTATGTACATGAGTATGACCATGTACGAGATAAGATGGGCTATGACTTTGTGCTTCGAGCCGTCGAAAGAGCCACCAAACGATTGCAACAAAATGTTTAGAGAAATTGAATACTAATAGGTGAGGGGAGTTGCTAAAAAATGGAGGACTATTAGTCTATTATAGAGTTTAGTGTAATAGGGTCAACTACCATTAGGGTTGTCAATGAACCGATTAGCTCGCGAGCTCGGCTCGGTTCGGCTTGTTAAAACTTGGTTCGTTTAGTAAACGAGCCGACTCGAGCTTGAGTATTCAGTTCGTTCTGACAAAACCTCGGCTTGTTAAGGGAGGCTCGGCTCAATTAAAGATGCTCGTTTAGTAAATGACTAAACTCGGCTTGTTAAGGCTCGATTCGAGCTCGAGCTCGAGTTTTTGGCTCATTAAGCAAATGAGCCGAGCTCGAGCTCGCCGAAGCTCGGCTCATTTACACCCCTAACTACCATAGACGTTGGTTACAAAACATAGTGGGATGTTCATATAAGAACTAATGTCCCACATGAATTGAGTATGAACTTGATCTTGTATATAATTTCTTATACACTCTACAATTAGAAACCTGTATTCAATGCCTCCCCTTGATAAATAGGGGGAAAAAAAAAAAAAAAGAGTTGAGTTCTGCCCTAAGGCCCTGCTTGGATGGAGTGAAAAGAGGGGGAGAAAAATAAGAGGGGGGAAATGGAGAGGGGCCCGGCCCTTTTCCCCACGTTTGCCATCCGAAATTGGTTCCCTCTTATCTTTGACCCCCTCATCATTTTGGCCACGTCTAGGGATTGTCCGGTATTAAATTTGGGCTCTTCTTGAGGTGCCCAAAAATAATCCGGGTTTGGAGGGGTGATTTGTGAACGAAAATACCCCTTGTTATCCCCTTTTCCCATTCACCTTTCAACCAACTTCTACTCTCCATTCTACTTAAAATCATACTTTCCATTCAAACTTATCCTAAGACTCTTTATTTAGTTTGAAAAATTAAGTGTTCCAAATTTCAATCTATTTGAACCGGTGGAAAGATTTTAGTTTTCTGATCATTTTATTCTAAATGGTCATATTTTTATTTTGACTCTGGACTCTCGTTGATTAGCCCTAAGAGATATTTGATTCTATGACTTTCTTAGGGTTAATCAACGAGAGTTCTAGAATCAAAATTTAATTATGACCATTGAGGATAAAATGATCAGAAAATAAAAAAATTTCCACCGATTCAAACAAATTGAAATTTGGAACACTTAATTTTTTGTAAAAACCAAATTTTATAAAAAAAGTTGTTTAATAATAATACTAAATTTGTTAATTTGTTAGTAGAAATAAATATTATGGCTTAAATTGTGAAAGAATAATTAAAGGGCAAATTTTCGTAGTCGTCCCTCTAATTTTACTGTTGTATCAATTTCATCATTCTAGTTTCAATTATCTCATTTTCGTCCCCGTAGTTTGTTTTACATTCCAAATTGGTAAAATCGATGACACCGTTAATAAAACTAACGGAAAAATATGATTAAAAAATTAAGTGCTCCAATTTTCAATCCGGTTGAACTGGTGCGAAAATCTTATTTTTTTGATTATTTTATCCTAGATAGTCGTAATGAAATTTTGGCTCTAAGGCCTTTCAATCTAGCACCCGAAGACTTCTTATTTAGTTTGAAGACTCTCTCAGGGTGCTTATTGAATAGCCTTAGAACCAAAAATTCATTATGACCATTTAAGATAAAATGATCAGAAAAATAAGATTTTTGCACAGGTTCAAACGAATTGAAAATTGGAACATTTAATTTTTTACACCGTTTATATATTAAAAAATATAGTTAAAAAATTAATTGTTCCAATTTTTAATCTGTTTGAACCAGTGCAAATATCTTATTTTTCTGATCATTTTATCTTAAATGGTCATAATAAATTTTTAGCTCTAAGGCCTTTCAATGAGCACCGTATGAGAGCCCTGAAACTAAATAAGGAGTCTTTGGCTGCTCGTTGAAAGGCTTTAGAGCCAAAAATTCACTATGACCATCTCGGATAAAATGATCAAAAAAATAAGATCTTCGCACTGGTTCAACCAGATTAAAAATTGGACTACTTAATTTTTTAATCATATTTTTCCGTTAGTTTCATTAACGATGTTAACGATTTTACCAATTTGAAAGGTAAAACAAACTACAGGGACGAAATTGGGACAATTAAAACTAGAGGGACAAAATTGAGACAATCATAAAACTAGAGGGACAAAATTGAGACAACCATAAAACTAGATGGACGACTACGAAAATTTGCCCATAATTAAATTTGCAATTACATATAAAACGTAATACATAATTAATTTAGGAACTGCACAAGGACAAAAGGGTCATTTGATAGCTTTTTATATCATCCTCATTTCCTTATACCCCTTATTAATCTTCCATCCAAACAAAGTATTATTTAATCCTCCTTCTTTAATACCTCATCCAAACAACATACTATTTAATCACCCTCCATGTACCTTCTCTTCTGTGAAAGCAGCTCTCTCTCTCTCTCTAAAAATCGCCTCGCTCTCTTTCTCTCTTTAAAACTAAAACCCCAGCCGCCGCCGTCTCTCGGGGGACGAGGCTTTCCGCCTCCCTCTCCTCCTCCTCCCCCCTCTTCATCCCCCCCACCCTTCTCGCCTCGCTGTCTCCCGCCGTTTGGTCCCTGTGCTCACAATTTGGGCCATTCGTTTCGTTCGTACGGAGTGGTTCCCCCTTATGGTGACTCTGTCCAGTGACCGGTGGTGTCCCACAGCCCGATGGCCCGTACGACGGTTCCAGATCTGCTATGCTCGGGGCTATTGCCGTGGTAATAAGGTATACAGTTGGGTCGGGGTGGGTTTCTTTTTTTTTTTTTTTTTTTCTGGTCTTAGTTTGCCTGTATCAATCCTGCAGTCTTCCAGTTTAGGCTCCTCTAGATCCGGCCTGTGCTGGTCTGGGATTTCCCCAAGTCCGGCGGTTTTGGGTGGTGGGTGTAATAAGGTAGTTAGGGTTTGGTGGGTGGTCAGAGTGAGGATTATCGTGGTCGACAGCTGTATTGGTGGTGCTTCTTGGGGGTTTCCGACAGTGGTAGCAGTAGCGTTGTTGTTGGGGTGTTCTGGTAGCAGCTCGGGCCCTGTTTATTTGCTGGCGTTATCTCCTTGTTTTGGGCCGTCAACGGCAGTTTCTAGGGCGAAGCAGTGTTTGATCTCCGGCAAGGGATTAGATTTCTTTTCGTTTGTGAGCTGTTTGTCGTTTTGATTACATCTAATTTTATTGTGTACTGGTTTGTACTGGGATTTCGCTTGATTATCCGGGACTCTCATATCGGCACGAAGTGTTGATTTGCTTTTGCAAGGTGTTCTGTAATCTCGGAGTAGGTAGTTTGGTGCATTCCTATTTTTTTGCAATGTAATCTTTGCCTTCGGGCTTGAATGAATTGACTGATTCAAAAAAAAAAAAAAACCACTCTCCATAAACATCACATCAATGTGGGTCATCCCTTATTAAGGCCCCGTTCCGAAAAGGAAATAAGTACTTATTTTTTAAGAAGACAATTTCAAGCTCAAAAATTATGTGTTTACGTAAATAATTTTTTTATCAATATGGATCTTATTCAATAGATCTCATTGAGATCTTTAATATGGTGCAAAAAAAAAAATTAAAAAATTATTTTTCATTTACATTATTTTGAGTTTGAAAATGTGAAATGAGTACTTATTTTTTAAGAAGGTGTTCTGGAACGGGGCCTAACTAATATCCCCTACTATTCTATCCCCTCTTATTAACTAATACCAGTAATTCTTTCCCCTCATCCAAACGGACCCTTAGTTAGTTAATCATATAATTCTTTGAAAGGACCTTCCGTTCTCGCTTTGAATCTTTAATTCTCAAAAAATCGGATTAGTTTGAAATGTTGTCTATAAAATCGTTTTCGCATTTATACTTGCACTCTCGCTCACGCTCATTCATACTCGTTATGTGAAATAGATTCTGCCCAATAATTGGTTTATCGCATAAATCATCGAGGTCACATGTCTGGAATCATTTTACTGTTTGATGTTGGACTGACCCAACCAAACAAGCGTTTTTCAGGCCTCCCACCTGTTCTTTTCCTATGGATATGGAGAAGTGGGCACGTCCTTGCCCTATGAATTGGGGCAGAAGACTCGAACAGAGTTCACGAGCATACGCCTAAACCCACCTGACTCTTTTCTTTTGTTTTGTGGTGACTGGTGAGTAATGGAAAGTTGATGCCTTCGAGCAATTTGTGAATGAGTCCTGCTATAGGTACCGACGGATATGCCGGGCAGATTTTGTAATCTGAATAAAAATGAAAGATTGAATTGATCTACACATAGAATCGAGCTAATATTTTTTGGGTCCACTTGATTTTTTTTAAAAATTATTAAACGGCTCGAATCATCTGTACTAGATCCAGAGTGGGCTCCGCATGTCCGTCAGTACCCACCGGTAGGGAATCCGTTGGTCCCTTTCGCATTATCTATTTGTCAATAGCTCATCCAGTTGGCTCGAAAATGTACTAGTGAAAAATTCGATTTTTAATTTTGATAGGAGCAAATAAATATCGGATCTAGACGGGAATCCCCCATCTCCATTCAGAGGGGGATGGAGGGTGGAGGTGATTCTCTGTTCGGGAGACAGAACGGGGATGGAGGCAGATAAATCGGAGATCGATGGCGGAGATAGTCAAATCTGTTCCAATCCGCCTATTTGCCATCCCTACACGTGTCATCCATGCACTAAAACTGGGAAAAGTTGGAATTCAGCCCACTAGAACCAGTAGACTTGTGTGGAATTATTACATGTGGTGGACCCATTGGTTAGGAGCTTGTGGTCAAAGGTGGCAGTAGTAGTACTGTAGTAGTTACAGAAGTCCTGGTCCTGGTCGTAGAGTCAATGGACTGTATCCCTGTTCACATGGGACTCCGAAGAAAATCTTACTTCTTATGGGACCCTAACTAATTATTAATTACGCAATAATACATCTATGCATTAGACCTGTGTGTGCATGTCTCTATAAAGTGGATGGATACAAATAGTCCTACTATGCGGTACTGTGTAAGGGATTGGGAGTTGCTGTAGTGCGGCAGTTGCATTACACTATTTAGTGCGGCAGATTTTACTGTTCATCTCGATATGGAGGGCTCGGATTTAATCTGAACTCTTATAAATTCAAGTCGTTCATTGTTCGAATGAAAAATCGAGCAGTCCATTGCCAAGATAGATAGCCAGATTAGCCTCCCTCGGATACCAAATGTACACCTGATTGTGTGGAATTCACCTCGGTATCCCACCCAAATGATCGAAATCACTCAACGTGTTGAAGCTATTGTTTTAAGTATCTTTATAAAAATTAAAAAAAAAAACCCGGCTCAATTGAGCTGATTTTTATAGAGATCTTTCAAATAATATTTTAAATAAATTGATCAGCTCAAAACATTTATACGGGATCTCGAGTGGATCCCCCACATAGCGTGGATCCCACACAATGTGCATTTAGTGTATACCAAATGTATACCCATAGTTTTATACTTTTTGATACAAATAAGATTTGTGAGTAGACTTAATTGGTAACCTATTGGGGCTAGTTCAGTTGGCCAAAGGTTCGAGTAGTGATATAAATGATCCCTTCTATTGATTGACAAAAAAAAAAAGAACTGGTGTCTCTCCTTCTATTCCAGGCTTTTTCGTTTGGGGGACTCAAAATCTCTGCGCACGGTCGTTAATAAATTTTTTTCATTTATCTCTCTCTGCTTATTACTTTTAAAAACCTCCCTTAAAATCCAAACCGAACACAGGACTTGTTGAGTTTATAACATTTCAAAAACATCACATTGATCTAACATTAGTAAGGGGCCATTCCACATTATAAAAAAAATAAACTTTTTGAAAAATAAGGTAATTTTAAGGTAAAAAATCATGTGTTTACGTAAATAATTTTTTTATCTATATGGATCTTGTTTGATAGATATCATTGAGATCTTTTAAACGATGCAAAAAAATTAAAAAATTATTTTTTATTTTTTCTATATTTGAATTTGAAATTACCTTTTTTTTTTGAAAAAAAAGATTTTGAGCAGAACGGGGCCTAATTACACGAATGAAACCCATTTTTTCTATACGTAATCATGAAAAGAACTCAATAAGAATTTACAATTTTCTACTGGCACTACAAGCTCGTCCAATTAGGGCAGATTATGTAATCTGAATGAAAATAAAAGATTGAATTGAGCATCTACATATATCGGATTGAGCTAATTTTTATTTGGTCCACTCGGTTTTTTTTTTTTAAAATTATTGAACGGTTCGGATCATCTGTGCTAGACCCCGAGTGGACTTTGGGTGCCCGTCAGTACTCCATCGGTAGAAAACCCGTCGGTCCCCTTAGCATTATGTATTTGTCAATAGCATATCCAGTTGGTTCGAAAATGTAGTAGTGAAAATTTTAATTTTGATAGAAGTAAATAAATTTCGGACCGAGACGGGAATCCCCGATCTCCCTTCAGACGGGGATAAGAGGTGGAGGTGATTCCCCATTCGGCAGACGGAGTGAAGAAGGAGGCAGATAAAGTGCTCGAAGATCAATGGCGGAGATGGTTAAATCTGTCCCGATCCATCCATTTGCCATCCCTACGTGTCATGCACAAAAATTGGGAAAAGTCGGCCCCGTTCCGCCTTTTTTCTTTCAAACTCAAATATAATGAAAATGAAACATAATTTTTTGATTTTTTTTTGTACCATTTGAAAGATCTCAATAAGATCTATCAAACAAGATCCATTAATAGAAAAATTATTAGCGTAAATATATGATTTTTGAACTTAAAATTATTTTTTTAAATTTTTTTTTTCCCAAAGAAAGTCGAACACCATAATCACTAGCACCAGTAGACTTGTGTGGAATTATTTCTCCTACTACATGTGGTGGAGCCACTGTTTATGAGCTTGTGGTCAATGGTGGCAGTCGTGCTAGTTACAGAAGTCCTGGGCTGGGGTCCTGGTCGTAGAGTCAATGGTACTGTGTCGGTCTCTCGTCCATTCACATGGGACTCCGAAGAAAATATACAAAATAAGCTCTTAATAATTGGAGAAATTCTTATGGGACCCTAAGGTCCCTAACTAATTATTAATTACGCAATAATACATCTATGCATTAGGCGTGTGTGTGCATGCCTCTATAAAGTGGATACAAAGAGTCCTACTATGCTTATACCAATGTATACCTGATTGTATGGAATTCATCTCGGTATGCCATCTAAATGATCGGAACTGCTCAATTTATTTAAAATATTATTTTTAGTATCTCATAAAACAATGGCTCAGTCGTATATATTGAAATATCGATAAGCGCATGATCAATTTAGCACTGACAAAAAAATTGAGAGAATAATCGATCAAGCTCTTACCGATATATGAATGAGCTGATTTTTTCATACAGATCCTTCAAATAATATTTCTTAAAAATTGAGCGGCTTTTATACTTTTATTGATACAAATAAGATGTACTAAGTAGTTTGAACGGGTGTCTCTCCTTCCATTTTATGCTTATTAGTTTGGACCGTTTAAGACCTTTAGGCTTTGTTTGTAACTTATGGAAATTGAGGAACAATAAAATGGCAGGAAAATGGAGGAAAAATATGAGGAAAATTTCACTATTCACAAAACTTAAATTCAATTATTTTCTATCATCTTTCTCTCCAATCAAAACAATTCGAGGGAATTTTTTTAATTTTCTTTTCTTTTTCCCATTTTGCCTAAGTTTCAAGCAAAGCCTTAACTTTACAATACTTGTTGAGTTTAAGACATTTGAAAAACATCACACTGATCTAACATTAGTAATAATTACACGAATGACACCAATTTTTTGTTTTTTAACCATAATCAAGAAAAGAACTCAATAATACTCCCTCCGTTTCATTTTCTTTTAACTTTTTCAATATTCGTGTCATTCTTTAAACTCTTATATTTTTCAATACGAATTTCCAAAAAAATGCAATATGGATCTTATTTGATAGTTCTCGATTAGATCTATAATACAAAGTTTTCAAAATTATGAAAAATATTACTCCCTCTGTCCCATTTTCATTGTCATATTTTGATATTCGTATTAGTTTTCAATCGCTTATATCTTCCAATATAAATCTTCAAAAATATGCAATATGAATCTTGTTTGATAGTTCTCGATTAGATTTATAATACAAAGATTTCAAAACTATGAAAAACATTGTTGATTGAGAGATATAAACGTTTAAGGATTAGCACAAATAACAAAAATGGACAACCAAAATGGGACTAATGGAGTATTAATTGAGAGATATAAGAGTTTAAAAAATGACACAAGCATCGAAAAAGACCAAAAAAAAAATGAGACGAGTAATATACAATTTCTCTACCGGTACTTCAAGCTCGTCCAATCAGGAAAAAATAATGGTCAGATTAATGAAACTGCATGCGCAATCACGAGACCTTCGAAAGCATTTACCTATTGCCTCCGTCGACTTCACGAGACCTTCTCTCTCTCTCTCTCTCTCTCTCTCTCTCTCTCTGTCTGTCAAGGTCAACAGAAAATTCCTTTATCCAAGGATACTGAACAGTGTTCAGGAGGGTAGAACTCATGTACCCTTGAGAGAGAGAGAGAGAGAGAGAGAGAGGGTATCGAGTTTTGCATAGGTAACAAACACGCAATGTTAGCCGAATCCAAGGCACCATTCCCGCGGTACTTGTTAATACGTTCCGTCATCAACCACTTTATATTCACGTAGTAAACGGTAAACCCGCTGCCCGTGAAGTCATTCATACACACACCCCAACTACCAAAATCTCCCCCACGCCTCTCTGTTACTCGAGAAAACAGAGCTCAGACCCAACCCAGATGACCAAACTCCTTGACATCATTTTCGCCTACCACGGCGACGCTTTCCTCGCCGGAGTCGTATGCCTCCTCCTTGTGATCCTCTTCGTCCTCCTCCTCCACGTGTACGCCAAATGGTTCCTAGCCCACGCCCGTCGCCGGAGGAGAAGAAGATCCGTGTCCCTATCCCACGTCCTGGGCCCGACCCGGTTCCCCAGCATAAATTCCTTGACGTTCGACAGTACTGCTTCTCCCACCAAAGGCCTCGAGGCTTCTGCTATCGCTTCGATTCCTCTGTTCGTCTACGACTCTGATGTTGACCACAATAACGGATTAGAATGCGTGGTTTGTTTGAGTTTATTTGAGGATCAGGAAGTGGGACGGAGATTACCTGACTGTGGGCACGGGTTTCACGTCGAGTGCATCGATATGTGGTTGAGTTCGCACTCGAATTGTCCGATTTGTCGGGCGGGGGTCAGGGTTGGGGGAGAGGGTAAGGTTGTTGGCATCGATTCGACGCCCATTGGTGTGGCGACCGAGGACTCGGCATCGGAAGTTGTGGTTGAGGTTGTGAATTCTTTCGACAATGGTAGTAATGGAGTGGAAGTGTTGAGTGATTCGTCGGCTCGTTTATCGTCGTCTTCTTTGTCGTCCCAAGTTGCGGCTCGTTTGTCGACGTCGACTCGTTTATCGTCGTCTTCTTTGTCGTCCCAAGTTGCGGCAATGGGTGTATCGTTGAAGAAAATGGTGAGCAGGAATGTATGAGGACGGAAAATTCACCCATCATCGTCCGATTTTCAGGAACCAGAGGATTGAGGGAATCGCCTTGGCCACTAACGGTTTGTCTGTCTGATCGTTAACTTCAAAACTCCGAAAATTAGTCGAGGTGTGCACAATCTAGTCCGGACATCTGGCTATGTAAAAGGAGAGGGAATCAAGTTATGTTGATGAAGCTTAGCTTAGCTTATATGTTTGTACAAATATATATATTTAAGAGATTTGTTTGAATTTTAATTTGATGATCTTAAAACCTAATCTTTTGCTATGGTCATTATAGTGTTGGTTGATGTTAAAAAAAAGAGGCAGAGTAAAGTAAGATTAGATCATTGGATGGGTAACTCCTCGGCCAAAATTCCTACTTTTGTTTTTGTTTATCAAGATTAGAAAGACACTAAAAAACAGTAAGTATCAACTACTGTATTTTTTTTCTTCTTTTTATATGAGGCCGTTACTGAAAAATGACGACTCATGCTCCGACCTCTTCTGAATGGGTAGAATATCCTCATCGTCCTGGAAAATTTTTCAGTGCCGAGCGGGTACCACGTGGTGACCGCTCGCACATTCGAGTCGTCTATTTTGTTTTTGAAGGGCTCAGATTTGGAGAAAGAAAGTGTTGGGGTGAGAGGAGAGAGAGAATTTCAATCCAAGCCGTCCAAAAATATATCAAACCAGTATCACATGAAATATACCCGCTCGGCACTGAAAAATCTCTCTATGGTCTTAGTTGGTTGAGATCACCAATCACCTGAAATAAGACTTCATTGAACCCGCGTACATGAATTTTAAAACAAGTATCTGCGTCACTAGGTATCTTCTTCTGCACCTGATATTTGTCATCATGGTTTCTCTCCGGGAGAAACTTTTACATATACCGGGGATACCAAGCCCATGGTATCTTCTCCGATCCGTTTTCTCATTTTTTGGTCATTTTTTTATCACATTTTCATGATCGATTTTGTTCATTTTGTAAAGTTTGGCGAGAACCTTAATCATACCGAAAATTGTGTTCATCAGATTTTATTTGATACATGATCGGCACATGTGAAAATAGCAAAAAAAGCAAAAATGAGTCCAAAAATACACTGGATTAAAACCCAGTTTTATTTTTTTTGGGATTTTCACGTGTGCCGATCATGTATCAAATAAAATCTGATGAACACAATTTTTTGTATGAACAAGGTTCTGGCCGAATTCTACAAAATGAACAAAATCGATTATCCAAATATGATATAAAAAAAATGACCGAAAAATGAGAAAACGGATCGGAGGGGATACCATGAGCTTGGTATCCCCGGTATATGTAAAAGTTTCTCTGGTTTCCAGAGCCAGTTGAGCGCCATTTCATGAAGATTTGTTAAGATACGTACACACTCTTGGCCTATCAAAACAAAACAAAAATTATATCTTGAGTCCAGTCCGACTAAAATGATTGGTCGTGGATTAAGGGTCCCAACCCTAAGAATTTATTTTTTCACGCAACATTGGAGCTTTTAAATCAACTTCTACAAAAACATAGAGGCAGAAAAAAAAACGAAAAAAAAAAAAAAAAAACCCGCCTTTTTTATGGGCTTTTCTAGAATATGACCTCAGTTATAAGTGAAAAGTGAAACAAATATTTCCGATCGAGAAGGTTTTGGGTGCCGGAGGATACTACACATGTGGCGGTCTGGATTTTAGAAAGAGAAAAAAGAAGAAGAGAGAGAGCAGTAGGGTGAGAGAGAGAGAGAGAGAGAGAATAAATCTAAGCTGTTTAAAAATACGTTGGGACGGTTAGAATCGCTGACGGGTACTGTCACGTGGTATCCGCTCAGCATGCAAAATTTTTTCTTTATGATGAGAAGTTTTTGAGTGTCGGTGGGCATCACACACACTTGGATGAGAAAAAAAAAAAATTCAATACATAACTTTTACGTGGGCTTAAGCCAAAGCCCGAATAGAATGTTAGTAGTAAAAAAGTAGTCCCGGCGGGGCTCGAACCCGCGACCTTCGGCTCATAAGACCAACGCTCTAACCAACTGAGCTACGGGACTTGCTTTTTCTCCTTATCGCACACATTAAATATATTAACCTTGATTCTGTAGTTCAACGAATGGACAAAGTTCCAATTCATTTCTCAAGATCGGTGGCTCCAGTCCGCGCCAACGATGATCTACCGATGTCGATCATCTCCGAACTAGTTTGCAATGAGGCTGTCGGTTTTAGGGGGAAATTGCTAATCTTGTGGGAAGCTTACTCATACGACTGCACTTACTCAGGTACTCCTAATGCAGTATATGAGCAATGATACAAACACAAATTTAAAACACAATTTCGGACACAACTACGTTCAGAGCGGTTCAATACATGTGGATTCCACATACATCCAACGGTTTCAAACATAGTTGTGTCCGACAATGTTCTAAGTTATGCGCTAGTCGGGCGGTCGATCACCTTCGAGCAATTAATCGGATCAATCGGCAATTAATCGGTGTATATTAATTAATAATTGGGAATTAATTGTTAGTCGAACTTAATTGGATAGGTCCCGGTAGCGATTAATCGCCGATTAATTCCTTGTTTTAGAACAATGGAGTCCGGAGTTGTCTCCGGAGCTATATTCCTCGAATTCTCCTAAGGGCGTGTTTGGTTGGATGAGATGGAATGTGAATAGGAATGAAATTAAGAATGAAATAGAATTGGAGGAATTGAGAATGGAATAATCATTTCTCATGTTTGGTTGTGCTTAGGAATAGTCATTCTCATCTCCAATGGAATAGTGTGGCAATAGTAATTTTCGGAGTGGCAATAACATTTTTTGGAGTGGCAATAGTAATTTTTGGTGTGGCAATAGTGAATGTTAGAGTGACACTAGTAATTTTGGTGTGACAAAGAAATTGAATAACAATTCCGTAGTTTTTTTGGATGGAATGACGATTCCTTTACTAAGGTGAATAGTAATTCCATTTGAAATCATCATTCCATTATTCATGGTGAACCAAATATTGGAATAAGTAAGTCATTAGAATAACTATTCCATTCCAACCTTGATTCCATCCAACCAAACATACCCTAGATGTATTGATCTGTATATATGGATTAGAATGCATGTGCAAATGTATGAGTAATACTGTTGAAGTGTGCTACCTGTTAGTAGTTATTTTTCCTACACGGGAAAAGACCCTTTGTTATTGATGTATCCATTTGTATGTATTCATCCTATTTTTCTTTCCTTGTGTTTGCTATGGATAGATAGATCGATAAATCAGGTGAAAGTTTAGATGTTTGGATGTCTAATGAATTAATATTTTACAAGATGGTAGTTTGATTAGAATTGGTAATGGGTAAGGATTTGGATGGAGGGGGAACGTCAGATAGCTGTACAAATTCAAAAGTGATATTGAATGTACTGTGAGTGAGAGATGTCTGCTCGGTGATAACTGATAAGAATATCAATGAACTTGCTATGAGAAAGTTAGACTGCATTGTAGTTGAGCTATCACAGAGATTCACAGTGATTTTGATCTTAATGGTGCCTGCATGTCATTTTTGCGATTCCCCTTGTAATTTATACATACTCGAATCATTCTGGAATCTGTAACTGCGATGGTTGTGTAGCTTACTCATGGTTGGTAGGATGGATGAAAACCTAGATGCGTAATGAGGAGTTTACTCATCTACCCTTTGGAAAATAATTAAGTGACGAAGTAACCAAAACAGATCATGATGAATGCTGTAATGAGGAGTTCACTTAAGTTGCTCGTGTTATGCAATTGGTGGAATGCTACTGTTCTTTGTGTTAAAGCTTTCTTGGAGTGGTTTGCTTGATTGTTTTGTATTAACCGCCTTTATTGAATTGCTGAACCCAAGTAATGACTATGAGGTGCCACTGTGTGCTGCTGTGTACTCCACAACTTGTTTTTTACTTGCTGAATTGTCTTTCTTTGTTTTGGGGCAGGTGTGCGGTAAACAATGGACGAAAGCAAAATGCAGTTGGAAATAGAGATCATTCACCTCCGAGCTGCAGAGCTCTTTGTTGTTACTCTCTCTCTCTCTCTCTCTCTCTCACACACACACACACACACGTGCGCACACAGGAAATGGGTCACTGCTATTATGTTGGATAACAAGAGGTCTTTCATCGTATTTGGATCTCTCTCTTAATCAAAGTAAACTTGTCACCGCTAGATAATGTTGGATAACAAGAGGTCTTTCGTCCTATTTGGAATAGTTTAGCCTTCTGAATCCCGGATGGGGGCACTGTATTTGTTTGCCTAAGAAAAGCTCATATAAGCTGTATTTACTATTTCTGAGCAGCTGTGGTTGTTGCCTCCATCAAGGTTGACACGGCTGCGACGTGATTAGTTTCTGGAAGTTCATTGTTTTAGAAAATATTGGTGCATTTAGAAGCTCAATTGACGTATTCAACATCCATTTGGAATTGATAGAAATTACTGGAGAGTTTGCTATTGACCTTGGCGAATTAGTGGTGCCTTTTTTCATGATTGCTAGGAGAACCAAGATGTATATAAATGCATTCTTGCAGTCAGAATGATCACTGAAAAAGGGAATTAACCGCGTTACGTTCTACCAGCTAGCAACTTCTACCGGAGTTTTTCAGAAAAAAAGGCTTTTATTCATGTGTGGTCACTTAGCATATCTTTCTGACTAATTCCTCCAAGATGAATGCCTGTTGTTAACCCTTTTTAATGTGTAGATCTGTATCGTTCTATCCGAACGGTAACCTTCACAAATGACCTTTTGCTTAAGTTGGCCAACGAGACTCTGGACACCAGGGGCTCATCAAGTGCCAAATAAAACCAGCACTTGGTTCTACAAAATCGGCCAGGTGATTCCATCGCCAGGAAGAAAAACAATATAGTAAAACCATAGTGTGATTGGTAGATGAAACTGCTAAATTAGTATCAGATTATGGCTGAAGTGTATTATCAAGAAAGATTAGCCTAAACCTCAGACCTAAAACTCGAAGAAAAATCAAGTTTGGCTAGTATAGTAGTGATAACCAACCCAGATCACGGCTCAGTTCAAGATCACGGCTCAGCTCAAGCCTCAGCTAGTCAACTGCAAAGTCAAGGCAGCTAACAACTCAGTCGGTTGTTACAGGCTCCCCACTACCCTTAGTTGGTTGTAAATTGCTGAGCTGGAACGTAATTTGTTTGTAATTTGTTAGATTGAGATTCAGTCGGTTACTCCCTTGTATTAGGCTTAGTATAAGTACTTGTAATCCATTTTCTTGGAATTGTATTCAAGATTGTTCTTAGAGAAATAAAATTCGTTTCTTATCTTCAAAATCTTTTATGGTATCAGAGCCCTAGAAGGCGACAGCCCGAGATCCATTCTCGTTCCGACTGCTCAAGATTCATTCTCGAGATTCATTCATGCTCGAGTTTCATTCTCGTTCTGGGATTGAAGAGAGTCCAGATCTGTTCTTGTTCTTAGATCGACGAGCGTCCTAGACGGCGAAAGCCAGAGATTCCTCTTCGTGTGTTGGTTGAAGTTCTGAGTTTTTCTTCTCAAATCAGTTTCAAAGTCATCGATTAACAATGGTATCACAGACTGCTGAGTCAATTCCATCTTCTCTCGCTTTTCTTATCGCAAAATTTCAGTCATTCATTACTATTAAACTAGACTCCTCCAATTACTTTGCTTGGAAGTCACAAATCGAGAATGCGTTAAAGGCGAATAATTTGTTTCCCTATCTTGATGGTTCGATTGCGATTCCTGCATCTGAAATTCAAGATGCCTCCGGAAATAACATTTCTAATCCAGAATTTGTCAAGTGGCAAACTGTTGATCGGATGCTATTGTCGTGTATCATGGCCACTCTCACGCCTTCAATTCTACCCCATGTGGTTGGATCTACCTACACATTCCAAGTTTGGGCAAAACTTGAAGTCAAATATAGTATTTGTAGTGGGGCGAAATATCCGAAGGTCCAAGAGGTTCACGATACTTGGGATTTGATACGGTGTTCCTAACCACATAGTCGTCTCAGTTCATCTGCTCCATAAGGAGCCGAGATACATCAGTCGTACACATTATCCGAAGGATAAAGTGCCTGGAGGGACCCAGCCGAGCTTCGATCTTGTTCCGAAGGAAGGTACCCGTTTGTTCGGATATGATAGCTGACAGAGTTCTTTCGTTCGGTGAAGAGCGCTGCCTGTTGCTCCTCGTTCCTTCGGGAACGATGACTTTGCTCGGAGGCCACAGATCTAGAACCCTCTGGAAGGTTCCAAAGAAACGTGGGAGAGCCTCTCTGATAACGATGGGACGTCTCTGATTGATGTGACCCCCCCTTTATTCTGACTGGGCGGCTCCCCTTCTTCCCACAAGCGGCGCTCATTTAATGCTCCTGACTCGTGACGTCATCCGAGCATCAGTGAGCACGTGGGTGGCAGGGACAACCCATACTCCACTCTTTCTTTCTTTGCCTATAAATAGGAGGACATCTTCTCCAAGGAAGGAGTCAGCTCTCTACACACTCTTTACTCCCCTAGCATATATTTTCTTACTAAACTTCTTCCCGGCTCCTTTTCTGACTAGATCGTCGGAGCTTCTTCCCGGAGGAACAACTCCCTCCGGTTCTGCAGGTACTTGACGTCCGGTGCCACGTCGCTCGGTTCAGAAGGGTCAAGATTGAGGAGAAGAAATCAGCCCCCCCACAATTGGCGACTCTGCTGGGGACGGTTTAACCTAGCATCGTGGACCTGATTTCTACCCTCATCACGACACTATTTCAGTCCGATTCACCCACACTCCCTTCTTCTTATGACTCGACACATCCCACCTCCTGGCCCGGAGAACTTCACCTTGGGGTTGTCCGGGTATGGATCCATCAACCATGAACACGAAAACACAACACTCCCGCATCAGTCGGTCTCTCGACGGCTTTCATTTCCACCGATAGAGCTGGATATCGCCCTGGCGGAGCAAAAACTCCAAGCAACGGTCATAGCCATGCTACAACAACGTTTGGAGGAGCGGGATGGTAACCAACTTGCCACCCCTGTTACTATCCATCAAGCTGGTCCTAGTCAACCGGTGAGACGCCGAAAAAGAAGCAGGAGGTCCCACCACAACCGAACTACAGAACCAGCAGTACCCGAGAGACGAACCGTCTTTGAGCGTCTGGAACCCAGCGCTCGGCCACAACAAACGGGCTCCCGCCCACGGCTGGAGAGCCTTGCCCGAACGGAAAGCACTCGATCTTCGGCGACACACTCCACGGCGGGAACGCACCGAGCGGAAGCGTCGGGCCAAGGACGACGCCCGTCCAGACATTACTCGGACGTCAGAAAGGAAAAACGACCCATGGATCTGAATGATTCACCTCGGTGAAGCTACCATGATGAATTCCCCGAACGATCCGTCTCGCCATATCGAGATTCCGAGTGTCGCCATGACAGAAAGCTAACGGAGAGGGCTAACACCATCACCCTTTACGACCAATTCACTGGACTTCCAACGGTGTACCAACCGGTGGCTGGTCCTCGGGAGATTCCTCAAGCTCGGCCAGGAGGGTCCGAGCTGGCCCTTGGGCAAGTGAAGGAGCAGGGAGAACGACGGGGATACCGGACCGAGCATCCTCGTCGGCCCCATCGTAAGCGACGGAGGACGCCCGAGCCTCGTCCAAATTTGCCACCTGCAGTAGTCCAACCGAGCCCCGTACCGGAAGATAATTCGAAGCTCGGGAAGGCGAAAGCGTCCCCCTTTGTAGACGCTATACAGCAAGAGCGACCACCGGAGCGGTTCGTCATGCCGAAGCTCAAGCGATACGAAGCCAAAGAGGACGTAGTGGCGTTCGTCTGCCGCTTTCGCCAAATGATGAGCCTCCACAACTTCTCTGACGCACTTATGTGCAAAATCTTCCCCCTTTCGTTAAGTGAGCCAATCATGCTCTGGTACAATCAGTTGAAACCGAAGTCCATCACCTGTTTCAACGAGCTTGAGTTGGAATTCACGAAGAGATTCGTAACCAGCAACATTCAACCGAAGACTCTCTCCATGCTGGTGAACATGCGAAGGACCCCGGGAGAAACTCTTCGGCTTTATACCGAGCGATATTGGGAGGTATACAATCTTATTCCTGACTGTGATCAGGGCGTGGCTGCAGAATCGTTTATGAACGGCCTGGATCCAAATTCAGCCATGTTTCGGGATCTCTCGAGAAACCCACCCAAGAGCATGGGGGAACTGATGACCATTATTGAGAAGGACTGCGTTCATGAGGAGGCAATGGCCGAGCGTCATATTCCGAAGGTCACGGAAACGGTTAAGGCTCAACCTGCGGCTCGAAAGCAAGTGGCCAACGTCGGACAGACGCCGAAGGTTAATCAGCCGAACAACCGAAATCGACCCCCGCAACACCAGCAGCACGTGGTGCAACAGAAACGGGAACCACGGCCAGATGAATACGTTGCCGAGCAAACAACATTCACGGAGCCCATCTACAAGCTTCTCTCTATTATCGGAACGCTCCCATTCTTTTCTTGGCCGACGGGACTCCTCGGCACGGCTGGCCAGGGACCTGGGATGTGCTCATACCACAAGGAGCGAGGGCATTACACGACCAAGTGCCAGCCATTTAAAAGGTACTTGGAGGAGTTGGCCGCGGCTGGACATCTCAACCCCTGGATCGACACTCGGAAAAGTCCACTTCCGCCCCCGCCTCCATTGCTCGGAGGTAACGTAAGTGTAATTCAGGGGGTGGCTTCGGCGGAACGTGTATCCGAGCTACAGACGGAGATCAATACAGCCGTCGCCGCCTTGTCGATTTGCAACATTGGTACTTCGGCCAAGAGGAAATTTGAAGATCCGAACCGTGACGGCCCAATTACTTTTAATTCCGAAGATTTGAGGGGAGTTCAGATCCCACATACCGACGCCCTTGTCGTTACGGTAATCATTGACAAATCCACCGTTCAAAGGGTGTTGGTAGATCAGGGAAGCTCGGCGGATGTAATGTTTTATTCTACTTTCAAGAGTCTCGGCCTGTCCCCGAATCAGCTTCGGACAGCAACAGCGCCGCTCGTCGGCTTTACGGGCGCCCCGGTTTGGCCACTCGGTATGATCAACCTCCTTGTGAGAGCCGGTTCCCTAGTGGTTGACGTCGAGTTCATAGTGGTTAGCTCTCCTAGCCCCTACAACGTCATCCTCGGTCGAGCCTGGCTACACGGGATGCAAGCGGTGGCCTCCTCGTACCATCAAGTTGTGAAGTTCGTCGGTTGGAACGGAAGACAAGAAAGCCTCCGAGGAGATCAGATGCAATCCAAGAAATGCTATATCAGCACAGTCACGACGAAACAGAGCTGCTTGGAAGTGCAGTGTGTGGAGAATGGGGAAATCGATGTGCTTGAGGACGTGGGACTTCCGGCCGAGCAGAGGTCTACCGAGGAGCTTATTCGCATGCCTATCTCGGAAGACGGCACACGGTACTTCCTCATCGGCAGTTCTCTGACCGAGGAGGAGCGGAACGAGATGTTCGACTTCCTCCTGCGACACATTGAGGTATTTGCTTGGACCCCGCAGGAGATGCCAGGCGTAGATCCCTCGTTTGCGACCCATTCTCTGAACGTTGACCCGAATAGAAAGCCTGTAGTTCAGAAGCTTCGGCGTTCCTCGGCCCTTCATGTTGATGCTGTGATGGCAGAGGTGGATCAATTGCTGGAGGCAGGGGCAATACGAGAAATTCTTTACCCCACTTGGTTGGCTAACCCTGTTGTGGTTCCGAAGAAAAATGGAAAGCTGAGGGTTTGTGTGGACTACATGAACCTCAATGATGCTTGCCCAATGGATAGGTTTCCCCTCCCTCGGATTGAGCAAATGGTGGACGCAACTGCGGGATGTGAGCGGTTAAGTTTCATGGACGCCTACCGAGGGTACCACCAGATCGCCCTTGCAAAAGACGATCAGGAAAAGACAGCCTTCATCTCGCCTCGGGGGGTCTATTGCTATAATGTTGTTCCGTTCGGATTGAAGAACGCTGGGGCTACCTTTCAACGAACAATAACGTCCATGTTCCCTGGGATGCTCGGACGAATTCTGGAGGCCTATATCGATGACTTAGTATGCAAGAGCAAATTCGCTCGGGATCATCTTCGGGACCTTGGGGAGGTTTTCTCCGTCCTGAAGAAACGAAAGCTGCGGCTCAATGCTGAGAAGTGTGCGTTCGGCGTCAGCTCTGGAAAATTCCTTGGTTACATTGTCAGTCGACGAGGCATTGAAGCTGATCCAACGCAACTCACAGCCGTGCAAAACCTTCGAGCTCCGACGACTATTAGGGAAGTACAACGTCTTACCGGAATGGTTGCAGCGTTGAATCGGTTTATACGACGCTCGGGAGATCTCTGTCGACCGTTCTTTCAAGCTATCAAAACCAGCCGCCGAAGATTTGTATGGACCGAGGAATGTGAGCAGGCTCTGCAATCACTGAAAGATTACTTATCCTGTGCTCCTCTCCTCGTCAAGCCACAACCTGATGAAGATCTGTATCTTTACCTCGCCGTCTCGGATCATGCCACCAGCTCTGTGCTTGTTCGGAAAGAAGGGACAGAGCATCAGCCAATTTTTTATTCAAGCAAGACGATGACGGATTCTCAGACTAGGTATCTGCCTATGGAGAAGTTGGAATTGGCCCTCGTTTCATCTAAAACGAGCCTTTTGCCTTACTTCCAATGCCATAGGATCGTGGTCCTTACTGAGTTTCCTCTCAAGGCTGTGCTTCGGAAGACGGATTCCTCGAGTCGGATCCTGAAGTTCTCTCAAGACTTGGCTAATTATGACATCCACTTCGAACCTCGGACGGCGATCAAGGGCCAAGCGTTAGCTGATTTCTTCGCCGAGCTTACTCCGGGCTTGCAAGATGAAGCTAACGCCTTGACTCTAGCGGAGACCGAAGCTCGGATAGCTGCGACCGAGTCCCACATGGAATGGATCCAACAGCCAACCGACGCACGACGCACAAGATTCACGCTCGGCCAAAAGCGCCCTGCTCATGAATGGAGCTTATTTTCTGGAGATGCTTGGCGGATGACTGTGGATGGAGCGTCAAACATCCATGGGGCTGGGGCTGGAGTAGTTCTTGTATCGCCCGAGGGGACCGTGCACGAGCATGTTGTCTCAATCGGTTACCGAGCAACAAACAACGAAGCCGAGTATGAAGCCTTAATTGCAGGGTTACAAGTTGCCCTTCGGCTCGGTGCGGATTCTGTTCATGTATTTTGCGACTCTCGGCTGATTGTGGGACACTTGAACGATGATTATCAGGCTAAGGATGCACGAATGAACGCTTATGTAAGTCACGTTTTGGCCCTTCTGAAGCAATTCGGACGTGTGGAAATTGAGTGGATCGCTCGGGAGCATAATGCTCATGCTGACGCCCTCGCAGGCCTCGCTTCGGTGTATCGAGCCTCGGGCAGTCGCACAATAGTGTTTGACGAGGTCAACACTCCGAGCTTCGAACCCTCTGACCCACCGGTTGCAGCCATATCATTCGGCACCAGTCAGTTGGACCCCATTGTGTTGTATCTTCAGAATCAGACGCTGCCTACAGACAAAAAGGAAGCCCACAAGATACGATGCCGTGCAGCTAATTACTTTATAGATCCCCATGGAAGTCTCTACCGAAGAACTTTCACGGGCCCAGATTTGAAAGTGGTGTTCGAGTCCCAAGTGGACGGCATCCTGGATGAGTTACACTCGGGAAGTTGCGGGGCTCATTCAGGAGGACGAAGTATGGCGCAGCGAGCTTTGACCCAAGGCTACTGGTGGCCGAAGATGGTGAAACAGTCCGAAGATTATGTGAAGCGCTGCGTTCGGTGTCAGAAGCAAGCTTCCCTCATTCACCAACCAGCATTTCCACTAAAGATGATCACAAGTCCTTGGCCTTTTGCAGTATGGGCTTTCGACATTGTGGGCAAGTTGCCCAAGGCTCCTGGAGGTTTTGAGTATTTGTTGACTGCCACGGATTTGTTCACTAAGTGGGTCGAGGCCAAGGCAATGGTGAAGACGACTGCAGGTGACGTGGAACGGTTCATATGGAAGCACATCATCTCGAGGTTCGGTGTTCCTTATGCCATTCTTTCGGATAATGGCTCACAATTCGTGGCTGCTGCCCTCAAAGCGTTCTACAAACGACGAAAGATCACGATCCAGAATTCTTCGGTCGCATATCCGCAGGGCAATGGTCAAGCCGAAGCATCCAATAAAACCATCACTCGGGGGCTAAAGCGTCGTTTGGACAGGAAGCTCGGATTGTGGGTTGAGGAACTCCCTCATGTCTTGTGGGCCTATCGTACTACGCCTCGGCGTTCAACGGGACGTACCCCGTTTTCAATGGCCTACGGCATGGAGGCTGTCCTCCCCTTATCCACGTTGATTCCCACAGCCCGGACGGAAAATTTCAACCCAGTGGATAACAATGCTCTCGTGGGTTCAGAATTAGATTTTGCCGAAGAGCTTCGCGATAATGCTAACCTTCGGCACGCCGCGTATCAGCAGGAAGTTGCTCGAAGCTACAACAAGAACGTTCGGTCACGGCCATTCAATGTCGGGGATCTCGTTCTTCGGATGGTTGTGGAAGCCAAAAAGCTGACGAAACTCAAGGATCCATACGAGGGTCCCTACCGAGTGATCGAGAAGATCGGCCATGGGGTTTACAAGCTAGCTGAGATGGATGGAACTCCAATACCTAACCCTTGGAATGCTCAAAAGCTTCGGAAGTTCCATGGCTAGCTGTTGTTTCACTTTATTACTTTTCTTCAATTGTTATTTCTGTTCAATCTTGTAAGCCTTTGGGCCATTATTAATAGAAGCTTCCTTTTTCTTTATTTTATCTCGTTTGTTTTCTGTGTTTTCTTTTTGTAAGTATTGGGTATCTCACCTAGCCCACTTTTAAGCCGTTGGGCTCCACATCGTGTTCGTATGGGTCATATTCACATTGCCCTCGGCACATTCATCCGAGCGCTCTGTCCTTCGCCCTCGGAGCATTCGTTTGGGCATCTCTTGTGTCGCCCGCATCATTTCGTTCGCTGGGGGGAAATCTTCCTCTGTGTGCCCTCGGATGATTGTTCACTTACTATCTGCTTGAATTCCCGCCTATATCCTTCGGCAATCCTCGCAGATAGGGGGCTATAATGGGAAGGTCGACTAAGATATCCGAACAAAAAAAAACATGATGGAGCATGACCCATAATATTTGCACGACAGATATGTACTTATCCGAACATCACGGTTAATTCATAAAGGAACGCAAACTCCGAATGACAATACTTGTGAAATTTGCTTGTATTTCAACGAATGAACAAAACTACTTGTGACAATTTCTTCACATTTCCAAAACACCTTACAACGACCGTCTTACATGCCAACTGGCGAAAGTCTGTTCAAACTAACAAAACAAACAAAAACACAAAACAACAACACCAAAAGAGCAAAACGCCCAAACAACTCAAGGGGCTGGAGTGGGGAAGAGAGGCAGAGTAGGATCATCTGTCAGGGGAGCTGGAGTGGTGTCAACCTCAGTAGATGCATCCACGGGCGTCACAACAGGGTCAGGCTGCGCCTCAGCCTCGGTTGGTTGTTGTGCTTCCTCGGCCTGTGGCGCTTCGGCTTGACGACGAGGGGGAACCTCAACCAACAGTCTCCGCTCGTCATCAGCCTCCACACCGGCGTCATCAAAGCCTGCATTGTAGCCCAGCATAAAGCTCGCTTTATGCTGTTCTTCAAGCATCTCAGCCTGGGCCTCAGCAAGCTCTTCGGCTGCAGCTTCTTCGGCCTCGTAGTAGCCTTTGTCGTACCCCTTGCTGTACTCCTTTGCCAGCTCCACCTTCATCTCCTCTCGGCCAAGAGCTCTTCCCTCGGCCAAGCCCTCGTCCTTCCCCTCCAACCTGGTTTTCTCGGCAGCATCCTGCATGCCTTTCACCAGGTCGTTGAGGCTGAACACCTGAGCCTCGAGCGCTTTGCGTGCCGCCTCGGACTCCTCCCAGCTTTTCTTGTATTCATCAGCTGCATCCTTGTTCACTTGAAGAGACTGCAGCAGCTGTTTCTTCTTTTTCTCATGCTCGGTGAGGTGCAAGTTGACACTCATAATGGACTGGGAGGCCTGAAGGAAACGAGCAATTTATCAGATAAGGAAACAAGGAATAAAAAGGGAAACGAAAGCAACCAGGACCGACGGCACTCACCCTCGCGGCATGATAGTAATATTCGGTGAGTGCAGCCTTGAGCGAGGGGGGAGATTAGATATCCCTGGGTAGGCCCACCCCCGACAGTAATGTCAGGGCGAGGGAAGGATCCTCCCGAAGGCTGTCAGATTTTAGCACCTGCTTCTTGTCTGGTGTGACGAAGCTCGGTGCCCATGGGACACTGTCTTCAGCCGTTCCCTTTCCCTTGGCCGCCTCAGCTGCCCCGCCCTCAGCCTCCGTCGGTACCGTTTTCTGTTTTTTGCTCGCCGGGGCTTCCTTCGGTGCTATAGGAGCAGGCGGAGTAGCACGTTTCTGAGTTGAGGGGGGAGGCACCTTTTTGCTCGGTGCCGAGCTCGTGGCCTCAGGGGCCCCGGCTTTCTTTGAAAGGCCTGCGGCCTTGCCTTTCTCGGCTGCCTCCAGCTTCTTCTGAAGCAACTCCTTCATGCTTCGTGGAGGCATGTTCTCTTCCCCTTCAGGTGTGGTGTCTTCGGTAGGTTCGCGGATAAGCCCTCTGAGTGGCCTGTCTACGCTCGGAAGACGCTCTTGGGGCAGATCTTCGGATTTGTCCTCCCCTTTGTCAGCCTCCTTCCTTCGAATCCTGCCCCCGTATGCTGCTGTGTACTGGAGGATTGTTGGGGCGTCTCTCTCTTCCCAAGGGATGGTGAGAAGGGTGGCAGCAAGCTTGCAATTTCTAGCAGCTCTGGACAACGCCTTGTTCACCCTTGTCGTAACTGTTGAACAAAACAGAAAACAAAACATCAGTCCGAAGAACAAAAATATGGACCAAAATGGACGAAACAACTTAAGGAAAGCAATAAAAATCTCTTACGAGGTTCGCCCCTGCGTGTGGCAACTTCGAATTGCCCGTACTCCAGCAAGGGAAACTGATAATTTCCCCGAACCTCGACGTAGTCCGAGGCCCATTTCTCGGAGTCATACATCCCTTCTGGAATAATTTTGGCCATGTTCCTTCGGGAACACAGATAGTACCTTGAATACCTCACGTTCCGAGACATCGTATAGGTCTCAAAAATGTGATGGGCTTCCAATGGGTACATCTTTAGCTCGGCGAGTTTTATTATGGAGTGAATGATTCTATAAGAATTGACGCTCAGCTGGCAAGGCGTGAGCGAGAAGAGAGAGAGGACCTCCCTGAGGACTCTGTGCATCGGGAACCTCAGGCCGCCTTCGGTAATGGCCATCAGTGGAACCGTGATGTGTTCGTCACTGAATCTAATCCGAGGGCCAGGGACTGGTGTGACTACGACATCGTTCGGGATTTTGTAATCCCTTCGGAAGGACCTCATGCCCTCTTCGCTCTCGAAGGATTTCCAGTACGGGCACGGATCCTTTCCTGTTCGTTCAGGGATGTCGTCAGGATCTAATGGGACTATCTTCCTCTTCTTCCTTTGGGGTTTGGATGGAGCTCCGATGGCTCCTTCGGTACCCTCGGCTTGACTGGACGAAGCCGTGGCCGCACCACCTTCGGCGACATCTCTGTCAGATACGGTTTCTTCGGCCTCACCGTCTCCTTCAGCCTCCTCCGTCGG
This sequence comes from Rhododendron mucronatum var. ripense, assembly GCA_019656295.1. Classification (NCBI taxonomy): domain Eukaryota; kingdom Viridiplantae; phylum Streptophyta; class Magnoliopsida; order Ericales; family Ericaceae; genus Rhododendron; species Rhododendron mucronatum. The sequence goes on along the minus strand of BPLT01000040.1, from coordinate 852,513 downwards.
ATTGTCCTGCTCCTTTTCCGAGGGATCGCCCTCTAGGTCGATTATTTGACTCTCAGGAGGAATCGTTCGGAGAGGAGTGATGCTGGCAGGGATATCAGATCTCGCAGAATCTCCAGAATCCCCGCTGCTATCCCGAACGCGGTGAAGCCGAGCTATGTTGGAGATAGCGTCGGAAATCGCGAGGCTCGAGCCTCCGACGCCTAAGTCCGCGCTGTCTACCGAGCGAAAGGACTCCCCGGACGAAGCCGAAGCGGAAGTAGCCATACCTATAATCAAAAGTGCAAGGGGAAGGACCGTTAGCGAATTGCGTGGTCGAGTCCTAATGTGCCTATGTTCAGTGAGACGTGGATCCGAGCGAACGGATCCTCCCGAGAAAGGACTATCCGAAGCGGAGATTCCGAGTTCCGAGTAAACGATTAAAAACTGGAAAGAGGGTTTCCCTATTGTTGCTCGGAAGAACAGATGTTGAATATTCAACTACGTTCGGAAGAACATTTGAATATCTTCAACGTGTTCTTCAGTTTTCTACAGTGCACAGGCAGGAAAATCGGGCGAAAAGCAAGAAAAACGATCCAGAAACAGTAACTGAAATGCAGGAAAAGAGTGAGAAAGCAGAGATACCTGGAAATCAACGAAAAATCTGGGTCGAAGTCTTCAAAATCATCGAAAATCTGCAGATGGTTTGGGTTTCTGAGAGTGGAGACGGCTGGAACTGCTCAAACGTCTGAGGGAGAGAGAAAAAATGATTTTCTCTCTCCTCTCATCGCCTCTTTATACCTAGGGCGGAATTCGAAGCATCGCCGAGCCCCCAACCGTAGGATTTGGGCGGGAGACTGATGTGACCGTCGATGTCTGACATGTGGAGACTTACGGGCTGCGCCGTATCGACGTCCAATGACGGATGGACGCGTGGCTCCTTCTGAAGCTGGCGGTTGCAGGGGCATTAAATGAAAGGTACGGACCTGACGATTCAATGTCTTTGCGACGTTCGACATGGTACCGGCGTTCGGAAGCTCATGTCAACGATTCTGGTTCGGTGGCGGTTTTTTCCTCGGCCACTACTGAGTTTTCAACTCCTCCTTCCATTCCGAAGCTTTACAACTATGGAAACAGGAGTTGAGGGGCTATTGTAGTGGGGCGAAATATCCGAAGGTCCAAGAGGTTCACGATACTTGGGATTTGATACGGTGTTCCTAACCACATAGTCGTCTCAGTTCATCTGCTCCATAAGGAGCCGAGATACATCAGTCGTACACATTATCCGAAGGATAAAGTGCCTGGAGGGACCCAGCCGAGCTTCGATCTTGTTCCGAAGGAAGGTACCCGTTTGTTCGGATATGATAGCTGACAGAGTTCTTTCGTTCGGTGAAGAGCGCTGCCTGTTGCTCCTCGTTCCTTCGGGAACGATGACTTTGCTCGGAGGCCACAGATCTAGAACCCTCTGGAAGGTTCCAAAGAAACGTGGGAGAGCCTCTCTGATAACGATGGGACGTCTCTGATTGATGTGACCCCCCCTTTATTCTGACTGGGCGGCTCCCCTTCTTCCCACAAGCGGCGCTCATTTAATGCTCCTGACTCGTGACGTCATCCGAGCATCAGTGAGCACGTGGGTGGCAGGGACAACCCATACTCCACTCTTTCTTTCTTTGCCTATAAATAGGAGGACATCTTCTCCAAGGAAGGAGTCAGCTCTCTACACACTCTTTACTCCCCTAGCATATATTTTCTTACTAAACTTCTTCCCGGCTCCTTTTCTGACTAGATCGTCGGAGCTTCTTCCCGGAGGAACAACTCCCTCCGGTTCTGCAGGTACTTGACGTCCGGTGCCACGTCGCTCGGTTCAGAAGGGTCAAGATTGAGGAGAAGAAATCAGCCCCCCCACAGTATTCTTTCTCAGACACACATGCTTGATTTGAAAAAGCGTCTCTATAGTCTTAAAAAGACCACATCTATGGAAAAATATTTGGATTTTGTGAAAGAACTAGTGCAGAAATTGGAAGCTTCTGGTTCTCATATGGATGATGGCGAAATAGTGTTTCATACTGTGAATGGGTTACCAGAGGATTATTTGTCTCTCAAACAAACTATTCGGACTCAATGTGCTACAACACCTTTATCATTCAGTGCAGTTTCTGCTATGCTTCTCTCAGAAGATATGTATCTAGATCATACTCAAGATCTTTCTTCTTCCACTATTCTCCTTGCACAACATTCTGATTCTTCTGTGGCATCTAGTTCTGGTATTTCATCTGCTTCTACTAGTCATTCCATTACTCCATCTTTTTCACAACCATCTACACAGCATAGTGGCTTTCAGTATCCTGTTCAGTTTGGGGCACAGGCCCCACAGTTTGGCTCTCCTTCATCTCACATGCATAGTTTTCCTTCTGGTGTTGGACAGAATAACTATGGTGGTTATCGAAATAATAGAAATCCAAACAGGTTTAAAGGGGTTTTTTTCTCTAGGAATACTTTTCCCATGGATTTTCCCTTTCCCCCTGGTAGTTGCCAAATTTGTGGCAAGTTTAATCATCAGGCCCTCACTTGTTATCACAGACAGAATTTGGGATATCGTCCACCTGTTTTCAGTCAATATGGGTCACAACATGGACAGGGTAATTCATCTTTCAAACCTCAGGCTCAGGCTCTTATGATAGGGGGTAATGCAATCCATCCTTATGGTCTTGGATCAAGCTATCCACCGCAGAGTTACAATGGTTATCCACAGCTGAATTCCTCTGATTCTAGCTATGCTCACAGTTTTCAGAATTACAATGGTTATCCACAGCAGAATTTCACTAGCTCTGGTTATGCTCCAAGTTTTTATCAAGGCAATACTTCAGGTTTCTATCAAGGCAATGCTTCAGCTCCTCCTCCTCCTATTGGCTTCTCTGGTCCTCCTAGTTCTTCCTCAGGATTCCATGGTGGACCTACACCTCCAGGTCCATGGTACTTTGATTCCGGAGCAACTTCACATGTAACAAATGATGCTACTCATATCTCAGCCCCAGCAAGTATTCCAACTCCATCAACTGTGGCAGTAGGCAATGGTCAAACAGTTCCTGTCGCTAGCTCAGGTAAAGGTTTGCTTCCCACACCATCACACTCTTTTCGTCTAAATCAGATTCTTCATGTTCCTCAAATCTCCCACAATTTATTATCTGTTCATAATTTTGCACAAGACAATCACTGCAGAATTATTTTTGATTCCTCTGGATATCTTATTCAGGACAAGCTTACCCAGCAGGTGATACATCAGGGCCCCTGCCACCAGGGTCTCTATCCCCTTCTTCCTTCTTCTAATCCTTCACAATCTACTACAGCTCTTCTCAGTACCACTCCTACTGCAGTACTTTGGCACAGACGTCTAGGTCATCCACATGGTGCTCTTCTACATCACTTGTCCAATAAATACCATCTTTCTGTACCTCAATTTTCTAGTCTAGATTTCTATGCTTGTCATAAGGCCAAGAGCCATAAACTTTCTTTTCCCATTTCCACTACACACACCACTACACCCTTTGATCTCTTACATGTTGATGTTTGGGGTCCTTCCCCGGTACCTTCATTTTCTGGATATAAGTACTACTTGCTGATAGTGGATGATTGTACTAGATATTGCTGGCTATTTCCTTTACATGCTAAATCTGAAGTCTCTTCTCATATCAAAGCTTTTCGTCTCTTTGTCACTAATCATTTTCAGACTTCTGTCAAGACCTTAAGATCTGACAGAGGAGGTGAGTTTCTTAACAAAGTCATGGTTTTTTTCTTTGCTCAATTTGGTATTTTTCATGAAACTACATGTCCTTATACACCTCAGCAAAATGGTCTAGTAGAAAGGAAACATGGTCATATAGTTGAAACTGGTATTGCTCTTCTTCAACAGGCCAACCTACCTATTCAGTTTTGGCTGGAAGCAATTACAACTGCAGTCTTTCTTATCAATCGACTTCCCCACTCTTCTCTTAAGTTTGATGTTCCGTTTCATAGACTTTATAAAACTTCACCAGATTACATGGCACTCAAGCCTTTTGGATGTTGTTGTTTCCCTTGGCTGAGACCTTATACCTCTAATAAACTTGAACCTAGGTCCACTGCTTGCATTTTCTTGGGCTATTGTTCAGGTACCAAAGGCTATAGGTGTTTAGATCCTACTACTAACAAGGTCTATATTTCACGACATGTCAGATTCATTGAGCATGATTTTCCTTACCAAACTCTAGTGTCTTCAGTCTCACCAGTTTCTCCCACCAGTAGTTCCTCTATTCCTCATTTTTCTATTCCTTCTTTTGTCATTCCTTCTCCTATTTCAATTCCATCTCCTATTTCTCCTTCTCTTATTTCAATTCCATCTCCTGTTTCTCTTTCTCCATCTACTTCACAGGTTTCTCCTATAGCTCCTACCTCTTTACAATCTTCACCTCTCTCTACCTCTACACATCCTGCTCCTCCTATAATTCCCACTCATACCATGGTTACCAGAGCAAAAAATGGTATTTCAGTTCCCAAAATTCCTTTTTCACTTCTCCTTCAATCTTCACCTCCTTCTTCTGAACCTCTCTCTTTCAAAGAAGCAATGTCCTTTCCTGAATGGCGACAGGCCATGTCCGAAGAATATACTGCACTTATGTCCCAAGGAACTTGGTCTCTTGTTTCTCCTCCACCAGGTGCTCCAATCATTGGTTGCAAATGGATTTTCAAAATCAAAAGGCATTCTGATGGCTCCTTTGCTAGGTATAAAGCTCGCTTAGTGGCTCAAGGCTTTCAACAAACAGAAGGTCTTGACTATACCGAAACCTTCAGTCCAGTTGTGAAACAGCCCACAGTACGAGTTGTGTTAGCTTTAGCTTTACATCATGACTGGCCTATTCGACAGCTTGATGTGTCAAATGCTTTTCTCCATGGAACAATCCAAGAACAAGTTTACCTTAGACAACCACAAGGGTATGTCAATCCTCAATATCCTCATCATGTTTGCCAACTCCACAAGGCTCTTTATGGTCTTAAACAAGCTCCCCGCGCTTGGTATGATATGTTGTCTCAGTGCTTAATTTCCCTTAGTTTCGTTAATAGTTTGGCAGACTCATCTTTGTTTGTGCTTCACCAAGGTTCAGACTTGGTATATGTTCTTGTTTATGTGGATGACATTCTTGTCACTGGGAGCAATGAAATCTTGATTACCAGTATTATTCAGAAGTTGAGCACCTCCTTTGCTCTTAAAGACTTGGGTCCCTTGCACTATTTTTTGGGTATTGAGGCCATATCTACTCCCACTGGAATTATACTTTCTCAGTCTAAATATGCTCTTAATATTCTTCATAAAGCTGGGATGATAGATTGTCGACCTTGTAGTACTCCATCCTCTCTCAAACCACCTGTGTTGGATGGAGATGCTCCTATTACAACTCCAGAGTTATACAGATCTCTTGTGGGATCATTACAGTACCTTACGCTTACTCATCCAGAAATTGCATTTGCTGTCAACTCTGTGTGTCAACATATGCATTGTCCTTTGGAAAAACATCTTACTGCTGTTAAACGCATACTTCGATACGTCAAGGGCACATTACATTATGGTCTTTCTTTCACAAAAAGCTCTCTCACTTTGTCTGCTTTCACTGATGCTGATTGGGCTGGAGATGCCCTTGATAGAAGATCTACTGGCGGTTATAGTGTTTATCTTGGCCACAATCTCATTTCATGGTCTGCCAAGAAACAGGCCACAGTTGCTAGATCTTCCACCGAGGCTGAATATAAAGCCTTGGCCAATGTCGCAGCTGAGGTTGTGTGGTTACAACAATTATTCAAAGACTTATGTGTTCCTTGTTTTGACCATCCTCCCATTATCTGGTGTGACAATGTTTCTGCACTTGCTTTGGCAACAAACCCTGTCTTCCATGCTCGTACCAAGCACGTTGAGGTTGATTTTCATTTCGTTCGCGAAAAGATTAGTCTCAAGCAGTTACAAGTTCGACATGTGCCTTCTAATTTTCAAATTGCTGATATCTTTACAAAGCCCCTTACCAGTGCTCGTTTCATTCTTCTTCGAGACAAACTGATGTTGACACCCGTGTCCCCATCTGTTTGCGGGGGGCTGATAACCAACCCAGATCACGGCTCAGTTCAAGATCACGGCTCAGCTCAAGCCTCAGCTAGTCAACTGCAAAGTCAAGGCAGCTAACAACTCAGTCGGTTGTTACAGGCTCCCCACTACCCTTAGTTGGTTGTAAATTGCTGAGCTGGAACGTAATTTGTTTGTAATTTGTTAGATTGAGATTCAGTCGGTTACTCCCTTGTATTAGGCTTAGTATAAGTACTTGTAATCCATTTTCTTGGAATTGTATTCAAGATTGTTCTTAGAGAAATAAAATTCGTTTCTTATCTTGTAATCCATTTTCTTGGAATTGTATTCAAGATTGTTCTTAGAGAAATAAAATTCGTTTCTTATCTTCAAAATCTTTTAAGTAGTACTTGATAGTTAATTGCCTTTATGGTTATGGATGAAAGTGATTTACTGCAAGTATCTAAGATCGGTCGAGGACGAAACAAATCTGGAAACAAAATGTACTTAAGAAGTCATGGATAAGCCGGTAGCACTTAATTCTCAATTACACACTTGTTTTGCATGGAAAAAATATTTTAGCAATTAATTGTATTCATTAAGTAGATTCATAAGATAAATTTTGTACATTTAGAAGAATTAATAATATGGTTAATTGCTATCAGCCGGTAATCAATTGATTAAGTTCATGATTTTGCATTGTACCACAGTAATTGTCTTCATTAACCAAATTCCTAAGATCAACTTTGCACATCGTAGGACTAGAGAACTATCAATAGTAATACGTTATCCATCTATGGTATCAATGTCAATGTGCCAGCTAATTTGATATGCATGGTTACAAAGACCCTAAAAGCCGCAGTTCTGCTTCTATTAGCTGCAAAAAGATGATGATAATTCGGCTTCTTAACGACACTACATTTAAATCAGTGTCCCAGACCTGTAATAAAGTGGAACCTGCTGTGACGCGGAGCAAAATCTATCGAAATTAAAATAACAACTTAGTAAACCGTTGGATCATCTTTAATTGACATACTACAACAAAATTGACCATTAAATAACCAGATCTCTCCAAGCAAATACATCGGTTAATTTCCAATAATAGTAGATTGACATGCATAGTTTTGGTAAGTACTATGAGTGCATTAGGTTGTGAAAAACATAGAAATTGTACGAAACAATTTTCCTTTGGCATAAATTGATTGGCCTTTACTATCATTATTGAGCTTCCAATTCTGTTTGGATTTCGTTTTGGATTGCGCCTCGATACGATGCATGCTCTTAAATTCGCTTTGTGAGTTCAGATGAGGTGTTCTATAAATTCGGCTTAGCGTTTGTGTCACCCCATAGGTATCAGTTCCACATCAAGGTTTCCGCTTTCTCCCTTTTTCCATTTTTTGTAGTCTCAAAAAATGGAGAGGAGCAAGAAGTATGTTTCTTCCTCCACCAACCGGCCACCAATTAGCCCTAAACCTTTCACTCTGATTCCTTCATCCACTGCCCTTCCAATGGCCACTAGTTCATCTGAAGGGTGGCAAAAATCCTACTTCATGACCAAGCCACATCAAGAGCCATCACTGGAAGTTACAAACAAAAACCCACCTTTAGTACTTTCTAGGAATCCAATCACTGCAGTTGAACCATCATCCGCTAATATTGGTGGTATTACTGTCAAGACCGAGCAAGGGATTGACTACGAGCTGGGGGGGCGTAACCTAGATCTCAACATGGACATTAGAAAGCTCAGAAGGTTATCTATCTTGTTGTTTCCATGATTTTTTTTTCCTCGAATATACCTCTCCTTGTTTTCCCCTCCGAGCTCGTCTATTATGGCTAGTTTGTTTCGCGGGATTATGGCGCGAGGTTTCGACTAACAAAAACATGGGTTCATCATGTCAAAGTTTGTCTCTTTGGCATTTAGTTGGTCGGTTTGGCGTTTAGTTGGCATCTCTTTGATCCAAGTCCTTCTTGTAATTGGAGTTTGGCCTCCTCGATGTACTCTTTGTCAAGTAATAATAATTTTGCTGCCAATAAATAAATAAAAAACTGCTAATTCTATGCACTTCATGAAATCCGGTGTTTAGTTGGTCCAATTGTCTTGATTACTAACACCATGTGGGTGATGATTTTTTACACTTCCATTTTCTCCAACTACACTTTGTGTTTTTTGTGTTATTAGCTGGATACAAAAAGATGTACCTCCTTAGCAAAAGAAAGACCAATGCATTCCCACATATCCTGAAAACAAATTCGGGCAGAGTTTAGATAAATTAAGGTGAACCTACACTCATGAGAGATAGATATTTATGCATGGAATTTTCTTTGTAGGCTTCTATCGAATCGAATTTCTGCCAAGAGATGCCGATTGAGAAAGGATCAACATACCAATAATCTGGAAAAGAAGTTGAAAGATCTAGAGGTAACAACAATACTCTTAATAAAAGTTTGTTTTGTTTCGGCTTAAATTACTCACACTTGCTATAGATCATTCTTTCTTTTTAGTGTTTACTATCTGTACTACATTTGTGTAGGCCGAAGTTGGGGTGCTTCATCCTACTGTAGAAAGTGAGATAGATACAAATAAACAGCTGCGAATGGCGAACCAAATTTTGAAAGAAAAGATACGTGTTCAAGAAGTTAGAGCCAAACTGTCACGCGGTAACACCTCTCTCTCTCCCTCTCCCTCTCTCTCATTCATGCATGCAATTAAGAATGATTTAGTGAGAAATTTGTGCAGCTCAAATTAAAGAGAATCAAGCGGAAGCAAAGAGGTACAACGAACTCCGTGCGGCTCAACTAAGAAAATGGAGCTCCGTGAAAATGGAGGGTCTGGAGTTAGACCCTGCTCTGAACTTTGAGTCCCTCGCCATCGATCCTCCGAAGAGTTGGATGGATTGATCTATTTTCTGCTGTTTAATTTCGAGGTTTTGGATGTGTGTTTGTATTGGACTCTCTTTGTGATTGGATTATCACGTGAAATTGTCGGGGTTTTTTTTTTATATATGAACAGTGCGTCTTTCCTTTATTTTGAGATTGAATTCGAGTTTTCCAACTTTTTAAGGGCTTTAGGCGATTTCTAACGATATGGTTAATTAATCGTTTAGACAACGGAAGAAAATAAAGTTTCTGCCATCATAGGAAGTAAGAGAAGAAATGGAATGGCCATGAAGCTCAAAATTGGAGATTAGGAAAATTTTGTTGAAAGATGTTGACAGAAGGGCGGAGTGTGTGGGACCCACACTCTTCGTGAGCAAGTTTGTATAATTACATGAGAAATGTGTGTAGTTATACCAAATTGAAATTACTAGTAGAATCTTGAACTCCCCACGATAAAATCCCGATTCTCACAGATAATGGACTCTCTCTATTTGTTGTATGGTAGAACATGTTAATGCTTATAGTATAGATGCTTGGTCAATAGAACTTACGACCAATAAGTGGGGAGCCACGATTAGTTTGGCCGCGCTAGCTCTCTTGGTGATTTGGGTTACGCAGTCAAGTCCATATGGTGGCTTGACCGTGGGGCTGTTCCTCACTTACCAAAAAAAAAAAAAAACTTAAAATCATCTACAGTACATGTTATACCAGGATTTCGTCTTGGGGGGCCAGTGCAAATGTTATCTTTATACAAGCCCATAATTGGCCCAAAAATATGCGAGCCACTTAATCATGGGCCTAAAGACAGTGGGATTTTATCAATAGTAAGATGTTAAGGGCCAACACCGGCCTTAATTGTAGGATTTTGATAAAAACAGCTTAAAAACCATTGGCATCCAACTATCCAAGTGACAAGAGAAATAGGTAAGATACAAAAGGCTACTTTTTTTTTTTTTAATAACCCAAGTGTCCGGGCCACCATACACGCGCATTTCGACTAATTCTGAGAGACCAATTCCATCACCATCTTGTGGGAGTCCCCAGTAAAGCCAGAACAAAACTCTGTATGGACTGATCTCCCAAAAGAGTTATTAGCACCTGAAAAATTTCAAACATGAGACCTGAGGAGAAAGCAAACTCTCAAGTCTCAAGTCTTAACTACTTCGCCAACCCCTTGGGTTTTTAACGAAAACTAACTGTCTCGCAAAAACTGTTGAGTAAATGACTTAATTATAATGATAAAAAAAAATCACATTAGTCACGATACTTTATATTAATGGTTTACTAACTTTGGAGATCATATATTAGTAATATTATGTAGACTAGTAATACCTTGTTCCAAGGATATTTCCAAAATAATTAATTACTCCTACTAATTAATAAACAATTACTTGTTCAAGTTGCTAATCATAGGAATGTAGGAGCATTTCGCGTTGAACTGGTCATCAAAATACCGATCCAGTCTGAAAACGTCCTCTAAATTATTATTCCGTGACTTATTATTTATTATATTCATCGTGATATCTGCCCAACATCAAAATTTCAGACTTTTTCCCTTCTTTTATTATAATGCATTTTGTCCTCTCTCTCTCTCTCTCTCTCTCTCTCTCTCTCCAAGCTAAATTCCAATTTAGTTTTCTTCTTGGTAGAAATTCCTCGTCTTTTGGGTCAATAAGTGTTCAAAACTACCATTAAGGTCACAAGTTCCATTCTCACGAAAATCAAACATTTCAAATCCTAGGACTATTGGGGGGTTTTGCACATTCGTTATCTTTAGAATTCCGAAATTAGTCGAGGTGCGCGCTAACTGGCTCGGAACATCCGGTTATAAAAAAGAAGAAGGTGTTCATAACTTCACCCAATTACTAACTTTTAAGCATTGGTAGTGCTTGTCCTTTAAGAGGTCGCAAGATGTATAAATTTCACGAAAGCTAAACATTCAAAAGTTTAGAGACATTGGAGGGTTAACTCGGTCGTTAATTTTGAAATCCAAAATTAGTTGAGGTGTGTACAAACTGACCTAAACATCCGGTAATTTTGGTATTCTACGTAATTATCCAACAGCGACGAAGTCCTGACTATAGACTATAAAGGCGTCAGTCCACGGGTAGTAGGAAAAAGGTAGTTGTCATTAATCATGTGTGTGGAGAAGAAATGCCTTCGTTCGTCAGTCTTTACAGAAACTCCGGAAAATTTTACTTTTAGAATCTAAGGAAAAAGAATTCAGTGTCGAGCGGATATCACGTGGTGTCGGTTCGCGCATCTGAGCAGTCCATTTCATTTTTGAAAGGCTTAAATTTGGAGAGAGAGAGAGAGAGAGTGTGTTGGGATGAGAAGAGAGAGAGAGTTTCAATCCGAACCGTATAAAAATATATCGGACGGTTCAGATGCCACCAACAGATATCACTTAGGAATCACTCCTGGAAATAAGAGAAGACTGGAAATAATTTGTTGATCATTCTTTACCGTTCCAATTCACACAGTGCCATGACAAAGGACCTAGGCATCTGTGTTCGACCTCTCTCTCTCCCTCTCTCTCCTACGTACAAGTTTTACTATAAGCACATAAGAATCTTATTGGGGAACGGTCGAACGGAGACACCTCCACACAGCCTTATTTGTGCAGGCATTGCGATAACTATAGGCTAGGGACCCTAAGGTGCATGTTTGCTCCATCCTAAAGTCTGAGGTTCGATAATTTTTTTGTCGATAATTATTGGAGTCACCTCATTTCACACGTAATCGTGTGAAACGGCCGTGGAAAGGACTGTATGAATTAATTCGAGGTTCACGCAAGTTGGCTCGGGTTACATTAACCCCCCAAAAAACTATAGGCTAGGGAAATATATGACATGTTACTTCATCTTTTTTCCCCTTTTGCCCCAAACCGACATAGGCTAGGGAAACATATGAAATGTAACAGTAGGTAAAAAAATCATGTCCAAACAAATCAGCAAAATAACCATACAGGGAAAAAAAAAATGATTTGTGACAGATCTTCTGAAACAAGTACCAACAAGATCTCACCAGAATTTGGCTAAATTTTATATGTCGTCATGAGATCTCTAGAGTACTTGTTCACTCCCTCGCAATATCATCTTCTACCACATCACAAAACCCTAAAAAAAAAAAAAAAAAAAAAAAAAAAGCCAAGCCTGCCACTGGCCAGTTTACTAGACACCAAACTCTAGATAGAGTGCACGGAATTAACCTAAAAATTAAGGGCAACATGTACATACTCTTACCTCCAATAGTTCTGCAGATATGATTTTTGTAATTTGTTCTGTTGTTGTCGAGGACTAAATGGGTTCTGCTGCTGGTGTTGTTTTCTTTTCGTCAAATATGCAAATGACAAGTCTTACTTACGTACGTTGGACCGATTTGATAGCCAAACTCTTTCAATTAACCAGCAAGCTTTTTGATGGAAAATTCAAACCCATGGCCCATTTTCTTTCTTAGCACAAGAAAACAAAGAGAGAGATAGGTTACTATCCACTTCCTCATCCCAAAGCATTTCCTTCACCTCCTTTTGTTTTGATTTCATGCTTAGTGACAGATTGAGATCCAGCTCGTCAGTCATGTCTAGGGCTTTTCTCTTCAATGATCTGTTGGGATTTTGGCCTCCATTGGTGCTCCAACTGGTACTGTCCAGAACAACGGAGGAGGAGTTGTTAATCAAATCTGTACTCTCTCCTTCGTTTCCATGCCAGTAGTACTGCTTCAAATCTTTGGAGAACTCGTGGGTTTTCTTCTTGCCATTGTTTTCCATTGTGAACGTCGTAGAACCGTTGTCCGCGTAGAGGTCATGAAGCCTCTCATTTGTCACGCAAGACCTTGATGTCCAGTTTCCATGGCCACTCCAAGAAACTTCCCTACATCTGCAAAAATAAATGGATCGATGTCAACATCACGAAGACAACTTATATATGCTCATAATACATCGATTTTTTTTTTAAAAAAAAATTATCACACCTGAAATCAGGCCTAAATTCTGGATCAAGCACCCGGCCGGGTTGCCAAAGATTGTGGGCTAGGCCATCTGCTCTTCTAGTAAAATACCCTCCCCTACCATTTATAACTGTCAAGTAATGAAAAACAATAATCTCAGAACATATGTAGAAATTAATTAAGATGGAAAACAAAATACTTTTAAATTTTCAAGTTCTAAGACATGATACCTTGGCCCTGATTGTCAATCTTTTTGCTCCGGTACATCTGCGACACGATAACCCGAGAATACATACAACATCAAGGACACTCGTGGATATATACGATTTATGATAAATCTAAAATCCATATTCCCTATTTTATTTTTTTTCCCTCTTGAATTAACCAAATCTTTTTTTACCTGCAAGTGGCTCTTGACATGAGCAATATTTAGGCCCTTGACATTCATCAGTTGTAGAACTAATTTGGGTGTTGCTCCTATCACACAAACAAGCACATCGATCATAATTCATCGAGAATTCAAAATATGCATTAGTATTTAGATAGGATTATGATGATAAACAAACTGATCAAATTTTTTTCAGGCCTTACTTCGTTGACCACCGAGTCGGTCTATAGCTTGAAGAAAGCACAGATGGAGATCCGGAGTCCACCTTAGCCGCGGAACCTTAGATCGCATATACGGCCTCACCCCACCGGAACTTATAACCTTCTTCCGATGATCATCACCCTCCTGATCATCAGATATGGTGTAGCTGGAGCTTTCACTAGCTTTCGGCTTATTTTCATCACAGCCCTCCTCCTCCTCCTCCTCCTCCCTCTCGTCGTGATCCTGATCCTCTTCCGGCCTCCCCGAAGGATTCAACTTTGGATCATCGAATATTTCCTTCATGTTTTTCAACTTCAGACTTGAAGCTAGCTTGTTTTCGTGATCAAATGATCATGAAGTTTTTATTCGACGGTTTTGATATGTGGAGAGAAAATTTGAAGTGAAAGGAGCAAAAGGTCTATGGAGTGATGAAATATGGCAAACCTAACTACTGCTCTCAAAGTCCTAACATTGAGATAGACTTGTCCACACGCATCCCCATTGCATCTTTGCTACTTATCTTCCAAAATGCTTGTCCGGTTCACAAAACGAAGTGTTAAAAATAATACAATTTTTGCAAGAAAAAATCAAAAGTTTTTTAACAACTTACTAGATATCAATGAATATTTTTAATTTGTGAAGAAAGTTTGAGGAATTTTATTTTTTACACTCTGTTTTGTAGACCGGACAAGCATTTTGGGACGAAGGGGGTATGTTATTAAGCAATTAATGCTGTATAGCCCTGTGGGCTATGGAAATGTTTTGAAAAGTAAAAAACTGGACTTGTTATGCGCATGAGGTGGTGAAACTTCTAGATCAAACTGTATGCATCATCAAGAGGAAAAACGAACACGAGATAATAAAACCGCGAGGGGGGTGGGGAGATGAATTTATGCACGATAAAACTCGTGGGCTAATTAACACATTGCTTTCATATATTCGGTAGTAGTCCTGGGGCAACAAATAAATTTACTCTACTTTATTTTTCGAATCTTATCCACGCGGTACTTTTTTTGGGAATATATCTAACCGTGTCGTTCAATTTATTTATTTATTTTTATTAGTTCAGGGTGGCCAGGCCGACATACGCTAGATTGTTCAATCTATAACGTCTTCAAAGTACTTGAGCAGTAAATCTTTGTTTTCAATCCTTTTCTTAAGGAAATTATACAGTAAGAGCTAATGCCTGGTGATGCTGTCTGTCCGAATATTAATTCACTGATTTGTTTTGGTTTTTGCTTGGTACCATGAACACCACCTATAAAAACAAAAGTTGAATTTTCTGTACATTTCTCTGAGATTCCTCTATTTTTGAATACATGAGATATCCCTAATAATATGCTGCTCCTGTCTTGGGTCATTCCCAATACATGATTTGAGGGATTCCCCCCCCCCACCCTCTTCTAGGGAATATAATATTCTATGTTTATCAAGGTCTTTTATGTCATTAATTTCTTCTGTACTGTTTCTTTTTTCTTTTTCTTTTTTGGGTTTGGAAATTGGAATGCAAATGACAAAATAACATTATCAATATTCTAATGTGTAAGTTGTTTGGTATGTGAAGCCTGATCCGATTTGAGCTGGTATTAGCTAGTTCAGGGTTCGGTAATTATGTAAACCCTATGTTCCAATAATTGCCATATGCAATAACCAATGTAAACACATAGTGAAAACTGGTGTGACCCGTAGATTTACTCATTGGTGTGACCCGTAGATAGAGTAAATCTAAGTAAAGAAAACAGGATTCATATAGCGGATCCCAATTGAGTGGGACACAATGTTTAATTTGGTATACCAACGAGCGTCTGGATTAATGCGTAAAATTTTGACAGAGAACTTTATCATTTCTTGTGGTACACTATATATTCTTTTAATTCTTGAAAAGGTAGCCTTGTTGTAAGCATGTGGGATTATTTTAATTTCTGATGATTTTGTTTGATTCGGTCTCTTGCTCTTGAGATTTGAGAAGGGCTTGGAAAAAACATTGGCATCGTAAAAGGTCAACTCCCCTCTATTTTCTAAAATGTCATTACAGTCCACAGAAACAAAATAAACAAAATTGCATGAGAATACGTAACCCTCCCTACTAATGCGGATCACAACCATCATTCCAGATCAATGAGCATGTTTGTCTTTTTTGCCTTCGAATAGTCACTCCGCCCAACTACCACGTGTATGACTTATTATTGGCTTTTTTTTTTGACAATGCAGGGTGTCCCGGACCAGCTTAAACATATGTCAGAATAATTTCTGCAATCCCTTAACAAAATTTTCACATCTTTAATTTACGCAATATGGGTGAGGTAACCTCAAGAGTTGTTAATTGGCTAGAATACTTAAAATTGAAACGTTAGAAGAGCAAACCCTAAGTCCCAACGATAATCACTACGCCAACCCCCATGGGGTTACCAATGGGCTCCTATCTTGCTAACTCTTGTCCTTCCCATATGGAAGGCTAGTGTTTGAGCCCCGTCGTGGGCGTTTGGAATTCAGGGCTATAGATAGCCTCTGAAATCTCATGTGGACTAACCTACTAACACCTGCTGACGTATAGAATATTGACAATAAAAAAAAACCCTACATGGTTATATAGGGGGTGTTCCAGTTTGTTGAAAAAGTATTTTTTGAAAAAGAATATAATTTTAAGCTCAAAAATCACGTGTTTACGCAAATAATTTTTTTACTAATATGGATATTGTTTAATAGATCTCATTGAGATTTTTTATACGGTGCAAAAAAAATCATAAAATTATTTTTCATTTTCATTATATTTGAGTTTAAAATTTAAAAAAAAAAACTTAGAAAAAAAAAAAACCAAACTGAAACACCCCTTAGTCCAATATTGACTAATCTACTGACATCAGCTGAATATACGCAAGATACTCCATTGAGTACTCCACGAGTCCCTAGTAAGTCTTTTTTTTTTTTTTAATATTCCCTCGCACGTTCTTCTACCTCTACATGGAATTAATGATGTAAGGCTAAAAGTCCTTCATCTATCATATAGCCATTCACATTCCGCGTATTATGAGACTCATAAACTACATGAACGGACCTCATCTGTATGTGAGAGGGGTGTGGATGAGGTGATGTGCCCCTAACACCTCGTTCTTTCATTTTATCGGCAAAAAGCAAAAGGTATTTTGTTAATAAAGAGGCTTGTGCAATCTAAAATGGAAGTCAAGTCCTGTCCCTCATGCAAATTAACTAAGAAATCTAATTCTGATTCTTCGTAATAATTATTTATTTACGAACAAGATCCTCCCATTTATATATTAAAAACTAAAAGATTGCAATTACAATAACAAAAGAAAATAAACCAACCAAAATTGACAGCCCGCGTTGATGGAAACCACCGATTCGCTCGTGGATGTGGTTGGAGGAAAATAAAGATTCACATCGGCTACCGGAGCTCAACGTCCCTAGCTTCGTCACAGTCGCAACTGCTGGGCTTCAACAAACTATTACTATTATAGCATTATAGCACTACATAATCGACCACCGCCGTTGCTGCATAAAAAACCATGGACCCATCGCCAAGGCTGATCCATCGGATCTAAGGGCAAAAGAAACCCAGATTTGAAAACCAGATCGATCAAGGTCACCAAGGTCCAAAAATGATGGGGTGGTGAAGAACATCTCTCCTCAGAACAAGAGTCTCGACCACCACATAACCGTAGTGCAAGGAGACAGGACTAGGAGAGGAGAGGAGAGAAGAAGGATGAGGGAGAAGAGATGTAGAAGTCACCGCTGCTAATGGAATTGACCGAGTGTCATGTACGCTAACATTTTTGGTCTCCAGATCGAACTCTCCTTGCAAACAAATGACAAAAAAATCTCTAATTAAACGCATATACTACTTCTTACCTACTTCAGGCATCATTAATTTGAGCCCAAAATTGGGCCAGCTTTTGGGTCTAATTATTTACTAGTAGTACTATATTAGTTAGCGTGGTCGTTGTTAACACTATTTTAGAATGCCCAATCCCATTAATTAGCTTCACAACAAACTAGTCTTTACCTTCAAGCTTGATCATATGCACCTCATCAATATTGAGACGACTCTTTTTTTGTTTTTGGGTGGATCGAGTAATAAACATTTGATCACAGGTGCAACAAATTTGGCCCGTGAATTGCCATGTTCGATTTCAGGTAATCTCAAATGTGTGTTCGGTTCTCATCCAATTTCTAATCCTACAGCTCAGTCTATTTTTCAGCATTTTTTTAAAAACATATATATCTTCGACCCACATCTTGTACAATTTTTCTAGAACAAGTGCGATTTATTCATGTAGCTATTAATGTCTGGTCAAGTTAAAGTTTTTGACATGGAGATTTTTCTTTGCAAGGTCTACGAGATCAGCCGCGCTCCCAGGTTGTTATTGCAGACAGGGATAAGCCCAAAAATGGTGAAAACATGACTAAATTGTAGGATTGGAAACTGTTCTGGAGCCTGACCCTAAAAAATTCGAATACCTTTTTTTTTTAGAAAGAACCTTTCCAGTGCAAAATGAAGGTTTTTTGGTCCAGGCCTGCATTGGTCCAGGCCGAGCTCGTTCGGGTTTTGGATTGGCCCGACTTTAACTTGGGCGCCTTCCCGAAGTGCCCGTCTCTTGAAAGGCCCAGCCCACCAGCCTCTGAGCAAATTTACATGCCTTATCCTAAAGTCCAGCCCAGACCAAAAAGCTCTTGAAGACAGAAATTACGGCAGGAACAAAACTCGGCCATTTGCTTTTCCCGTTAACTATAAGAATAGGTGGGAAAAAAGCGACTTTGGATTTTCAAGTTCTCATAGCTGTCACTGGGGCTAAGCGTACTCTTAACACCACTTGTACTGTATTGTACGTAGTGGGATCTTATTGTACGTAGTGGAATCTTAGTGTTGATCACGACATTAGTGTGGTTAAGTCCCCTATAAATTGTGGCGTGATGACATGTCACCACGAGGCAATTCTCTTGTTCATACGGGTACTATGACTAATTCTGTTTTTAGACCCCAAAAAAAGATTTTTTCTTCCCAACAAGGTAAAAAACTTTCATGGATAAAAAACAGTAGTAGAGAAGACGATTATTGTTCCAAAGAGAATCTAATAACCAATTAGAAGGTCTAGCTGCTCAAATACAAGTACCATGCAACCTTGCAAACCCCAAGTTGATGAAGTGTTTGCAACTATATAGGAAAAAAATATAAAGAAACTGATTGAAAGAGAAAAACCCTCATTGGAGAGGAGGGATCCGGGGGTGCTGTAGTGCACCCTCGTGTAGTGTACGTGTAGGGCGGCACACAACCATCGATTTCATCAATTAACGATCCACATTAAAAATCAATTATGACTGGTAATAAATGATTCTTATCGGTCATAATTAAAAATCATATCTCAACTATTCATTGTCAAGATTGATGGCCCGTGTGCGCCTTAAAGGGTGTCTTGTAAGGCCTTGCACTATAGGATTTTCCAATTCGGAGAGGAGAGATTATTGAAAACGACAAAAGCTAATCACTAAAACACCCCCAGAATGGAAAATGTTATAGTGCATCAGTCGCACTATGTAGTATGACCATCCAGTCGCATGGCTCGGATTTAATCCGAACTCCTATAATTCCAAGTCGTCCATTGTTTAAATTAAAATTTGGGTTGTCCATTATTGAAATGGATGGCCAAATTGGCTACACATGCAGTGCAGGGGTACACTATTGCTCCCTCAAATCCACCCCCACATTAGAATGACGAAAACCGAGGGATTGCTCATGTCCACTCATGAAGACCAAGGTTCGAGTCCCACGAGAGGGGTTTTGGGTTTCAAGACTATAGATAATTTCTGATCCCCCACGTTCACTAACTTTTCACTAATCTCCACCACCTTATCAAATATGAAAAAAAAAAAAAATACAGAGAAAAAAAACAAGGAAAATTTATAGAAATGGTCCTTCTAGTTTCACCCGAGTCTTATTTTGTCCTTTAAGTATCAATTACAACTCTTTTGACCTTTAAGTTTAGTTTTCGTACCAAATTGGTTCAAGTGATAACTTTTGTTAGCCAAACTAGATGGAAAAAATTAAATTGATGGCAGTTTGGACATTGTAGTTCGTATCAAGTTGAGGGCAGACGTTATCAATTGCCCTCAAAAGAGTTGCAATTGATATTTGGATGACTAAAATGAAACTTGGATAAAACTAGGAGGACCATTTCTATAAATTTCCCAAAAAACAAAGAGGAGGTATTCTGGTAATTTCTCATCCTCTCTGTCTGCGGCTGAATTCCTTCGAGTCGCCACCGTCGTCACTCCAACGTTTTCTACTGTTTTTCGTCGTCTTCGTCTTCGTCTCCACGCTTTCACAGTGGCGTGACAAATGACGGCCTCCGCAATATCTAGCTTCATCATCACCATCAAATTCACTCACACCGATTAGGGTTTCTTTCACTTCCCTCTGTCCAAGCAAATTTTATCCTTTTTTCCCGGGCAACCAAACAGTAACTCTTGAAACCCTGCCAAATTTTCTGGCACATGGCTTCTCCCCACGGATTTGCTTCCCTCACCTACTCAGGAATTACACGCACGTGCTCCTCCCAACGGTATCATCGACTTATCCCTCAATTTAATAAAAAGATTCGATCTTGTTCTAGGGTTTCGATTATAATCTGCAATAGCCAAAACCCTAGTTTTGCTGTAGCTAAACGGAGTAAAATTCGAGACTTGAGGCTATTCAATTCGGTTGAGTTAGATGGGTTTCTAACCAGCGACGATGAGGGTGAGATGAGTGAGGGGTTTTTCGAGGCAATTGAAGAATTAGAGCGAATGAATCGGGAGCCGTCGGATGTTCTCGAGGAAATGAACGAACGGCTATCGGCTCGCGAGCTGCAGCTCGTGTTGGTGTATTTTTCCCAGGAGGGGAGAGACTCTTGGTGTGCATTGGAGGTGTTTGAGTGGCTCCGGAAGGAGAACCGGGTCGATGAGGAGACGATGGAGCTTATGGTCTCGCTAATGTGCACGTGGGTTAAGAAGTTGATTGAAGGAAAGCAGGACGTGGGATTTGTTGCTGACGTTCTAGTGGATATGGATTGTGTTGGTTTGAAGCCGGGTTTTAGTATGATTGAGGAGGCGGTGTCCATTTATTGGGAGATGGGGGAGGGGGAGAGAGCGGTTTCGTTTGTGAAAGAGGTTTTGAGACGGGGGATCGGGTACCAGGAGGATCGTGCGGAAGGGCATAAGGTTGGCCCTGCTGGTTATCTTGCTTGGAAGATGATGGTGAGGTTCTGTTAATCATAATTCTAGAGTTTATCATCTTGGTATTTGGTTTTATTATGGGATTTGGATTGCGTGCTCTTTGATACTCTCTGTAACATTTTCAGTTTTCTTGCTAGCATTTAATTGCAGGAAGATCTCTAATGTCGCAAGATTTTATTTCACGAGTGGATACCAAACTATCTTTTCGTGCATCGGATAATTGTTTACTCTACCAAAATGTCAGGGGGATAATATAATTGTGTATCATGCGTGATATGGATATGTATTTGCTGAATTATGCCACTAACGCTTAATTTATCCATGTATTGTTATGCTGCATTTTCTACTCAGTGTCTTCTTTCTCTTAAAATCTATGCACTCATACCTACACATGTTTTTAATTTCAATTGTGCACCTACGCGTTTGTATTTTTCTGTTTCTTATGTGTATTCATGGCTAATTTGGGTTTTTTGGACTTCTCTGCTATGTCAATACCATTATCTTGACCAGGGTGCTTTTACTGACATTTTGGAAGTCTAACATGTACAAAATATTGCAAAAGTGTTTGATTGTTGGCATCAATGTGGAAGATGACATAAGGAACAACACCAGTATACAAGTAGCTGACTTCTTTACTTTGTTTTAAATTTCTTGGATTATTTCTCAAATCTCACTTATTTCAATTTGACATGGATGCTGCGAAATGAATGAAGCCCATCTTTTGACTTCTACATTATCGTCGCCTCAATTTGTGATATTAAATCCCAACGAAAGCACAGCCAGTAGTAAATTTGACAATCAACTTGATCCTAAGAATAAGATTTGAGTATTTTGAACAGTTTTGACTGCTTCAGATGCAAATGGAATACATTGCAGATGTATCAACTAACATAGACTGCCAGACTGTCAATTGAGTTCTCAAAAATTAAACAAGGGATACTTTGGGAAACACTGTGATGGCACAGAGTGTATGTCGTCTTGGGGGCTGGCTGAAGCTGGAAAGACTTTCCTTTGCCTTTTTTTTTGGTCTTGATTCATAAATTGACAGAGATCGGATTTTAATACTATTGTGTAGAGAGTTACTGAGAATGTTTTGTTTTCAATAAGCAACAGAAACGAAACATCCCAAAGCGATTCTTTTGTGCTCAACTCAAGCTCAAGATGCCAAAAGTTCTGTTGAGCTGCTCTAGATGACATCTTGTGTTTATGGGCTTGACATATTAGTATATTACAATCTGAGCCAACTTACTTCTTTTGTTAACTATTAATATGGCTTGATAGGCTCATTTTTGGCATATGTTGCGGTCAGTCTTACCTTCTGAATTCTTAGCTAGTGTTGTTATTATCTAGTGTGTTTTCATTGTTTCTTGTGGGAAAAAATATCAATGATACGTTTCCTGTCAGGTGGATGGTAAATATCGGGATGCAGTCAACTTAGTGATTGACCTGAAAGAGTCCGGGTTGAGGCCAGAGGCCTACAGCTACCTAATCGCGATGACAGCTGTGGTGAAAGAGCTGAATGAATTTGCAAAAGCTTTACGCAAGTTAAAAGCTTTCAGCAAAAGTGGTTTAGTTGCTGAACTGGATCCAGAAACTGTTGGGCTTATGGAGAAATATCAGTCAGATCTTGTGGCCGATGGAGTTCGCTTGTCTAACTGGGTGATTCAAGAGGAAAGACCTTCACTTCGTGGGTTGGGGTTGGTTCATGAGAGACTCCTTGCCATGTATATTTGTGCTGGTCGTGGACTAGAGGCTGAAAGACAGTTGTGGAATATGAAATATGTGGGTAAGGAAGCTGATAGTGGACTTTATGACATTGTTTTAGCCATCTGTGCTTCCCAGAAGGAAGAGGGTCCCATTGCACGATTGGTGTCTCGAACTGAGGTCATGGGTTCTGTGCATAAGAAGAAAACCCTAACGTGGTTGTTGAGAGGGTACATGAAAGGTGGTCATTTCGACGATGCGGCAGAGACAGTGATTAAAATGCTGGACTGTGGTTTGTATCCAGAGTTTGTGGACAGGGTAGCTGCGCTTCAGGGACTAAGAAAAAGGATTCGACAAACGGGAGATGTGGAAACTTATGTGAAGTTGTGTAAGCGCCTCTCTGATGAAGAACTGACTGGGCCTTGTCTTTTTTATCTTCACTTGAAGAAGTACACGCTTTGGATAATAAAAATGCTTTGAATGGCTCAAATGAGAAGCTTTCATTTGCATATGTATAGATTGGGGTGGGTCTAAGAGCGGAACCATAATGTTTGGCAGAGCAGTTCCTTTGGAC
Organism: Rhododendron mucronatum var. ripense; assembly: GCA_019656295.1. Lineage (NCBI taxonomy): Eukaryota > Viridiplantae > Streptophyta > Magnoliopsida > Ericales > Ericaceae > Rhododendron > Rhododendron mucronatum. The sequence goes on along the minus strand of BPLT01000040.1, from coordinate 829,533 downwards.
GGATTAACTTCGAAGTTCAGAGATGCGTTATGAGTATTCTGCTCTCATGTTGTAATAGAGTTGTATATCGGTGGGCATTGAAACATAATCAAGAACACTAGCACATTGTAATAAGAAAGGCCGTGTATTCTTGCTCTCATGTTGTAATAGAGTTGTATATTGGTGGGCGTTGAAACATAATCAAGAACACTAGCACAATGTAATAAGAAAGGCCGTGTATTCTTGCTATAGGTACGGGATACTTCTATTCTGCCATTTTTGTTCGGATCTGTGTATATGCTTTTTAACGAAATTTCCTGCTATAGAACTGCATCTACTGTGTTGATGGCGCAACGTTGTAGCAGAAAGAATGACTATGCATTGTTTTAGTAGTTGTGGTGGTTAGATCTTGTTTTAGACGGGGTTTTTAATTCAAAAAAGAAGAAGGAAGATATACACACCTTGACTACAAAGCATAGAGGAAATATGCAATTTGATTGAAAAGTTAAGATTAGAATCCTGGTTAGCCTAGTTTGTAAAGATAAGCTTAGCAATTGCTGCTAGAACTATCACTTAAAGCTCTTGTGTGAAATACAATGAACCGGCCAAGAGTATTTAGACTCTGAAGGATACAAAGAACCATGCTTTATGGACTCCTATGCTTAATACAAAGTACCAACCTTGGAACTATGGAAGACACTTATTTAGCATACCCACATGATTAATAATCAACTAATTGACTACTTCATCTGACTTGCGACGGTCCAACTTGTTTGGGCATGTTTGATTGTCGGATTATTTTTCTAGAGGGATTGGATAAGATGGGATTAAGGGGGGACAAGTGGGGTCCACGGGATAATAGATGAGATTACATGAATACCAGGATTAGTTGTACTGTGTTTGGTTAGAATGAGATAAAGATTGGACAAAGATGGTTTGGATTATTTTTTCATAGTTGGACGAGGAGGAAGATAATCTAGAGAAGGGGACTAATACCCCCTCCGCTTGGTATCAGTTAGGGTGGGTTTGAATTAAAAAGTTGAGTGACTTATTTTTTTGTCCTCATTCAATTTTTTTTTTTTTTTTTGCATTGGTTTGTTTTGCGTCAAACTTTTGTGATTTATTGATTTGTTTCGACGAGAAGAATCGGAAAAGTAAAAAATTTTGATCGAAACTCGTAATTTTTTGAATAAAGACAAAAATAAATCAATAAGTCAGTTTTTTTTTTACTTATTCTTGTCTTTTTGGAAAAATTTATGAGTTTCAGTCAAAATTTTTTACTTTTCCGATTCCTCTCGCCGAGATGAATCAATAAGTCACAAAAGTTTGACGCAAAATTAACAAATGCAAATTTTTTTCGAATAAAAACAAAAAAAAAATTTATTGTTCCACTTTTAAAGCCAAATGAGCCCATTACCCAACATGGGGTACTAAAAACGGACAAAACAGACCACCCTTCGCCAATCCGGCCCAAACACCGAGTTTCATCTATAAACACGAAGTTTATGGCTGACTGATATTGCTCATTAGCAACCAAACTTGAAACCCCAGATGATGAAAAACAAGGATAACATGAGGCCCACCCCTTAGTCCCACCGCTTTTATCCTAGCACCTAACATGCCCAAAAGCTCAAACCAAACTTGTGAATACGTTTTCTGAATTGTTACAACACTTGAATGAGGTTGTTTAGACATTAGATTGATAAGTATGAGCTTTCTTGTGACAAGGATTTTTATTATCCCTTCTTTATTTAGACCCTCCAAACATGGCCATGAAATCCCACGGGGTATTTGCTGGCCCGGGCATGTTACCACGGATTGTAGAATATTATTATGAATCACCTTGGAACAATCCAGTTGTCTATTGCCACGGCGAATTTAATTATTAAGGACTTTTCATTGGGTTTGTGATGTTTGTCTACAGTCACTGATGAGAACTTTGCACACGTGAAATGGAGTAGTACTAAGCACTATTTTTAGGAAAAAAAAGTTTCAAGTGCCCCACCCGAGTCCGAGTTGGTATGGTACTCCATGGCGATGGCGCCCATCGGTGTGAAAGTCTTTGTTGAGGACTTTCTACCACCATCTTGGTGAATTGGGGGAGCCTGCACATGCGTGTTGTGCACAATCTGAATCGTCAGATAGGACATTCGATGACTCGGATTTTATCTCGGTAATTAACTGCTTTCGATTGTCCATTACCGAGATGAAATTCAAATCGTTGGATGCACAATTCGATGGCTCAGATTGTGCACGACACGCATGCTATGCACAAGTGCGCCATTTTGGGGAGCCATTTGGCACCCGGCGGCAGACATTTATTGGCTGATATGGTATGAAACTATGAACTGAAAAAGAGGTTGTTCAGTCTCTCTCTCTCTCTCTCTCTCTCTCTCCCCTGAAAAAGAGGTTGATGGCGCTCTCTCTCTCTCTCTCTCTGGCCATGTGATCCCTGGCGCTACTTGAAGATGTCCGAATATGAGCAGACTGACGAGGCACAGACTGGCTTACTAATAGCAAACACATGGATTGGTCCCAATCCTATTCCTTTCCTGGGCACGTGAAGGAATTTCCTTATAAGTTTGTTCCTGATAAGTTAACCTAACAAATTCCACTGGAATTTATTACTACTACTACTACTTGTTTCTTTCATTTACTACTACTGCTGCTGCTTGTTTGTTTTTCCAATTTGTGGTTTCCAAGTTGGGGAGGTTTTATGTAGAATGCTCACCTAACCATTAGTCAATTTTGTCAAGCTGTCATTGTGGATTAATAATCACCATAAATAATTCCGATATTATTATGTAGAGGTGTCCCTTAAATCTAATGTTTTTTTCCCAAACCATCAACGTCCAATAATTTGTTGGTTAAATATTGTAAGGATACTATGTATGTGGCTTCGTCTGCATCTTTGATTTCGCTTTCAGATCTCTCCATAACAAGAATTTTAGGTCATAGGTGGAGTATATAAGTTTCCATTCCAATTTGTCTTCTTCTTCTTTTCTTAAGGGTTTCTAATTCATTAACTTGGTAGTAATACATTTGAATCTCCCATAATACGGAGGTGGGTACATAGTCATGATTCACAATCCAATAGCATGACCAAGGGAAAATCTTCTAAATTTTTACTCCCATAAAAATGGAGTTGTTATATGACTCAAAACCCAATAACATGACTAATGGATAATTTATTAAATTTTCTTTTTTTGATCTCCGTTCATTCGAGGAGGATTGCAAGATTTTTGCCGAGCAAAAAGGATGAAAGAGGGGGACAACCGGCTACAATTTTTTCTCGGTGTGACTATAGAAACTCAAGATCCGCGACAGGTCACATGAGAGACCAATCATCATAGGTTTCTATCGCTACAATCAGGCGAGCGGAATTGCAAAGGTACAAAGGGGCATCGTTGGATCGTCGGCACATCAATTGAATTGCAAGATTGGTTGTTTTTTTGACTGATATAGATCATCCCAATATTATTAGGGAAAATGACGGTCAATGACGTGTTTTGATAATTAATACCCGCCAATGACATTTTGTTCATTAATAAATGCTCTTAGCATGTTCTTAAAAGATATTAATTATCAAAACACGTTATGGGTCGTCATTTTCCCATATTATTAACAAACCCAACCAAAGCAAACACAGTAGTTAGTACAATAAGATGGGCACTACTGGTTCTAAAATACAGAAACTAATAAAATAAAATACAATACAATAAAACCAAAAAAGAAAAGCCGCTTAAAACCACGACGCCGGACCCGTCACTCGTGAAGAGGGGTTGGAGAGGCCAAAGTTGAGAGGCCACGTATGAACAGAAAGTAAACCCTCCTGGATGACACGCCGCACTAACTCGATTTCGTCCTGCCGCAGACTGGAGGTAGAAGCCGCTGCAAACGCTGTCTTCGTCGCCGGTGAATTGATTCCAAGAAGCAAGGTCTAGAACCCCAGACCTGGCTCTAGAGACTAAAAATGAGGGGAGAGCGGAAAAATGTCAACTTTCCAAAGAGAGAGTCTCAACCACCTCACAACATTAGGCACAGTGAGGAGAGAGAAGGAGAGGAGAGAGGCTGAAAGTGGGGAGGAACCCATCCCAGACTTTGCTTTCTTTCTACGCCAAACAAGTACAGTAAGATTGGTGGTTGATGATGAGACGTTTTAACTGATTAACTACTCATTGTTTAACAAGCAATTCAAGTGATGACCGTAAGAGAAGAAAAAGATCTTAGCAACCGCACAAATCTCTCACTTAAAGTTGCAAACAAGGAATTTTGACTTCTACCTTTGGCACGATTTTTTTTTGAAACTTTATTTGTATTGGCAGCAAGAATTAAATAATTAATTGTCGCATTCTTCAAAATATTTAATTAATGGATTCCCTTTACAGCAGTAGTATGTGTTTAGATTGAAGCAAATCCCTTGAAGCAACCTGGAGTAAATTATAACAACTTCCCCTACGCCAGTAATTAATACCAGTAATTATGCTACACTACTAATTATCAACTCAATCATGTGAGGTTGCATATTCTTACTCGCGAACCCATGTAATTGTTTAGTGATTCTGGAACATTACGGGACAATGAAAAAAAATAATCTTTAATGAAGTCCCAGATTCTCAATTCTCAAAACTAGCTTTGACGGAGACGAAGGATCATTTTTATGGTTCCACAAAATTCACCGGAGCATATGTAAACTTCCAAAAACAAAGTCCCCAGGTACGAAATCCCTACACAGTCATCAGGAGATTGAATCTGAATCACATAATAATTACTTTCACAATAACGTTCTTTCAATTTTAATCCAGGAACAGTAAGTAAACTTTCTCGAAATTAGTCAACACATATACTCCAAAATCCAGCAAGCATACATGCACATTCCCAGCCTGATGATAAAACAAGTTTACCACTGTGAATAAAATAATTGAAATTAGATCTGAAACTTCTCTTTCCTCCAGTAAACTCCTCACCTCACCTGAGACACTCAACTCTCTCTCTCTCTCTCTCTCTCCTGAATCACCATTCTCCTCTCCTCTGTTTCTCCTTAACAAAGGCAATCTCAATCATCCTTTAACAAGGGCAATCTCAATCATCCTTTCCATTCATCAGTCGATTCAGTCCGCACTCCCGTTCCTTCTTTCCATTCATCAGTCGATTCAGTCCACACTCCCGTTCCTTCTTTTTTTTCTTTTGTAATTATAAATCGGTTGTCCGGATCAGTTTACGTGCACACGCTTTGAATCCTTCAATGTCAGTTTCCACTGAAAATGGCAATCAATCTCCAAACCCAGCAACCCTTTCCATCTCCAAATTCGCGGCCTTCATCCGTCACTACGCGCAGCCGTTCACAACCACCGTGCGCGGCGGCCTAAGCCTCATAGACCGCCACAAGACAACCCAAGTCCACGCTCTGCACCCCTCCGACGCCTCCTCCCCTGCCAAACCCACAATCAGCTCAATCCTCTCGAGTTCCAGCAACGACGCCGTTTCGACGTCCGGAGAAGCTCTCCTCCCTTACGGACTCCCTGCAACTGACCTCCTCGAGCCCCCCGTGGACCCTCACCTCAAACCCGTCGATTTCCTCGCCACCTTGTCCGACGTCTACCGCCGCCTCGAAAACTGCCGCGGGGAACACAAATCGCTGGTTTTGCTCGAGCAGCACTCGATCCTGCGTGGCCTTAACGACCCGAAGCTGCTCCGGCGGTGCCTCCAGGCGGCGCGCGAGCACGCGGTGGATGTGCACTCGGAGGTTGTGCTGTCGTCGTGGTTGCGTTACGAGAGGAGGGAGGATGAGCTTGTGGGTATTTTGTCTAACGTCGCTTCGGCTTCTGGGTATGATTCCAATTCAGTTTTTGATTGTTACAGATGTCAGAATGGAAAAATGGAGGCAACTAATGTGGGTTTATCAATTGGGGAAAGTGATGTCTGTTTCCGTATTGGAGAGGGGGAAATTTATTGTGTGAGAGAGAGAATTGCTGCACTTTCGCGCCCTTTGGAAGCAATGCTGTATGGGGGTTTTATCGAGTCGAAGAGGGAGAGGATTGATTTCTCAGAAATGGGGATTTCTGTGGAAGGAATGAGAGCAGTGGATGTGTTTAGTAGGACCAGGAGATTGGACTCAGTTGCCCCTGGTGTAGTTCTTGAGCTGCTTTCTTTTGCAAACAGGTTCTGCTGTGAGGAAATGAAGTCTAGTTGTGATGAGACTTTAGCGTCTTTAGTGTCCAATGCAGAAAATGCTTTGATTCTGATTGATTACGGGTTGGAGGAAAGCGCGAATCTTCTTGTGGCCTCTTCATTGCAAGTATTACTGAGAGAGCTACCGAGTTCGTTATATAATTCAAAGGTGAGGAAAATATTTTGTAGTCCGGAGGGCAGAGAGAGATTGGCCATGGCGGGACATTGTTCTTTCTTGTTGTACGATTTCCTAACCCAGGTTGCTATGCAAGAGAGAGTAACTTCGGAAATAATGGTTATGTTACTGGAGAGGCTGAAAGAATGTGCTACTGAGAAGTGGCAGAAGGAACTTGCATTGCATCAATTGGGTTGTGTTTTACTGGAAAGGAAGGAATACAAGGAAGCTCAAAATTGTTTTGAGGCAGCAGCCGAAATGGGTCATGTTTATTCAGTTGTTGGTGTTGCAAGAACTCAATATAAGCAAGGAAAGAGGTTTTCAGCATACAAGTTGATTAATTCTCTGATCTCCGAGTACAAGCCAGTTGGGTGGATGTACCAAGAATTGTCATTGTATAATGTGGGGACAAAGAAGATTTTGGATATGAAGACTGCCACTGAATTGGATCCCACTCTTTTGTTTCCTTATAAGTACAGAGCAGTTGCAATGGTGGAAGAAAGTCAAATTGGGCAAGCCATTTTGGAGATTAACAAAGTCATCGGGTTTAAGGTTTCTCCAGACTGCCTTGAACTGAGGGCTTGGTTTTTTATCACACTTGGGGATTATGAAGCTGCTCTGAGAGATATTAGGGCACTGTTAACTTTGGAGCCTGATTATATGATGTTTGGTGGGAAGATGAGAGGGGATCACTTGGTTGAGCTCCTCAGTCAGCGTGTTCTACAGTGGGGTTCCGGTGACTGCTGGATGCAACTTTATGATCGGTGGTCTTCGGTTGATGATATTGGTTCTTTAGCGGTTACACATCAAATGCTGGTAAATGACCCTCGAAAGAGCCTTTTGCTCTTTCGACAATCTCTACTTCTGTTAAGGTAAGGTAACGATGGAATTTAATCCATTCGTGATTACTTTGGACTCATAATAAGTTTATGCTGTCATTATCACTAGATATGGATTATCCAGATTAGCACTCTTAAGAAACTCTTCCACATTTTACATGGTAGAACTGGCATCTTATTCTTCAAGTGTGAAATCATGCCTGCAGGAAATAACATAGGCTGATGAACTAATCCAGTCAAGCATTTGGCATACTATGCTTAGCTCTACATTCACTTTAATGGTGCCCACACACACACAATGCAATGCTTCCACATGACACTTTCCTAGGCATTTTTTTGGTCTGTAAGGTTTGTTGCATATCTGCTGACATCTTGATGGCTGAAGTAATAGGATCAATTCATAGCTGTTAATGGTGTAGGTTAAACTGTCAAAAGGCTGCGATGCGATGTCTGAGGTTGGCTCGGACTCATTCTAGCTCAGAGCATGAAAGGCTTATATATGAAGGATGGATTCTCTATGACACTGGGTATCGAGAAGAAGCACTAGCTAAAGCTGAATTGTCCATTTCGATTCAGAGGTCATTTGAAGCCTTCTTCCTCAAGGCATACACACTAGCAGATACCACTCTGGATTCTGTGTCTTCTTCGCATGTCATTCAACTTTTGGAGGAAGCTCTCATATGTCCCTCAGACAGTCTCCGGAAAGGACAAGTATGTCTACAAGGAGAATGGAAGTCTTCATTTTCTTTGTCGCATTCCCTAATTGGGTTTATTGATTGTGTACTATATTTTGCAGGCACTGAACAACCTAGGGAGTATTTATGTGGATTGTGGTAAACTGGATCTTGCTGCAGATTGCTATTCGAAAGCCCTAGACATCAAGCATACGAGAGCACATCAAGGGTTGGCACGTGTATATCACCTTAAAAATCAAAGAAAAGCTGCTTATGATGAAATGACTAAACTGATTGAGAAGGCACAAAACAAAGCATCAGCTTATGAAAAGCGATCAGAGTACTGTGACCGTGAACTGGCGAATAGTGATCTCAGTATGGCAACACAATTGGATCCTATGAGAACTTATCCCTACAGATTTAGGGCTGCAGGTATTTTCTTGTGACCTTAAACTTTATTCTGAGGTTCTGAAATGTGTTCGAAGTTCAAACATTTCCAAATAATAGTCCAAGGGCGGAATTTTGAATTTCTATGCAATTTATGCTGTAGTGTCTGCAAATAAGATCTCAGTTTGAACTTTGAAGTTTCAAAGAAACTATGGTTAAGTTGGTGAAGTTCGTCGGTGTTGGAGGAATGTATACAAATACGGCCTTCATTAGCTTGTACAAGATTCATGTTTTGTTCTGTTTATTTCACACTAACATATGAACAACAATTCCACCAGTGCTTATGGATGACCAAAGAGAAAATGAAGCAGTGCAAGAGCTAACAAAAGCCCTTGCTTTCAAGCCTGACTTGCAAATGCTCCATCTCCGAGCAGCATTCTATGAGTCTATGGGCGACTTTGTTTCTGGTCTCAGAGACTGTGAGGCCGCTCTCTGCTTGGATCCCAATCACAAAGACACCCTTGATCTATATAATCGAATACATGGTGGAGCTCCCAATTTGCATATGTGAGTCACTATTTTTGGGTTAATGAAATCATACCGATTGCCAGTCTTGAAGGATTTCGGATGGAACACCAATCAACTGGAAATTGAAGACTGCACATGATACTTATGATTGAAAAATCGATTATTTATTTCCTACCCCTGGCTGCGTAAGAGTTTGGTTAAGCACGGAACCATGTAGATATGTTGATATGGAGCTGATGATGATGATTAAACAGTTTGAGGGCAGCCCACAAGACCTCTATAGAACAAAAACAAATTTTCCACCACACTATTCAGCTGGCTGAGAGGGGGTTTGAGACGGTTGACAGAGGAGATTGTTTTGGAGGATGACATGAGATTTTGTGCATTTTGTCTCGTAAGAAAGGAAATTTTCTTACAATTTCTCTTGTACACCTAAAGCTTCTTATATAAGACATTGATTTCTTCTAAACTGAGAGCAGCGGTTGGAGATCTCATTTTTCTCTTTCAGTTGCATTATGGATGGCTTTGCTGTTGTCTTCAGGCTGCATATTGGTATGTCCTTTCTGATTGAATCTCTACTTCGTTCAACACAACTAAACAATTACCAGAAACAATATGTCCAAGTTCGGGGATTTTATATCCTGCTAACAAATCGATCTATTGTATTTGACTCCATATGACAATATGCATATACAAAATCAATCAATACAAATGAAACGTGTATTGTGTTTTCTCTATGGGGAAAAGAACGCCCTATACCTCTCCTATCAACAAAACATGCATCTTTAACTGTTATCAACTCCAACAGGAATCTTTTACCAACACTGTTCCCACAATACACAAAAACCACTTTGCCCTTCAGTCTTATAGACAATAGCCTTCTTTCATGTGTTCTTTTGCTTCTGCAATGGTATCTTCACCCTCCAGCATCGAATCCTATCTTTGGCACAAGGCCACTTCTCCAATCTCTCTCCTCCCAATTCTCAAAGCAAGAAAGAGAAGAAAAAAAAGGTGCCCCTAATAAACACTCCACGGCTATTCTTGCTTCTTTAAGCTGCGAAGGCATTTGCCTCTCCATTGACTCAAGCAACGCAGTTAGAGGGCCCAACTGCCCTTCAAAGAATGAACCAAATCTGCGGCTATCAATTTTTCTCTCCCCCACTGCATTTCTATCTCCAAATGTATTAATTCCCCTTTTTCCAATACCAAAACTGGTGTTGATTGATTCTTCAGCTATCTTTAGTAACTCTGCAACGCGCCTAGAACTTCACCGTCTCCACAGGTGTGGGAGACCACCATGCAATTGAAGGCTGAAAATTCGCTTCCTCCAAACTTCATCATTTTCCTCATCTCAGACGGCAATCATTCCATGTCCATCTCTTTGATTTCTAGTTTCAGACCAGATGAGTAGGCATACTCGCAGAGCCACTCTTTCATCTTCTAAATCTCTGAAGGGGATGAAAAGATCTGCCGGCATCACTTTTTATTTGTTATGATCCGAATAGCTCACTGGCGGTGCCTTCCCAGTGCCTCAATCAAGGGATGCCATTGAACTCCTTTGCCCTTGTCAAACATTCAAGGTCCACAATGCAAACTTTCTCTACATCCTCAGTTAATGCTTCTAGGATGGATGAATTGGCAATGAAGTGAGAAAATCTCCTGTAAGGGAAGATTTGATAGAAGGTCCTGAACGCTGCCTCACGGTTCTTGCTTGTGTCAAAGGTGGTGTGGTATGACAGTAAGGGCTGATAGAGATCAGGCTGCATGATTTCCATGGTTATTAGCCTAAAACAAGTGTGGTACGGCAGTATCTACAGAGGTGACCAAATATTGTTATTGGAGATAAGGTAGCAAAGGGGTGGGAGGAGAGAGAAAATATCTAGATCCCTAGATCCCAGGCATCATCGTCTAATAGAGTTTCCCAAACCTCTCCAATTGGACCAATTCCATTAGAAATATCTCAAGATGATTGTGTGGTGGGTATTGTTTTTTTTTTGTTTTTTTTTTCAATATGACACAATTCACCAAATATAAAATTGGATTCCATGGTTTACAGTTGGTTTAACTTAGAATAAAAATTCTTCATGTTTAATACTCGTTAAAATAGTAAGATCACTTTATCCATTTACATCATCATATCTCCATCATTTTTTTATGATCCGGCTGTTGAAATGGAAACTCATATTGACAAGCTCACAGTATTGCTTTCATCAGGATATGGGAGATTTTGGGAATCTATTGCACCTAGGGTTAGGGTCTTGATTAATCATAAGGATTATTTAAATGCCCGATAAAAAAAAAAACTAACTGGATAGAGGTAGGGCAAAGCCAACTAACTGGAACCCATTCGGGTTTAAGGTTGCTATTGCGATCAAAGTTAAATTCAGAGGTCTTGTGGTCACTGTCGTTTGCAACATTGTGGCTTACCCTACATGTGGTTTCTGGGTAGTTGCATGTATTTGGGATTTACTCTACATGTGCACAGGTCCAGAGTGAACCTGCCTGAGGGGTTTCTTGTCACAGTCAAACAAGGAGTCATTTAGTTTATCATTTTGAGGCAATCAAACACAAACTTGGGGTTGAGTTATTTTCAATGGAAGTTGATTAAAGATAAACACATGTATGCATATTGTTTTGTTTGGTAGAGTTTGGTTTGGTCTTATTCATATCCTAATTAATGATCCCACTGCACGAAATTCCTAGAGTCATAAGACGGAACTTCATGAATTAAGAAGAATCTTTGAGTTGACTTTGTTAACTGAGGGTAGACCTTATATTATTATATCTAAACAGCCGTCTAATAAGAAAAGAACGTCAGCAGGTTGAATGCTAAAATCCAAATAATGCATACATAAGCATATTGGTTGATTTTTTGGTAGCATGTCACTTAACATTGTCCTTTATGTGAATCTTCACTATGTTCGAATATGTTCTTGCTGCTTATGATAAATATATGGATGCATTAGTCCTTGCTAAGAAGCATGCACACGTAACTGTGTCGCTGATGCGTCGGATACGTTTTGGGTTGTAATTTAAAACTTGAAATGGGGTAAAAATGTGTATTTAAGACATGAACCAAATTTAAAATCAATATTAAATAACTTAACGATGAGAACACAATCTGCTATTCTCATTTTTTCCATTGGATTTTTTCATAATTTGGAAAAATTAGTTTTTCTACATAATGTTGAATTTATATGTTCTATATTTAACTGTCTAATTATTTACGTACTTAATGTTTTCGCCAAAGTGTCTGTGTCCTAGTTTTGGGAAAAATCACGTGCCTGCATATTCGTATTGTATCGTGTTGTGTCCCGTGTCCGTATCTATGCTTCTTAGAGTCCTTGTATTGTTAAAGGGATAAACACATGGAGGATCAGTGTCTGAGAGGGAAACATATTAACGAACTGATTTATTCCAACACTCATTGTTGAATGGCATAAATTTCGGTGATTGATCTGTTTTAGGCTGTTTATACAATGGAGCATCGTTTTACTTTGTTAATGAAAAATTGTCCCTTTTTTTTTTTTTTGTAGTAGTATTTATTGGATTACTGCCGTATGTGTTTCTCTTTTCCGTTTGTGATCTCTGCTTCGGTTCTTGCAAATCAGCTATGTTGTGTGCACACAAAAGTACGTTTTATTTAACTCGAGCTAAAGTTATACAGCCATCTACATAGTAATTTATAGGTCCGGGTACTGCAAAACCCTAGCTAGTCAAGCCAAGCCAAGCCAAGCCAAACCAAGTCATACGTCCCAATCACTTGGGGTCGGGTACTGCGAAACCCTATCTACCTTACAAAAAGAAAAGGCAGAAAAAAATCTGTACAAGCCGAAGATAGTCCTGGAGTGTGCTCGTTTCCATCTCTGTGTATATTTTTAGTCTAACTCCAACTAGAAACTCTTACTAATGGAGTCCCCACAAAACACAACACCACTTGATTTTCTTTCTCCCCTTCAGTTCCTACCCTATACAGACCATCCCCATTTCTCACTAGTTCTTTAGCTTCTGAAACAATATCTGTGCTCACCGTCCGGGCATTCAATCCAATCTTTGACGGAAGCCCATCTCTACAATCTCTCTCTTCCCACTTCTCAGAGCTAGAAAGAGAAGAAACATAGGGTGCCACAAACAGACACTCCATGGCTATTCTTGCCTCTTTAAGCTGCATAGGCATTTGCCACTCCATCGACTGAAGCAACGCTGTGACGCGGCCCAACTGCCCTTCAAAGAAAGACCCAAATCCGTAGCCATCGCTTCTCCTCTCTTCCACCCTGGTTCCATCCCCATAAGTTATGACTCCCCGGTTTCTAGTTCCATCACCGGTATAGATTGATTCTTGAGCTATCTTTAGGAACTGGGAAACATGCCTAGAGCTCTTTTGTTTCCCCATGTGTGGGAGACCTACCATGCAATTGAAGGCTAAAAACTCCCTTCCACCAAACTTCGTCATTTTCTTAATCTCGGATACCAATCCCTCCATATCAATCTCATCAATTTTTAGTTTTAATCCACAAGAAAAGGCATGATTACATAGTCGCTCTTTTGTCTTTTCAAATCTCTGAAGGCGATGTACAGATTTGGAGTCGTCACTTTTTAGTGATATGATTCGGGTAACTTGTTGGCGTTGCTTTGCCAGTGCCTCAATCAAGGGAGGCCATTGAACTCCTTCCCCCATGTCGAAGTCCACGATACAAATTTGTTCTGCATCATCAGGTAAAGCCTCTAGGATCGATGAAGTAGCAATGACATGAGCAAATCTCCCGTAAGGGAAGATTTCATAGAAGGCCGTAAACGCCACCTCATAATTCTTGCTTGCTTCATGTGTCAAATAGTCAAGATTTTGGTCCGGTGATTTGATCAAGTAATAAACAAGGCGTTGGGCGGCTCCTCCTCTTGGACAAGCCTTCTCTTCTACCGCTTCAATATTACTTCCTCAAGCTCTTTGTTTCGATTCTCCATGGCCTCCCCATAAGCCTTGAGCAAATGGGGTATGCTCACTTCATCATCGACTTCCATGTCCTCCTGGGGAAAAACCAGGGGGCATTTGATTGATAGGACATCAACCGATTCTTCTGTATTACAGAATTCTTGTGAAGACGAACCGTTGTCACTTTCTGTACTTCAATTGAAGAACCCCTCAACCTCATCAATCGAGAGCTTTTCATTTAAAGTAATTCCAGAATCCTCCCGATTCGCTAAATGGGGTTCTAAGGAGGACTCGCCATGATACATGGACGAGATGAACTGGATTGAAGTAGAAAACTCGGGAGAATGCCCGGATTCAGAGAGGAAATAATAAGGAAATTCACAATTTTCTGTGTCTGTATCCATGTCAAGACCAGGAAAATAAAGTTCATCAAAGGGGGAATCAAAAGTGTTGTGGTATGACCATGAGGGCTGATACAGCTCAGGCTGCATCATTTCCATGGTCTCCATGGTTCAGGTTGCATGGAAAACTTGTGTTATGGGAGTATTTATAGGCATGGCCATATATTATTGCTGGAGGCATGGAGGCAATGGTTGGGAAGATAAATACAGCCACCTGCAATATAAAACTGGATTGCATGTTTGACGGCTAATAAAATACATCAAAATTTTCGATATACACTCATTAAAAATAGAAAAAGAGATTATCAATTGGCATCAACGATATCTCGATCTATATCTTATGACATACTGCTGATCGGATAAAGGATATTTTTAATGTGACGGAAAATGAGATGCAACAGCCAACAGGGTTTTATATGACGATTCTTTCCGTTCATTTTGCAGACCTCAAATGTGGATATCATTCGTTGATCAAATACCGATAAGAGGCTAGGCTTGCGCAAATCATGTTTGTCTCGGGAGAAATTAGCGGTTAGAACTAACTGTCCACTTTTTTTCAGATAGATAATTAGATATACTATGTTTAAATGGATACCCGTGCGATCATCTTGATTTTTTACGTGGACTATGTACACATACGGACACGTACATTGAAACGTATAAAATGATTGGTTGGAAATAATCACAGGAGGGATCGTAGGAAGAAAATCATATTAGCGAAGGTCACAGTATTGGTTGTATCAGGATATGGGAGGTATGAAGGATGGAACTAGAGACTCTTCAGTTTTGTAAAAGAAACGGGACAGCTCCAGTTTTCACCTTTTCGGGCCTATCTCAGGCTCCCGTGGATGATCAGAACCCTTCATTTTGCAAAGCTCGTTGATTGCTTCGACTACGCCTAAATTTATGTCAATCGTATATTGATCAATGCATGATAGGAACACATTCATCTTTAGAAAAATGCTCTCTGCACTTTGGATCAAACCCAATTTTTTGATTTCATTTAGGCATTGATTGGCATCCTATCAATATTATGTTTTCATGATTAAAGTACTCGATGAGCTCTTAAAAAATGAACGGTTTGATCATCTATGTGAATAAACCCGAAAAGGCTAAAATTGGACCCTCTCAGTTTGTTTCAAAACCGGAGATAATCCACTCCCATTAGGGATCTATTGTTCACAAGATTAGCTGCCTTGATATATATATATATATATATATATATATATATATATATATATATATATATATATATATATATCATATATATATATATATCATATATATCATATATAAGAAGGAATAACCAAATGCGAAAATAACAAGATAAAATTTAGAGCGTGTTTGGGTGCCAATGTTTTTCGGATTACGGATTATAGATGATAAGTTTCTTTAAAAATTTAGAAAGTACCATCCATGAACACAGATAAATTGGTAAACGTGTTGAAATTTTTAAGTATATCGTTGTTCAAATAAAGGAATTCCAGACCATTCAGATTTTGGATCCAGGTTTGATCACGTTCGGGATTATGGGTGGGATATATCGAGAGGGAGAAACAGTCCGGTTTTAGAGGCTTGATGCAGTGATCATTAACCATGGATCATCAACAAATTAAGGTTCAGGTAGCTAGGGAGAACTCCAGATTTAGATTCTCTATCTCCAGTTTTAGAACCACCTAATTAGTTGTGCCCTTCAATTCCTCCCAAAGCATTAATCCTGCATATCTGTTGTTCCTGGTCTCACCTAATGTTCAGACCGGACCGGACTCTTCTTTATTTGAGTTGCTCGCACGCATGCATGCAGACCGGAAGATTTCACTGCTCCAGTTCAGGAGGATAAGTACGTAGAGATCTTCATGGGGCCGTGGACGGAGCCTCGATCAATCGATCTTTTATAGGATTCCTTTCATATTTGGTAACTATTTCGTAACACGAAAAAGATAGAGCGAACGCAAATCGGGTAGAGCTGGTTTTTTTTTTTTCCTCATCAAAAAAATGTGCGGAAATAACTAACTAATAGGGATCTTGCCAAAAAGGTTGGGCTCCTCTCTATCCTATGCTATATATTAACGTAACGTCCTCACTTTTCGTAAGAAGCCTCCTAAATGCGACAAGTGTCCCTTAGTTCTTCTTGTCCCTTTTTAATTTTATATTTTAACTAGGGTTTGCCCGTGCCTTCAACGTATTTTGAGCACAACTAAAATGAAGTACAAAACTATTGATCACCTCCGTCAACGAAATTGATTTATACGGGAATATATATTTTTTAAATTAGGTTCAAAACAGAGTTCTTTTAGTGCATGCTCGTACCTAAAGAAGCGGATCAAACAATCAGTGCACATGCAAATCAACACTATAATCGTGAATAAAATATTAACCTGTTCATGTAACACCAAGAGATCGTTCAAAATTTCAAAATAGCACACACACAGGGTGTTCGGTCTAACAGAAAATCACAGGTGGGCGTCGACTTTGGGAGCGGAGAGCTAGAAGAAGATGTGTGTGTGTGTGTGTGTGAGAGAGAGAGAGAGAGAGAGAGAGAGAGAGAGAGATGAATTTTGAATGTGAGATCTAATTAATGGCAATTGTGCAATTACTATTGTTTGAGAAAGAGAGAGAGAGAGAGCCGTAAGATTTATGAAGCAAATAAATGGTTATGATTTATAGAGAGATAAGATTCAAAACCATTCTCCCTTATTAGGTAGATTCTAAGACTCTGAAAAATATTGTAATGGTATCATTCATCTAAATTAATAAGAAAAAAGGAATGATCTTGCACAACCTCACACTATAATTCACCATTCTCATCTCCATAATAGATCAAACAGTTGTGCTACTTGCACAAAATTTTGCACTCATATCATGCACATACATGTGTACAAACTAATACGGAGTACAGTTATTTGTATATATGTACAAAATAAAACTCAAAAGTCATGTCCGTCACAAACTATGATCATTTATGATACTGATCTCTTTCAAACTATGATCTTCTGGAGATTGAGAGCTTTGATCATGGGTGAGGGGGAGAGAGAGCCCAAAAACTTTATATACTCGGTGTACTATCAACAAACTATTTTGAATTGCGGAGAACATGCCAAGAAATTGTTATCCAAAATGTTTCAATCGGGAATCCAGTGAACGAATTCTATTACATTTACATATGAACAGAATTACAATATAATGAAATTACAAAACTGAAATTGCAAACCGAAATACAGAATGGATGTTTGAACCAAAACCCGTGTTTCACACGGTGTCCTTAAAACAGATTCACCGCCTACCGGAGGGTGTTGAGGTTACTCGGCGTCTGTCTCTCAGGATTGATCCGGCTCGGACCACGAACGTCGGAACACCACCAAAGAACGTCTTGGTGAACTAACTCAGCGTCTGTCTCTCTCTCACACTATATCAGAATGCTTGTGGATTTGTTCTGTGAATTGGTGCAGAATTGTGAAGAAAGCTGGTCCTTTTATAGGCAGCAAGGACCTCAAGAATGGTGCACCCTCTTGAATACGGGATTGAATGATAGCAATGAATAGGAGAGTAACCCCCATATTGAAGAGGGGAAAAACCCCCACAATGAATCTGGGGAAATAATGACCCCCAATCCATTCAAATTTCCAACAGAAATAAGATTTTCATGAACCCAATCGAATCCGATGACCAATAAATTTCTCATCTAGAAGGAACTTGATGTATTTGCTTGCAGCTGCGATTTAGTTAATTGGCAATGGAGAGGGTATAGATATCACAGAGAGAGCAACGTGGGATTAACGTCGTATGAGAGAGAGATCCTTTTTGCAAATATATTTACGGGACTCATTCTTTCGAAATATATTTACAGCCCTAGGACTCTTTGATCTCAGCCGTAGAATTCGTAGGAGTATAGGACAATTTTGGATCGCAGAATTTATGTAGTATATAAGATTCAAATTCAAATACTGAGTTAGCTTTTTATATGGATGTTTGTGTTCATAAAAGAAATTCAGAAAATCTATTTTGAGTCGCCATGGACCTCCCAGAAGGTGTGTGCAACGGCCAACTATTCGATCTTTCTTTCTTTCTTTTTGTTCTTTTTACTTTTGGTTACTGCAACACTAACATGGTTGGGCCCTGTAGTGAGAATATAGTGAGTAATCATAGCCGTGCGAAAGTATTTTCAACGTATGGTCCGGATTTAAAAGAGACTCTTCCCTGCAAGATTGTGTTTCTTTTAAATTCAAACCATTGATTATTGAGATAGACAGATGCAGAGCCCGCTTTCACAATCATCCAGATTTAGATTCTCTATCTCAAGTTTTAGAACCACCTAATTAGTTGTGCCCTTCAATTCCTCCCAAAGCATTAATCCTGCATATCTGTTGTTCCTGGTCTCACCTAATGTTCAGACCGGACCGGACTCTTCTTTTTTTGAGTTGCTCACACGCATGCATGCAGACCGGAAGATTTCACTCCTCCAGTTCGGGAGGATAAGTACGTAGAGATCTTCATGGGGCCGTGGACGGAGCCTCGATCAATCGATCTTTTATAGGATTCCTTTTATATTTGGTAACTATTTCATAACATATCGAACGCATATCGGGTAGAGCTGGTTTTTTTTTTTTCCTCATAAAAAAAATGTGCGGAAATAACTAACTAATAGGGATCTTGCCAAAAAGGTTGGGCTCCTCTCTATCCGATGCTATATATTAACGCAGAATACGTAACGTCACTTTTTGTAAGAAGCCTCCTAAATGTGACAAGTGTCCCTTAGTTCTTCTTGTCCCTTTTTAATTTTATATCTTAACTAGGGTTATGAGCACAACTAAAATGCATTATGAGACTATTGATCACCTCTGCCAACGAAACTAATTTATACGGGAATATTTTTTTTAAAATTAGGTTCAAACAGAGTTCTTTTAGTGCATGCTCGTGCCCAAAGACACGGATCAAACAATTAGCGCACATGCAAATCAACACTATAACCGTGAAAAAAGTATTAACCTGTTCATGTAACACCAAGGGATCATTCAAAATTTCAAAATAGCGCACACACAGGGCGTTCGGTCTAAAAGAAAATCACAGGTGGGCGTCGGCTTTGGGAGCGGAGAGCTAGAAGAAGATGTGTGTGTGTGAGAGAGAGAGAGATATATATATATATATATATATATATATGCATTTTGAATTTGAGATCTAATTAGTGGTAATTGTGCAATTACTATTGTTTGAGAGAGAGAGAGAGAGAGAGAGAGAGAGAGAGAGAGGGAGAGGGAGAGCCGTAATATTTATGAAGCAAATAAATGGTTATGATTTATAGAGATAAGATTCAAAAACTATTCTCCCTTATTAGGTAGATTCTAAGACTTTGAAAAATATTGTAATGGTATCATTCATCTAAATTAATAAGAAAAAAGGAATGATCTTGCGCAACCTCACACTATAATTCACCATTCTCATCTCCATAATAAATCAAACAGTTGTGCTACTTGCACAGATTTTTGCACGCATATTATGCACATACATATGTACAAACTAATACAGAGTACAGTTATTTGTATATATATGTACAAAATAAAACTCAAAAGTCATGTCCGTCAGAAACTATGATCA
Source organism: Rhododendron mucronatum var. ripense (assembly GCA_019656295.1). Taxonomy (NCBI): domain Eukaryota; kingdom Viridiplantae; phylum Streptophyta; class Magnoliopsida; order Ericales; family Ericaceae; genus Rhododendron; species Rhododendron mucronatum. The sequence goes on along the minus strand of BPLT01000040.1, from coordinate 809,857 downwards.
TTTATGATACTGATCTCTTTCAAACTATGATCTTCTGGAGATTGAGAGCTTTGATCATGGGTGAGGGGGAGAGAGAGCCCAAAAACTTTATATACTCGGTGTACTGTCAACAAACTATTTTGAATTGCGGAGAACATGCCGAGAAATAAGATTTTCATGAACCCAATCGAATCCGATGACCAATAAATTTCTCATCTAAAAGGAACTTGATGTATTTGCTTGCAGCTGCGATTTAGTTAATTGGCAATGGAGAGGGTATAGATATCACGGAGAGAGCAACGTCGTATGAGAGAGAGATCCTTTTTTGCAAATATATTTACCGGACTCTTTCTTTCCAAATATATTTACAGCCCTGGGACTCTTTGATCTCAACCGTAGAATTCGTAGGAGTATAGGACAATTTTGGACCGCAGGATTTTTGTAGTATATAAGATTCAAATTCAAATCATGAGTTAGCTTATTATACAGATGTTTGTATTCATTAAAGAAATTCAGAAAATCTATTTTGAGTCGCCATGGACCTCCCAGAAGGTTTGTGCAACGGCCAACTATTCGATCTTTCTTTCTTTCTTTTCTTTTTACTTTTGGTTACTGCAACCCTAACATGGTTGGGCCATGTAGTGAGAATATAGTGAGTAATTAATCGTAGCCGTCCGAAAGTATTTTCAACGTACGATCCGAATTTAAAAAAGATTCTTCCCTGCAAGATCGTGTTTCTTTTAAATCCGAAACATGTTGAGATAGACAGATGTGGACCCCGCTTTCACAACCATCCATTTTTCTGCACATGCATAGCATACTCGGAAATAATTACTTTATTAAAAAGCCCATTTTTTCGAAAAAATCCATGGCTGAAAGTGTCTCCCCATGAATAACTAAGAAGCAAACGGAGAATCGCTCAATCTATCCTGTAATGTACGTACGTACGTATTTTTCTGTGTCTTTGCATGCATTTTTTTTTTCCCTGTTACGTACGTACGTCTATTTGTATACTCGATAATTTAACAGGTCAGAAGACAATTGTAAAATAATACTCCCTCCGTTCCAATTTACTTGTCACAGTTCTATTCTAATTGGATTAAAAAATTAGTTATATCTTTAAAGTGGTAATGAATTTTATATCTAATATGGATCTTATTTGATAAATCTCAACTTGTTCTATAATTCAATATTTTCGAATTTACTTAAAACATTATAAATTACAATATATAATTAATTGAAAAGTGACACGAACTCCAAAAAAGAACAAATTGGGACGGAGGGAGTACAATATGACGGATTCTATATATATGTGAGCCAATGAGAATAAATAAAATTGGAGCAGTCAAGCATGTAAAACAAAAAGGCAACTTTTTTTTTAATATAACGTGGTTGGCAATTTAAAGAGATTATTTTGTATGAACTTATCCAATGATCAAAGCAGCAGCAGGCACCTCTAGAGTTTCAAAAATGCTAAAACCACACCCAAATCATACACCCATTTACGGATTCGGGGGCTCTGCTGCCCCAGTGAGCGCAGTAGCCCCTACCCAGGGGCTAAACGGCGATGTTTAGTTTTAAAAAAAATTTCCAACCACCAACTTGCAATCCTATGGAGCAGAACGTGATTATGAAAGCCTTGGAGACAAAATTTGATTATGTCTCTTTAGAATAATATGATCAGAATAATAACATCTTCACACCCATTCAAACGGATTAAAAATTGAAGCAATTAATTTTTTAACTATATTTTTTAATATATAAACTGTCTCAAAAAATTAAGTGCTCAAATTTTAATCCGTTTGAACGGGTGTGAAGATATTATTATTATGATCATATTATTCCAAAGAGACATAATCAAATTTTGTCTCTAAAGCTCTCATAATCACGTTTCTGCTCCATAGGATTACAAGTTGGTGGTTGGAAATTTTTTTTTTAAACTAAACGTTGCCATTTAGCCCCTGGGTAGGGGGTACTGCGCCCACTGGGGCAGCAGAGCCCCCGGATCCCTCATTTACATACTCACACTCACAAGTGTGTGGGGACCAAGAGCGGAGGGAGTGTGAGACAAGTGTAGACAGGTGACCCCACTGCCGCCCAAATTTTCATGTGGATAGGTATAATTTTCACTTCATTTTTACTCACTTGACCCCTCATAAAACTCATTTTTGTCTCAGCCCACAAAAGGGTTCTGTACTTGGGGAAAAAAAGGATCAAAATAGAATCTCCACCCACAAAATCCCCAAATGTCAACAGCGTGTTTCATTCGTTCTTCAAACAATTGATCGTTTCTCCTTATCTCTACACAGACTGAAACAAAATCTCCATGGATGCATGATAGTTTGGTTGTGTATATAGAAAAGGATATTTTTAAAACCATTAATACAAACGAGGCTATTATCTATCGTTTCCAAAGTATGAAAAGTTGTCGAGGTCAATTGTGGCAACTAGAAAAAGTAAATCACACATAGTTTAAATTTTCGACCCCATTTATCAAAAATCTTGGTTTTGCCCCTGGGGGACGCCACATGTACACTTGTGAGTGTGGGTGTGTAAATCAGTAAATGAGTGTGGATGGTAAAGTACTTCTTTAAGTTTTTGTGTCAAAATTAAGGTAACACTTTAAGTGTGTAAATAAGTGCGGAAGCAGTGGTAGCCGTAGTGGAGGTTCTGGTCGTAGAAGTGATGGCATTGGAGTGGTGGTAGGTAGTAATGGCGGCGGCAATGGGTTGAGGGTGCTCAGTGGAGTGTTGATGGCAACGGTGGGGGTGGTCGTAGTGATGGCGGTTGAATGGTGGTGGTGGTGGTGGTGAAGGGAGGGGTGGCAAATTCAATTAGAATTAAGTAGATATCAGGCTAATTAATTTTTGTAAACATTTAAGCCAATATTTTAAGAGATACTACAAATTTTAAGTACAATAAAATACACTTATCAGAGCTACTTAATTAAGTATCACTTAATACTGCTGAATTGGGTTATCAAAACACCTCTTAATATTTTTTGTCAACAAATGCGATGCAAATATTTAACAAATTACTACATCATGTTTTAGAAGGTCATTGGTCTGTCGTGCATACTGCATAGCACGGGTTTCTTGGTAGTTTCTCACAATGCTTACCAATAAGATACTTTTGTGCCGTTGAGAGAAATTCAACAATTGCCTCGGATAGTTACTCGAGAGTATTAATTAATTTTCAGAGCGGTTGAGAGAGAGAGCTAGAGGGGGTGATTAAGTTTTCACCTTATGGAGAGAGAGAGAGAGAGAGAGAGAGAGAGAGAGAGAGAGAGAGAGATAAGTTCACTTTCTGATTTTTTTAAATTTTTTTTAGAGAGAATAAGGGTGATTAATAAGTTTTCACTTTATGATTTTTTTTTTGAAAGAGAATAAAGGGTGATTAAGTTCACTTTATGTTTTATTTTTTTTTTGAGAGAGAATATATAAAGGGTGATTAGGGCTGCAATGTTTGTTTGAGAGAGGGAGAATACAGGGTGATTAAGTTTTCACTTTATGAATTTTTTTTTTTTTTGAGACAGAGAGCACAAGGGTGATTAAGTTTTCAGTTGATGAATTTTTCTGATCGAACAACGTACTATATCGTTAACCGAATAAGGTTATAATTAATTAAGGGCGATCGACAAAAATTGTTCTGGTTTGTAGGTTTGGGTAATTATTATAAAAACACATATATGCGTTTTGTCTTTTTGGTAACGCACGTTAATTAACTAACCCTAGTTCTCGGACTTGAAAGGATTTTTAGTAGTAAGTATTTGCAAGAAAGAAAGAGTACTGCTTGAAAGGATTTTAATCAACAGATTGAGTCCATTAATACAATACAGTACAGTAAAATCTCTTTCGTACGTTGTCATTAATTAATGTTGAAGGTTTCGTGTTTGCCAAAGTCCAAAGTCCAAACAAACAATCATCACTTTCCACATTGATCGAATTAATAATGTTCCAGAATAAATAGATCCATCATAATTAATTAATTAATATTCTACTATATATATATTATAAATTGCATGCATATTCACACCACAAGTCTTTTGGAGTTAGTAATTAACAGGACTACTTAATTGCTACGTAGATAAGAGTACTTCAACCAATTACAATCATTTTCTATTCCTCAGCCAAGAAAGATTTGCAGGGAATCACGCAAGGAAAAATGCGTTTGGATTCATTTCGGATCCCACAAAAATATAAATATATCCATAAATTTTTTAATGTTATTTTATGGGGCCCTGTAAAAAATCAGCTCCAACGGATATCGGTAAGTATTACTTTTGGATTCATAGGGGCGAACTGAGCAGTTTTGCCCTACGAATCCAAAACTAATACTTACCGATGTCCGTTGGAGTTAATTTTTTACAGGGCTCCATAAAATAATATTCAAAAATTTATGGATATTTTTCTAGATTTTTGTGGAACTCGAAATGGGCCCAACCGCATTTTTCCTTGCGTAATTCCCTGCAAATCTTCCTTGCGATTAGAATTTCCGTTTTCGAGCATTTCTAAAGGCGCCTACGGCCTAACCGATCAAATTGCTATTTCAATTAATTACTCGTAAAATTGATTACAATCACTTGATAGGTGGGAGACACATAAAATTTTCTCAAGTAGCTAGTAATCAAATGAGTTAAGTAAGATGTGTGTTTAGTAATCAAAAATGGAATCCCTCAATTTGTTAAAATGCAGACTTCCTATTTCAGGGTCATATTATTATGATCCAAATTGTTCAACTTATTTAGAACATGTTTTTAAGAGTAGCCTTTAGAAATCAGCCCAAAAATATAAATGGAAAGTGCTTGATCCAAATAGTTTTGCATAAAACTTGGCAAGAACTATTATTTGTAAAAAGTGTTTGGATCAAGTGTTTTCCGGTTATATTTTGAGCCAATTTCTTGTGGATACTCTAAAAACATGTTTTAAACAAGTTGAACAATTTTGATCATCAAAATATAATCCGAAAGGCTCCAAACTATGAGATCCACATTTAAGGTCCTCATTTTAAGGTGCTCATTAGAAACTCACTAATGTACCTTATATATAAGTGTATATATATTTGTATACATATCTTTATCGACAACAATGATAATTACTTTTGAGAATTTTTGTGGGAAGCATACTGGGAGGGATTATTACTTTGCTGTGTTTAGATGGTAGGAATGTTGAGGGAAAAAGAGAATATGATTATCAGAAATTAATTTCTTAGTATGTAATTCAAACCTAAAGTATTTGCATTCTAGTGTTTGAATTATTTCAAGTTGAACATTTTCTTATTTTAGGCATTGAGTTGGAAATCTAAAATGACCTTGAGGTAATTTTTTTTTTTTTAACCACGGAAATAGTAGAATTTATTAAAGAAGAAACCGGTCAAAGGACCGAACATCATCCGAAGCAAGATTAGCTAGCCAATGAGCGACAGGACCCCCCCAATTTTCAAGTCTAATCCCTAATAGGGAATGCTTAGCCAACGAATGGGCTACCCTTTTACAAGAACGATTAATATGCATGAAAGTACAAGTGGAAAATAAAGGCAAAAGAACTAAGCAATCCAAGAGAATGGAACTACAATCTGCAAAAGATTTTCCTGCTTGAGTAAGTGCTTGAATAACTTGGAGAGAATCACCCTCCACTACAATCTTTGAAATGCCTTTATTAGCTGCAAAGACCAAAGCTTCCGGAAGGCCATGGCCTCAACAGCTCTGGGGGAGAAAAGCCCAATAAAAGGGATGGCCACCATGCCCACAATCTGGCCCAAATGATCTCGAGCCACAATGCCGACCCCAACTGAGCCATTTGCCCTTTGAACGGCCCCATCAACATTAAGTTTTATCACATCAGCAAGAGGTGGACGCCACATAGAAACGCTCCCAGAAATAGCAAGGCTTTGGAAAGAATGATCACCTACCATAACAGCCTTAAATTCGGAACAAAGAGCAGAAGCCGTTTCCAGAATCATAGTACCATCCCAGGTAAGGCCATCAAAATACACTTGATTTCTTGCTTTCCAAATGAACCAGCAAATAGAAACAAAAAGCGCACCCATATCCACCAATGTATCAGACGCATAAGCATTATGGGGCAACAAATACCACCAATCAATAAACTGAAAGGAATTCCACATAGGAGAAACCACAGAGCTAAATGGGGAATCAAGCCACACCGCTGGCTATAGCTTGCATTGGAAAAGCAAGTGCTCTAGTGTTTCATAATTGGTCTTACACCTTGGGCAGTAGGGAGAAACATCAATACCTTTACGATTCAAATTGGCACACACAGCAATAGCATTATGGGAACATCTCCACAAAAACATCTTGACTTTAAGAGTGTCAAATTCTTACTTTATCTGAGAATGTGATTTCTCATTGAATATGTCACATTATGATTCAGATCTATTCTAAATATAGGAATCATGAGGATATGTCATTACTTTTTTGTTCTTCTTTGAGATTTTCGCTATCCAAACTAAGACGCAGATCGAGAATCTTGATCCTATGCATTAGTAAAATCATATTAACTCACCTTTCCATGATTTGGGCGATATGTATCAGGTTGTCAAATATTTTCAAACGTTTTAGGTCTTTGAATAGATAACAAGTTGACAACTTCACAGATCAAAAAAACAAAACAAAAACAAAGAAGTTGAACTTCTACAGAACACATTTTAACTCCTTCCTTACGTATCGCAATATAAATATGCATTCTACTTTGGTGTTAACAAATATAGTTTTTTAATACATTATGCGAGGACTAGGGTTTGTTTGATAACCGAATTTGGCCCTTACCACGCTACACTAAAGCTTAATTACCAATGTCATCACTTGCCACCACTATCCACTTTGCCGTCTCTCTACCACCACAACCGTTGCCATCCTTCCATGACACCACCTTTGTTACTACCACCATCATACCACCTACGTTACAACCATCACCGCCATATAAACTACCAACCACCACCACAACCACGACCACCGCTACCACCTTTTCTCCATCACCACACCACATGCAGTCACCACCTCTCTGCTGATACGACCACAAACACATGGCAAACACTAATAAAACTAAAAGAGAAGAATCACAATTATGTTAATCAAGATTCAATAATCTTTATATCAAAGTAGTTGTTATAATTCAACTATTGATATTTTTATCAAATAGCTTTTGAAGCTAAATAAATTCAGCATTAAATACTTAATTTTTCAGCTTTCATAATCAGTTTTTGGTCAGTTTTAAAATTGAAAATCGAGATATTAAGCACTAAAAAATCTGAATACTGAACTTTCTAACCCGGAAAGCTATTTGATAAAAATATTAATATTTGAATTAAAACAAATGAATTGATTCGGCACAAAGCCAAAGAAACAAACTTTTAGTTTTACTAAGTTTTGCTATGGGTTTTTGGTGGTGGTGCACAGGTGGTGGTGGGGAGAGACGGTGATTGCATAAGATGGTGTGTTGGAGAGATGGTGGTGATTGTGGTCATGGTGGCGCGCAAGTGGTGGTTTATTGTAATGGTAGAAGGTGTTGGAGAGGTGTAAGGATGAAGGTGGTTGGGATGGTTGTGGTGCTGAGAGGTGAGACGTGGTGGTGGGAGCCGTGGTGGTGTGGTAGCGATAGCAGCGACAGTGGTTGTTCTAGTGTCTGTGGTGATGCCTGGAATGGTGATGGTAGTGGTTGAGGCGACGGAGTGGTGGTGGTGGTGGTGATGTTTATGAAGTTGTGGCAGTGGTGGAGAAGGTGGTGCATGTCACGGTGGTCGTAGTGATATTGTGGGCGTGGCTGTGGTGGCCGGCGACCTTGGATTGATGATGGTGGAGGTGCATGGTGGAACGAAGGATTGATAATTACATTAGGAATTACTATTACGACTATTACCTTCAATACACGTTGAGAATCTCCTATACTTCAGTAAATCATCATGTTGACCGACACATTCCATGATTCGGGCGATATGTATAAGGTCCTCAATTATTTTCCAACCTGTTTTGTCATTTCATTGATATATAACGGATATCCAACATATTTTAACTCCTTCCTTACCTTTCGCAATTTTAATATGCATTCGCGTATAGTACTAGCAAGCATCTAAGATACGGGTTATTTTTTAACAGTACATCATAAGAGACTTAAGATATACGCAGTGATGTCAACCCCCGGCCATTTAGGACTGTCGAATGAACAAGGACTAAACACATACGCACGCATTGATGTCAACACGCATTTACTATATCTAATGCGTCTAGAGATTAACATTGAGTTCTGGGATAAAATTAAACGTTTTGTAGATGCCCTAATCGGTAATGGATTCAGCTAACTTATTTTTTGTATGAACCCACAAACAAAATATTTTAAACAAAATAAACAGTTTCGATTATTTTTTTGAGACCCAAAATAAGCCCAGAAAAGATTTGTGCGAGCTGGTGCGGATACCATTATCCTTACAAGAAGAATAAATCACCGCGGGTAAGTTTTTCTTTGGGACAAGAATGTACTGGTAAATTACCTATTTATCCTTTTTATATAGTCTTTCTATCCAAGTGCGCGCATAGCATAGATTTTATATGCTCGTTCTAGCTGAATGATCTTTTGCTCATCGAAAGGACTTTTTAATTTCTCTTAAGCGATCTTCGATGATCTTCGATGATCATAGATATACTGTTAGTTTTTTTGATAATCAATTGTTTGGACCAATTTACACGCACATTGACTATAATCCTAGGAGACCATAGATCTACCGTCCACTAGCGGGGCTCCCAGTTAAAATCAGAGCAATGCTCCATATGGACTGATCCCAAAAAAGTTTATAGCATCTAACAGGCTTAGAACATGAGATATCTAATGTATACTTATGTGTATATACATGGCGGTTTTGGAGACACCTAAAAAACATCTAAAAAAATACCCCAAAGTTTTCAATCGAATTTTGATGATTCGAGTGCTCAATGTAATTAAAACGTGATTTTAAGTGTTCCCGCGAAAAATCAGCAAAAAGAAAATACCGAGAAATGCTTGATTTGAGCAATTTTTTATTGAACCAGGCGAGATAGTGTTTTTTATTGAAGGTATTTTTTTTATTGAACAGTTCTGTATTGGCTAGTACGTACCGGTTTGGTAAGAAAACAGTACTCTAACCCTACAATACCGTCCTGGCCTCAATACCGTGCATTACTGGTCGGTACCGACAATTCAGGACAGTACCGGGCAAGATGGTGTTGCCCGTATTTAATTTGCAAAGCTGGGCCATTTTGTAAAGACGTACGTGACTCCTCGTGATCTTTTTCGGCGTTTGGTAGCAACTCGATCGTGTTTCTCGTGTTTCTCTGAAACAAAATGTGACTCGTCGTGTTCGTTCCCTTCCCAAAAGATTTACGGAGGGGAGAGGGGTGATGAAATAAGAGTCACCGGTGTAAAACTTTAATATTGAGAGAGAGAGAGAGAGAGAGAGAGAGAGAGAGATGGATGGTTTGAGCCCACCGTTCGGGAATAATGATCATGTAATTGGAGTAGTTCCCGATATCTAAAAATATATATGAAAAAAGAAGTCGAATATATATAGTTGCATTGGAATGTGAAATTTTTTTTTTTTAGTCTTTTTATTTAGGAAATTGATATTCCGTATTATTTAAGTTGCCAAATCTAATTTTGAAGCATTCAACATTAACAGTATTTGGGTTATATCAATGAAGTTTATGTTTATAAATATACAAATAGTTTTTGTAATATATAAGTATTTATTAGTAGCGAAAAATCTGAGATGGTACTTGGTATAATATACCAGTACTGGTACGCACCGTACCTATAAGAAAAATGATATCATGTCCGGTACAGTATTTAGAATTAACCTAGTGTCAAATATCTTGAAACTAACCCGATCTGCTTAAATCGTGTCGTGTTCAAGTTGTTACTATTAAGACCCTTTTATTTTTTTTAATATGTACATAAAAATTTATACTTTTCATTAATGTTGTGCATGAACTACTTATTTAATTCAGTAAAAGAAAACTAAAGATATTTTCAATACCATCATAATCATATAAACGATAAAACCAGTCAAATTATTTCATTGAAAAATGCCTTAAATCACAAGTCGACATAAGTCTCAAAATTAAATAATTTTATACAATTTTAAGCTAAAATAATTAAAAAGCACCAACTATAGAATAAGTCCTTATAAATTTTAAACTAAAATACTAGGCCTAAAATATTAAATAAATAAATAAATCCAATAAGTTTAAATAAATTTTACTCAGTATTAATTTTGGACTCTTTAGCATGAAAAATCAAGTGATTAGAAAATTAGATATTTAATTGTTTTGATTTTGGAAAAAAAAAAAAACTCTAATGGGTACTATAATGATATGCATATCTTATCTTTCCATAATTATATTGATATTTTTCTATACACTTTAACCCAGCATGATTTGAAAAATTCAAATCTAGCTCCTACTAATTAGGAAATTCAAAAGAATCAAAATTAATCGTGTTGTGTCATGTTGTTTTGGGTTAAATGATCGACACGAAGAATTAAACAGTTATTAGTGTACTTATCGAGTTACGCGAGTCAAATCTGTATTTGACCCATTTAATTATTGTGTTGGCAGATTGTCTCACATTCGTGTTCGTGTTGAAAAGTGATCGACCCAAACCGTCTAACTTCGTATCGTGTTGGAAATTCCCACCAACCCCACCCCCTAGTTATGTTTCATGCTCCCAATAAGACTGGAAGCAATTTTAGAATATTTATTGGTCTGGACAAAGCCCAATCCCATTTTACGGGTGAAAGTGAAGTCATCACTTTGACCGTGAAGAAGGGACGCGGGGGGGGGGGGGGGGGGGGGGGGGGGGGCGCTGCTGTCCCACCGTAAAGAAGGGACGGAGGGGGGCTGCTGTTCCCTTGGGGACAGCAGCGTGCTGTGTGCCCCATTTTGGGGCCCACTCCGGTCTCGGTCCGATAATCGGAATCGTTTCACTTTGTAGAGCTCGTCGAGTAGAACAATTATGCAAAAAATCAGCTTAATTGGATATCCTTAAGTGCCTGATTGGAACCTTTTTATCTTGAAAAGAATGGATCCGAAACACTGGATCAAATCCATTGTAACCCGTGGACTAAGAGTTATATGGGCTCCGATCAGACACTTAATGATATCCAATTTAGCTGATTTTTTGCATAGTTGTTCTACTCGACGAGCTCTACAAAGTGAACGATTCCGATCATCGGAGCGAGACCGAGGTGGGCCCCAAAATCGAGACAGCAGCCCCCCTGCGTCCGTAAAGAAGGGTGTAGAGTTCAGTTTGGATCGTTCATATTGACAATTAATGATTCTGATTTGTTGAATCTTTTACCGGGTAAAAGTATATTATGTCCAATCTGGATCGTTCATATTGACAATTAATAATTCAAATCTGTTTAATCTTTTACCGGTAAAAAAATATATTATTACCGATAAAATATTCAAAACAAATTTGGACAATTGAAAACCATGACAAACTATAAGATTTAAGACCCTCTCTCAAGGTTGTTTAAAGAACCCCAGCTCAACCCATTTGCAAGGCCATATAAAATTCGGAGTACAACCAGAACCAGGATAATGCATGGCAGGTAAACCTAACAACTTAAGTTGTTTGGTAACCAAAGCCTATTCGAATTGAGCACTGGTTATTTAAGTCCAGAAATTCTCAAACGAGCAGATTCGAACAATTGATTGTGCTAGTTTTTTTTTGTTTTTTTAAATGGAGTATTAGAGCTACTTGATCCCTACAACTCTCGTCTCCCTTCACCCCCTTTCTCCTCCTCACCTTCCCCACACCGTACTCTGATCCCCACTCTGGGTTTCTTTGATAACAATCTGATTGTTGATCCGGCTTCTTTAGTAGGCCGGTAGATTCGAAGGTGGCTAATCCGCTAAACGTTCATGTGTCGCGGTTTGCATGGGCTGAACAAACTTTTCTGTATCTGCCGATTCATTATGGTTATTCAAGTTGATGGTTCTGGGAGGTCCCTTGACTCCCTTCTTATAGTTGATGTTTGGTTTATCTGCGGTGCTCTCCGATCTTGTCTTGTTCACATCGGCCAATGGCTCGACATATGAAGCCAGATTTTGATAAAGTTTTCTGCGTTTGGGTCTTTTTTTTTTTTTTGATCCGTCTGTGTTTGGGTCGTTGGGAGCTTATTGGAGGCTGTTGGGTGTCAACTGGTTAGAGGTGTTGGGTTTTGTGTTTTTTTTTTTTTTGTTTTTTTTGGCTTTTTATGTTCTGGCATATGCTTTAATTTTTTCAATAACGGCTGTTCGACTTTTTTCCTTTTCTTAATTCGCACTGTCAATTTCCACATTGTTGTTCTTTTACTTCTTCAATAGCTCATCGCCACTATTGGTGTTAGATTTTTTGTAGGGTTCCAACCTAAAACCAATAGGTGAAGTAGCTTCTAGATTTTATTAACAAAGCTTGGATGGCGTAGATGAGCAATATGGGACAATTCTAGCACTCTCCCTCGTGTGCAGCCCGGATGCAAGTGGAGGTACGAATTAAGGAAACCTGGAGATTTGACTCAAGCGGCCCCTCACATGCACCCCAGATGCACGTGGAGGTATGAATTGATGAGTTAACTCGGGCGATGGAGATTTGACAACACGATGTGAGGCCATCCAAAATCTAACTCCGATACCATGTTAGATTTCTTGGAGGGTTCCAACCTAAAGCCAATTGTCCCACATCGTTCATTTTTGCCAATTGGTTTGGAGTTGGATGCTTTAACATGGTATCAGAGCTAAATTTTCGGAGGCTTTTCCCCTTTGTTTGTGCCATAGTTTCATTGTGATCCGTGTGTTATGGATCCTTTGTTTATCCCTCCATGTGCGAGTCGGGGGTCGCACATGGGGGGGAGTGTTGGGATTTGTCCCACATCAGTTAATTAACTAATCCAAAACTAGTATATGAGTCTGGGCGGCCTCTCCACTCTTTGCTAATTGGTTTGGAGTTGGATGCTTTAACATGATATCAGAGCTAGGTCTTGGGTGGCCTCACTTTGTGTGGTCAAGTCTCCATCGCTTGAGTCAACTCATCAATTCATACCTCCATGTGCATCCGGACTGCCCGTGAGGGGTCATCCGAGTCAAATCTCCTGGTTTCCTCAATTCCCGGGCTGCACGTGAGGGGGAGTGTTAGACTTGTCCCACATCGTTCTTCTAAGCCACCCAAACTTGGTTAATAAAATCTAGAGGCTACTCCACCTATTGCCGATTGGTTTTAGGTTGGAACCCTCCAAAAAATCTAACAATTGGTTTGCAATCGCCGATGTCATTCGATCTTTCTCGGCGTGTTTGTTTATATCATCAATTTCCAACTGTTTGCTTGCAGTCACCGAATTTTGTATCCCATTATTTGACCTTTCTAGTCTAGGGCTAAGATTTTAAGGGGAGGAATTAATTGTCGCTAGGAGAACCACAACCACAGTATGTAGCTTATCATCTTCTTCAAGTTGCATAAGAATCTCCATCGGGACCTCGCCCTAACATCCTACGTTGACCCTTGTGCATCGATCTTTCAAATTTTTCATCACAATGGAGGCCATTGTTCTTATGATTGGTTTTTGTCAGTCTTTTTATGCAGTAAGATAGATGCGTGTTTTTGTTAGTACTATATAATAGTAGCTGCTTACAGTGAAGTTGTTTTTTTAATTGTTACTTCCATTTATATTGATAAATTTCTTGTCATTCTCTCATACAAAAAAAAAAAAAAAAAGGAGCATTAGGCATCTTCCAGTGACTTCATAATAAGCACCAAAATGGTTCATCTTCCCTTCCATTTCCCCTTACATAATTGTTTGCAATTACCACAATCTGATTCTGTTAGACTTCTAGTACAGCACAGGGAAATGATATTGCCATTTCTTTTTTTTTTTTTAACGTTACTCTCCTACAAATGTACCAAAAATACATTTGCAGAGAAGTGATGTTAATAGGGAGTGACAAAATTAACAGCCAAACCATAATGCCAAAAAAGGAACCGAAATAAAGGAAAACAAAGGAACAAAGAAAGCGAGTAATAAAAAGACCTGTAAAAGGATCTGAAAACAACCTGACTATTTGAACAGCAAATGAAAACAACCAGACAATTTGAACAGCAAAAGTGCGCAGATTATAGTATATGGGATCCACCACGTCTGTCACACCGAAATTTGTGCACATGTACATAGTGAACCTCACACCATGATCTGTGTGCACATTTGTTTTGCAATTAGACTTTCTGATCCGAAAAGAGTCATATGATTTTCATAAATGCTACTGGTACAGACAATCTATGCACAGATTTTGTTGTAGAACCCACCACGGGTCTCACACAAATGATACGAGCCGTTCAATAAATGTAAAATATTTTTTCAAAGATCCCCTCAAAAAAATCAGCTCAATCTAATACCTATAAGTACTTGATCTAATCATCTAACTTTTCATTACCCGAAAATCTGAATGAAAATTTAGATGATTGAATTGAGTACTTATTGGTATTAGATTGAGTTGATTTTTTACGGAAACTCTTGAAAAAATATTTTATATTTAATGAACGGCTCATATCATTTGTGTGGGACTCGTGGATGGTCCTACAACAAAATCTGTGCATAGATTGTGCGCAAATGTATGTGTGGTTAGCAGGACTATGATTTTTTTATTTTTTTTGAAAGAAAGCTGCTACACACACAGATTTCTGTGCACAGATTGTGCACAGATTTCGTTGTGGGGTCCACCACGGGTCCCACACAAACCATCTGAGCCGTTCATTAAATGTAAAACATTTTTTCCAAGGTCCCTGTAAAAAATAAGTTCAATTCGATACCTATAGGTGCTTCATCCAACTATCTAACTTTTCATTCAGATTTTCGGATAATGAAAAGTTATATGGTTGGATCGAGCATCTATAGGCATTGGATTGAGCTAATTTTTTACGGAAACCCTTAAAAAAATGTTTTACATTTAATGAACGGTTCGAATGATTTGTGTGGAATCCATAGTGGGCCCCACAACAAAATCTGTGCACAATCTGTGCACAGATTTGCTGTGTGGGTAGACTTTCTGTTTTTGAAAAGAAAAGAGTCATATGATTGAGTTCTAAATTTCCACACAGATACAGACAAATCACAAATACCATCACCTTAAGAAAGAGAACTTTTAGAGCACGTGATAATGGCCCCCTGTGTTACCGAGTAATTATTCCATGCTCTTTAAATTCTGTTTGACCCAAAAAAAAAATTATTCAATGCTCTTTGGCACCGTCACGTGATACTCTATTCTCCTTCTCCATCGCACATTGCGGTAGGATGCACACACTTTTTTTTGGGTTCCCCCACAATGCCTCGGGCGGCCAAGTGCCGGTGCCATTGGGCATTGAATACAGTAATTTTTTCCTACATTCCCACATGTTTTCACAACTTACATTACATATTTTAATTAACAAGTTAGTAAAATGAATATTAGGGCAGCACTTCAGTGGGTGCGCGTCTACCTTAGCTTGTGTCTGCCAATCCTAACAAAAATACACCCCTTAAATCACAACAACAAAAAACTAAAATTCACTAAAATCTAAAAAATCATCATTTACTAATTTTCTTTATCTTTTTCCCTTCCCTTCCCTTTTTTTTTTTTCCCTATTTTCCTCAATCCTTATAATCAGACGGTTAATAAACAAGAAGGGCACCTGATCAGACCGTTCTCATTACACGCTCCACACGTCCTGAATCCACTCTTTTCCGTGTAGCATTTATGGCTCCCGCTGCACTCGTCGCAGAGGATAAATCTGTACCCGCCGCAGACCTCGCAGACAACCCCGGGATCCGCCGCCGGCAATTTTCCGACAACCTTCTTCAGCTCGCCGACCTCGTGCAGCTGCTTGACCTCCTCGGTCCCGCCGAAATATCTCCCCCCGATAAAAACCCTAGGCAACGTAATTTTCCCCTTGACTTTATCAGCCAGGATCCCCTGCAACTCGTCCATGAATTTGTAGTCCATGGATACGTCTCGCTCGTCGATCGACACGCGGAACCCCCGCAGGATCGATCGGACGGCCTGGCAGTCCTCGAACGTCGAGCGGACGACGCGGAGGCTCGTGAAGTAGACGATTATTCGGTTCTCCGCGCCGGGGATGTAGATCGGCGGCTCGGGTTGGGTTTCCGCAGGGGCGGAATTGAGCCTGGGCGCGTTGAGGTGAGTCGACCAGGCGCGGAGGAGCGAGTTGGCGAGGCGGACGCGGTGGAAGATGGAGGGTTGTTTCGGCTGCTTCGGGGGGCGGTCGTCCGCGGCTGCGCAGAGGTGCTGGATGTCTTTGAACGATGACGTGGCGAAGTGCGACGACGAGGGGCGGGCCCGGCCCGGGGGGTTTGCCCGCTGGAGCCACATGAGGGGAGGGATTTGGGGTTTGGAGCCAGAGGTAATAGATACAGATATGGAAAGAGAAATGGAGAGAGAGAGAGAGGAGATGAAAAGGCGGGGGGAGGGGGAGGGGGAGGGTTTGGGCGGGGGTCAGGTTTTATTGGATTGGGAGGAAATGGATTTTTACTTTTTTGGTGAAGAAATTGAATCGGATTGAAATGTTTAGGAGGAAAAAGGGTTAGAATAGGGGGACCGGGGAGGTTAGGAGGTTGTTGAGTTAGTTAGAGGGAGAGGGGGAGGAGAGAGAGGGTGGTTAATGTTTTGCTTTAATGAGAGAGATGAGAGGTCCTTAATGGTAGTACTAGCATTTTGCTTTTAATGAGGTTTAAGAGGGTTGAAGAAAGAGATTAGAGGTCAAAATTAGTGAGGTGAGGTAATACTACTAGTTAGTAGTAATAGGTTTTTGCATGGACAATGGCTCTTCATCTAATCATCAGTTTATGAAAAGCCTAATCATCTTTTCCTATGTTGAAATTGCAGCAACACTTTGAAGCTTCTTTTGGATCTACGCTTTTATTGCCTCTTTTACTGGGACTCTTTTCAAGTTTTACGTTATTAGTCACTCAATGAGAAACAACAACAATTGCAAACAAAACGAAACGAAAAAATAATAATGAGATAATCGGAGAGGTGAAGCTACAAAACAAAAAGAAATTGTGAAAAGTGAGGGCAAGAGTCTTGTCCCTGTAACTGTATAATTGTACTTGAGATTAAGAAAGAAAGATATTAGCCTTTCTTTGTCTCCTTTCTTCCTTAAAACCTACGAGGATAGGATCTACTTAATTAAGGAGACAATGAACATGGTCAGTTTCTCTCCTTGGTCCATACCCTATCTCGAACTAGTTTTCACTTTATCATCCATCTAATTAATCGCTTAAGGACATCCAAACGTTTTCCCAAAGAACCAATGCCATTCCTCTTTCTATTACTGGGAAGGACAAGGACACAAGGAAAGAGGGCGGGAAAGCATCAGAACCACTATCAAGGCCACAATCACTTGCGGAAAGTCGGAAAAAAAAAAAAAGAAAAAAAGTAACCCAAGGAAAAGTGGGAACTGGACCACGTTGCATAGGAGACAAGGTCTGTTGGTAAAAGGTAAAGATAAGATGATTGTTTGTATCATACGAGTGGATTCTGAAAAGTTTCATGTGTCCGGTCTGAACAGCACAGATAAATAAATAAAGTGGAGGCGTGTGATTGTGAACCAACTCTCAAACAACAACCACATGCTTCCCATCTCAGCTTCTATTCTTCAAGAACAAACAACCCCATTATTCTCCTCTTTAGCTGTGGACCATGAGCTTGGCCCAAGCCCGACATGCATCGGCCCAAGACTGATTGAACATTTCATTAGCTGCCTCAAACTCAAGATGCTCTACGTAACACTGAAGAACAGTATAACATACAAGCCTGCTTTTTCGTTACAGGTATGCCAAACAAAAGATAATGTGAGCATGAAAAAAAAAAGATCATTGCATGACATGAAAAGGAAAAAACAACCCTACCACTGAATCTGAGATTGCAAAATTCACAAAATGATAGGAAGGGCGCATTATATACTATATAGTCAGTCTCCTGGTACTCCGAATTCCAACGAGAATAGAAGCTAAATGTCAGAGCAACCGAGGGCAAAACTCCGAAAGTAACTCGAAACAGTTCAAAGATGAACAAACATAGAAAACAGATAATGCCCCCATGATGCAGATGTATGCATGATACACTGATACCTAAACAATCAAACAGAAGCCACAACAATTTGGGTTATTCAGTGCTAACTCTCATATTGTGTATGTAATATGGTCATGGGCTGATAACAACCATCGAAGACCGTGTCAATATTGCATGGTCATCCTAAAGTTTCTGGGTCATGGACATGAAAGGTATTGAGTTCAAGAAGTATTAACGGAAGTAAATGGAAAGCTGAGGGATGTCGATGTCATTATCTTCATCATCCTCACAAGCCACCACAACATCAAAGTGATTCCGATATGGCGGGAGTTCCAACTTAGCTACTTCCCTAGCCAAATCCACCATCTTCTTGTCCATCCTATCTCTGTGCCGAGGGAACATGCTATTGTAAAGCAAGCAACTCCCACATGATATACTATATGCATTCAGCCCCTTGTCAGAAAGCCATTTGAGAAGTCCCCTCAAAGTAGGATCGTCTTTCACAATCCACCGGTCCCACACAGTCCAGCTCATGTCCTGGTGCTTTATGACCTTAGGTGGGACCGGCTCCGCCATGGAGAATAGAGGGAGTGCCAGGTTGGCAAATGTGTTCCTATAGTCCTCCACTTTGTGCCGTCCTTCTAGAACCTTGTACAGCTCTAGGCAGACCAGACCTGTGGCCATTGCTGTGGAGGTTGCAATTGCAGGGATAATCCTTCCGGCGATGAGTTTGGCTCTCAGCTTGTCAACTTCAGGAATACTGTAATTTCTGGCCCTCATGTTAGCAAGCCCAGCTATTAAGTCCATATGGTAGTTTGTATCATCATCCTGCATATACACACAAAATTAGTTTTACCAATATGTACTCCCTCCTTTCCATATTCTTGGCGATTTCTTGGCTTCCGTGCCCTTAAATTGAATCAACAAATAATATATTATTGTGAAAAGATCGATATCTTCCACCAATCAAACAATTTCAATCAGTCTTCGCAGACAAAGTTAAACAAAGTTTTCAAAAACAAAAGAAAAGGAATAGAATAATAAGAGTTTGTTTAGATCTCCAGAATAGTGAAAAGGAACCAAGAATAGGGGAAGGATGTAGTATTTTTCAAATGAAAAAACATATTACAGAGTGAAAGATGGATAGAGAGAAAAACCTTCTCAAACTGAATTGGTTTCATCCTAAACCCAGGATGCAGACTATTCCGGCACTGTTCTAGCTTCATGATTAGTTCATCAATGACTGCTGCATCATCTATAGATGCAGTGGAAAGGCTAGTAGCCTTCTCGTCAGTCACAATTTTCGCATCTTTCTTGGGTTGAAATTCAGGGACTACCACCCTATCAACACCTTCAGCCAACTTGCTGGGGTTCTTGGCCCAGTCAGGAATTGGAATGCCAAATGTCTCTGCTCTTAGTATTGATCCTGCTATAATGAAATGGAGGTGGCTGAGATCAGCAGTAGAGAGTTGCAACGGCTGGGGGAAGCGCTTAGGAGCTGACCAAAATGGAGCCCCAGTACTGGTCGCAGCATCTTCAGGAAAAGTATAGATCAACTGTTTCACACGGTTGCCAAAGTAATCTTCAAACCTAGACACCAAAAAAGGGAGATAAGTGTCAGAAACAGAACATTACCCCATTGTTAGTACCCCACCGAGGCAACAACTAGGAAAATCTCCAATATTACTACCCGTTTTAAGGGCGTTTTTATAATTTGACCAATCATAATTAATATAACTGCCCTTAGTGACTTATGCTTGAACTCTGGTCGAGCACAGGTAATGCAGTGGATCATGAAAGTTGAAGAACAAAATAACAAGACCAGTACTGAAGGTAAGTACTTTAGACGAGCCCAGGTAATGCAGTCTTGAAATGTTTCGCATCTTTCTCTGTCAAGGCACTCCAGAACCCGTTCCAGGTTGTCTCTGGCTTGAGCATCACCAGCATTCCTCATAGCAGAGGCGTACTCACTTGGATTTGAAAGGAAAGCATTCACTTCTGCTGGGGTTTTCTCAAGCAAGCCTTCAAACTCTGATCGAGCCCATGTCAAGCAGTGGTCAATGTTGTGCGGAAACGAGTGAACTGTGCACATAGGTGCTTGCTTCTCGGGTGGATCTCTCGAGGCACCGTAGTTTTCAGTCAGGTGAGGAATTACCATCTGTGTGTTACACTTTGCACCAAGGGTTCCTGATTCAAGAAGTGGCTTCTGGAAATACAAGCATCTCTGATCAACATAAAGCCTGGCATTGACATTGTCCAGAGCATTAACAACAACACTTAGATTCTCCCAGAAGGTATCATCAAATACATTCTCGGTCTCAGGGCCCACACGGTTCTGCAGAGCCTCTATATGGAAACAAGGATTTATTGCTGCAGCAGCAGAAGCAGCAACAGTGGATTTTGCCTGCCCAATGTTCCAATCACGAAAGAGAAACTGCCTACTGAGGTTACTCTTCTCAATGACGTCATCGTCAGTAATTGTCAGCTTCCCTTGGTCGCCACATGACACTCCCATCAGAACCAAATTCTTTAGAAACTCGCAGCCTAGTGCACCAGATCCTACAACAAACACTTGAGCATCCTCCAGTTTCTTCTGCAGTTTCAACCCGAAAACTGAAATCTGAGCATCATACCGGCTATTCAATGGTCTGAAATCCTCAGGTTCTAGAGGCTCCGTGGGAAGTGATTCAACTGAGTCGAAGTAAAAGAACTGTACAGACATGATGAGGTAAATAATTTAGGATCAATTCGACAAAGTATACACAAATCAGACTTGCTAACAAACATAAAAAGAAAACAAAATCTTGATGACATTAGTAACCTGATAAAGCGGATGAAATTTTCCAGAGCATGCCTTCATAACCTCCTGTCCCACTATACCACCAAACATGGCAGCCATGGGGTTCAACACTGCTCGGGCACCAAAAGCAAAGTGCCGCAAAAGTTTGGGACTGATATCTTCGACTTTCCCATCTCCCAAGCCATCATTGATGCAGGTAGCCATTGATATCAGCTTCTTCGCATCCTCTTCTGAGCCAGCAACAGGGAAGCGTCCCAGTGTAGAAATAAATTTGTCGAGCGCTTGAAATGCCAGGTGCAACAGAGGTGGTCGGTCAAACTTGGAGAAATCACTCAGAAGGAAATCGCCTGGATCCTTCAGAGCTTCTCTCAAAGGCTTAAAGTTCAATATCTTGGGCTGCTTCACCTGTGTGACAATACCACCTTTCTCATAGATACCATAGTTCGTAGTGTCCTCTTCAAGAGTGAATGAGTAAGGCCTCGCATTTTTTATCTTTCTTGGCTTTCCGTCATTGAGTTTTGTCATTCCCCTGATTTCAGAAAACATAACAAGATCCCCATCCTGGAACTCGAGCCTTTCATCATCAACACACGACACAAGTGCAGAGTCATCATTACTGACAGATGCAATGATACCTGTGTGTGGTTCCTCACCATCAACATCAAAAACAGTAAACTCAGGCCCAAAATCGCAAAATACACTTCCAAAGAGGCCTCTAACTTCAGCCTTTATGAATGCAATAGGAGGCTGGTGAACATGGCAGTAATCATTAAACTCGATGGCTTTCTCTTGGTTAATGTCAGTAAAAACCACAGCCTGCCACACCAGAAAATATATAAGGTTCACCTTTTAGCTATATAAATCCGACAAGGAGCAATCTGCTCACTATATATGCACATCCTTTCAGAACATAAGTACTTCAGCAAAGGAAAAAAAGACAGATAGTAGATGGGTTACCATGACCTAAAGAAGATAACAGGGGGCTAAAACTCTTATTAAGTGACGCATCAAATAGCAAGAAAAAATTAAAGAGTCATCTAGTTTGGAAAATTGAAACATAAATAATAGGAACTATTAATGGCAGGACTTGGAAAGAATCCCCATGCATTTTTCTTTTCCAACCCATAGAATCACGTTAGTGGGATTGAGTTGGTTAGAAAATTTCATATTGATTACTAAAATGGCTTAGTTTGTTAGTGAGACACAAATGTGCCAACAAATATTCGTTGAACTCCGGAATACATAGGATGCTATAAGCGAAAGATTCTAGCCAACTAAAAGACATTGATCAATTCAAAACCATTTTGAGATGATGTGACTTCAAAAATGCAAAGTATCTTTCCATTTGTGCAGTTAAGACTTAAGTCACCACTTCGGGGGAAGTCAACCAAAACAATGTGGCAGAACATGAGACTGAATATTTGAAAGAATATTTAACATAGTTTTCACTAGGTTCCTACAAAGTACTCCCTCCGTCCCATTTTGTTTGTCCATTATTCCTTTTGTCTCTTTTGTGTCTATTGCCTATATCTTTCAATGTGGATCTTGAAAAATATGCAATATGGATCTTATTTGATAGATTTTAATTTGAGACAAAAGGAATAATGGACAAATAAAATGGGACGGAGGGAGTAATTACTAATTAGACGCCTCACTAAACATGCATAGAAGAGCCATTTTGGTTGCCCAAGCAGTGAAATCAATATAACAAGGCAGACAGCCTTCCAGAAACATGGAGGTTTCAATAAGTATGAGAAAACAGAGCCAAACAGAACATTGAAAAGGAGTATTCAGACACTGCTTTTATACTGCACATAAAAGAAGAATTCAAGATAAAGAACATAACGGAAGAATTCTTTGATTTGTGCAAAAGGGCCTTTTTCTTTTGTTCCTGGCTGGGCTTGTTCAGTACCTAGCCAGGCCTTGTACATACAGTTCATAAGCAACTCAATGGCTAACAAGATTTTTAACAGTGAACCAAATTTCTATACTACATATTACTGAAACTAAAGGAATATTATTAATCTACATTTTAATGAATCAGTGAGGTAGAATACAGAGAAAATTGGGGTACCTGGAAATCAGAAAGTTTATCTTTTGTCAATTCCGTGGTTAAAGTAGAAACAACCACAGCGTTGTTAAGTTCCTGTAACTTTTGAACAGATGCAAGTGCCCTGTTCTTACCAACATCATTCTCCGAAAAAATGAAATTGCTGGACAAATCCCACAACTCTACTGTTCCCTCATCATGCAATGTGACGGACTTGACACCAGCAAGTACAAGGTTCTTTGCTGCAAGCGGAATACAATGATATTGCACAAGATCACAAACTCAAAGCCATGGTCTTAACATACTAACAATACCTTCCAAGGAACCATAACCCCATCATAGGTTGTGAAGAATAATAATTAGCATGTGCGGAAACTATACAATACAAAACTAGATCCCTGAAGGACAGGCAACAAGATAGAACGGAAACAATCCACTATTTTACGACGGTAGTGAAGAAATAGGCCATAATAAACTTACATGGGAGAACAAATTAAATACGATGCATAAGTATACTATTGATACTCCATCTTCAATATTTTTTTCATTAAGTGTACTTACTACCGACCAACCAGTCACCTTTACTTCTTACTTGCCTCACTCTAAGGTTAGCTTGACTTCCTTTACTATCTAGTTTATGTGACTTGCCTTATCGATTAGGGAGTCGTTATAACAGAGACCTCCTAAAGAAAAGAGTGATTATCCACTCTACATGATTCAATGATGATTACCCCTATCTACATCTGGTGGGTGCCACAGAACTAGTGTAATCACCACAAGATTGACAGGCATAACACAATTACTAAAGGAAGCAACAAAAGGCACGCCAATTCCGGCAACTATACAACAAAGACCAAGGAACTCCGCGAGCAAGAAAGAAAGAACAAAAACTAGTTAAACAACCAAGCAAGCAATCCAACAATATAACAAAAATAGAGCTAAATAACATCCAATAACAATTCGTATATCATGCACAAGTTTGGAATTCCAACTCAGCAATATCAAACCGTTAGGGGTGCAAACGAGCCGAACGGAGCCGAGTTTCGTAGTGTTTGAGCTCGGCTCGTTTACTTAACAAGCCTAAAACTCGAGCTCGGCTCATTTGTAAACGAGCCTAGCTAATTTACTTAACGAACCTATGTAAACGAACCGAGCTTTTGAGTGTCCAGCTCAGCTTGTTTAGTAAACGAGCCTAAAACTCGAGCTCGATTACTAAACGAGGCAAGCCGAGCCTTAACGAGCCGAGCCACAAGTTGCTCGTGAGCAGCTCGGTATGTGTGGGATTAGTACCGGAATTAGTGCAACTGCGGTATCACGTAAACCTTTCTACGATCAGCATCACAACATTCACCACACCACAAAACTACAATAACATCAGCAATAAAAAATCCGAAACCCGCTGTTAAATTAACGGAAAGACGTACCGATTTCAGCGCCGAGGCCTTGCATCCCAGAGATAAGTACATTAGAGGCGAACAGCCGCCGCATCGTCTCGCGTCCGTACACCGCCAGCTGACGGCTGTGCAGATCCTCGTCGATCTCCTGCATATTTCCGTTTCCCAACGCCATATCCAAAACACCTCTACGGTCACTCCTCTCTCTACTAATACTATTCCCGCCGCTGTTTCCGTCCTCCGTCGAGCAATCAATCCGATGCTTCTTGCCCTCGCTATCACTGGAATCGATTTCTGTTACTACTTCTTCTTTACTACTAATTCTCTTTTTAGGAAGCATAAAGTGCAACAACTTCCTGAATGCGGTCAAACAGAGAAACATAAACGGAAACCTAAAATTAACCAGAGATATGATTCGGCTATTAAGATTGAAACACTTGTTGTATACCAATCCGAGAACGATCGGTGCTGCTGCCACGAGCATGAGCCTCGTTGACAGTTTCATTTTCGAAAATCGATTAGAGACAAAAGGAGATTATTCTAGATAGATAGATAGATAGAGAGAGAGAGAGAGAGAGGGGGGGCGTACCGATTGGAGCAGCGGTGCGGGGATTGATGCGATGAGAGAGAGTGAGAAGAGAGAGGAGAGGAGGGCGGAGTGGTGATCTGTTGGTTTTGGCATCGGGCGAGTGGTGGTTGGTTAGGCTGGGGGAGATGGTGTGTGGAGATGTAGAGAGAGAGAGAGAGAGAGAGAGAGAGAGAGGGGAGGGGTATTTATGGGCTTGGGTTTTATTTGGGTTTTTGTTGGGCTGAAAGGAAAGGAGAGATGGAAGTCGGTCGAAGGCTGATGAGCGGTGACCTTTCAACCGAAACTGATGAGAAGAGTCAACACGGCAAGGCAGGCTAAACGACATCGTATGACCTGTAGAAGACGTTTGTCTGGTAACGAACAGAAATAACGAGTAGCGGACACATTGAAAACACAAACTCAAGGGAGGGAAAATCTATTACAATTGATACCGCAATTTGAACTTTTTTTGCAAGAGCATCCACGTCACACTAGCTACTTCCCACTTAAAATTTTAGTAACGAGCCAAAAGTGTAAAATGGGCTCATATCAGCCTCTTTAGTGGTGGAGACCATTTGTCCAAATTTAGATTTTGTAACAGTGTTTCTTTATCTCAAACGAGCTCCTGTTCACCAATTAAGGAATATTTTATTAATTTTCAATCCGGTACTTTGCCTCTTCCAACCCATTTTCTTTCTAAATTGAATCCTACGAATTTTATAACAGCCCTTATTGATGTTGAACTGAGATAATTTTTTTTTAAAAATTTATAAAAAAATATTTTAAGAATGATTTGCAATTTGAATTATTTTTGTAGAATCCGTAGTGAATTTTGAAAAAAATATCAATTTATTGCCCAGTAGTAGTGGCCCAAACAAAGCCCTTGGTAAGAAATATTTATTTGAGTAGAGAGTAAAAAGTAAACAATATTTTAAATGGGATAGCTTTCATATAGAGAGTCTGATACAGTAGACATTTTAAAAGTGAGTAACTAAAATAATAAATTGAATTTTTAAGGTGTAATTTTGTCCAAAGTCCCAAGAACCTAATGCGGATGCTCTATAAGCATCCACATCCCCCTCTCTACTCTCTCTCTCTCTCTTCTAAACTAAAGTAGCAAGCCAACCTTCCAAAAAAACCTAAACGCCTGTGTTATCAGCTTCTTGGAAATAGCCTCGGCAGTAGCAAGAGCTACAGTTCCTCGTGTGATTCGATGAGGAACTGTTCACTTGCGTTAGTGAGAGATCCACTTCTTTCTATCAGAGTACCTCAACTATTAGAGGACGAGCAGGACGGGAGAGAAGCGGAGGGGAGAACTTACCAAGAGACTTTGGAATTTTGCAGAGAACGTGGCGTCCATGGAAGTTCCAAACCCAAACAAAACCTCTGTTCTCTGTAGGCATGTAGAGAGTAAAGTAAGAGAGAGGATTTTTCTTTTTTTTTATCCGGTGATTGAATTTTGTTTGCTGCTTTGCCTTTTATTTTTTTAGAATAAAAAATCATAATTTTAATGGGATGGTGTTGGTATAGAGATTCTCATGCAGTAGACATTTTAAAAGTAGATAGCTAAAGTAACAAGGAATTCACTTTTTAAGGTATAAATTGATTCGAAATATAGAGAGGCTGATACGAATGCTGTAAAAACACTAACAAAAAATATAAATATATTCATCAAACCCCAATTAGAGTTGATAAACCATATGTCAAAAATACTACTCCCTCCGTTCCAAATTGAGAGTCCCTCCTGGGGATTCCAACTATTTTAGGGGACAGCAATGATTACACATATATTACCTATTATTTCCATCATTACCCCTATATTTTACTTACTTATAACACTTATATTCAATTGTGAGGGACACTTTTAGAAAATCACCAAAATTTTCCTTCCATTTTTGGAAAAGGACTATCATTTTGGAACAATCCAAAAAGGAATAATGGACTCTCAAATTGGAACGGAGAGAATACTAGCAAAACCAAAACTATTATAATAATGAACAAAACTACCATAGTCATGTTATGGAAGCTTTTCATAATAGCTTCATTATCAAGCACTGACGACTGGTGTCAAACAAGCCTATGGAGTAGGACGGGTGCAGATAATTGAATTTGAATCCTTGGATTTCATATTTTAAACTTCTCAAGCCCTTTGTGAAGAAAATGAATATTTTAGTTTAAAGTGTTCATGAGGTCACAGCCCTAGCCAAAATTCAAAATTTGTAGTGGGGTCTCGGCCCTAGCCAAAATTCGCCACTGCATTAGTCATAGGCTCACCGGGCATGTTGGGTAAAAAATTTGTAGGGTTAACTATAGTTAACCCCCTTTAACTAAGTCTCGCGTGCATTTTGCTTCCTTTAACTTTTTTTTTTGGCACTCAACCCCTTCTAACTAACTGAAATTCAAACGGTCATAACTTCTTCGTCCAAAATCGAAAACATGCAAATTATATATCGATTTTGAGGTTTTGAAGTCAGCTTTCTAATGACACCAAAATCACATCACGATTCAAAGCACACAGAAAGTTATGATCAAAAGAGTAAGGACTAGTAGACAAAAAGACCGTTTTGATCATAACTTTATGTGTGCTTTGAATCGTGATGTGATTTTGGTGTCATTAGAAAGCTGATTTCAAAACCTCGAAATCGATATATAATTTGCATGTTTTCGATTTTGGACAAAGAAGTTATGACCGTTTGAATTTCAGTTAGTTAGAGGGGGTTGAGTGTCAAAAAAAAAGTTAGAGGGGGCAAAGTGCACTTGAGACTTAGTTAGAGGGGTTAACTATAGTTTACCCAAATTTGTAAGCCTAATATTTTTTTGATAATAACTCAAAGTTGTCTAGTTACCTGTGCATTTATTAATTTTATTGTTCATCTATAGTGGGCCATTTAAAATCGAAGCAAAGTACCGTGAGAACTGACTCAAAATATAGCAATTCATAGCACCTGGAAAGTTTCAACCTAAAATCTAAAATGGGAGCACTCTCTGACGTCTCAAGCATTGATTCCCTGTCAACCCCTAGGGATATTTTTAAGGTCAATATTACACATGCATTTAGATGTCTTTTTCTTTTGAGATTCGGACCATTGACGCTAGTCTTGCTAAAGCATGTGCGAATTGGATCTTGGTCTTGGGCATATAACTAAAAGTGATCTTTTTGAACCGGATTATCAACTCCTCCAGTTACTCACTATATGGAATTCGCTGGGGTTCCCCTCCAGTCTTCCACTCTCCTACAGCTCGGCAGATAATGAGAGTAGAGTCACCATAAACTTACATATGAAAGATAAATGTTGCAACTCATCAGATTTTCCCACCACTTCGAGGTATATTGGCAATTTGTTGCTTCTTTTGGAATAATCTCAAAGAAATTATCTAAAACGTACAAGTTTATTTCTCTTCATATTACCATCAAATGCTCAAGTCTTGGTGGCAAATTAGGTCATTTGACCCTGTTGGAAATTTATTAGTATTCCACTAATTTTGATTCCATAAAAATTAGTACAATAAAATTAGTCAATTATTAGTGCTAAGCATGACGTAATCGTAATGAAACGTGTAAGGTTTTAGGTAATTGATCCCCTTATCATTAAATCATTCCATCCCTAAAAATTTGCAAATACATAAAATAGTACTAGTAGTTTGTAAATATGTTCTTGTTTGAACTTTGGTCAGTCTAATAATTAGGAATTGAATGTCTTGTCGGTGGTGGTCCAATTTCATTTACGGATTCTCCGATTACAAAGCAAATTTCGTTTTTGTTCTGGGGACCAAAATAAAGTCAACAAAAGAAGACAATAAACAAACGCTTTGCATCTCAAAATAAAGTCAACAAAAGAAGACAATAAACAAACGCTTTGCATCTCAAAATAAAGTCAACAAAAGAAGACAATAAACAAACGCTTTGCATCTCGTGATGGTTGCAAATTTCGTTTGTTATGGGATAGTAATAATCAGAAATGGCAACTTACTCGTAATGTTTACGAACATTCACCTCCGTGTAGACAATTGCTTATGTGCTTTAGTAGTCTTTCCGGGGTTGTTTACGGAGTTATTAGGTTGAGTCGGATGCATGTCCCTCAGTGTATTACATCTCTGTAATTCGATTGTCAGATCTTGTTTTATATCAATAACAGCTATATTCTTCTTTAAGAAAAAACAAAACAAACAAATGCTTTGCAAAATGTCTGTTTTATACGTCTGCCTTAGCGCAACACTTGTTCAAACTTCAAAGCTAGTCACCTAATTTGTGTGTGAGAGTGTGAGCGTGAAATCGTCTTTTAAGCACATCTTAGACTAATAAACTTCACAAATCAAGATTGAAGCGCGAGTAAAATGTAAGAATTGAGGGTGAAAGCGTTGTTCATTCTGAAGGATAATGTGATGTGACTGAGACTGAGACTGAGGTTCAAAAGTTCATCAGTTGACGGGCAATCCAGCGAAGAAGAAGGATGTAAGAATGATTTGGGCCGTGATATCCCAGCTTATGTAGCTCATTGGCAATTCAATTGTAAGCCCTACCAAAACAAGTTCGTGGGCTTTTTGTTCCAACGGTTCATTGGAATGGGGATTTCGGGGAAAGTGATGGCCCAATGCCTTATCGAGTTAACTTGGCCCGTTTGTTTGAAGTCTTTGGAGGCCATGTGTCTTACGCTACTGCTCTCAACTTTCGTACTGTGCTCGTTGTCTCAACCATTGCGAGGCACGAATTGTAGTTACTTGAGATGATCTCCAAGATGTCCTCACACTCGCACTCCCGCACCTGTTCACGCATGTGTATTATGTGACTTAGAGTTAAACAATCCAACCCCATGGGTCATTATTTCTTATTCTCGTGTTTAATTTGTTGTATCTACTCAAGTTAATATGCTTTTCTTATAAAAAAAAATTCTAACGCCATAGGTTTTCAAACGTAATACATTGGAATCATGCTAAGACAGTCTACATCATGATGTGAAACTTCGTGTGTGACTGAGATCCTCATCAACCTCATCTGTCACAAAATACATAGGATTGGAAATTGGTTGATGAGACATATGGTTCTTCCAATGCCAAATTGACATCTGCTTAAAATCATACTAACATTTTGCCCGTTCGATACATGGAGATGGGAAAAAAACATCTGTGAAAACTTTTTTCTGTTGTCAGTGAATCGGTGTGTATGGCTCTTGGAATTTACTTTCTTTTCTCGCAAAAAAATAAGAAAATTTCACAACAATAAAAAAAAAAAACAAAGAAATGAAGAAAAGAGATGATTTCAAGGAGTATCTTATGTTATTAATTGAACTTAACTCCTTTTTAAACAAAATAAAATATATATTTTGTAAAAAAGTATAGTATTATAAATAAAAAGATGAAAAAATTTGAGAAAATTCGATGTTGGAGAGAGAGTCAAGGGGAGAGCTTTGTTTTATCCTAGGTAGCTACATTCTTAGAGTATACGTAGTATATATAATAAATAGATAGATAGATAGATTTGTTTCTTTTTTACCATGTGTCTGTCTTTGTCCCTTCCTTGAATTCACTTTTCCCCTTATTGGTACATGTATACATCACAGGCAAAAACAGATGTTTCTAAACATCCAACCACCGATGCGTATCTTTCAAATGTGGTGGCGTTCCCTTAGAAGCTGTTGAAAATGGTGATGTCGATCTCATCTTATAATTCCTGTAGAACACAGTGAGAAGTTTTTGGGTGTCGGCCGCCACGTACCACACACATGGCATCCGTCGGCGATTCCAGCTGTTTAAACGCATTGTAAATCATCTAAAACATGTTTGGAGTCTTTGAACAGCTGAGATCGCCGACAGAAACCGTCACGTAGTATCCGCTCGGCACCCAAAAATTTCTCACAATACAGTAGTTTAAGAAAACTCCATCACTTAAGTTTAGCGTTGAACAATTGAATGGTCAAATAAGCTTTGCATTAATTCATCCCATTTTCAATGGTCACGTGAAGTGCACTATTATTGGAAAAGGGTCTTAGCCACCCCACCACCTAAACCAACATAAACATTCATACATGCACTTATAATGACTAAATAATTAAATACACTAGAATGCTGTCATATCATCATACTATTGTACAATTGTATAAGTTTCCATTTTTTGGGAAGAAAAATAAAAGGTGCAATTGTTAGTGCAAGTCTTGTGCCTATATTTCTAAATGATAATTGGAAAACGCCTACAATCAGCTGAAACTAAGGACGGAACCAGGATTTTATCTTAGCAATGGCGAAATGTATGCTAAAAAAATCTAAGTAGTGGCGATACTATATAAGTTGGGCATAATTTTTTTTTTTTTTACATATAATAATTGCATTTTCTAAAATTCTTGTCGTGGCGGTCGCCGCCACTAGACCCCCCCTGATCCCATCCTCCTAAAACATATAATTTAAAAAGCCAATCAAACACAAAAATTAAGTGACCAAATAAGGCAGCCTAAATTCAGTGTCATCAATCGGTAGGGTCGCTAGTATAACTTGCATACAAGGGTGCACTCAAATTCATACTAAGCTTTCATGGCTTTTGGGTCACAATCAGTTTGAAAAGGACCCAACGTAAACATAAAAACCCTACACTAGTAATGTGTACGCCTGAATGGTAGGTAAGGGTAATAAACAGATCCATGACATGTATACTGCTTATAAAGACAAAATGAATTCAAATCGTTTTGTACAACATGTTCCGATGGATTTTTGGCCGTTAGATTATTTTTTATTTTTTATTTTGCCAAAAATACACTAGTGCACGATTTCAAACTCAAACCCACAGAAATAAAATCGTTTATGGTTTGGAAAAAAACATCTGTTACAGTTCAGATACCCATCGAATCGGTCGAGATTGCCATCTTGACACCACTGAACGAAATTTTGCTCCAAGACTCCTCCAATTCTATAACTTATTATCATACCTTTGACATGTAGATATTCTAGATTTATGCTCTAATACGCAGTAAAATCAAGTTTTTTGTCTGTCAATTTCTGCTTCATTTATTTTTCAACTCATCGTTCATTACTTGAAATGATTGCATTACAGGACATTATATAGTACTCTACGGTTTACGATCCTTTAAAAATACTCTACTTTTTAATCCAATACTGAAAATTATTTTATTTTATACTATAGTAATAATAAAATCACCAATGGGACCTCGATTGCTCGCATGCCATCTCTTTATTTAGCATTATCACAGTAATCATTACAGTATTATCGAATGATTAGAGCTAGATCCAAGCCTAGATATAATATTCCGGTAATAGGATATACTCTAGATATATCTGGAGTTGATTTTCTTTTTGGGTGATGTAGGTGTCTTCGTCTAGCTTACGCATACCTCAAACTAATTTTTTTAAATCCTTTCATAATTGTTTTACATGCTTACGCATAAAGTGAGATGACCTAAAGAATTATTGACAATGAGAATCGAACCAGAAATCGATCTTAGAATGAAGCAAACACCTAAGTCTCATATCAAGACCACTGGACTAACCACTTGGAGTTGTTCCGCAAGATTATTTGCGATAAATATTTGACTATAAAGGCAAGAAAATGTGGTGGGACATACATAGTTGGTTATAAAAAAACCCCGAAAGGCTGCTTTACTAATAAGGTATGTAAGGCGCGAATACATTGCACTAATGGAAAAAATAATAATTCAAGGGTGGGGTGGTCAAATTATTTTGTCTTCATTTTATTCTTAAGATTTATTTTAATGAAATTGATGCGCCTTCTTTTTTACATTAAATAAAGAAGGGAGCAATAAAGAATGGAAGAAAGACAAGAGATCTATTGCATGAAACCCAACGTCCCCTTACGCTACTCTTTGATAATTATTTTTAATTTGTGTATTGCTCCGATTTTGTTGAGAGAACATGAATCAAGAAACATGAATTTTTTTGGCAATTTTTTCTTTAAGAATCGGCTGATTCATAAGACTCATCCAAAATTAAGTCCGAATATTATTCGTCAAATTTTGATCAAGAAATGGCCAGCCACCCAAAGGGGTTGGACGGGTTGTTTTTGCCTCAGATTTGGAAATTTGCTCATTCCTATGGTTTTAGATTCGAATTTCATTTTCAGCAATTTGTGAGGCCACCCCACCTCACCTCACGTGTTAGTGTGGAAAGGCCACTGTAAGATTTAATTCGAGATATGCACAAAGTGACCTGTGACACCTCGCATTTTAAAAAAAAAATTGATCAAGAAATAGGAAAATAGAAACGATGGCATAAAGCTAAGAGCACCAGAATGAGTGTTTTTTCTTTTCCCTTTTTTTTTCTAAACAGAGAATGAGTGCCTAGTCATTTTCCCTTTTTTTTTCTTTTTCTTTAATCAATGGTTGAATGAATCGTCTACAGTCTACACATCCATTTTTATGGCTGTATGGGCAATGCATCAGTTGCCATCAGACCCCTCCCTATCACTATAGTATACAATCAAACCTGAAAAGGTTTGGCAAGTATTAAAAAATTAATAAGTGTTTGTTTTTCATAAAATCGTGTGTTTGAATCTAACGGAAGTCGCATTCAAAACCTTGGTGCAACGTAAAGGTTTGACGTGTTGATAACTTCAAAGGCCACAGAATAGGTCAAGGCACACGCAAACTGATCGAAATATTAGAATAAGTGAAGGCGCGGGCAAACTGGTCGGAATATTTGGTAATTATATGTATGTATAGGTTATGTGGGTGACCAAATTCAATGATTTCGAGTAAAGGATGATGGTAAGTGCATGCACACCCCACGTTTGATGTCCCGCATTATAGATGGCCCAGAATTTAGTCAAAGACAGAAACGGAAGCAGCCATTATTTATTGTCATTTACCACTAGCTAGCTACTAGTACTTGTGCTCATGCTTTGTGCTGATCTATGCTCATGGTCGTCGATTCGATCGTGCCTGGTTAAAATATGAATGAGACGCAGCAGAAGGTAAAATACAAAATGTGGAGGGGAGAGGGCTCGCGCCTCGGTGACTGCCCCTCGTATTCCCTTTTTGTTGGCGTTTTGTTGCCTCGCAAATTTCATCACTCTCACCTGGACAGAGAGACAGAGTGTGTGTTTAACCAGAGTCTCGTACACCTAGAGAGAGAGAGAGAGAGGGAGAGAGAGAGGGTCAGTCTGACTGTCTGAGAGTGTTTAATGAGAATCACGGAAGATGGGAGGCCTTCGGCCCCATACTCTCGGTCAACTGAAGCACCGACTGAAATATGGAATCCCACTGGCACAAAGCAATTTGGTACGGCAGGGCCGACCCCACTGCGGGGCTCTTTGGCTAAATTAGCTACAATTGGTTTATTTTTTTCCTTCTTATTTAGGAAAAATTCGCATTTGTTAAATTCGCGTTAGATTTGTGTGGATTATTTGTTAACTCGACCAGAGAAATTATAAAATTATAAAACTTATGGTCCAAACTTAATTCGAATAAGGACAAAAAAATAAGCCAATTGGCTTATTTAGCCAAAAAGCCCCTGCGTCTTTGCCTTGGCCAAAGAAGAAGCTTGCATGGATCGTTTGTCGATCGGATTACAATTGGGTGGATATAATTTGAGATGAGATATGATAAAAGAAAGTGTGTGTGTGTGTATATATAGATACAGGATTAAATAATTGAAATATTCCCAAAAGAAGTGTGTGACACACACTTCTTTTGGGAATATTTCAATTATTTAATCCTGTATATAGACACACACACTTCTTTTGGGAATATTTCAATTATTTAATCCTGTATCTCTATATACACACACACACAAAACTTCAAGTAAGGGTGCCCTTACTGTATCAAGTTAAGAACGTCACTTTCCCCACCAATTTGTGATGATTCGAGGCGCTCAATATTTTCAGAATGTGATTTTAGATAAAAAAAAAATGACCAGGAAGAGCTTGATTCGATCAATTTTTATTTGTATTTTATTGAATGGTTCAAATAAAAACGACTCAAATCAAGCCATTACCGGTCTTCTTTTTTTTTTTTTGGCTGATTTCTCGCTAGTACCCTTAAAATTACGTTATGAACAAATTGAGCGGCTCAAATCATCGAAATTTGATTGAAAAAGGGGAGAAAAGAGGATGTCCGCATTTTATTTAAAATGAGGATGTACGCCTTTATCTAAAGAGGATACACACACACACAAATCTTCACCTAAGAGCGTCCGCACTATGTTAAAATGCGGACGTTCCCTTTTTCGATCAAATTTCAATGATCCAAGCTACTCAATGTGTTTAGAATGTGATTTTACGGGTACACACAAGAAATCGGCAAAAAAAAAAAGACTAAACGGCTTCACCCAAGCAGTTTTTTTTAACTGTTCAATAAAAACTGCTCGAATGTATCCCTTCCCGATCTTTTTTTCACTGATTTCTCACGGGGATACTTAAAATCATGTTCTGATCACATTGACTGACTCGAATCATCGAAATTTGATCGGAAAAGGGGAGGTCCACACTTTGCTAAGTGTGTGTATATCTTATGGCACGCGAGAAATCAGCAAAAAAATGATCGGAAAGAGCTTGATTCGAGCAGTTTTTTATTGAACCGTTCAATAAAAAACTGTTCGGATCAAGCCATTTCTGATTATTTTTTTTGCTATTTTCTTATGGGTACCCTTAAAAATCACATTCTGATCACTTTGAGCGGATCAGATTGTCGCAATTCGATCGGAAAAGGGGAGTCCTGCACGATGCTCGCTTATTGGATCCGGACTGTATATATATATATATATATATGCACATGGGCCGGATGCGCTAACACTTTTTGGCACTTATATTGCACACCTTTTGTTTTTTAAAGTACCAGCAAAATGACAAGAGTCGATCAATGTGTTAAAAACATATTTTTTAGAGAACCCGTGAAAATGTATGTCGGAGCCATTGAAAGTTTGGCCGGTCGTTTTCTTTAGGGCCCCAGATGTAGTTAAGATACGCGCAAGTTAGCTCAGATATTTTGTTATAAAATAATTTTGAATTTGTTTCAACATAACACATTGTAATTGCTTTAGAGCATCCCTATTGTAATAAGCAAATGGGTGTGGATAAAAAAATTTAACAACAATGCCCAAAAAAATACTCCACATTGTAATAAGTAAAGTTACAAGTATTTTAACAAACAAACCAAATTTCACCCATTCCATAACCAAACTTAACAACTTTTACTAATAACCAAAATTCAATAACCAAACTCAAAACTCAATAACTCCAAACATCCTACATTTGAATTGTCTTATAGAGACGAATAATTTGGTGTGGTTGGATGCATAATTGAAACTCGTTTGCGATTGGACAAATGTGCATTGTGTATTGTGGGGGATTTTTTTGGTTAGAAATGCAAAATAACCAATATAGAGATAAATGTTGTTAAATTTAATTATAAACTAAATGGATAATCAAATACTGACGTGACACATTTGGATTATTAATTTTAATTATTACCATTGCAGGTGCATTTAAAAACTTTAAGATGGGAAACGGGTTACCCGTAAGACATCCATTAATGATGGTGTAAACAAGTAGGGAACAACATTGTTGGCAAACGTAATTGCATTCGATACAACCTCAAATTCTTTTTCATTTCTGCCAATTGCTGACATCTTCCCGCGATTTAACACATTCAAGAATAGAATGGAGTATTGCGTTAAAATAATAGTAGTAGAATTTTCGTAGTAGAGAAATTTTCATAGTTGCTCACACTATGCATTACAGTGACTCCCATCACTTTTGTGTGGATTTTACTTTTCTCTTAATTTTGTGTAGTGGGCTGAAATAACCAAAAGTTTGGAGAGTTCAAGAGGGTCATGGGCTGGGACTCATTGTTCAGTTGTCTCAGTTCATCTGTGAGTTAGGGCATGCCTCGAGAAGACCCTCCGTCGATTTGCTGAACGTTAGCCAAACCTCAGCCCCTCGGCTGAACATTCCCTTTATTC
Organism: Rhododendron mucronatum var. ripense; assembly: GCA_019656295.1. Classification (NCBI taxonomy): domain Eukaryota; kingdom Viridiplantae; phylum Streptophyta; class Magnoliopsida; order Ericales; family Ericaceae; genus Rhododendron; species Rhododendron mucronatum. The sequence continues at coordinate 773,059 of BPLT01000040.1, read as the reverse complement.
CTTGTGCACGATGCTCGGCACGTACTCCTGTCATTCAGCAATATGACAGCGCTCGGTGGAGTCTAATCGTTCAGCTAAGCCTGTTACTTAAGGAGTAAGACTCGTCTGTGGATATTCAACGATCTTGTAAAAGCTTCCATGTCAGACCGAAGTGACATCTCTAACATTGGCATGTGCAGCTCTGCATACCCTGGGAAGCGGCACTCATCAAATGATTCTGACACATGACATCATCCGAACAGTACAACGCACATGGACGCACAACCTACTTGTTCAACACCCCAAGATTTGCCTATAAATAGGGGGCTACCCCTCCAGGTAGGGGCTTTTCTTCCTCATACTCTCCCTAAGAAAAGCTCAAACACTTTCTTCCTCCACATACTAACTTGCTCGTCAGAGCTTCTTCTTGGAGGTACACCCCCCTTCGAATTTCAGGTACTCAGTTCACCATTCTATTCCTCCACCGTTCAACAGAAGGGAGAAAGGGTCAAAGGTTGTTTCAACGTACCCCCCACATTTTGATTACGAAGTTTAGTAGCAATGCATGGGTGGACAGTAAATGAGCTAAGAGAGCATAAAAGGAAAAGCATATATGCTACCATGATAGGCATGTTATAGTGTGGTGGTTTTGGATAGCCGAATGGATAGATCTGATTGTCATTCGTCTCCCCAACTAACCTGCACAAAGAACAACTGTAAGTAGCACTCCGATTTCTAAGTTTGTATTTGGAGGAAAAGAGGAAAGAGTACAACAGATGTGAAATCTGAGAATGGCTTTTCCCCTAGGGTTTATCTATGGGGTTTTATAGGCGGTTAGCACTTGCTCTCCAAGTATCTTGTGCCAGGTACGAGTGCCTAACGTCATCCACTACGATTTTGGTTAGTGAGGTCACAAATGGCTCTCAATGGACACGTGGCCAGATCCACATGCACGGAACGTGACGCCGCAGTAATATCTCCAACTAACTTTCTGGTCAGGTTACGGGTCGAGCCCCTTTGGCTCGGCCTGATTCCATCAAATCAGGATGCTGGGCCTATGCATTGGGCTACACGGAACAGGTGAACCTTAGGGCATGGCCCACGGGCGTTCGGCCCAACGAGCCCCTTGTAGGATATGGACTGCCCATTTCGACAAATCCATGTTAAAGTGGCTTCGGCCCACTACATATCTTTATTTTGGAATGGTGTAATAAGTCTAAGCTTAAAAGTGTTCACTCCGCTGACGATTGTTCTTCAATTTGTTGAGGAGAATCGAAACCCCTAATGGATTCTCCATATGGAGAGCTCAAAAAAAAAAAAAATACTACTACCATGTCTTTAGATGTCTACAACGGAAAATTGTTGCTTACTGAATTGTTTGCCTCCACGAAAACGACGACCATGGTGCACTGACCTAATCCCTCGTGTGTAAATTGTAATTGGAGCAGGGCCCCCCATCCCCCCCAGGGTGAATAGTATAAGTATAGACATATCACGGGGCCACCACGTGAATTCTTCTTCTTCTTCTCTCTCTCTCTCCGGATTCTCCCTCACAAGTCACGACTGACTCTCTCTCTTAAAAGAGTGAGCAAGAGACCCATTCATTCTCTTCCATATACATTTCTTTTTAACGTCCCATTCATTCTCTCTCTGTCTCTCTCTCTCTTCCCCCCAAACGCTCCCCTTCTCAGCAAAGAAAGCGTAAACAACGTACCAAATTACCCATAGACCAGAAATCCAAAGTAACACACCAAATCTTCCCTTTCCCGTGAAAAAATCCGAAACAGAAGGATATATACAACCCACAATTGGATCAACAATTCTATTGAATCCAGTAAGAGGCTGTTGAATTTCATGTTCTGATAAGAGGGTTGAAAATTGATGGATTCGGCAACCGGAGCCGGAGCGCCTGACCCGAACGAGGGCGAGGGTCCCTCATCGACCGCTCCAGGCGGCGGAGAATCGGCGGAGGCCGGGTCAACTGCAGCGGCGGCGCCGCCGAGCCGGTACGAGTCGCAAAAGCGACGAGACTGGAACACGTTCTTGCAGTACCTGAAGAACCACAAGCCGCCGCTGACGCTGGCTCGGTGCAGCGGCGCGCACGTGATCGAGTTCCTCAAGTACCTTGACCAGTTCGGCAAGACGAAGGTGCACGTGACGGGCTGCCCGCACTTCGGGCACCCGAACCCGCCCGCCCCGTGCGCGTGCCCGATGAAGCAGGCGTGGGGGAGCCTCGACGCGCTCATTGGGCGGCTGCGAGCCGCGTACGAGGAGAACGGGGGGCAGCCCGAGTCGAACCCGTTCGGGGCGAGGGCGGTTAGGATTTACTTGAGGGAAGTTCGCGAAGGTCAGGCCAAGGCTAGAGGGATACCGTACGAGAAGAAGAAGCGGAAAAGAGCAACGGCGGCGGCTGAAAATGTGTCGGTGGGCGGTAGTAGTAGCGGTGGAGGTGGTGGTGAAGGGAGTGGTGGTGGTGGTTCTGATGTGGCGGCTACTGTTGATCCTTCAAGTAACAAGTAAAACAGTATAGTTTTCACTTCTCTTGAATTAATGATTGCCACTGTTTATTTCTATTTTTTTTTTTTACCGGCGAAAATCATTACTATTATAATAGTTAGATTAGTATTTTGAAAAAAGAGTTTCGAAAGTTTTGACAAGAGCATATCGATCCTTGCTTAATTAGCCCGGTGGCAAGTACGTGTAGTGTCATGCCTTACCCAGCCCGATAACATGTAATTGTCTAGCCATGCCTTGACGTGTCCCGTCATGTCTTTTCTAGCCAGGTGACAAGCATATGTCATTCCATGCCTTGCCTACAAGACGTGTGCTAGCACGAGGCATCAAAGCCAAACAACCAAAGCACGAGTATTGGCTTCCCTTCAATTGTCCGACGGCAAGCAATCAGCTTGAATTCTTAAAACGCCTTTCTCCTGGCACATCTTCATGCCGTTAAGCTAAAGGCTTCTTAGCTTATTTCCGTTTCGTTTTTCACTAGAAGTATATCGTTTCAAATTGTGATTACAAATTAAGAGTCATTATATTGTAGTAGTAGTAGTAGTAGTACTACTACTTGTAATTGGATAGTCCAATGAGCGAAATCTAGTTAGAATTCTCTCTCTCACTCTCTCCCTCTGAATTGTAGAACAGGATTGTTCCATTGTCTACCATGTGAACAGATTTGAGCTAATTAAGAAGACAATTTTCGAGTCCTTGTAGAAAGAAATCTCTACCATGTGTTTATTCTTTTTGTTCTTGGTCACCTTGTTTGGGAAAGCAACTCACCAGTAAACATGACCCCACTGATATTTCTGAAAGCTAGGCTGCAACACATCGTCTTATTCCCTAAATTGAGACCTGTTAAGTCCAGCATCATCTATCGCTACTAATCAGGCTCCATTTCTCTACAAAGGTTTGAAACCCATACCACCTTTGTTCTTTTGGGATACAAACATCGATCCAACGAACCTTAGCCCCAGTTAGACTTAAGATCCACGCCAGACCATAAAAAACAGCTCAAAAGAGCCTCAATCTCTTTCGAAATCCGCTGAGGAAGAATGAATAGAGAAGACAAATAAACCTGGATATTAAACAAGACAGAATGAATCAGTTGAGCCCTCCCACCAAAAGACAGCATTCTATTAGACCAGCTGATCATAATCCTTTGTTAAGAGTAGCGCAATCCTCATATCTCAGCCGAGAAGAAATCAAAGGAACCCCAACTTGGGGCTGTTTTTTAGTAGGAATCTAAGCCTCCGTTTGGAACTTGTGGAATGAAGCGCAAATGAAGAATTTTTTTTTATTATAAAGTTCTCTTCCTTGGTTCTTAAAAGAAAGAGAAGGGAAAATATCAAAAACATGCAACTTTCTCCTTAATTAATTCTCTTTAACTTTCTCTCATTTCCTTCTTAATTAGTAATTATTTTCCTTCTATCTTTTCCATTTCTTTCCCAAGTTTCAATGAGAGATGTTACTAACAATGATGAGATAATGAGTGAAAGGAGCTAGTAGTTACTTTATTTTGTATTTCTGTTTCACTTTCATTGCATTAAGATTTTTTATTTTTATTTTTATTTTGGGTAACTAACAACATTCATTGCATAAAGATGTCCTTTGTAAGCAGGGACGGCCGTAAAGGGGGGCACGCGGGGCCATGTGCTTCCATCAAATGCGTGCCCCCATTCGAAATTAAAATATTTTAAAAATATATTTTGTATAAATTAACATAATTATGAAAGTGTGTTAATATATAAACATATACACCTGCATATATCTCGAAAATACACATATAAAATTAGTTTTATACTTGAATTTCATCATATGGTGCATTTATATTTGTTGTTTTATGACCTGTTTGTCTATTTTGAGCTATTCTTTCTTGATTATCTTTATTTTTAACCGTCTAGTAGAAATTTTTTAAAATAAAGTCATTAACAAAACTAGTTCGATCATTCTAAAATTTGTCGATGTTCATTTAAAACATATTTTAAAATTTTTGTCTGAAATTTTGTGCTCATTTTTACCTAATTTAACTTGAAATACGCGTTACAAACTTTTATAGTTAGTAATGCATACATTGATTTTGTACGATCTTACTGTGGTTGACTAAAAAAATTAATTTTTCGCCATTGTGATTAACAGGTGCCCCCACTATGCTATATTACTGAATCCGTCCCTTTTCCTAAGATCTACAATACCCATGTATTATGCTGAAAATTCGAGTCGTTACGGTTAGGAAATAAATTGAAGCTTGTCGCGTCTATAATTTTAGATTACGATGCTACTATGTGTACATGTAAGCTAAGCCATAAACGAAACGCGGTATACGGCTCCAAATGAAAACAAGTCAACTAATGAATCAGAGTCGTCATTTCGGAAAATGTGAAATCCATACATTCCTTCTCCCAGTAACTTACGAATCCAAAAGCTATAAATTGCTTTCTTTGAACCAGCACTTTTTTTAATTGACTTTTTTAATTGGGTTTTTCCGTCAAGAATTCTGTTCTCTTTTTATTCCATAGAAGATAAGTGTAATTTTAGCGCCATGATTTTTCCTTTTTGATCAATATTTTGGTTCCAGTTTAAACCCATGAGTACTGTCTATCCAGCTTCGCGGAAGAGCCACTGTAAGCAGTTGTCCTCAAAAGTAACCCTAACTCCCGCCTTTTGCGACCAGTATTTTCCACTTCTCTCTTCCAACAAAGGGTGGTTTCATGTCTTTTAGGATTGCTGGGGCTACCACCTGTGTGGAGCACGTGGAGATAGGGTGTAGTGCGCGATTTAAACTGTCCGAACCAGTAAAATTACTTCTGGACGGCTTGCATTTCGCATAGTGGGTACTGCACCCCACACTAAGGGTCCCCTAGTTTGTGGGCAGGCTTGTTCATTTAGGATTTTAAAATCTCTGTGCAGGATCTTTAACAAATTTTATTTATCTGTCTATCTCTCTGCTTAATTATTACTCTAAAAAATCTAGCTCAAAACTCAAACCGAACAGGAGGCCCCTAGTTCGCGTGGAGCAAGCAGTATAAATCTGCATATACGCAGACTGCAGTTATGCGCACCCACGTGAGTCACATTAATTTGCACTTTCAGTTTCAGGTGCCTCCTTTGTCCTTTGTTCCCTCCACACTATCATCTGTCTACTCCGATTTTGCTTTCAGCATATATTTTGTGTGATTTGGATTTTGGGTCGACCTAAATTTGTGGGGTTGAAGTGTGGTACCAGATCTAGACTCTACAGTCTTGGAATTTAAAATTTGTGCATGACATTATTGTTGTTAGGAATAAAAAGAATACTTTGGTCACTTTTCTCAGTCCATGTTGGACTGCCAGATGGATTAGAGAGTCTAGCCAGTAGGAAAAAATTATTGAGGTGCTCTTTGTACACCGTCACGCAATGCGTCGAACTTCTTTCCTTTTTTTGAACGGTAATTTTATTTTTTTATAATCTAATAAGAACAATATATTCATAAATCTAAGAACTATTGCAGTTGAGTGGATACAGAGTGGTGTCATGCACTATTGGATTACTGTCTCAAACTTTTTTCACAAGTATATATTCCTTCACAGCAACCACCTGGTCCGGTGGTTCACAGGTTATTTGGTGAGATCATAGGTCATGGATTTAGGGTGTGCTATCGATGCCCCTTTGAACCCTAGGACGGTGGTGTCACGACTCAAATCTTTGGACCCCGCTGACTCCCCCTTGTGGATTGCTTGGCAAGTGCACACTTTTGGGTTTAGCTAAGGAGATCTACGGCAGATTTGGAGGCTCAATGATTACGCCCAAAGACAGGTTACCACGCCTGATCGTCCCCTCCATTCCCATTGTCCTTAGCCAAAAATAATTCCTTTGTAGCTTACAATTTAAGTGTACAAATCTAGAATGAATAGGTATAGATGTCCTTTAGAGTAGATCAAACATATCGTGTTGCGATACCCAGAAGTACAGAATAATTACGTCTAGCACCGAGTATGAGATTATATTATATCAATAGTTTTTGCAAAAATGGATTGTCTAGCTTTGTCCACCATTCAGATTTGTCCAAAACTAACATTTTTTTTTTTTTTTTATTTTTATTTTTATTTTTTTTGTGTCGACTATATGTATCCCAACACCAGAGAGAATAAATTACTTTTGGATTTCGAAAAATAGGATGAAATATCTGTCCCTTTCTTCAAAATATATACTAGGAGGGGGAAATGGCATGGAAAGAACTTTTTCTTTCTCTGTGATAACAACGGCTGCACCAATGGATATGGGGTGAAATACAAAAAATAATCCTGGTGATGAAAGCTGTCTTTTATTTAATTTTGGGGCAACCAGATACCACAAAAACACCACCACATGCATGGTGAAAACGACATAGTATCTAATCCTAATTTGCTTCCATTCTGTGTTGGTATTTTTTATTATCTTTAAAATGTATACCCAATATGCCCTCTTTCAAATATTTTAGTTTATCGTTTTCTTCTTGGTCCTTGTTTATTCTCAATTATTATATTCATTGCACTTCCAAACAACCCTACAAACCCTATTGGGTACATTGATTTTTAAAAGAACACTTCCGGGAAAAATCTTCCGTGAAAGTGTTTTTTAAAATCTTGACCGTTGATTGTTGAGAAGGATGGTGAAATTGAGCGTTGCGGTGAAACAAAGCGGTGAGGGTAGACTTTCGGAGTAAAATCATCCCACATTACTGACTAATAATGCTTTACCATTTTATTAAATGGTAGTAACAATTTCTGCATTTGGTAATTGTTTGCTGCTTGGACTGCTGGCTTTCTTATTTTTTTTTATGTTTCAAACCGTGTCAAGGGAAAATAACTTTTTAAACTTTCTTTATTTTGGCAGAATCCGGCCAGGGAATGTCACCCGGAAAATTTAAAAGGTAACCTTTTTGGTTTCACACCAGTCAGAATTCATGAGATTGCCTTCTTCACGGAGGGTCCGTAAAAGAGGTTTTCGTGCTGCCTCATCTCACCGTTCGTCTCGGTAATCGACGGTCCGAATTTTAAATAAACTATTCACGCTCTAGGTAATGGACGGTTTTCGTGAAAACCTTCTTTACGAAGTATTTCTCATAATTCATTTGGTTGTTTCAGTTCCACATGACACAACCAACTTAATTCAGCAGTTAATGCGGAGTCTAATTGTTCATTGCTCTTAGGATAAAAATGATTAGTCCTGGCCTTTATCGATATGCGATGAAACATTCCGATCAAACTCAATCGGAACCCACTTGTTCACTATAAGGACGCATTGATCGTTAATTTTTTACTCCCTCCGTCCCATAATATTTGTCCGGACCGCAAAACGGAGACGTAAAAATAATACTATTTTTGTAAGAAAAGTTGGGAAAAAATTCACCAACTTACTAGATCTCGACGAGTTCTTTTAACTTGTGAAAAAAATTTGAATTTTTTCTTGAAAGAAATGTATTATTTTGTAGTCTCCGTTTCGCGGACCGGACAAATATTATGGGACGGAGGGAGTATTTTCAAATCAAAATGTTTTTCACAAGGTTAAATTTCTCAATGAGCACTATAAAATGAACCATTCTGATCATCAAAATTAAATAAACCCATAATGAAGCCTAAATGGCAAAACCGAACCAATTTATTTTTCTCCAAACCCGGAGTGGAGCCGGTTCAAAATGATTTTGGGTGTGCGCCAAGCATAAGGCATCGTAATCAATTTGCGCACTACCATAATTCTATACCTTTAATAGTTTTAAAGTTTATAATCCGTAATCATTCATGACATACGTATGTGTTTTTTTTATAATTAATAATTAATAGCCAGATGCACGGGTCAGGTTGCGCGTGAGGCTTGTTTGATAACCTAAATTCAGCACTTAATACTGAATCAATTAAGTAATAAGTGATTCAGTAGGTTTGATAACCACATTTCATATTGCTTAACAAATCAAGTACCACTTAAAATATAGGCCAAAAAGTTGAAAAAAATTAAGTAGCTTTGAGCTACTTAATTCTGGCTGAATTTTTGTGTACTTACATTCAACCGTCATACCACCATCACAACCACTTCCACCAACAGCTCCACCACCACCACCACCACTACCACCAACACCTCCACCACCACTACCACCTCCACCACTCCACCACTCCACCACCACCACCACCACCTCCACCATCACCACTCCTCCTCCACCATATCACCACCACCAACTTCGCCACCACCACCACTCCCTCCACTACCACCACCACCACCACTTCCTCCACTACCACCACCACCATCAGCTCCACCACCCCACCACCACATCACCACCACCAGCTCCACCACTCCACCACCACCACAACCACCACCGCTACCATCACTACACCACCACCACCACCGCTCCTATCACCACCTCCACCTCCCATCATCACAACCATCACCACCACCGCCACTCCACCACCACCACCACCACATCACCACCACCAGCTCCAGCACCACCACCACCACCATCACTCCACCACTACCATCATTACACCACCACCACCACCGCTCCTACCACCACCTCCACCACTCCACCACCCATCATCACAACCATCACCATCACCACCACCGCCATTCCACCACCACTACCATCACTACATCACCACCACCACCTACCTCTTCCACCACCGCCACCACCAGCTCCACCACCACCACTACCATCATTACACCACCACCGCCGCCGCTCCTACCACCACCACCATCATCACAACCATCACCACCACCGCCACTCCACCACCACTACCATCACTAAACTACCACCACCACTACCAGCACTCCTACTACCTCCACCACTTCCCACCACCACCACTCCACCACCATTACCAAAAGTATATTGTGACCGTTAATAAATTAAGAGAGAATTAGAACAAAATTAATTCATCATTTTTTTAATTCAGTACTTAATATATTTATCAAACAGCTTTTCAGCTTAAAAATTTCAGCATTCAGTTTTCAGTACTTAATTTTTCAGCTTTCTGTTTCAGTTTTATCAAACAGCCCCTAATTTTAGGGTTTTGAAATTAACGATCAGGCAATGCACCCCTTTAGTAGCCCCTAGGTTTGGAAAGTTTGGCCTTTATGGAATTCTAACACGTGACTTCGTAGAGGATAAATACTTATTAGCTTTCTCATACTCATTTAGCCAAACTCCTTTCGGGCTGACAACTTGACATACGTATGTGCTCTGGAAGAAAAATACTAATGCATTTAATAACAAAAATGGTAGGATACATGACAAGTATTCATGAAAAGGCAATGAATTTGATCTGCTCATTGTCCTTTTATGTAATTTCATGGGTACTTGTCTTGTATAGACTGTGACTCTCATCTGTTCATTGCCTATTCATGAACAATTTCATAGATATTTGTCATGCATCCTACCAAATCCCAAATTATAATGCGACTTCTATTTCGTGTGTTTCCATTCACTTCAACCATTGAAAGGGAATTCAATTAAAATGACCTTTTATCTTGAATGTTGATTTTGCCACTCCACTTTTCTCGCAAAACAAATTATCAATAAAGACACAAAAGGGCCCCTTTCTCTTTATCTCTATTTTAAACTGATGGGAGGAAAATAGAAGTTCCAAGCTAATCTAAGTTTACCTTTTCTAGGTTTGTCTAATCATAGGTTGTATTCTGTCACCCTCTAATTTTAAATGTATGGAATCACTTGATTGAGTTTGTGTTAACCCCCAAGGCTTGGGAAAGTGAGAGTGAAAAAGCAATAAGTGTTTGATTATGAAGTTGCATGTTCAAATTTCACATAAATCAACCATCTCAAACGTTAGGGCCACTGGGGGTTATGCTTGGTAGTTATCTACAAGGTCTAGAAATTAGCCGAGGCACGCGCAAGCTGGCCAGAACATTTAGTTATAAAAAAACAAAAAAACGAATCATTTGAGTTCTTGTGTGTTTATGGAAGTCGAAGAGGTTATTTGATAAAAGGGGATTGAGAGAAGTTTGGGTAATAGATGGACAGATAAGAAAAAAATGAAACTAACAATTTGAGAGGATATTTATTAAAACAAAAGTGCTACACGTATAATGGTTGTGTTGCTATTAGGGTAGATTTGGATTGAAAAGTTAAGTAACTTATTTTTTTTTGTCTTTATTTGAATTTATTTTTGCATTTATTTGTTTTGTATAAAACTTTTGTGACTTATTGATTCATCTCGACGAGAGTAATCGGAAAAGTAATTTTTTTAATCAAAACTCATAATTTTTAAATAAAAAAAATAAGTCAAAAAGACAGTCTTTCTTTCTTGTCTTTTTGAAAAAAAATCATGAGTTTCGATCATAATTTTTTTTACATTTTCGATTCATCTCGTTGAGATAAATTAATAAGTCACAAAAGTTTTGACGCAAAACTAACAAATGCGATTTTTTTTTTTGAATAAACGCAAAAAAATAAGTCAAAATGACTTTTAATCCAAAATTCCAAATCAACCCTTAGAGATTATCCATACGATAATACATAAAATAATGGCCCACACAATGCACATGCAGTAGCAAAATTATAGTAGCCGAATGGGTACAAACGCAAAACAAACAAATCCAAAATGTGCAGCTGCAAACCCTAATTAGAAATCAAGGAATTGTCGGTTTCATTTGTGTGCTAACATACAGGTACATGTGTACAGCTCTCTCTCTTCCTCTTTTTTTGTGGTTAAAAAAGACGACGGACTCTCAAGGAAGAAAGTGACATTATGGAGTAGGTCCTATTTCGAAGTACCCCAAAAAAAAAACAAAAGAAGAAGAAGAAAGAAAGTGACGAATCGACGAAGAGGAATGAATGAAGTATGGCATTTATGGAAGGGCCCCAGTTATTTTGACTAACTGTGGCCGTTTTGGCCGACATGGTTTATGGAGCATAGATTTAAATGGCAAATACAGTGGCTCCTTTCTCTCTCCCCCTCCATTAGGTGCCCGGGTTAACTTACGTACACTTTCTATTAAATTTCTTTTTGGGCTGGTCAAAGGTAGACCATACGTGCCCATACTAGAAAATTTACAAGAAATTATTTCTTGCGGTATGATACTTAGAATTAATCTAAGATCAATTATTTAGGGAACATACCTACCGACTAACCGAACTAACATTTGAATTTCTCTCTCTTCCACTTTGGTAGGCAACTCCTCTTTTGGTGAGGAAATTTTGGGTACCGTGTGGGTACCACGTGGCCGAGCCGACATAGTGTCCGCTCGGCCCATCCGGACTATCAAAAAGTATATTAGACGGTCCAGATTCAAACCCTTTCTCTACTCTCATCTCACCACTCTCTCTTCTTTCTCTCTCCAAATCTGAACTGTCCAAAACTGAAATGGACTGTCCGAATACAACGAGCGGGCACCACCTGGTACTCATCCGGCACTGAAAAATTTCTCCTCTTTCGGTGTGTTGGATCCACCAGTGGTTTTGACATTAGAGAGAAAGAGAACAGACAAAATTTTAAGTGCACATTATCATAGCAGCAAGACTATCCCACCACTCAACATTCTATCGCTCAATATTTCATCATCTGTCTCAGTAATTAATTGTTTGGATTTAAAAAAAAATTTAAATCTTTCTCAGGGAAGAATTTTTTTAAAATCCAAACCATTCAAATTAAACACTGTTGGACTATAAAATTGAGAACGATAGGAGAGAGCGGTGAATGTTGAGCGGGGTAGACTTTCTGTTATCACAGAGACATGCATCCCCATTCATAGAAAACAAGTTTGTCAATAAAACCGCTATGATTGCCTTGCAAAAGTTTAGGCTATTCTCATTTGAGCAATGAATTTGATCAGTATATATGCAATATAATTAAGATGACTTTTTGTTATATATTGTGAAAGGAATCGCGTTGCTGATGTTTTTGACTAAAAAGAAAAAGGCTGTGGACAAAAGAAATTTTGTACTGTACAACGTAATTATTGTCACATATTTTTTTGCATAATATTTTGTTGTGTAATAGAGCGGGCTCAATGAGACCAACATCTGTTTTGCAATCACGTTGTCGATGTAAATCTTTGGTTTTTTATAATGTAAATAAGTTTGCCTTTGGTTTGAAAAACAGGGAAAAAAATAAATAAAATGAGACTCACTGCTCTAATCAGCTAACAAGTGATCAATGAAACCCTAAATCCTTTTCGGTTTCCCATGACATGTTTAACACAGTAACACACAAGTTACCTTAACGATTTAACTTGAAAAAGCTCCTTCACTTCCTACGTATCATGTGGGTTATCAAAATCACTCTTTCGAAACAAGTAATGTCATCTTATTTATCGGCACTTTAGATTGGTTACTTCTTTGATAACTCTAGTGTCTTGATTATGACTTAGTAGTCAACAAACGAAGCGAGCTGAGATTGGGATTAATGAGATTGTGAAGTACAATGGCAGTGCTAAGCGGCACATTTTTACGACTTTCCATAAAAAAAAAGTGAGTCTCATGAGTAACGATCAAGAGTACAGGCAAAATGGATTATATCTACGCAAGTGAATAGATGTTTATACATATGTCCCAAAAATGTTCTCAGGTCCATAGTTTAGGACCCTGAACTAAACAAATTAAAGGGTCTGGTTGATTTGAAAAAAAGAAGAAGAGGGTCCGATTTTGAAAAAAGAAGAAGATAAACATTGATCATCTAAAGCTTCATAGAGCTCCAGATTTCCGTTCTTTACTCCTCTAGATCGATTCAATTACAAACAAATTAACCTTGATTTGGTTTTGTAAATAGCAACATTTTATGTGATCGATATTCGAATATCCTAAGGGTAGCAGGGTCTTTCAAAACGTAAGCACATTAGTCCACCAGCAAACCTAAACACAATGACTACTAAATTAGCCAGAACTGCAAAAATTATGTGGAAGTGGAATCTAATTAACTGATCAAATTTATGATGAAGTAGATGCAATCAACATTACCATTGAATGTGGTAGGGGTTATGAACTACGTACGTACGCATCAGGGACGGATAAAACTATGTGTTGCTGCTTTAACAGTGACCAATTTGCAATTGTTTTGTTTGTTTAATAGAACGCATGCAAAAAAAAGTCACAATCAATTTGTTACTCGTGACGGCTGATATGCTTATATATGAATAAATAGATGTTTTTATGTTATGTAACAAAGGTGGAGATCTTGGCCTGGCAAGCTATCCAATGTAAAATTGCTACCAGACCTGATCGAGCTGTTGAGAAGGAATATATTGAGAGAGAATTTTCTAAGAGCTATGTCCATTTCCCTATTTGGAGCCTGCTCAGATTCAGTTGCATTGTCAATTTGCACGGAGAATATATGGTCTGCCATCATGCAATGCTGGGAATTTAATTGGGCATATATGCCCTCCACCGGTTAAACGTTTTTACCCCGTCCAGAGATTCCTTTTTTGTGTTACATTGGATAGCCTTCACTTCTAGTTTGTCTTAACTGTTGTGTTTCTGTCTCTTTGAGTTCGAATGAGTTGAACTAATGAGTTGGCATAGTGGTCAAGATTACTCCCTCGCAGTATCTTAGGTTTGAAGCTCTCAAGTGCTATTAATTGATCATTTGGAGTCTGTTCGTCCATACAGAATTTTGTTCTATCTTTAATCGGAACCCTTGCAATTGCAAGTAACATTGAGATAACCCCAAGGGGTTTGATCAAGTGGTTGTGAGAAAACAATAAATGCTTCTTTATGACGTCACCGGTACTATTCCCACGGAAGTCAAATATTTCAAATCTTGGAGCTACTGAGAATTATCCCCGGTCGTTACTTTCATGGCTTCAGAATTAGTCGAGTTGCATATAAACTGGTCTGGACATCCTCTTATCAAAGAAAGAAAAGAAATGAATATTTAGATTGATTTTTCAAAATTAGTCGAGATGTACGTAAGCTATACGGCGACAATATAAGGTGGTTGCATGTAACAATTTCGTGAGGTTTTTGTTTTTTCATTCGAGACCCAAAAAGAATGGGCCGGTGGAAAATCGGCACCCGTCTACTATATATTGGGCTTTTGATTGATCTTTATCTTTGGGTCCAAGCTTCTAAACACAGAACCGGTCCGTCTCGATGTCGGGCCGGCCTTCAATAGGATTATTTTCCCGAACCGGCCCTTTAAATTAGAACACGCGTATAGAGACTACTAGACTAGTAGTAACACTTTTCTCTCATATCATATCTCCGGCTCTCGATATTTCTCTCGTTGTGAAAAGAACACAGCCTAGGAAACCCTAGAAGAACATGTCGGGTACTTACGGCCACGAAGGCGACGGATCCGCCGGCGGAGGCTACGGTGGTAGCGGCGGCGGGAACTACGGAGGCGGTGGAGGTTACGGAGGAAGAGGCGGTGGGGGTTACGGAGGCAGCGGCGGCGGCGCAGAGTATGGAGGTAGCGGCGGCGGCGGCGGCTACGGAGGTAGTGGTGGCGGAGGAGGAGGATATGGAGCCGGAGGCGGCGGCGGTGGAGGTTATGGTGGAGGCGGCGGCGGTAGTCGAGGCGGCGGCGGTGGATATGGCGGTAATTCACAGAATCGAGGTGCTTTTTTTTCCCCCTATATTTATTATTTACAGGTTTTAAATAGAGATTCTTAGGTTTGGGGTTTTAATAGAACTTTTCCCCCGTGTGTGAAATTTCTTTGCTTTTTTGGTTTGTTTGTCGGATTGCAGGGGGTGGAGGGTATCAAGGAGGAGATCGCGGCAGTGGCGGTCGAGGTGGTGGCCGTGGCGGCGGAAGTGGAAGGGATGGTGACTGGCGTTGCCCCAATCCCGGGTACTTCACTCCTCTTTTGGGTGTTCAATTCTAATCGACTCATTGACTAACGATTTTCCTGTTGGATCTGTCTATTTGTTGAGTTAGTTTCAGTCTATGAACACTTTTATGCTTAGGGTTTGTTTATTTTGGTTGAAAGACTTCTCGAAATAATTGAGCTACGTTTTCCTAACTAGTTCTTGACCTGGCCAGCAGTGTTGATAAAGCCTTGAAAAGTTCCTCTTTTTTCGATGTGTTTGAAACTCGTTGAAAGCAATAGAAAGGAATGGAAAGGACTGAAGAAGAAGTTCAATAAAAAGTTTGCTATGTTTCTTTGTTTGGATTTACAAAGAATATCAAAAGAATGAGTAGTTAATTAAAAAAGAAATAGAGAAGGAATGGAGAATCAGTAAACAATCATTTTTGGAAGTTGAAAGAAAATATCTTCTACTTGGCTTCTCTAAAAATTTTCCTTTTCCTCTTAAAATAAGAATCAATATAAAGGAAGTAAAATTATTATTTTCCCTCTTCTCTTTCGTTCCCTTTGCTTCAATTTTGGTTGTTTGTTGCTGGTACTTTCATTATTGTATCACTGAAACTGGTAACTTTGATTAAGCTGTGGGAATCTGAACTTTGCAAGAAGAGGTGAGTGCAACAAATGTGGTGCACTTGCTCCTTCTGGTGCCGGAGATCATGGTGGGAGTGCTGGTGGTACTTACAGAGGGGGAAGCGGTGGGGGACAAGGCGGTAGAGGCAGTGGTTATGATGGTGGAAGTGGTGGAGGTAGCAGAGGTGGTTCTTATGGCAATAATCAAGGGAGAGATGATGGTGGGTATGGGCAGGTCCCTCCAGTTGCGCCCCCCTCTTATGGTGGTCCGGGTGGCAATTACCCACCACCTAGCGATAATTATGGGAATCCTAGTTATGGAACGGATGCAGTTCCTCCACCTACGAGCTATACTGGTGGACCTAATTCGTATCCCCCATCATATGGTGCTCCTGGTGGTTATGGCGGCGATGCTATGGGTGGTGCCCGCAATGGTGGACGTGGTGGCAGATCAGGTGGATATGACGGTGGCAGGTCAGGTGGATATGATGGTGGCAGGTCAGGTGGATATGATGGTGGGTACAGTGGTAATCCAAGAAATGCTGGAGGTGGATATGGCGCTGTTCCTGCCGAGGCTCCTTCTGGGGAGGTGAAGCAATGTGATGCGAATTGCGGGGATTCTTGTGACAATGCGAGAATTTACATCTCAAATCTACCACCAGATGTTACTGTTGATGAATTGCAAGAACTTTTTGGAGGCATTGGACAAGTAATAAACTATTTTCTCTCTTTTAGCCTTTCTACATTGAATACATGTAAGATAGTTTGCAATGACCCATGGATTAAATGTGATTGTTACGAACTTGCATCTTCTCGTCTGCGAATTCATATAATACTGTTTTGCCTCCAATGCATTTCTCTGCATTCTCTATTTGACATTTTGTTCTGATATTTTGAATGGTTGATGTATCATATTGTATAACGTCCTCTCCCTCCCTCTCTCTCTCTCTCTCTCTCTCTCTCTCTCTCTGTTTTTGTATTTTTGGAGTGGAGTGGATAAAAGTGGGTAGTTTGATTCCAATACCGAATCAAAATGCCTGTGTTTACTTGTTTCTAAATGCTCATGCTGTATTTTTTAATTTAGGTTGGAAGAATTAAGCAAAAGAGAGGCTATAAGGACCAGTGGCCCTGGAATATTAAAATCTACACGGATGAGCAAGGAAAAAACAAAGGAGATGCTGCTTTGGCATATGAAGATCCATCTGCAGCACATTGTGCTGGCGGTTTCTATAATGGTATTTTCTTAAGTAGTTTTTTGAACTTACACCTGTTGTTAAATTGATTACTTATCTTTGAATCTCCTGATCAGGTCATGACATGAGGGGTTATAAGATAAGTGTTGTGATGGCTGAGAAGTCAGCTCCTAGGCCCCCTCCTGCATTTGGCTCAGGGTAAACCCTCTTACCTCTATCATATAATGTTTCAACTCTTTTGTTTATTGCTTTTGAGATATTATGGAGTTCTATTTTGGCTGTAGTAAACTGCTAAATGCCAAGAGGGATGGGATATTTGCAATCATGTTTTATTTCTTTTGTTGATCCCAATGTGGACAATGATCTAGACTCTAGTAATGTTCCTGGGTTTTGCTGATCTTGGCATTCTGGTAGTTTGTCTTAGGTTGTATTCATCCTCTCCATCCCATTTGGTAACAAATTTGTTCTAGTCTAGTTGGCTAGTGATTGGAAAACTTTTTTGCAACTTGGTACATATAGTGTAAGCTCAGCGCCTTTTTCAATATTTAAGTCCTGAGTTTTTGATTGTTTGGTTGTTCTATTTCCAAATTTAATTGTGCTTAAGATCTCACGTGCTTTCATTCTTAGTGATAATGTACTTCTTTGGGATTTTGTATTGTGAGTTGGGCTGCAAATGAGCTGAGCCCAGTTGAGCTTTCGGGTGTCAGGCTCGGCTAGCTGAAAATGAGGTCTCAGCTCGAGCTCGGTTCAAGCTTGAAATGAGCTGGTTTTTGGCTCGGTCTCGAATCAAAAAATTATCAAACAGCTCGAACTCTGCTAGCTCTAGCTCAGAGGTATTGACCAACTTCACATGTTAAGAGACATAGGTGAGGAGAACAGGTAGGGCTCCTTTTAATAACAGAATCTGGCTTAACCAGATGTGTTGAGCAGCTGATGTGGGACTAAAGAAGAAGAGTGAGCCTTTTGCTGGTTTTCCACTTGGACAAAAAACCTCTTGTCCCACATCAAAAATGTAGAAGTTCAAAGGGCATCCATTGTTCTGTATTCCATCATGGTGACTCGTGGCTCCCTTAGTGACCAAAAAAGTCAAAAGTCTTGAAGGTTATTATTACAAGCTAATGGGAGCAGTTGGTAGTAATAAACTTGGCTTGCGAGCCGAGCCTCGACTGACTCGGGCTCGTATTGGAAACGAGCAATTAGCTCGAGCTTGTTTATTTACGTCAAGAGCCGAGCTTGAACGAGCTCTTATTGAGCCAAGTCTCAAGCGACTCGCTAGATGCTCGGTTCATTTGCAGCCCTAATTGTGAGGCAACTATAGTCTAACATCCAATCTAGTGTGTTAGGATACCGTTGTGCATGAATATCATTGCTGTACGCCTGTACATATTCCATTTTTTGACGAAATGAATTTTTGTTGCTGTTAATCTATCGTAAGAAAGGACTAGTGATTCATACTTCTATAGCCTGTAATGCCTCATATGTTTCAGTTTGTTATGATTTCTTGAAGAGAATATGCAGAAGTGGACTTGAATGATTTCATATCCAAGTGTTGTCCAAATGCTAGTAACTTATGAACTCATAGATTTGAGGGTTTTCTAACTTGTGTAGTGATATGAAGTGTTACTTACAGATGGTATGTTTTTTGCCTATACCGGGTTTTTGCACCTCAAAGTAGTTTGTACCTGTAATTCAGAATCCGAGTAAAACATAATTTTCTCAACAGAAATTGAATGTGGGTGCTTCCCGGAGGGAAATCGAGGTAGGTCAAGGATACGATAGTTACAAATTAATCGTCATCTAACTATCATACCGTTGTCCGTACATTTCTGATATGTGTAGAAATTTCCATTCTAAACTGCTGTGAAGGGCGTCAATTCATGTCTAATTTTGTGAAAAGTGAATTTGAAGTTCATTGGGAGATCACTTGATTTGGTGGTAATCTATCATTGAGAATATTTGCCTAGTCTTATGAGCAGAAGCCTGGTGGTAATTGTTGTACTAGCTGTGCCATTATACAACTGGGATTGTTTATCGATGCACTTTTGTAAGGCATTTTATTTGCGCATTTGCCTTGCTGTGGATGAGATAATGATTTGCCTTTCTTGTTGAGGAAAGAATGAATTGTTTCCAACTTGAGTTGATGGCATCAAAGCGTAAAGGAAGTTATATTTTCCAAATGAAAACTAGAAAAGACAAATCCTTCTACTTAATAGTTTTCTCTTGATTGCTTTTTCATACCACAGGGGTGGTGGTAGAGGTCGAGGTGGAGGTGGATATGGGGGTGGTGGAGACAGACGCAGAGACAATAACAGAGATGGCGGAGGTTCTGGTCCAGATAGAAATTATCATGGTGGAAACCGCTCTCGCCCATACTGAAGTTCAGAGGAGCAATTTATGTACTAAAAATTGTGGTTGAAATGCTTTATTATATTCTGTTCGCGGGGTTTGTTCTGATACTGGAGACAAAGAGGTAGGTTGTCCATTTACTCTGAGCAATGCCCCCTTTTTGCTTGTTTAATCTTTTGCTGGATGCTGGGGTTTCTATTTTTAAGTTTTGGATTGATTTAAACTGTGTCAATGTTTTTATAGAGGCAAGTGGATGTTCTCCAAATTGCTGCTAACTGCTAAGGTAGGTTGACATTTTCAGGTGAGTGTTGCTGCATCTAAATTGCATATCTATGCTCGTTGGGACTCTCAGCAGCACATTTGTTTATTTATGGCCCACAAACTTGCATCTTCTCCCTGTGGGGTTGGTGAAAAAGAAATCATGCTTCAACGTACTGCTTATCACTTCATTCCAAAACCACCGGGGGATGATGAATACTAACTTTTCTGATTTCTAGACTTGTAGTTTATGGCGTATCATAGTTTCTTTCTTGTCGCAAGATGTATTCTGCATCTAAGCTATTGTATCTGATGTGGCTCTTGCCTATTCTCCTCTTTACCTTGGCTCCTTTCTGAGAATTAGAAACTTGTAACCATGGGTGGTTCAAAAGAATTACAGCGAGGTGAACTTATTGTCCGACGGGTTTGTTTGATTTGGTGAAGGATGGTGTGTCGGTAAATTTAGGGAATTTAGAGGAGGGGTTTTCTTTACTTTTCCCTACTGTTTATTTAGGCGTTGAAAGTACATATTGGCCCTTATGTGCTTGTGCTCTGAGGTGTTTTAGCCAACTTGTGATCTTAAGCTCTTGCTTCAATCCTTCTCTTCCAAAGGGGGGTGTGTAATGACTTCCCCAATTTCTTATGCTTTTCTTCTGAAGCCATCACAAAGGTGCTGCCACTTTGGATGGGATTCCTTTCCTTCATCTTTAGTTTCTATTGCCATTTTTTAGCGGACTATTTTGTATTAAGATGGTTATTTGTGGTGGGTGGTCGACTTGGTAAACCGTCCCCGTTCGTAGAGCTTTTTATGTTTAATACATAATTATTATGAGTTACCACTTGCACATTTATCTCGAGACAAGTAATTTCTTAGGGATTGTGATTCTCACCCCTCTCAAGGTCGACTTGTTTCTATGATGGCTTTGGATTGCCTTATAGGATGTTTTAGCAACTTTCCAGCTATGGCAATGCCTGTAGTTTTGTGCGGCAAAATTTATTTTCTAAGCCTGTAGTTTTGTGCGGCAACTTTCCAGCTATGGCAATTGATAATGGTTGGTTAATGTTCTTAATGTGATATTTGTTGTGGGTCTTTTATGAATGTTATCACCATAATGGATTCCTCTATTTTTACTTGATAATTAAACAAAATTGATTGTTGTAGTCATGTATTTGTTTCGTTGTAATGTGTGAACATCTGGAAAATAGGAGAAAGTCATTAGCTTCTATCGAAGGTTTTCCTGTTTCTTTCAATATCATTTTCAATCATCAATAAGGGAGGGCAAAAATTTGCGGTTCGAAATTGATATTTTTATTTTCGATTTGCTGATAAGGTTAATATCATTACAATGGATATTTTTGTAGATTTGCTATTGATCAATACGAGTTGCGCATCAATCAGTGTTGGAGTTGTACTGCTTCCAGTGCTTAGATGCCCACCAACAGACTGCAACCTCATCACTGGTTCACAATGGACCTTGAAATTTATCTTTTGCTGCGAATGATTTGTGCTTGAGATGTTAGAACACTTCCCAAAAGAAAGGGATCCAAACCTATGCTACATTTTTTTGCTCTCCCGACGGGTTTGTAGTGCCCAAAGTTTCTTCGTTCTATTGTTGGCTGCCTCTACGTACAGCTCTATAATAGCTCGGAGAGGAGTCGTGCATTTCGTAACCCTTCAAAAGAAGCAAAATGAATAAGATGCGTGGAGTACCAAATCTCACATGTAGCATATGGAGGTTGTAACTTTGCAAATAAAATGTCGAATTGCACGTTTCCAAGTAGGACAAGGGTCTTTGCTTAATGTGCATAAAATTCATATTGATAATGTTGATATTTGGGACGAGCGTGGAAATGGAAAGTTTGTGTCGTTTTGTGGTACTCCCTCCGTCCCTTTTTTATAGTCTAGTATTCCATTTTGGGTTGTCCCTTAATAAGTGTCCATTTTGTAAAGTTAGTGGATAAAAGTTGGTGAATTGTCTATTTTGTCCATAAAAGTAGATTTCATTTTGAAAAGTAAGTGAGTAAAAATGTAATGATGATGGGTAAGTAGAAAAAGTTGAGGAAAAAGTTGATGTGAAAGGTATAATGATGATGCCTTTTTAATAAGTTGGAGTTACGAAGCAGGACATTTAAAAAGGGACGGAGGGAGTAATAATTTTCTGCCCAATAGACAGTCGTTATCAATCTATCTAATAAAACACAATGGTGTAGGCCCCATACAAACACAAACACATCTAATGGTTGAGGTTTATTTGATCCAAGGGTTGTGGTGCATTCTTTCAACTCTATTGAAGTGTCCATCTTTTTTCCCTAAATTGCAAAAATGCCATGTCTCTCCCTTTCAAGTTTCAAATTACGTTTCAAAAAACCCCTCTCCGACAGACGCTTCTCTCTCTCTCTCTCTCTCTCTCTCTCGCTCTCTCTCACTGCGGTTTCTCCCCTTCCGCCTCCTCTCTTCTTCTCCTCTCCTCCCCTCCCCCACACTCTCGATCGTCCCTCTCCCACACCGACCCTAGCCACTCCGACACACCACCACCACGACGGCACCTCTTAGCACCACCACAGCACCTCACCAGCGGCACCACCACCACCAGGGTTTTCTCAAGTAAGCCCTCTTGAAATTTCCTGCATGCCAGGGTTGCTATTTTTATTCTGAAAAAGGGATTGTTTACAAACTATTTTCAACGCACAATGTCAAAATTTATCAAAAGAAAAGAGTGGTTGTTTTTGTCCGGAATTGATTTTTCTGAAAAGTAAAACCGTTGGTCTTGACTTTACACAATGATAATCACACTTATAAATGGCACGAGTTACTATTTTTTGTCTGAAAATGGGATTTGATGCACGTTGTCAAGGGATCCATTGCTCTGAGTTTGTGCGCGTACGAAGTGTTTGATGAAATGTCTGTGAGAAATGTAGTGTTCGATTAAGGATTGTGCTACACGACTGAAATTGTTGTTTTGTTGCTTTGTGCTACACTGGGATGTAACAATTTCAACAGGGCAAAGCATGTGCAACCTTCCGGGGGAGTAGAAATGTAGTGTTCGACTTAAGTAATGTAGCCACACACACACACAAAAAAAAACACTTCCGGGGGGAGTAGAAAATGGGATTTCTTTGTGGCAATTGCATTGGAGATTTGTAAAACTTTATTGACTTCCTGCGAAGTTCTTTGTCAACAGCGAATCTGTGAGGGGAAAACCTTAAACCCTCATAATGTGAGATTGTAATAACCGGCGAAATCCGGGTGGATATGGGGAGAGAAAGAGTAAGTGCCATTGTTAAAGTCCTTAACCGATGGCCGGGACTTCCACCGGTCATCGGATACATCGAATTCGAAGTAATCACCGCCTACACAGTTAGGCTTCCCTGTCTCATCCAAGGCTTGGAAAACAAACTCATAGATATCCCCAGTGGATAACTCAATCTGGGATTCACTATCCAAACCTGGAATTGAAATATTCGCTGTTTTTGAATAATTGCATGCTACCCCACTTCGGGATAGCCATCCGGATAGGAGATTTGAGGTGTAGTTTGGGTCTAAAATCACACAAGGTAGGAACTTTTCTGGGGTCATTTTGTGTGAGGTTAGTAGGGATGGTGGAATTTTTTTGGTAGGTTCAGATTACTAATATTAGGGTGAATAGAACCAATAATGGGACTAAAAGAATCCAGGGTTTGGTTTAGATTCGGGATAGTTTGGTTCAGATTCGGGATATAACGATGAACAGAATCAACATTAGGAGCAAAATAATCCTGGGTTTGGGATTTGTTACCAATCTTGAAAACAATTTGGCAATTACTAGCACTTCCGGGGGAGCGGGTTCTTATGTGGACACTTTCGGAGAAAGATTTTGGTCCCATCAACACTTTTGTCTTCAAACTTCACGGTGCGTAACAATTTCCCTTTCGGAACAAAAAATTGGTCTAACGTCCAACAATAGGGGTCCTTTGGCCCTTTTAGCCTAGGTTATTTTTTAACTACGTTTAGGGTCCATTTATTTACAAGTTTTACTGTCAACAGTCCATGAATGGACAAAAATAACCCGGAGAAATACAATAGTTGTACAGTTCAGGCTCCATTTGGAACCTATGGAAAGAAAAAGAAAGGAAAATGAGAGAAAAATAGGAGGGAACATTTACTATTCATTACACTTGAAATCTTGACTTTCACTAAGGGTTGAAATTAGTTTTAATACTCACGGACAAACACTCGATCACGATTCACGGTAGAAAGTTAGTTTTTTTCTCATTTTTTGTTGGAGCTCTAAGATTAGAAGCGTTATGGTAGGAAATAGTGGCTTCTGGGGTTTAACCTTTCAAAATCACTTTGGTTTCGCAATACTGCTATACAATCGTTCTTGATGTTAATTCATTTTTTCTCTTTCCAGGTAATTGTATGGGATAAGGGCAAGAGTATAATCACCCTCTAATATTTTCATCGTCATCAAGATTGGAAGCTTGCTTAGCGAGTGGTACGCAATTTTGAGCTTTCTTTATTTCTCTGCTTCTGACCAAACAGCTCTTTCTCCAATAACACTCCAATATGGTATAAAATTAATTTGTAGGGGGAACTAGTTAGTTTTAGGGGACTTTGCAAGTGTGGGATTCATAGACGGTTTTTTTTTTTGGTCAATTGGCAAACACGGATAGGATATTATGATGCACAGACACGGATACAGATGCGGACACGGGAATTCTAATTTAAAAATGGGGACACAGACACGGCGGGGGACACGCCGCTAGCGACCATCTTAGGTTAGTGTTGCATGGGGACTAAGTTTGCTTTGAAACACAAAAATTATTAGCAAGATTCTTTTTCCTTGATGGTTTTAACGCTATTATAGTTTTCTTGGCCTAAGTTGGTAAGGAAGATTGGTGAATTCTATTTATTTCGGTGGGTTGCTTATGGGGTGGTTTGGTGGGTTTTTTTTTTCTTATAATTTTTTGGTCTTCTATTTTCAGGTTTTGACATCCATGGCAATGCGTGTTTGGAAACGTAGCTCTACAATGATTCCCTCCTTAAGGTGATTTCTATCTACGTTTGCCAAGTTCCAAGGATATGAACATTCCATTCCTCCAGTTCCACAGCTAAATTTACCATTGGTTGAGCCGCATGTTATGAATTTAGGTTGGCTTCTTTGTGTAACTAATGTGTAAAAACATGCAGTTATGCCAACGTCTTTAATGTGAAATTAACATTTGTTCTTTCGTAAAATGGTGTAATATTTTATTCAGTCATGTAATTTCTTTCTTTTTACAACAAGGCATACGATTTCAATTTATCCATAGGTAGTTGAATTGTATTAGTTGGGGTCTAAATTGGTAGATGGGTTGGTTTAGTTATAGTTACAATCGATATGTTGAGTTCTCAAACAGTTCTCTTTCGCGCCACTAAGAAGTGGAACAAATACAATACACTAATTTCAATCGCGATGCGTAGTGCCGTAGGTACGGGTAAGCGCTAGTCTATCTGTATTCTATAAGAATGTAACGAACCCCTAAAAGCCTCTAATCCCACAACGTAAGTATTCATCCCAATTAGCCATACAACGTAAGTATTCATTCCATCCACTTTTTTTTGCTTTTATTTTCATCATTTCAATGCGTGAATTACCCTTATTACCATTTTACTATGATATCTATATACATATATACATTTATTGTTTCCTAAATTAAGGGGATTGGGATGAATATCAATTTCTCCAATTAAATGAGATATCATAGAAGGATTTCAAGATTTTAAATGTTCAAATTATTTTAAACGATGTCTAAGCCGATTTCATAGTAAATAAGCATTTACAACGTGAAATATTTTGAACATAGACAAACAATTAATTAACCATTAAATGATAGGAACATAGACAAACATGTTTTATGGTAAATAAAGTAAATATGGAGTAATTTTCAATTAATTAATAGAATAAAACTAAACTATACCAAAATAGCACGGAAAACCCAGATCGGGAAAAAGTTAATTGTGACAGATCATAAACCATCCGCAGATCCGGACCATTGAAATCACGATCCAACGGCTGAGACACGAGATCCGCATAAAACGCTCCGTTCGGGATCCCTTACCTGATCCAACCTATATATATACAGTGAGTTTCCATCAAGGGATTCCTTAACTTGTTAAGAACCTCATGAGTTTGACATTATTTCCAATCAAATTTTGATGATCCGAACCGTTCAATTTATTTAAAACGTGATTTTAAGGGTAACTGTGAGAAATCGGCAAAAAATATGATCTGAAAGGGCTTGATCTGAACAGTTTTTTTTTTGTAAAAATGCTATAAATACATTTTTATGAAAAATTGTTCGGATCAATCCCTTTCAGGTCATTTTTTTTGCTAGTTTCTTGTGTGAACTTTTAAAATCACGTTCTGATTATATTGAGAGATTCGGATCATCAAAATTTGATTGGAAAATGGGAGGTTCTTAACTTAACTCAAGGGGACTGTGTGTATATATATATATACACATACATACATATACACATACACCCACACACATCTAATGTAATATAAGGGCACTATTGGAATTATTAAAAAGTAAGGATGGAAACAAAACATAAATGTTCAAATTGATTGGGATAAAAACTTAAGTCGAGAATGGCTTGAGGATGAATCTTTAAGTATCCATTTTTCTTATTGTTAAGATTTCAGAAAGAGAGAACGTCGGGAGGGGGGAATTTGATTTTTGAGAGAGAGAGAGAGAGATATTCATGGGTAGTGGGAGTTTAGTTTTCTTATTTATAGAAGATACAAATGAAAAATACAATTTTTTCTTTTTATTTGGTTACTATTTTGAGTGGGTAAATTGAGATTTTATTGAAAAAAGGACAAACAGAAGATCTATGGCGGCGCATACCCCTGAACAATCAGTCAAGCACAGACCGTGAGAAAGAAACAGAGAATAATTAAGAATCATGAAAGCTATACAATTTCAAAGATCCTAAAAGATATATTCCAGGCTAAGCTCAATAGCTTATTTTCATATGACTTTCTAAGTTTCCTCCAAGAACTAACATAAGCACGAACATCCGAAGAAATCTCTCTTATGACTTGATTAACATAAGCCCTTATTTGGTTACTTTGTTTATATTTTCATAATTTGTACTACTAATTAATTGAGTAAATTTTATTCACGCATCAAATTTTCGATTCACAATAAGAGGCATCCCGACAATTATATACCTGCTAATCCGATGTCCACCCCGCCTCATATTGTGCCGGAATGGTATTTCCTACCTCATTCCCTATTATGAGTGAGCGGCCCCTATTAGGCTAGTGAGATTTAGTTGTTTTCATCGAGGAACGAGACTTGGTATTCTCAAACGGCGAAGCCTTAGCAGCATTCCCACCCGGAAAAAGAAAAAATCTCAATCACTTGCCCTATTGTCCGGAAACTCATAACCCAGTCCTCTACTAGCTTCTTTCCTCCTTTCAGATTAGATGAGGGGATGATATATGTTTTTCCCGTGCATAGAGGGAACAACACTAGTTTGATTTAAAAGAAAGATAGTGCATACTGTTACTAACCAAATAAATGAAAGTGTGGATTTGGTATTCACCCTCACATGATAAAGTCCTACATTACCTCTCTCTCTCTCTCTCAAACACTATTGCAAACTTAACACAACCCTGTTCTCTCCTTCTCATCTTGTACAACCTTCTAATGTCACCTACTTACTCCTTTTAATCACCCCCACTTCTCAATCCCCCCACCGTCACCCCCATCTCTTTCCCACTTGCACAACTTCAGTGCCGAATTTTCATCAGCATTAGAGATTTTGAATCCAAAAATAAAGATAATGAGGGTAGCATTGTCGTTGGTCAAAAATGGAAGGTTAATATGGTGTTAGTCTGGATTTTTGCTTTGCTCTGAACATTTTTTAATTGGACATAATTTCTGTGAATCGGGCTGTGGCAGTGGGAGATAGATGGTGAGAGAAAATGGATTCGTAAGAAGAGAGGTTGGGGAAAAGGGCAAAATCGTCAAATTGAAGGTGTATCTCCACCACCACCGAAATGGAGGCATAGGAAGAGAAGCTGGGAAAAAGGGAGGGAGATAGAGAGGAGGAGGATGAAAGATAGTAGGCAGTGATGGGTGTGGCATGGCGAGAGATACACTTGCGATTGTTGATTTTGACCAATTTTCCATGTGTGAGGCATGGCAACAATTATATTTCCGTTTCCCATGCCACTACCGGTGGTTGCTAGGAGATTCTGCTGTGGTGGCAGGGCAGCAGCGATGGTGCCGAATTGATGGATCTTTGACAAGGTTGGCAGTGGTGGTGAAGTTATCAAAGAGCAGTTGTGATTTTGAGATGATGGGTGAAGTTTTCCACCAAGTATGTCCAACCGATAATGAAGTAGAAATGTTGGATCTTCGATAACTAAGAGGGTATGCTCCTTGCGGATCAAAAAAAAAAAAAAAGAGGGTATGCTCCTTCAGGTTTTAAAAAAGAAGAGGTGGTTCTCTACTCTCCAGTCACGAGATCCAAGCTCCGCATACAAAAATCATTCACATGACTAGATTCTACGGGTAACATGAAGGCTGCCCAATCTCTTCAAAGCGGTTCATGGAAGAAGCACAAAAGAAAAGTACTTCAACAGCGAAAATATGTAGGCCATGTTTGATGCAGGGCGTAGGGAGGGGATTTGGGTTACGAATCCTGTAGATCCATTAACCCGCTGTTTGGTTGCATTTTTTGGGGGATATTAGTTCCCCGCACTCTGAATCTCCCAAACTGGGAGGTTGGCAAACACACTGAGTCGCCTGATGTGCCCGGAAAAGCTCACACTAAGCCGTCAATTTTGGAGGTAGGAGCCGACCTGGACCAGGGGAGGGCAAGACCCAGGCCCCCTCCCATACTTTGCTCCTCAGGTGGAGGGCTGGGACCATTTCATGGTCCCATAAACCGACTTTGTTCCCGGGAAAGGAATCTCCGTACACCACAACCACGCTCATGAATCATTGTCTCCTGAATTTCTGCACCGTGGCAAATGACGGCCCACAACCATGGGTGACCTCTTATGATGTGAGCAAAGGTATATAAGGCTAACGGAAATTGCTGCGTAGACACCAACCCTGGTGTCTTTGAGGCCTTCTCTCAGGAACCTTAGAGAACCTCGAGCTGGGATCTACCAAACCAGATTTGGACGTCATCAGTGTCTTTCATAGTCCAATCTGCCCGGACTCCTCCGACTAAACACATTATACAGTAATCCTCTCCCACTCCTCAACAAAACAAGCACGGATATAACCATACTGACACAATCTCTTATTTCAACCAAACAACCAACTTCACTATTACTCCCTCACTACCAATCCCAATCCCCTCTTCACTATCAATCCCCTTCAAACCTATAACCAAATCAAACCAGGCCGTAGTGATCGAATTCATTTTAGAACCTCTCAGTGATGGCCCTGATACTTATCCTCAAATTCTTTTAGTATCTTTCTCGTTATGGTCGTGTTTGGTCGTTGTTCCAAGGAATTGAGGTTAACATTTTCGTGGAGCTTCGAGCCAGTGAAGCCTGTGGAAAATCCTTAGGCTTGCAAGTTATTGCTTCTCTGCTTATGGCAATTACAAGGTTTAATGAGGTGGTTAAGACTTTTAAGTCAATGTGTTACAGTCCTCGCTTCCTAACAGCTGCAATAAACCTAATAGGCTGAATAGCAAGATGCATTATAGTTGCATGGGATACTCATGAATCATAAGCCAATCTTCTGATAATTGTGAACACATCAAAACGAAGATGACCATTTCTACTTATCCAAATCCATGGCATAAATGAAAAGCTTTGACTTGAAATTAGGTGATTAATTGACCACAGTTTTCAGTATCACATTTCATGTCCTGAGACAAAAACTTTATATTAGGCTTCTACTACAAAGTACAAAGTAAGATAGGTACCTGCATCTACACTTCCAAACAAAGAAAAGGCATGGAGGGAAACAAGCAACAATCTCCTCCACCAAACAGCATCCAAGCAAATGGGAATTCATGTTCTTTTAATTCAAATGAGAGCCTTTATCTATGTTCATGGGCCTGTTGAACGACATAAAAACCATGAGGCGCCGTTGCAGAACCATGTTGAGGAGCAGCAGCACTTCCTTGAACCTGTAACAGAGAAAACACAGTAATAAGACATTTTCTACAAATTGTTCCCTTGCTGGGAGGCTATGGGGTGCTTCAAAATTAGTCAGACATAAGTGCTCCATCTATTTCTGGTATTCCTCCTATGAATATTTCATTCACGAATTCACGTACTAACAGACTCATCAACGACTAAGAGCGAGCTTTCTCTACTACTAATATCTTGCCCCAACAATATGTTCACTTAAACTAAGCAAAAAGAAGTATACGATGATGAACTGAATGAATTTCCTGTTCTTTGATTTTTTTCAAAAGAGAAAATAGAAGGCATAGAAATTCCACTCAAGTTGAAAGCACCAAAAACCAAGCATGGGCAACCAAGGCAATCAGAAAACCTATATAATGAATGCCAGATTTACAGTCCTTATATAGTTTTTAAATGAAAAGCCTATAAACTAACAGAGGATGTGGTCCTGATATAGCAGATTGGCCATGCAAGGCTTTAACAGCAGTACCACAGGAAAGCAAATTGTAACAAGTTTGGTGACTGGGTTCGTCTGGTCATTACAAGATGATATGTCAAACTGATTACGATCCACATCTCCTCCAGTGAATCATGTCCGAAAGTCCGTGGAGTCGTAAGTAGACAAGGAAATACATGTCAACCCAATTCAATAGCATCACAGAATGTCCATAATGACAGGATAAAAGAATCCTAAAGGCAGAATATGAAACTTGGGCACCAGATGAGAAGGCAGTTGTTCACATCACGCAATTAATAAGCATTCTCATTCTAACTGTTGGTCCACCGTCTATCCCTCAAAACCAAAGTAAATGATGTTTAGTCTTCGATTCTTAGTTCTCCCAGAACTCTACTACCGCTCGCTACTTACACTTTACTCATTCTCTAGGAGTCCAGCAGCTTGAAATTCAAAATCCAAGAAAAAATCCATTCCTTTACTTCAATAAGCCCAAACAATGGTAAAGTAAATATTCAGATACTAAATCCCCAAGCTTTCCCCGTACTCAACCTACTGTGAACCCCAATTGGAGGCAACAAAATTCTTCTAAGTTTCTTAGCTCATCCAACATAACAACATTGACATCTCATAATAAGCACTGGATTCAGGTAATGAAATTGGAATACATTAATCAGCACTTACCTGATGCATAGCATAAGGATCCATGTACAAATTACCACCATACACCATTTCATGGTTTCCATATCCTGAAGCATATCCAGGACCTGCATACAGGAGTTTCTATTATTGGATAGGCTACAACACTTGGACTCAGTTAATTATGAATATTGCATCAAAACAAGCATAGCTAGAAGACAACAAACAAGATGTTTGCGATAAATTACTTGGAGTTGCTGCAGCAGCCGCAGCTGCTCTTGCTCTCTTCTCTGCATTATCAAGTTCGGCCCGTAGTTTCTCAATTTCTCGAGCCATGGAGATCATCTGTTTCTCCATTGCCTGACTTTGTTCAAGATTACTAGCATGTGCCTTTTTTTCATATTCAATGGCAGCCCTGTTCGTATTCACCATCAGAGAAGGGCAAAATTAAGATATTGGCAGCAAACAAATAGATCACATAAGAAAGCCTAAGTGATAGTAGATAAATGCAATATGCAATGCATATAGGATGCTAATGCAACACTAATTGTGATGAGGCAGTAAACAACATATGATATACCCAATCCAATCACTGGGAGACAATACACAAAGTAATGCATTTAGCCTGTGAATACAGGATGAATTTCCTAAGATGTACGAAGTCTGTTCCAAAAATAACAACAAACGGTTAATCTACCTATGAGATTGAGCCATTACAACTTGAATCAAATATACAACGGGATGGAACCATTCGGACTACATTAACACCTCTGCTGGCAACCTAAAAAATGGCGAACCGTAAATTTCTCCAATGACTTTGCCTTGTAGATGGAATTTCGCCTTATAGGCCACAGATAATTATACTTGAACAAGTCAATTTCCAGAGAAAAATCAAACGATCTGAGACCATGAGCATGTAATCAGTTTCATCGACAAATAAGGCAACTTGAACACATTTTTTTGGATCTCAATATCTCATCAAATTCTCAAGTAACAACCCGCTACTCTACTCTGCAACAACCCACTACTCAACTCTGCTTGTTTGCAGACCTAACTATGCAATATCCGTAGGGCACTACACCCCAAAGGAACATGAACATGTACAGACAATACTTCTATATGTATAACCACGGTAAAGGGTTAACACCTTCCATTGTGTACGTCACTTTTGAGGCAGGCTCACATATTAGTTTCCTAAAGTACCCTTGAATTACCTAAAGAAACTGTTAAGAAGGAAAAGAAACCTGCAACCCCAATTTTCTTCTCACCTCCTTTCCACTCTCACATCTCACATTTCCTAAATTGATAGATTTTATTTTTTCTTCTATTCCAAAATAAATACGTTGAAATGGAAACCTGATTTTACGGCATTATGAATTCTAGGGAGTTGTGTAGACACATGATACAGGAACTGCGTGGTTCATGTATATAGTTGAAGATAATTTAGAATTATTATGGTAGATATCCAAGAGTCATCTAGGAGTTTGTGTACTTGGCTAGGTTCGTGAAACTTGGAGTCTATATGAACTATGTACTCCATTGATTCTAAGGTGCGGCCAAGGTGGAGAGAAGGAGAGAAAAAGAATGGGGTTGAGTTTTGTTGTGTGAACAACCTACAAAGAAGTAGTTTACGTGTATTGAAGTAATACGAAGTGTTTATTACACAAATAGTGTGTTGTCTCCTCCCCTACGTCTCTTTCCAAATGTGTGAGTGATTTAGGCCCATCCCAGATTTCCAACAAATTGGTATCAGAGCGTAGTACGATCCTGGGATGAGCGTGTTGATGGGAGTAAATGTTCATGTCATGCATGGAGTCATGTTTTTCCCGTTATTATGTTCTTCCTATGATTGAGTTGGTGGTTAGATGGTTCATTGAGTGGAGTAGTAATAGCGTTCAGTTCTTGAAAATACAGAGGAAAATGCTAGTTACAGAGATTAATGAATGCATCAAGTTAAATAAATAGCATAAGTTAAAATGCATTGATATCCGAGAAAAACACATTGAAAATCTAACTTCTTGTTGTATTTCGTGTGCTTTATCAACTGTCAGGTGGGAGAAAGTTGAGAGTGAGAGAAAGAGGGATGAGTTGAATGAGACCTTCCTCTTTGGATTTCCTTGCGCATGGTCTCAATATCCTCTTTTACCGCAGGCAATTGCTTCAATTCCGACCGCGCCCTGGCGGCTTCCTCATCAATCCCCTTCAGCTTCGCAGTCAGCTCTTGCCTAATATCCGTCAGCGCCTTCACATCGGCCCTCACCTGACCTAAATCAGCGTTTATCCCCTCGACCGACCGCGTCTCGGCCTCGACCCTCACCGCCCTCTCGTGGACCTCCCGCACCTGGGCGTCCCTCTCGGCCTTGACGTCGGCGGCGGCGACGGAGAGGTGGCGGAGGTCCTGGTGGGCGACGGCGAGCTCCTGCTTGAGGGCCACGTGGGTAGCGGCGAGGCGTTGGTTGTCGATGAGGAGGGATTGGATGTCGCGGTGGTGTGAGGCGATGCGGTCTTCGAGGAGGGCGGCGGTGGAGGAGGAGGAAGGGTGAGGGATGCGGTGGTGGTGGAGGAGGCGAGGGTCGTCGATTAGGGTTGGGTGTGGTGGTGCCCTCGTCAACGGTGCTTCTCGGAGTTTTAAGGCGTTTGGAGGGAGGTAGTTTCTTCCGGCCATGGTCTCTCTCTCTCTCTCCCTAGGCGTTTGGGTGCCCTTAAGTACTGGTGCCCAACTATCCCTTCCTACTGTGACAAAAAAATTTGTGAACAGTTCTGAAATAGCGTTGTTAATGTCAAAAATATTTTTGTTTTAAAAAAACTGTATTTCATAAAATTTCTGTACAAGGTACAAGAATATTGCACGAAAATTATATTTTGAAGGAAAATAAAGTAAAGACAATGAAAATTAATTTTCCTGAGGGTTCTATTAACAATATTTTTTTTTAGAATCGAAAGTATGCGCTTTTTTGCAGACCTTTGTACAATAAAGAGTTTTCTAGCGAGAAAGTTAATAGTGAAAGTCATCCCTCCAATAGAAACCTACAATCAGTTATCAATGTTTTGTTTGGTTTGTTGTTTGAAATTTTTTTTTAAAAATTATAAGTGTAATAAGTGGAGAGAGATAGATGAAGAAATGTTAGAAGTAGGAGGAATCTCGGGGGAATTTTTTGAAAAATTCTTTTTGAGAAGGGAAAGGAACAAGGCACAAAACGTTCAAACTTCAAAGGATGGGCACTTGTTTGGTTCTGGTCCTGAATGACATTGATTACTGTAATAGCATCAGTAGAAACAACAATATTTGAACAATTGAGATGCTTAGCTAATTTGAGGCCATCTCTTACGCCCCATAACTAGATCCGCAGCCAAAACCGAACAACTCCCAGTTTTTATTTGGAAACCAAATATAAATTAAAGCACCAGTACTGTGATCCCGAATAAGACGCCCGGAAGCTGTGTAACCATGTGCATCTATTGCACCGTCCGTGTTAATCATCAGCACACCACTTAAGGGGGGTTCCCAACCAACCAATAGAGTGGTAGCTCGGGTATCCCGCTTAGCAATGTGGGCTGAAGAACCATTCTAAGGCCCGAGCCAAAACATCAAGGGGGTTGTAGATTTTTTGTTCCATTGGATCATTAGGCGTTAAGGACAAGGAACCTGTTCCGATTGTTCCAAATGCACCAATAAGCAAGAGGAAAAATTATCGCCAAGGGAATGCCCGAAGAGTGGACGACAATTGGATTGGAGCCACTGAGGGAAAAGGCTCCGAATAGAAGTGAGAGCTGAGAATCAATCTGAGATATGGGGGAAGGAGAAAGTTCCGAACGGAGCGGCATAGGGGCAGTCACGGATGACGCGAAGGTTACTCTCAACAGAGTTTGAATAATGCATGCAAAACGGGTCAGGAGCGAAAGTTCTAGCAAACGGATTATCCTTCGTGGCTAGACGCCCGTGGGCAACTAACCAAAGGATTAAAGGAAACGAGCAACACGCGGATTGGGCATAGGTTTTCCACAAACAACTCCGATCCAGTTCTCAAACGGGGTACAACCAACCGCTATCATTTAAACAAATAGAATGCGCTTCCTTACTGGAAAAACGAACCAGGGTTGGAGTGCTTCCAAAAGTTCATTTTTTTTAGTCAACCACAGTAAGATCGTACAAAATTACTAACTACAAAAGTTTATAACGCGTACTTTAAGTTATATAGGTAAAATGAGTACAAAATCTCAGACAAAAATTTTAAAATATATTTTAAATGAACATCGACAAGTTTTAGAATGTTCGAGCTAATAATTATGCTAATTTATACAAAATATATTTTAATTTTGAATGGGAGCACATGCCCCTGCGTGCCCCCTTTTGATCCGTCCCCTGTGTTCCAACAAGCGTTGTCCTGATCGTATCGAACCATTGGACTGCTTGACTCTCGATTAAACTCTTCTTCGAAGGGGGGAAAGACCACATAAGTTCTATCAAGAACCCAACCCACTCTTTAAGTCACCTCTTTTATGATCACATGCTTCTTGATATGACGTTTTACACACAAGTCGCTTGTCCTCAGGGAAATTTTTGAGTGCCGGATGAGTATCACTTGGTGCTCGCTTGGCGCATTTGAGCCGTCCATTATATTTTTGAATAACTCGGATTTGGAGAGAGAGAGAGAAAGAGAAAGTGTTGGGGTAAGAGGAAAGAGGGTTTCAATCTGAGTCATCAAAAAGTGTATTAAACGGTAGATACCACGTGGGATATACCCAACCCACACCGAAAAATTTCTCCAAATATCAGGCTTTATAAAGGCTTCTCTGGACGCTACCACCTCTGTCCAAGCTGGACTAGCTAGATCTTTAAGTCTATCACAATTCGTTGGCTGTTGTATTGGCCAATAGCAAGATGATAAGGTGCCACATAAGCGAAAAGTTGGTTAAAAAACACCCCATTTTCAAACTGTCATGAACACAAAGGAATTTTAAGAAAGAGAGACGAGAGGGGGATATAGAGATGGGGTATACCTCCTTGCTCAGAAGCCCAAAGAAGGAAGAACAGCAGGTGCCAAACACCATCCGTTTCTCCGAAATCGATGAGGAGACCGATGTTACGGATGAGTTGCAGGGCTTTTGGGGCATGGAAGAGGAAGAGGACTTACCTCCAGAGGGTAAGGACGCATGTGGTCAACTCAATTGGGACTTCATGGATTGTGAAGGTTTTTCAGTTGGAGAAGAAGAAGAGAGTCGTGACCAGAAGGTAGCGGACATGGGCATGTTTTTCCAAGAACATGAGAGCCGCTTCACTTCGGCAAAGGGTGACCAGAACTGTGGATTTTGGGGCGATGATCCTGAGGAGAAGAAGGTGTCCTTGAATCTGAGTTTGAATTATCAAGAGGTTTTGGATGCCTGGTCTGATCGCGGGCCTCTTCGGGCAGACGAATATTCTCTCTCGATGGTGAACAATGGCTATGTTAGTGTACTCTAACAACTCATTTGCTTCAGTTCTTTCTTCTCCTCTTTAGTGTTCAATTTGACTTTCTGAAATATTTCGTTATTTGTAACATTCAACTTTGTTCCCTGAGTTCTATGCTAGTTTTTCATTTGGATTGCTTCTGATAATCCAGAGAGAGATAGGGCTTCTGTTTTGTTTTTGTTTTTTGGGTGAAAAGTTAAAGGAAATTGATTCTAGCCCTCTACTTTTGCACGTAGACGCTCCACTTTGTCCATGAAGTAACTTCATGAACAAAATGAAATGTCTGCGGTCAAAAGTGGAGTGCCAAAATCAGCATCTAAAATTAAATACTAATTTTGGTAAATTTGAATATATTGTGCAGATGGGAGAGGTGCCAGTAATGGAGGAAGAGAGAAGAAGAAGGGAAGCAAGTGTGCTGAGGTACAAGGAAAAGCGTCAGACTAGATTGTTCTGTAAGAAGATAAGATATCAAGTTCGCAAACTCAATGCAGATAAAAGACCTAGGCTCAAGGTTATCCCCTCTCCCTCCCTCCCTCCCTCTCTCTCTCTCTCTCTCTCTCTCTCTCTCTCTCTCTCCGGATTGAACTGCAACTCTGTTGTTTTGTTGCAGGGTCGATTTGTGAAGAGAGTTCCAGAAAAGATGCTTAAATTTAGGACCGTCAAGGAACAGAGTTGAACCGACCGGGGTTGAAAGAAAACTCAACGAGCTTGAAAAGAATCCTATCATTCAAGCTTCTGCTTAAAAATCGAGCCAATTTCAAATTAGTTTTTGATAGACTGCTTGATTTTTTAAAAGCAAAAAATAGTACAAGCTTATTGAGGCAAAGAAGTGGAGTAGTATTTAGTTTAGTTTTATTAGCTTAAACAAGTTTATCTCAAACGGAACTTTTAAATAGCCAAATAGTCAGTTTCAAGTAGCTTTAATTGATGGGAATGACTTCGGTGTTTCCGGTCATTTGGGGACGCCGTAACTTTTGGCATAACAAAATCATTATGAGTATAACCAAAACCTATTATGAGCATAACCAAAATCATTATGAGCATAACAGAACCATAATAAGGCATAACTTGTTTGTTATGCTTTGGTTGGGTTTAATTATGCCTTGATTTTTTAGATATTCCTTGGTTATATCTTGTTTGGGTTCGATTATGCTTGTAATGGATTTTAGTTATGCTCATAATAATAAAATTATGTCAAAAATTACGGTGTCTCCAAAATAAACGAGAACACCATAACATCATCCGCTTTGATTTACTTAAAATTCCTTCTGAAATGTTGAGCACTGAAAATATCTCAACAATATCTTGCTCTGACCTTTCTTCGGGCACGTGCTTTACTATTAGATTCTCTCTGAAGAATGATGCTATGGTGTCCCCGGTCATTTTGGGGACACCGTAATTTTTGGCATAACATAACCCTTACAAGCATAATAAAAATCATTACAAGTATAATAGAACCATAACATGGCATAACCAAGGCATAACCAAAAACCAATCAAGGTATAACCAAAAATCAACCAAGGCATAACCAACCAAGTTATGGCTTGTTATGGTTTTGGTTATGCTTATAATGGTTTTGGTTATATTTGTAATGAATTTGGTTATGCTTATAATGGTTTTGTTATGCCAAAAGTTACGGTGTCCCCAAAATGACCGGGGACACCGAAGTCATTCCCCTCTCTGAACCGTGGCCTGTGGGGCACTCTCGTGTTCTCCACGTTGTGGACTGTCACTTCATGCCATAGGCTTAAGAATTGAGGCTTTCCGCTAAGATATTTTTGGGAAGCTTTGGGCTGTTTTTCGTTTTACTTTGATTTAATTTAATTTAATTTTTATTCTTTTGCGACCAACTTTTTATTTTTATTGGTTCATTTCGACGAGAGGTATCGGAAAAGTAAATGCCCCCATATTTAAAATGACCCTAACGACCATTTTGGAGGGAGAGATGCTACCAACTCAACTCCGGACATAACTGCATTTGAAACCGTTTGATATACTGATATACATGAATCCATGCGCATCGAACACCTACGGAGGCAATTGTGTCATAGTTGTGTTTGTAGACTTTTTGTTTTGAAAAATTGGTTGGAATCAATCTGCAGTGTCGTCCATATGGCTGTAAATGAACTGAGTCGTTTGTGAACTGTTCGAGGCTCGACTCGGTAAAGGTTCGTTCGAGTTTGATTCATCTACTAAATGAACTGAATATGAACCTCAATTTTAGGCTCGCTTTATAAATGAGTCGAACATGAACGTAGCAGTATTCAGCTCGATTAAGCTCGCGAACCTAGAGTATATGTATATTATAAGGATTTTATATAGTTACATAGTGAAAATTTTTAAACCTATACAAGTCTAAACGTTTACAATTACTATAAAGTTACTTATGTTTACATTTTTATCATTTTATATAGTATATGAACGTATTTATGTAAATACTATTTTTTTTTCAGCTCTAGACCTGTATGAGAGCATAAATATATGTTATTATTGGATCGTTAAGGGTCGTGAACAAGCTCGAGTTCGACTCAAACCTAGGCAAGCTCGGTTCTAGTTCATCTCGTCATAATTTTCATAGAATTCGGCTCGAACTCAAGTTCGCTAAAAAATTTCGTGAACGAATCCGAACATTCTAATATTCTCGATTCGATTTGTTTAGGCCCTAGTCGTCGATCAGTATTATATACTACCTTTTTCCTGCCTTTGGTGTCCTTTTCTGTATCATACTAGTACAATTTTTTTTTTTTCTGTTTGATCCGATATTTTTATTAAAAGTTTTTCTTCGAAGCATAGTCATTGATAAGAACTATGTCCATGCTTAACATCCTCTTCGAATTAAGCTTTGGTCTATAAGTTCCTAAACAAAACCATAATTAAGAACTCGCCGATAAAAAAAAGAATTGATATTCGCGCTCCAAGATTTACTGCAGGCGCTCCACCTTTTTGTTTTTAAAAACAACATATACACTGATGTTGCCAGCAACATCACAGTATAAAAACAAAAATGTGGAGCGCCTGCAGTAAATCTTAGAGCACGAAAATCAGTTCCCTAAAAAAAACCCGATAATTAAGAACTTAGGAAATATTGGTTCGAAGTTTGAGACTTAAAAATTTGTTCTCTTTCTTAACTATTAGGTTTGAAACTTCTAAGGTGATATCACCACTTATGGGCCGACTAATATGCAAGCTTTGTCTCGGCATTAAATTGTCCCCCAACGTTGAATTGGTCATCCATAAAGTAGCCGAAGTGTGCCTCAGGTAACCCCACACATTGAGTTCTGAAAAGAATGTTACGTAATTAATTTTGGTTTGTATGGCAATCTTGAAAAGCTTGCCTTGCGGTACCACCACGGCACGACCTACTTCGGCCTTAGGGTGGGTTGGATATTGTGTTTGGTTGTCGTCAATCTTTTTCTTTAGAGCTTTTCATTATTTGATATCTTTTTGTTGTATCTCTATCGCCAGTGGCCCCTTTTGAGAGCAATAGAGCATGACACTAAGATTCCAAGCTATGGTACACATGGTATACTGTATGTCTAAATTATGATAATTTGTAATTTATATTATGCCGATTTTTAGTTTTCTAATGCATATTTATGATTCTAGTTACGACTTTTACTTTAAAATTTACCTGTTGAATAGGTCATTAGCAGGTTACTCATAATTAAAAAATATTGTTATTATGTAACCATAATTATTCGTACCGAAATCCATAATACTTGTATCCTAACCAAATATATGAGTACAATATCAAAAATTAAATAATGTTACTCACAAATGTTATAATAA
This sequence comes from Rhododendron mucronatum var. ripense, assembly GCA_019656295.1. Classification (NCBI taxonomy): domain Eukaryota; kingdom Viridiplantae; phylum Streptophyta; class Magnoliopsida; order Ericales; family Ericaceae; genus Rhododendron; species Rhododendron mucronatum. The sequence goes on along the minus strand of BPLT01000040.1, from coordinate 732,984 downwards.
CACCATAAATTGGCATTATCTTACCACAATGAGTCGTACAAAAAAAAATTGACTCGTATGATGTTCCGTAACAAAATCAAAGTATGTCGTACCAGAATCAACAATTGTTATACTCAAGCCAAAAATATTTGTAAAATGCCACAAATTTTATAAAATAATCACAATTGTTATGACAACACCTAAAATTGTCATTTTCTCAACACAACGTGTCGTAACAAAAGAAAACATATTTAAATACCACAAATTATACAACAAATCACAATTGTTATGATAATATCATAAATTTACGTTTTCTTACCACAATGTGACGTACCAAAGGAAATTAATTAAAATATTTCGTAATAACACATGTCTAAAATACCACAAATTCAGTAATATAACCAAATTTGTTATGACAACACCATAAATTGACGTTTTCATACCCACAACGTGTCGTATAAAAAAATTCAATCTGAATGTTCAATTAATGATAATTATAATCAGTAAAATACCATACCACAATTTCAGTAATATAGCCAAATTTGTTATGACAACACCATAAATTGACGTTTTCATATCCACAGCGTGTCGTATAAAAAAAATTCAATCGAAATGTTCAGTTAACGATAGTTATAATAAAAACATACCACACCACAAATTTAGTAATATAACCAAATTTGTTATGGCAACACCATAAATAGGCGTTTTCAATCGGAATGTTCGGTAAACGATAGTTAAAATAAGCAAAATACCATACCACTAATTATTTTCAATTCCTGCCACATTATTTTTTCAAATTTTAAAATTTCCACCATACTATCTTAATTTTTGATTCCCTCCACACTATTTTTCCAAATTCTTATTTGTCCCTACACAATACCTCAATGATTTAAACTAAAAATGAAGTTCTCTCGCTCAAAATTTTCATCCAAGAAATTCACCAAAAAAGTACTATACCCAAATTTTTGAAATCAACTACAATTTCCTCTCAAAATATTAGTCTAAATTAAATTCTTTCTCTACAAAATTTAATTCAAAAAATCAAAATTCCTTCAATTTTTCATGGAAAAATGAGAGGTCACTAAAATAAATAATTACCCAACTGTCTCAAGATAAGGATATTTAGAGTGGTGCACTTAACAATTGGCACACTATATATTTAATAGGTGGATCGGTGCCAAATCTTCACTCTATGCATACAAATCCAAATTTAATAGTAGTCCTTGGAACTAAGTCGTGGAAGTACAATATAAATAATTTTGTAAATTTATTGTCATTGTACCTTCTTTTAAAAAAATTATTATAGTCGACATACTGATTTACACCAATGACATAGGCTAAAATATGATCTACAAGTGCAGGCCAAGCACTAAGACAGATGCATTTGAGGCCACTACCTTCTCAAATTTTCAACCTGGAAATAGGGCCCTTACATACAAGAAAGTATTATAAAATTAATAGCTTTTTGAATTTCAATTTCTCAATTATGTACTACAGTGAAAAGGTGTTGGAGTTTGGACATTTATCTAAAAGATCAGGGGTTCATGTCTTGAACCCTTCATTCCCTCTTTTTATTTATTTATTTATTTAAGAATGCTATTTTTTGGTTAAATTACATAGAGTCGTTGTAGTTTCATACTTCGACAAATCTAGTTGTTCAATTTCAATACAACATTAAAATCTAATAATGCACAATTTAAGCCCCACGTAAGGTGTTTTTTTTTTTTTTTTTAAATCTAAATCGTTTATCTTTTTTGTAATATCAATTAGGTCATTCGTACCAAGCATAAAGTTGATGGCTTATAGCTAGACACTTAATTGGATGAAAAATATCATTCTATTATTCATTCTTACGTAGGTGAGTTAATCAATAAACATAAAAAACTCAACGGATTTAATTGTCGTTATTATGTCACGGTAGCCATATGGTAGCATGGCTACCGTATCTTCAACGACAACAGAGGACTAGATTTCATATCAAATATAAATTGAATGTACAATCTAAATGTCGTTAGTGAATGTATTTTTAGAATGATCAATCAGGGCTGTTAGGATGTCAAGTTATACGATATTTAATTTGTGATATTTTAGACATGTATCTTGCTTGAGTATAATAATTATTGATTGCGCTACGACATATTTTAGTCTTGTATCTAGTATCTTTTGATCGATTTTTTTTGGTACGACACATTGTGGTAAGTAAGTGCCAATTTTTGTATTGTCATAACAATTGTGGTTATGTTATATAATTTGTAATATTTTACATATGAGGGAGGGAGAGAGAGAAAGCCAAGGAGGAGAGAACAACTTGTTACCTGCTAAGCCCTTTTTTTATTTTACTAATTGATTTAATCAATGGGTGGTCCAGATTATTCACCTTGAAATCTAAGGGTTTAAAATCATGGTGCATACGGTACACCCCCTAATAAGGGGTGTGTACCATAGGACTACCCTTGAACTCAATCCCAAATTTTTAGTCATTTTTACTGCTCTATTTGGAAGTTAGAGAAATTAACAAGTGGAAAAGAATTAAAAAATTTCCTCCTTATTTGTTTGGTTGTTAGAGGAGGAAGAGAGGAAAGAAGTTTTGATGAAAAATGACGTGGAAGATTCCAAAATATCTAAAATTGGAGAAAAGAAACAGAAAAAATAAAAGGGCACAAAGAAACGGAAAAGCCCCTCTTTGTAACCCCACTGTTTTCTAAGGAGTACTTTTCTTCCCTTTTTCCTCTCTATGAGACCAAAGGAGTGAAAAGTTATATGAACATGTCAGAGAAAGGAAAATGGGAGAAAAGTTAAAGGAAAATTGTATTGTGCACGATTCTAAATTTTTCTATTTTCTCTTTCTCCCCAAACCAAATAACGGGAGAGATTTTTCTTTTTTTTAAAAATTGTATTGTGAATTTGAACCGTTTATTTTTCTTTCATTGATAACTTTCGTATATAAATTAACAAATCAATCCTACTCCGCAAACCCACACGTCACTCTGCTTTGCATACTCCACACTCCACAGTATCATCATCTTCTTCCTCTCCTCTGCTTCTCCCTCCCATTTCCATTCCCCATCCAATTAATGGAACCCAACAACAAGCCAACCATAATATGCCACGTGGTGGCGATGCCTTATCCCGGTAGGGGCCACATCAACCCCATGATGAACTTCTGCAAGCTACTAGCCTCGAAAAAGGACGAAATCTTAATCACCTTCGTCGTGACGGAGGAGTGGCTCGGCTTCCTCAGCTCCGAGCCCAAGCCGCCAGCCAACTTCCGCTTCGCCTCGATTCCTAACGTGGTCCCGTCCGAGAAAGGTCGGGCCGCGGATTTTCCGGGCTTCTTTAGAGCTGTTCTGACCAAGATGGAAGAGCCCTTTGAGCAGCTGCTGGAACGGCTTGAGCGGACGCAGAAGCCGAGCGTTATAATGCACGATACGTACTTGATGTGGGCGGTGGACGTCGGGAATCGGAGGAATATTCCGGTGGCGTCGTTTTGGACCCAGCAGATGTCCGTGTTCACAGTGTTCTATCACTTTGATCTACTCAAACAAAATGGCCACTTCCCAATTAATGTTTCAGGTGCGTTTAATACTGTTACATATAGTATAGTACAAGGGGAAGAGATGAACAGGGATAGGATTTTGTCACAGATTCGGCTACAAATATTCTTCAAATATTTGGTCCCATGAATGACCGTGAAATATTCTTCAAATATTCTTCAAATAACGGTCATTCATGAGAGTTTAATATACTGCTTCGTAGAAAGTTCCTTGAGCTTCCTACTTTTTGGTTTCTTCTCTCCCGTTAGTGGGAGTTTTACTGCTTTTTGTGGCTGTACCCATGGAGGGGTTTTAGGATTTCCATTTGTGCCTACTGTTTTATCGTTGGACCTTGTTCGTCTTCTCTTAGTATGGCAACCACTATTTCCGAATATTGTTCGGGGATATTTCGGTCATGGTCACGTAGGCTTTAGTTCTTTCCTATATGATATGGACTTCCTTTGTGGATGCTGTATGACTTTTCTGGACTAAAATTTTTGATGGATTTAAAAAAATAACATTCAATTAAATTAAATTCCTTAATTTCTCCCCTGTCTTCGCATTAATTTCTTTCTGCTTCAGTGCTTATGCTCCATTGATTTGGTATAACTTGACATAGGTTGTAACTTACGGTCTCTTGATAGTTGAGGATATCACAATGTGCTAACTCTCATTGTAATCATTCACTTCTTGTATGTGGGATTTGTGTACATTGGATGACTGCAGACACATTTGAATCAGTGCATATAAGTATGTGCACGTAGCAAAATACATGAGGAACTTTTTATACCTATTGATCCAAATACATGCGGGGCGTGTGAGCTAGAGTTCGATACCTAGTGATGAGTTGCTTGTTTAAAATGAGAGCACAAACTAGAGCCGGACCATTTTGTAATTGGTGAAAAAATCTTAGTGTCCCTTATCAGATTCACGGGTACTTCAATTGCTTGAATGACATGGCCATAAATATTTCATTAAATGGCATCTAAGATTGCTTATAAAAAGAATTTCATTCCATGAACTGCACATTTCTATTCTGACCATCCAAACAAGGCCTCACTTATTTTGCATATATATAACAGAACGAGGAAACGAGTTGGTCAACTACATACCAGGAATTCCACCAACACGCATTGCAGATCTTCCAGCAGTCTTCTCCGGCAAAGTACTTGATATTGTGCATACAGCTTGTGAAGCCCTTTCGCGAGTCCCAAAAGTACAGTATCTTCTACTCACTTCAATCTATGAGCTCGAATCGCAAACCATTGACGCAATAAAAGCAGCAATTCCAACCCAAGTATACTCTATTGGTCCATCAATACCTTACTTCGGTCTCAGGGACAATTCCTCTGTGTCTACCGATTCCAAAAACTGCGAAACCAGCTACGTGCAATGGCTGGATTCGCAGCCCAAATCTTCCGTTTTGTATATTTCTCTGGGTAGTTTCCTTTCTGTTTCCAGAACCCAAATGGATGAAATCATTGCAGGGGTTGATATGAGCTGCGTTCGGTTCTTTTGGGTGTCGCGGGATGATGCCTCTCGGATCAAAGAGGGATGTGGCGGTAAGGACTATTAGAGCAAGTATATCTAATAAGTTTGAAGCTCTGTTTGGTTGTTGTACATTTTCCAAATCAGTCAGGCAAAATTCTAAACCTTACCGTTTTGAGGCCTTCAAAACTTTTCACAATTTCATGGACAAGAACACAATTCAAGAAAACATAAAATTAAGAGGTCTTTTCAAGGTCTCTGAATAGACAATTCGTTAATGAACGGGTAAGATAAACTTTTGTTTTCGAAAATAATTTCTGAAGAGTGTCACGTAGCTAGAGCATGATATTGAATGACCGCCAAACAATTTTCACTTTATTTCTGAAGCTTCCACAATTATTTATTCATCTCATAGTTCGCATGTCAAATTTCCCATTTTCTTCCATCACAATTCCTATTTAGTCAACCTTTTGTCATTGTGTTGACACATTTTTGTTTTGATTCATTAATTCAAAAATAAAAATCATTTTTTTGAGCAGATTTGTCAAACAAGGGGGTAGTGGTGCCATGGTGTGACCAATTGAAGGTACTGTGCCACTCTTCCATAGGCGGGTTTTGGTCTCATTGTGGGTGGAATTCAACCAAGGAGGGTGTTTTTGCCGGAATTCCATTCCTCACTTATCCAATAATTGGGGATCAAATGCCAAACTCCAAAACTATTGTGGAGGACTGGAAGATTGGGTGGAAAGTGAGGAGAGGAATGGGTGATGAAGAACAGTTGGTTACGAGAGAAGAAATTGCCAATATTGTACGGCGGTTCATGGATTTAGAAAGTGATGAGGGGAAAGAAATGAGGAGAAAAGCGAAGGAACTTGAGGAGATTTGCCAAAGAGCAGTTTCCGAAGGGGGTTCAGCTGAAACTGCAATTGATTCTTTTATTCAAGACATTTCGTAACGTCGTGATTGTTGAAACTTATTTTCTACGGTTCTGAGTGATTCCTAGAGATTATCCGAAGGGGGTTCTGCCTGTTACGAATTTCCAATATTAAAGCCTAATGGAGTATATTATTGTGATGTTTGTATTTCTAGTATTTTTCCATTTTCAATGTACTTCTTTTTCCGTGGTTTCTTTGGTCTGGTGACCAACTCCATCTCTTGTATATAATATATATTGGACCCAATCAAGCATAGCTTAATTAATACAATCTCTCTTTCCTCCTCCTCAATATTGTAATATGGTATCGAAGCTATGTCTTAGGTGGCTTCACCTCACATGGTTAAGTCTCCGTTCGAGTTAATTGCCTCACCTCCATATACTTTCGGGCTGTGTATGAGGGAGAGTGTTAGCCTTTATCTCATATCACACCTAAGCCCATCCAAGCTCACTTAATATAATCTAAAGGCTAATCCACCTATTGACAATTAATTTTAGGTTGAAAAAAAAAAACCTCAACGTGTCTAAACCCCAATTTACTTTTACTTTCTAGTTTAAAATATTGATACATCATTTTCAACAATTATTTGCATTCATATAGGAAATTAATTAGTGCAGGAATATTTTAAAATATAATGGACAAGATATTCTTTATTAAGAAATAATGCAAACATTTTTCATAATCCACTATACTTATTAAATAGAAAGAAACAAATTTGCGATGACTATATTTTTCAGCATTTACACGTGTTGTTTTTCTTAAATTTGGAATTGATCATTAGTCTCGACGAGAGAAATAAGAGAAGTACAAAAATGTGGTCCAAAGTTGATAAAATTCATTTAGTACAACAAAATGGACAACTATTTGGTATTATTTTTGTCTTTAATGATTTTTTTGTCGTAATTTCTTACTTTTCTAAAATTATCTCGTCGAGAAGAATGTCCCAAGCATATAAAAAATTTAATGCGAATCTAGTAAATTGGGGAAAAGATATTACTCCATCCGTCCCTAAATAAATGTCTAGCTAGACCGCAAACCTAGCCTTTTCAAAAATATATTTTTTTCTGTTAAAATTTTTGAATTTCTTTCACAAATCAATAAATATCAATGAGTTCTTTTAAGTTGTTAAAAAATTTGAAATTTTTAACAAAAAATGGATGTTTTTTAAAAGCCCCAAATTTGCGGATCAAACATCTGTTTAGAAACGGAGGGAGAGTACTATTTAATGTAGGAAAAATTTCAAAATGGCACCTGAACTTTCTACCAAATGTCACAGAGACACCTGAACTTGAGTTTATTTTAATTAAACACATGTATTAACAAAATCCCCAAATTTAGACGCCTGAACTTAAGTTTATTTTAATATAACACATGCACTAACAAAATCCCCAAATTTAGACCCCTACCGTTATACTCCGTTTCAAAAATTGCTGAATGGTATCTCCAATTCGTTTAAGTTGCCCCATTGCACATGTTTTCAACAGGAGACAATGCACCCAAGCAAAACCCATCATTAGAAGTCTACTGAGCAAAAAGAAGAATTGGGTTTAGGCAAAAAAAACTTGGTTTGGAGGGAAAATGACCTTAACGTAATTGATTTCCCGCCATTTCTCTCTCCAGAAGTCTGCCTATTGTTCCACCATCTCCCTCACTTCAACCCTAGACCTGAAGTCTGTCTATGGGTTTCGCTTGGATGCAACGTCGCTTTTTAAAAACATGTGCAATGAGGCAACTGAAACTGGTTGGATATGCCATGTCGGCAATTTTTGGGACGAAGTATAATGACGGGAGTCTAAATTTGGAGATTTTGCTAGTACATGTGTTTAATAGAAATAAACTTAAGTTCAGGTGTCTAAATTTAGAAATTTTGTTAGTACACGTGTTTAATTGAAATAAACTTAAGTTCAGGTGTCTCTGTGACATTTGGTACAAAGTTCAGGTGCCATTTTGAAAATTTTCCTTTAATATACTCCCTCCGTTCCAAAATGAGTGTCCTTTTTGGGACTTCGTGTCATTTTCAAATGCTTATATCTTTTGATTTATGAAGTTTTTTGTGATTTTGAAAACTTTGTTTAATAGAACTAATTGTAATCTATCAAACAATATCCATATTGCATATTATTTGACATTCACATTGAAAGATATAAGCAATTGAAAATGACACGCTTCCTCAAAAAGGACACTCTTTTTGAAACGGAGGGAGTACCAAAACTTCTGTGAGTGGTTTGAATTCTGTTTCCATTTCAATCCTCTTGAGCTTCTCTCTCTCCCATTTCAATCCTCCGTCAAATTAATTCCCCGGCGATAACACACAATCACACACGCCGGAACAAATGGAGAAATGCCACGTGGTGGCGATGCCTTACCCCGGCAGAGGCCACATCAACCCGATGATGAGCCTCTGCCAATTGCTAGCTTCCAAAACGGACCGAATCCGAATCACCTTCGTCGTGACGGAAGAGTGGCTCGGCTTCCTCGGCTCCGAGCCCAAGCCGCCGCCGGCTAACGTCCGCTTCGCCACCGTCCCCAACGTTCTCCCGTCGGAGATAGGCCGCGCAGCCGACTTCCCCGGGTTTTACGAAGCTGCGCAGACTAAGCTGGAAGAGCCCTTCGAGCGGCTTCTGGATAGGCTTGAGCCGCCGGAGCCCGGGGTTATTATCTACGATACCGAGATGCCGTGGGTGGTGGGAGTTGGGAATCGGAGGGATATTCCGGTGGCTTCGCTTTGGACCGTGCCGGCTTCGGTGTTTACGGTGTTCCATCACTTTGATCTCCTCGTGCAAAATGGCCACTTTCCGGCCGATGTGTCAGGTTAGTTCGGCGGCTATATGTACAGCACATGACTTAATTTGAGGTGTTTTTCCTAGCTAGTACAATCAATTGGATAAAGTTTTCCAGCAGTTAAGGATTGTAGGCATTAATTTCTCCAAATCACCAACCGAACGAGGCATACAAAACTATAGTACCAGTTTTGTTAGCATGATTCATTATTTTGGACAGGTTATTTGGAACGGAGAGAGTAACTTTTTATCGAGCCGTGAACCGTCTCAATGAATCAACTAATTATGCTCTTCTTTTTTTTTTTTTTTTTTATAATTATGCTCTTTTTTTCTTTTCTTTTTTACTTTCAACGTCCACTAGCATGAGACCTAATAAAAGTCAAAATAAAGTCTCTATGAATTGCTCAATACATAAATTGATAATTAACATGCATGTGAGAATCAAGCTACTACAAAATGCTTTTTTATTAATTCATTGATTGTCAAGTTCATCTCTACAGATTATTTAGTAGAGATTGACTTATTCATGGAGTCACTATAAATAGGTTTTCCACGATCTCTGCCATACTTTGGACGGTCTGGATTTAAATAAAACTTTTCAAAGAAAAGTTTCATTAGAGGAAAAGTTTCATTAGAATCCAGACCGTTCAAAACACTTTGGACGCTCGAGATTAAACTCCGTAAACAACTATTCAATAAAAGCTCCGTGAAAAAGATTTTCTCAATGCATTAATATTGTAACGCCTCAATTTTTGGAAACGTTAATTTAATCTTTTTCAAAAGATTTAATAACTTTGAAAATAAATTTTAGTTAATTAATCTTCAAAACTGAGTTTAACAATGGAAGTCCAAAAATTTGAATTAAAGATAGAAATAATTTGAATTTACCAAAAAAGACGTTAATTACTTAAGATTACATTTCTTGGAACTTGAAATCAGTACTAAAAATAAATCAGAGCATCTAAGGGTACGGGTACAGAAGTCTAACAACTTAATTTAACAAAAGGGTAGAGCAAGACTCCAATTTTGATACGGATTCCAAGCGTCTTCTTGCCCAGTCTTAGCAACTGGTTTCTCTTTCTCAAAGTGCGAATCACCTCTCATCCTTTGCATACTTGGCAAGAAACGCTAGGCCAAACGGCACTAGAATAAGTTTTGACACTCAATAGATAAATCCTACCCGTTACCTCTTACTCTACAAGTAACCACATTTATAATAAAAAGAGGTAAGAATTGAAGAGCACAAAATTTGTTCATTTTATATAACCATCAACTTAAGTAAATTCCATGTTCAAAAAAAAAAACTTAAGTAAATTCCAGAATCTCAACTTCCATAACCGTTCCAACACTGCAATAATCACTTGACTTACTTTACAGGTTCTGCTAAGCTATTCTCAACATCCCGAGGTCTTAGTAGGCTACTCTCACAATTTTAGGTCCATCAGGCTGCCCTCAAGATCCTGCTAGGCTACCCTCAATACCTGAGGTCCTGTCAGGCTACCCCTGAGGTTCTGCTTGGCCACCCAAGCTATACCGGATCTTTCAGGCTACCCTCAAGGTCCTACCAGGCTACCCCTGATGACCTGATGTCCTGTCAGGCTACCCCCGAGGTCCCGCTAAGCCCACATCCTTTCGTCTGTTTCCTTTTTTTTTTTTAAACCATGACAACATCTACAAAATTTCTCTTAGTCCACAACTCATCCGATGTCTCTAATGTTCTTTTTACGTTCTTGTTTCAATTGAAAAGGCAATCATTTCAAATGGCGAATAAACAGATCATAATATCACCACATACACAGGATAACTGAACCATCATACACCCATCTTTAGCGAGCTTAAGTTCAAACTAACCTCACAACGATTTCAATACGTTTTACTAAGTTAAAATCTTACCAGCCGAGATCTTCTATTTGTTTTAATCTAAGTTTCACTTTAAACTAAATATCTAAAAAATTGGATGAGTACCCCCTCCTAAATTTTTTCATAAAGGGCAAAAAATGAGAATAAATTATAAAATCTCTCTCCAATATGTTACATTCATTCTCTATTTTAGACATGGGTCAGAGATGCGGAAAATATAGAACCGACAAACGTTGGTCACGAGGGGCGGACCACCAAATTTTCTGTTGTCTTCTTCTTTCCACTTGAACCAACATCCCGGAGAACCCAGAAAGCGCCCTGCTCTGCCTACTACACTGTCATCTTCTTCCTCTCCTCTGCTTCGCCTTAGCTCCCATTTCCTTTCCATTCCACATCCAATTAAGTTAATGGAAGTTCCCAATAACAATCCAACCACAATATGCCACGTGGTGGCGATGCCTTATCCCGGCAGGGGCCACATCAACCCCATGATAAACTTCTGCAAGCTACTAGCCTCGAAGAGGGACGATATCTTAATCACCTTCGTCGTGACGGAGGAGTGGCTCGGCTTCCTCAGCTCCGAACCCGAGCTGCCAGCCAACCTCCGCTTCGCCACGATTCCTAACGTAGTCCCGTCCGAGAAAGGTCGGGCAGCGGATTTTCCAGGTTTCCTCAGAGCTGTTCTGACCAAGATGGAAGAGCCCTTCGAGCGGCTACTGGAACGGCTTGAGCAGCCGCAGAAGCCGAGCGTTATAATTCATGATACATACTTGCCGTGGGTAGTGGGCGTCGGGAATCGGAGGGATATTCCGGTGGCTTCGTTTTGGCCCCAGCCGGTGTCGGTGTTCTCAGTGCACTATCACTTTAATCTTCTCAAACTGAATGGCCAATTCCCAGTCGATGTTTCAGGTGCGCTTTTCTGCTATGTACTCCATAATTCAAGTGGAGTAACTCAGGGCTTGGTCCATTAGAGTTCTTATTTTTTAAATACTTATCTAGTAAGTCCTAGTAGCTCTTTTTGTAGATCCTTAATTGATCCACTCCTATCTTTACTTTTTAGAATACAAAATGCTTTGAATCTAGATGGACGGACACATGTTCGGTTCGGATAAGATGTGTTCTAAAGAGTTCAATGTATGGTCCACAAAAAAGTACAGGATTCAGGTGCATCGAATGGTTCATAATTTGTTTGTCACAGCATTGTTTGGGCATCTATGTCCTTAATTAGCATTGTTCTTTTCAATCTTACCTCAAAAATCATATTGGCTGACTGTTTTTGGAACAAATTAGTATTATTCTTCACAACAAAGATGCATTCTGAAAACATACAAACTGATATCCGTTGGTTATGATTTATGGCGTGGCTAATGCTCCCTACTGAGGTATTATAAGGTAAGCATCTTTTGTCATCAAAATAGTATTTCTGAAAATGATCCCAAAAACCCCGACGGTCCAATCCAGTTCCTTGCCGAAGGCCCGAAGAGAAGTTGGGTCCAAATGAAATACGTACAAATTGTTAAAGTATTGAGGAATGGATAGATATTATATTGAATTCAATAATGAAAGTATACAATGAGACCTATATTTATACAGGGGAGAGCGCCTAACTATGGAAGGAAAATCATCCTAATTACAATACAATCGAAATCAATTACAATCAAACTGAAATCAAGGGGATCAAGGAAATCACATCATATAATATCATATCGGGACACGATTACGATTTTATATGATTACGATATAATCTAACATCCCCCCTCAAACTCAAGGTGGTAGTGCAGATGCCAACTTGAGTTTGGACACTAAATCAAGAAAACGTCCAGGAGGATGAGCCTTCGTAAAGATGTCTGCGGTCTGGTCAATTGAGGAAACTATGAGAAGACGAACACTACCTCGAACAACATGTTGTCGGATGAAGTGACAATCAATCTCAATATGTTTGGTGCGATCATGAAACACATCATTGCGAGCAATTTTAACAGCACTTTGATTATCACAACAAAGTGTAGTGGCAGTGGAATGAATAACACTCATATCAGTGAGGATCGAAGCCATATCAACTCCTGAGTAGTGTCAGCAATAGCACGATACTCTGCCTCAGTACTTGAGCGAGAAAGAAGAGATTGCTTCTTGCTTCGCCAAGAGATGAGAGAGTTGCCAAGAAAGAAGCAGTAGCTTGTGGTAGATCGACGATCAGGAGGATCACCAGCCCAATCAGCATAAGAATATGCACGTAACTCAAGAGAAGAATGTGCTGAATAGTAGAGGCCATGGAATAGGGTGCCTTTGACACAACAAAGAATCCGAAGGACAGCATCAAAATGAGTCGATCGAGGAGCACTCATGAACTGGCTAACTATGTGAACAGCATAGGCAATGCCAGGTCAGGTGACAATAAGATACACAAAACTGCCAACCAATTGGCGATAACGAGTGGCATCATGAAGTGGCGAACCATCCAAAGGAGTGTGTCGAGTGGTCGGCTCAAATGGGGTGGATGCAGTCTTGTTGTCGGTGATACCAGCATGACTAAGAAGATCAGAAGCATACTTAGCCTGAGTGAGATAGTAGCCATCGGATGTAGATGAGATCTCAAGACCTAAGAAGTAGCTCAAAGTACCTAGATCCTTCATCTGAAATTGCTTGTTGAGAAAGGCCTTAAGATCAGAAATACGAACATTATCATCGCCAGTAACAATCATGTCATCAATATAGAGAGGAAGAAAATGATACCACGTGCAGACTTCCGGATAAAAATTGCCGAATCATATTGGCTAGAAGAGAATCCAAAATTCTGAATAGTGGTGCTAAATTTGGCAAACCAGGCACGTGGAGCTTGCTTGAGGCCATAAAGAGCACGATTAATTTACGCACTTTGTTTGGAGGATGATTATACCCACGTGGAGGCCGCATATAAACTTCTTCAGTAAGATCACCATTGAGAAAGGCATTCTTGACGTCCGTTTGATTTAGACTCCACTTGCGTACTGCAGCAACCGCAAGTAAACTCCGAACAGAAGTGAGACGAGCAACTGGCACAAAAGTTTCCTCATAGTCAATACCATACTCTTGAGCAAAACCCTTTGTAACCAGACAAGCTTTGTAATGCTCTATAGAGCCATCGGATCGAGTCTTTATCTTAAAAACCCACTTAGAACCAATAGGAGTCTTGCCAGGAGGAAGGTCAACGATATCTCAAGTGTGTGTTTTATCCAAAGACTGTAATTCTTCTGCCATTGCTTGCTGCCAAAGAGGGTTAGAACTTGCCTCACGGTAGGAGTGAGGTTCATGCTGAGAAAGGATAGTAGAAAAACAATGATAATCACGAAGATGAACAGGTACTTCCCTTACCCGAGTAGAACGACGAAGTGGTGAAGCATCAGATAGAGGTGGTGTAGAAAGCTCAATAGGAGGATCATCAGATAGAGGTGGAGTAGGAAGCTCAATAGGAGGAAAGCTGGGTGATGTAAGGGGCTCAGGCTCAGGAAGTGAGGAGTCAGAATGAGTAGGATCAACGGACAAAAGCGACGTCTCGGGATAGGTCGTATAAGGAAGCTCAGAAGAACCTGTATCAACGTCATCAAGGAATATATCTATAGAAGGGTCAGTGAAGAAAGGAGAAGCAGACACAGCTGGTAAGTGAAACTTAGGCATAGAAGAAAACATTTTGTGTTCCCAAAATATGACATGCCGAGAAATGCGAAGACGTTGGGAAGAGGGATCCCAACATTTATATCTTTTATGCTCAATTGAATATCCTAAGAAGCAACAGAGACGAGCACGTGGTTCCAACTTTGTACGCTCATGAGGTTGTAAGAGAACAAAATAAGCACATCCAAAAACTTTGAGAAGACTATAGTTTGGCAATATACCATATAATCGTTCATAAGGAGACTGATTCCCAATGGTAGGGGATGTGACATGATTAATGGTATAAATAGCGGTGAGAGCAGCTTTCCCCCAAAGTCGCTCAGGACAAGAGGCATCTATAAGAAGTGCACGGACAATATCTAGAATGTGTCTATGCTTACGCTCAGCGCGACCGTTTTGTTGAGAAGTGCCAGGACAAGACCTATGTGTCAAGGTTCCATTTTGGCAAAGAAATTTTTAAAATTCTGTTTCTTTATATTCCATGGTATTATCAGCACGAAAAACTTTGATTGGACAAGAAAATTGAGTTTGGACCATTTTAGAAATATCATAATAAATCTGTTGTAATTCAGATCTATTTTTCATGAGATATAACCATGTAAAACAAGAATAATCATCTACGAAAATAACAAAATATTTAGATCCGCCCATGGTGGTGTTCGGTGAAGGTCCCCAAATATTAGAATGAACTAAATCAAACGAAGCAAAGGAGAAAGAGTCACTCCGAGGAAACGGCAATGCTGGTTGTTTAGCAAGTTGACAAGAAAGACAATCTACATGTTCATCTTTAACAGGTCCTAAATGTCCACTTGAAACTAGGGTACGTATTCGACCAAAAGACGCATGACCCAATCTAGAATGCCACATACCAAGAGAATTAGAAGAATTAGACGTCAACGAACATTGTGATTGACTCACTGGAGATGCAGAATTAAGAGATGAGAACTGAGATGGAATATGAAGATTGATGAGCTGATACAGACGTCCGACCTTACGGCCTATCCCAAGAGTTTTACCTGTCCGAGGATCCTGCACATGACAGCCAGTAGCAGAAAATATAACGTTAAGCCCAAGTTCACACAATTGACCAACAGAGATTAAATTCAATGTAAGTTTAGGGATCAAATATGTATCAGATAGAGATATGGTGGAAGTAGAGATGTGACCGACATGACTAGCATGCATGTGAGAACCATCAGCTGTTTGGATGGCTGGAGCGTGAGAGGCATGTGACTTGGAGGAAAAAATGGTAGAATTAGAAGTCATATGGTTACAACAAGCTGAATCAAAGAACCATGAGGATGTACCTGTGATAGCAGACAAGGCAGTAGAATTCTTACCAGACTCAGATAAAATACCACATTTTGAGAGAATGTCCGCAAAAACGTATTACAGTTCACTTTTGGTAAACCAAGTTGACGGAGGGTATTGTTTGAGACCTTCGAAGATGATCCGAAAGTATGATGCCATGACAGATTGCTCCATAATCAGAGAGCACGGAGTGAATCAACACACCAGAGATCGGATGCAAAATACCGAAGAATAACCAGAAAAAAGGAGGCGGCGTGAACCGGTTAAAATATATATATATATATATATATATATATATATATATATATATATATATATATATATATATATATATATGGTGCAGGGTCAATTTGAAATTGAAGCGGAAACAGAACGAAACTGGAGTTGTTGTGTCCTTGTGTGGGTGGGTCATGTGTGTATAGTTTTGTTGCCGACCGATAATATTGAAGCTAGTTGGGTTTTAATCTGGTTGAGTCGGGTGGAATGACAATGATCAGATGGGGTTGACTTGAATTTGGAATTGGTGGGTTTGGACTTGAAATGGGTTCAATTGGTTGGAATAGATCGAGATGAACCCAATGTGACTGTTGGAAACTGAAGATGGTTTTGATTTTACTGGAACTGAGATGGGTTTAGCCAATAGATGGGAAAATTAGAAACTGATGGTAATTGGTGGAGTTGGCTGTGATGATTGAAAACTACCGTAGTCTCCAAAAAAATCGGTGGCTGCAAAATGGTGAGACGGTAACGGCAAGGCGGAAGATGGTGATGGAAAGGCTAAGTATTAAGCCTTAGCTCTGATACCATGTGAAAGTATTGAGGAATGGATAGATATTATATTGAATTCGATAATGAAAGTATACAATGAGACCTATTTTTATACAGGGAAGAGCGCCTAACTATGGAAAGAAAATCATTATAATTACAATCAAACTGAAATCAAGGGGATCAAGGAAATCACATCATATAATATCATATCGGGACACGATTACGATTTTATATGATTACGATATAATCTGACACAAATATCCACCCCAAGTTCAAAAATAACCAAAGTCGGGCGCAATTGTTGTAAATATACACCCCAGTTAACAGAGTGTATCAAATTTTCTCACACCTTGGTCGAGCCAAATGCCTGTGGGGCCTGCCCTGCTTATATTGTGTGCGATCAATATCTAGTGATGATTAGATTCATCTCATATTGCTTAAGTGGAGAATATGTCCTTACTTAATATGATGTTTAGAGAAGCAAGGCTAGCACAGCTGGCTTTCTCACCCTCCTCACAGTAGTGGCGAAGGTTCGAGCCCCGAGGGGACATTATTGGGGTTCAGGGCTATAGACAATCTCTGAACCTCCTATGGACTAACATACTAATACCCCGCTTTAACCCGCTGATATATACAACATTGGCAAAAATAATACTCCATAACGTTCAACTTCTCCAACTACAATATTTTGTAGGACTTATAGTTTTTACTTTTTAGATGGTATGACCTCGTTTCAAATCACATTTTAAAATTAAATATCACATCTCATGATGCTAGACTCAATAAAAATATTGCAAATAATCAATCCAACAAGATGCTACAATTGATGGATCTCAAACGCGACTACATGATAGGGGATATTGTTAACAAATATAATCTCACATTGCTTGCACACGTCACAAATAATGAGTGATCAATTAATATAATGTAGTAAATAATATTTTTAACTAATGATATAAACTTTTGAGTTGGATATGAAATTTTTACATGCCAAACCATCGTGTTGTATCTTTTAGGTATAAAATTTTACAGCATGCATCTTGTATCAGATTCACATTTATCCAGTTTTCAGCTGCTTGAATGACATATCACGAGGCCATTTATGTTTCACTAGTGGCATCTTAGATTGCTGATGATGAAAAGAATCTCATTCCATGCATTGCACCTTTCTATTATGACCATCCAAACGGGGCCTTACTTTATTAATGCAATGTAACAGAGCGGGGAAACGAGCTGGTAAACTACATACCAGGAATTCCGCCAACCCGCATTGCAGACCTTCCAACATTCTTCCACGGCGATGGACTTAAAACTGTGCATTTAACTTGTGAAGCTGTTTCACGAGTCCCAAAAGCACAGCATCTTCTACTCACTTCAATCTACGAGCTCGAATCCCAAACCATCGACGCCATAAAGGCAGCAATTCCAACCCCAGTATACTCGATTGGTCCATCAATACCTTACTTCAGACTAGGAGACAATTCCTCTCTATCTATTGATTCCCAGAACGGTGAAAGCAGCTACATGCAATGGCTAGATTCTCAGCCCGAATCCTCTGTTTTGTACATTTCTCAGGGTAGTTTCCTTTCAGTTTCCAGAACCCAAATGGATGAAATAATTGCAGGGGTGGATATGAGCGGCGTTCGGTTCTTGTGGGTGGCGCGGGGTGATGCTTCACGGATTAAAGAGGGATGTGGTGGTAAGGACTATTAGAAAAGTATACAAGAAGCTTGAAAGCTCTATTTGGTGGTTGGTTTCAGAATCAATTCTGTGAATTCAAAGAAGACTTTATTTGTGAATTTGGATTCCGTAATAAATGCATGCGAAAATGATGAGGGTTTTTGTTTTAAAAATAACTTCAGAAGAGTGTTGTGATATAAAAACGACCACCAAACAATTTTCACTTTATTTCTAAGCTTCCACAAATATTTATTCATCTCACAGTTTCACATCTTTCCCATTTTATTTCATCTAAGTTGCTATTTTTTGGTCTATATGTTATTATTGTGTTTGATGTGTTTTTCTTTTGATCCTTTTATTCAAAAGTAAAAACCATGTTTTGAGCAGATTTATCAAACAGGGGGGTGTTGGTGCCATGGTGTGACCAATTGAAGGTGTTATGCCACCCTTCAGTAGGGGGGTTTTGGACTCACTGCGGATGGAATTCAACAAAGGAAGGTGTTTTCGCCGGAATCCCATTCCTCACTTATCCAATATTCTGGGATCAAGTTCCAAACTCCAAGACTATAGTGGAAGACTGGAAGATTGGGTGGAAAGTGAGGAGAGGAATGGGTGAGGAAGAACACTTGGTCACAAGAGAAGAAATTGCTGGAATCGTGCAGCGGTTCATGGATTTGGAAAGCGACGAGGGAAAAGAAATGAGGGGAAGAGCAAAAGAACTCAAGGAGGTCTGCCGAAGAGCGATTTCCAAAGGGGGTTCTGCCGAAACTGCTATTGATACTTTTATTCAGGACATTTCGCGCCGTCGCGACTGTTAAACCAGATTTTCCGTGGTTTGTTTTGATTGATTGGATCATTGTTTTGAAGCCCGTTTTTATAATTTGCAAGAATCTTTACGAAAATTGCAAGTTCAAAATTAGACTAGCTACTGATCAAATGCTACTACTCCATTTGTTAGTATTTTTCTCTGTTCTTGTGAGCATTGGACTATCGGAGTGTCAAGTGCATGATTTCCCTGGTACAAGATTGCCTCTTACACCAGTACTGTTTGGTCTAATAGCAAAGAGAGGGCCTGGTGGAGGCTCAAGGGGTTTATGGGGCAGGAGGAGGAGGAGGAGCGTAGGGCTTGCATACGGGTTTTTATTGTGTCGAGGGGGTACGTGTCGAGGTGCTCAACCGTGCCGGCAATGGAACCGGCGAGCATGTACTGGTAGAAGTGGAGGCCGTCGTGGGAGGGGGCGACGGTGTACATGGGGAGGTGGGAGCGGTGGGGTTTGGGGAGTTGAATTGGGTTGTCGTCGTACAAAGCTTGGAGTCTAGTAGATCTTTAGAGAGAGAAGTTGACTGTTTTGGAGTAAAAGTTCCATATACAGAGCTGAGAAAATGTTGGAAAGTTCTTACACCAGGGAGATATACACCAGGACATACTCGCTTACCCACGGGGTGATCGGCTGTCTTTGATTGAACCAAAGAGAAGAATAGTCAAGGTGTGAGTAAGTTAGTCTGAACATATTTAAATGTCGAACCACAATAGAAAACAACAAACAAAAATTAATTTTACATGTCAATCATACTAGTACAATGTCAATCATGCTAGTACAAAATGGTAATAACGTAATGTGGTATACCAACTGATATTTTTTTTATTATCTTAAATTTATATGCACCTTCATTTATTTTGGAAGATTAATCTCTGCATTCGCTAACGTGAACTCAATTAAATTTGTAAAAATGCCAATATTTTTTAATTTATGAAGATTAACAAAGTCTCGTATATCAACTAAGCTACTCGAATTTTGACTCATCTCGATTTGTTGAAAGCTCAATGAGTTTTAATTTATGACCGCCAAACAATTTTCACTTTATTTCTAAAGCTTCCACAATTATTTATTCATCTCATAGTTGCGTATGTCAAATTTCCCATTTTCTTTCATCACAATTGCTATTTAGTCAAGTTTTTTTCATTGTGTTGATACATTGTTGTTTTGATTCATTAACTCAAAAATAAAAATCATTTTTTTGAGCAGATTTGTCAAACAAGGGGGTGGAGGTGCCATGGTGTGACCAGTTGAAGGTACTGTGCCACTCTTCCATAGGCAGATTTTGGTCTCATTGCGGGTGGAATTCAACCAAGGAGGGTGTTTTAGCCGGAATTCTATTCCTCATCTATCCAATAACTGGGGATCAAATGCCAAACTCCAAAACTATTGTGGAGGACTGGAAGATTGGGTGGAAAGTGAGGAGAGGAATGAGTGATGAAGAACACTTAGTTATGAGAGAAGAAATTGTAAGTATTGTACGGCGGTTCATGGATTTGGAAAGTGATGAGGGGAATGAAATGAAGAGAAAAGCGAAAGAACTTGAGGAGATTTGCTAAAGAGCAGTTTCCGAAGGGGGGTTCAGCTGAAACTGCGATTGATTCTTTTATTCAGGGCATTTCATATCATCGTGATTGTTGAAACATATTTTCTACTGTTCCGTGTGATTGATCATTGTTTGAAGCCTTTCGGAATTGTGTACAACGATCTTTATAAAAATTGCAAGCTCAAAACAAGAAGCATTGGACTTTCGAAGTGTCTTAAGTACGTGTAACAAAATTATGAACGGCTTGGATTCTCTTGAGTTATGAAAAACAGATACTAATTTAGCATTTGTATCCCTAGGGGTCTGACACGTGTTGCTGAAAGTCACTCGGCAGAAACTCCATGCCCTTCCAAGGTGACCTGCTCGGGGTGACGTGATTTCCAGTTGCCTCGACGTAACACTAACACTGGTTTGGCAGATCTTACCTTCTTCTCCAAATGAGAAAAAAAAAATTCAAATAAAAACAAATATATAAAAAGTCCTAAAATATTTTTAGTACTTGATGGGTCTAATACGGAGTATAAGCAAGTGCTGAATAAAAATATTCCTCTTAGGAAACATAAAGACATACACGGCAACTTTTTTGGTTGGCCGAAATAATTAAGGAGGAATGACTTCGGTCTCATACTTTTAAAATACTACGAAAATTCTACCTCCTTCGGATAGAAAAATAGCGTAATTTCCCTACGAATCAACATACTTCTTTTCTTCTGATTGGACTCTTAAAGAGCATCATTCAGCCGTTTACTCTTGAAGCGCATCATTCACCGATTAGCTTTACAGATTTATAAACCAACCGAATGTAGATTACAGATCAAAGAACAGTGGGAAAAAAAAAAAACCCTCAGCATGTATAAACTCTACTCGTGTAAAATACCTATACATAAATTCTTCTATATATGTAACGTACCTTGTGCATAGCGAATCTCGGCCAACATGCCGTTCAAAGTCGAGTTTGTTGAGGAAGTGGAAGGGCGAGGAGGGAGAGAGAGAACAATAAAATGTAAAATACCTTGTGAATAGTGCTCAGGTAAAAAAAAGCTAACACCGGTAGCAAAATGAATTTTGCTTTCCTCTTCACCTACTAATCTATTGCAATCTGGTTTTCTCCTTTGAATAAGCGAAGCAAAATGGATTTTGCCTTCCTCTTTCACCTAATCGGCTGCAACCTGGTTTTCTCCTTTGAATAAGTGAAGCAAAATGGATTTTGCATTCCTCAACACCTCATCGGCTGCAACCTGGTTTTCTCCTTTGACTAAGTCACGTGGGGCGGACCACCGACTCTGAATCTTCTGTCGTCTTCTTCATTCCACTTCACAAAGCGGCATTCCCGTAATTCAACCAACATCCCGGAAACCCATAAAAGCGCTCTGCTCCACAGAAATGGGATCTTCTTCCTCTACTCTGCTTCTCCATAGCTAGCTCCCATTTCTATTCCCCATCCAATTACAGAAATGGGACCCAACAACAATCCAACCACAATATGCCACGTGGTGGCGATACCTTATCCCGGTAGGGGCCACATCAACCCCATGATGAACTTCTGCAAGCTACTAGCCTCGAAGAGGGACGATATCTTAATCACCTTCGTCGTGACGGAGGAGTGGCTCGGCTTCCTCAGCTCCGAGCCCAAGCCGCCGGCTAACATCCGGTTCGCCACCATCCCCAACGTTATCCCGTCGGAGATAGGTCGGGCCGCCGATCTTTCAGGTTTCTTGAGAGCTATTCTGACCAAGATGGAAGGGCCCTTCGAGCGTCTGCTGGATCGTCTTGAGCCGCCGAAGCCGAGCGTTATGATTTATGATACTTACTTGACGTGGCCGGTGGGCGTCGGGAATCGGAGGGATATTCCGGTGGCTTCGTTTTGGACCCAGCAGGTGTCGGGGTTCTCGGTGTACTATCACTTTGATCTTCTCAAATTTAGTGGCCAATTCCCAATCGATGTTTCAGGTGCGCTTTTCTGCAATATACTCCATAATTTAAGCCGAGTATAGTTGAAATTCTTGTTTTTTTAAGTACTGATTTTTCGTTTTACGAAATAAGCTATCATTTCACAATATATCTTTTTTAATTTAAAAAAAAAAAACATAGGGAAACTGCCCCTAATTTTGCAAGGCCACGAAAGCAATTGAACTTGTGAGAGCCTGTGTAAGTGTTGGTGTATTTGTGCTTGAATTTTTGCAAAGAAATAGGAAGGTATAGGCCTATAGGGCTTCTATCTAGCAAGTGAAGGTCTTTTAGTAGCTCCTGATCCACTTTTATCTTTTACTTTTTAAAATACAAAATGCTTTGAATCTAGATACACGGACACATATTCGGTTTCAAATAAGATGTGTCCAAAAGAGTTCAATGTATAATCCACAAGAAGTGTAGGATTTAAGTGTATCGAATGATTCAAAATTTGTTTGTCTCCGTATCTGTGTTTGGACATCTATATCCTTAATTAGCACCGCTCTTCTCAATCTTACCTCGAAAATCATATTAGCTTGCTGTTTTTGGAACAAATTACTAGTCATATTTTTCGCAACAATGATGCATTCTGAAAACATACAAAATGAGATCCGTTGGTTATGATTTATGATGTGGCTAATGCTTGATTTTGAGGTGTAATAAAGTAAACATCTTTTGTCACCAAAATATTTCTGAAAATGATCCCAAAAAAACCGACGGTCCAATTCAGTTCCTTGCTGAAGGCCCGAAGAGAAGTTGGGTCCATATAAAATACAAATATCCACCCCAAGTTCAAAAATATCCAAAATTTTAGAGCTAGATTTGGCACAATTGTTATCCAAATATCCACCCTAATTAATTGAGTGTATCAGATTTTCTCACACTTGTGTCGAGCCAAATGCCTATGGAGCCTACAAATATTGTGTGAGATCAATATCTAGTGATGATTAGATTCTTCAATCTCAGATTGCTTTAAGTGTAGAATATGGTCTCACTTAACATAATGTTTAACCTCTCCAACTTTTTTGTATGAAGTCATTTCAAATCACATAAATTAAATATCACGGCCCACATTGCTAGAGTCAACAAAAATCTTGCAAATAATCAATCCAAAAAGATGCTACAATTGATGGATCTCAAATGCGGTCGTAGGATAGGAGATGTTAACAAATACAATTCCACATTGCTTATATCTGTAATGTGTGATCACTTAATATAATTAATGTTGTAAACCTAATGATATGAACTTTTAATAAAAATCTTAACACCGTGCATCTTGTGTTAGATTCACATTTATCCAGTTTCCAGCTGCTTGAATGAAAAATCACGTAGCCATATATAATTCACCAGTGGCATCCTAGATTGTTTTCCTCAGCGATCACACCTTTTGGGTGTGATTGTTTCTATCATTCAATCACGGCTTATAACTGTGATAAAAAAGAGTGATTTACAATCACACTCAAATCTATCACGGTAGCGCAGGTGTGATGGAAAACTAACAATCACTACAAATAGCTGTGATTGTTATGCTTTATTGTAGTACTGCCTAGATTGCTGAGGAAAAGAATCTCATTCATGCAATGTACATTTCGATTATGACCATCCAAACAAGGCTAAGTTCCTTTATCTTTGCGTATAATAACAGAACGAGGAAACGAGCCGGTAAACTACATACCGGGAATTCCACCAACACGCATTGCGGATCTTCCTACAGTATTCTACGGCGACGGACTTAAACTTGTGCATATACCTTGTGAAGCCGTTTCGCAAGTCCCAAAAGCACAGTATCTTCTACTCACTTCAATCTACGAGCTCGAATCCCAAACCATTGACGCCATAAAGGCAGCAATTCCAACCCCAATATACTCGATTGGTCCATCGATACCTTGCTTCAGACTAGGGGACAATTCCTCTCTGTCTATCGATTCCCAGAACGGTGAAAGCAGCTACGTGCAATGGCTGGATTCTCAGCCCGAATCCTCTGTTTTGTACATTTCTCAGGGTAGTTTCCTTTCAGTTTCCAGGACCCAAATGGATGAAATCATTGCAGGGGTGGATATGAGCGGCGTTCGGTTCTTGTGGGTGGCGCGTGGTGATGCTTCACGGATTAAAGAGGGATGTGGTGGTAAGGACTATTAGAAAAGTATACAAGAAGCTTGAAAGCTCTATTTGGTGGTTGGTTTCAGAATCAATTTTGTGAAGAGAAATGCTACGTGCAAAAAAAATAGACAAAGAAAAGACTCTTAAAGTGTACATAAACGGCTCAGATGAACTACACAGTGAATCTGGGCCGTGCATGTATACTTTAAGGTATTTTCTTTGCCAATTTTTTTTGTCCCTAACACTCCTCTTTTGTGAATTAAAACAGAAGACTTTATTTGTGAAAGGGATCTTTTCAAAGTTCTTGGAATTTGGATTCCGTAATAAATGAATGTGAAAATGGTGAGGGTTTTTGTTTCAAAAATAACTTCAGAAGAGTGCTGTGATATAAAAACGACCACCAAACAATTTTCACTTTATTTCTAAGCTTCCACAAATATTTATTCATCTCACAGTTTCACATCTTTCCCATTTTATTTTATCTCACTTGCTACTTTTGTCTATATGTTATTATTGTGTTTGATATGTTGTTCTTTTGATTCTTTTATTCAAAAGTAAAAACCATGTTTTTTGAGCAGATTTGTCAAACAAAGGGTTGTTGGTGCCCTGGTGTGACCAATTGAAGGTGTTGTGCCATCCTTCAGTAGGGGGGTTTTGGACTCACTGTGGATGGAGTTCAACGAAGGAAGGTGTTTTTGCCGGAATTCCATTCCTCACTTATCCAATAATCTGGGATCAAATTCCAAACTCCAAGACTATAGTGGAAGACTGGAAGATTGGGTGGAAAGTGAGGAGAGGAATGGGTGAGGAAGAACACTTGGTTACAAGAGAAGAAATTGCTGAAATCGTGCAGCGGTTCATGGATTTGGAAAGCGACGAGGGGAAAGAAATGAGGGGAAGAGCAAAAGAACTCAAGGAGGTTTGCCGAAGAGCAATTTCCAAAGGGGGTTCCGCGGATACTGCCATTGATGCTTTTATTCAGGATATTTCGCGTCGTCGTGACTGTTAAACCACATTTTCGATCCGTAGTTTGTTTTGATTGATTGGATCATTGTAGCTTATCCTATGGTGTAAGTAGGGAAAATGGGTTTAGAATAAGGAAGTTGCTTGGTGGGGTCATATTGTAGCATTCTTGTGTTAGCTATGTACTTATTTTGTGAAAAAGGAGGGAAAGATGAGAGGAACCATCTCACCCTTTGCAGGGGTTGAGCTGAACCGTACAAGCAGAGTATGAAATTCCCACAAGTTCGATTCCAGATAACCAATCTATTAGAAATGATAATTCAAATCAACGGCAATTAGAAATTTGTACTGGAAATGCTTTTGGTATATATTAACTGAACTGTGCGAACAAGTGGCCCTAAACAGAACTCAATGAAGGAAAATTTGATTCATGTAGCCGATCCCAAGTGATTAGGACATAAGGCTTGGTTTGATTTTGTTTGATTATATATTAACCAGACTTTGCAAGGGGCTACTGTTCAATATATGACATATGCGGACATTTGGGGAAACAAGCGAAATTACTTTCCTTCTATCGCGACCAACTTTTCTCATGAATGCAACGTGGTATACGTGGTTTTTAAATTTACGGAATCTAGTGGTGGTGCAGGGAGCCGGTGGATGCGACAGATTTGCGAGTGGATCGATTATGGATGTTCTAAGAACTATAGTGGAAAAAGATGGATACAGAGGGCTCATGAGGGGGATGGATGCCGAGGATGCTTTTCCATGCTCCTGCGGCTGCTATCTGCTGGTCTACTACGTATGAAGCTGCAAAATCCTTCTTCCAAGAACTAAACAGTCGTACAAACAAACGATAAACTCAGTCACCTGAGAGACCATCAAGAACAAGGATCCTCGTTATTCTGTCTCTGCGGTATTGGAATTGGTTAACTTGCCATGGTATAGTCTAGGGGTGTTACAAAAATTGACGGACCAAAAAAACAAGAAAAAATCGACTAATTGGTTCGGTTTTCAATCAGGGTAATGCTGGTTTTTTCTGGATCGGACCGAAATTGGTTCGGTCTCGGTTTTTTGAAATTTTCGTCGGACCGAACCGAACCGACAGACTATATATTTTACGCATATACACTTTAAATTAAATGGATATTTTGTATTTCGAAATCCCCGGCTGGACCGATCCCACCCTGAACCAAACTCAACTCCGGTCGGGATCGATCCTGTAAATATTTGAACTGAACCGAATCGGTCTTCGGAAATTTAACCATGAAACGAATCGAATATAACCGAAATCACCCCTAACTACATACTATAGTCCCTGGTTCTTTTACCTCAGCTATTTTTTTTCCCTTCAATTATACCCCGGCCCCAAAGCGGAAGAAACCCTAAGTCCGATAAGATTCACCCGGATTTCGATACGATCTTCTCGCTCTCGCAATCTTTCTGCTACGAATCTGCTTGTTTATATTAGTAGATAGAAGAAGATAGTGAAAGCGGAAAAAAAAATTTTATTTTTTAGCATACCAAAGAGATCTGAGAGAGTTTAATAGTATTAAATTATTATTATTATTAACATAATAATACTGTAACGTAAGGAATCCTGAATTTCACACAAATCCATACACTAACGCACATGACAACTACGAAACTCTAGTCATGCGGAGCGGGCCGTCACACTACTGTGTTTGGTTTGCAATTTTGAAATTTATTTTTAAGATAAAAAAGTTCTATAGATTTGCTTATTTTTCCTGTCTTTAGTAAAAAAAAAATAACATTTTAACAAAAAATTTTACTTTTTAAATTGAGGTACACTATGTATATTAAAAAAGTAAAATATAAGTTAAAAAAAATTTGACAAAAAATCACTAAAGGAGAAAAAATACGAATGTCAAAATAGTTAAGTTTTGGAGAGATTATTTCTGAAAGAAGAACCAAACAAAGTGATTGTCTTTTGCCTTTTTGTTCTCACTAATGCAAGGGGCATTCCCGTCGCACAAAGTCTACAAATACAACTTTAAAATACTCCCTCCGTCCCATAATATTTGTCCGGTCCGCAAAACGGAGATTACAAAATCATGCATTTCTTTCAAGAAAAAATTCAAATTTTTTTCGCAAGTTAAAAGAACTCGTCGAGATCTAGTAAGTTGTTGAATTTTTTCTCAACTTTTCTTACAAAAATAGTATTATTTTTACGTCTTCGTTTTGCGGACCGGACAAATATTATGGGACGGAGGGAGTACAATTTCGAACACTATCGTGTTATCTTTCGATAAATGTGAATTCATGTGCATCGAACAGTTCCGTTCGGTGTTTTAGTTTAAAGGTATGTTTGTAGCATTGCTCTTCCCGTTATTCAACTAAAGCGCTCTGCTTTGCCTACTCGGTACGCAGTATCATCTTCTTCCCCACTCTCTCTCTCTCTCCCTCTCCCTCCATTCCCATCTTCCAGTTAACTCCACACTCCTTCGTATACAAAAATGGGATCCATGGACAACCATCCAACCACAGTATGCCACGTGGTGGCGATGCCTTACCCCGGTAGGGGCCACATCAACCCCATGATGAACTTCTGTAATCTGCTTGTTTCCAAAATCGAAAAGATTCTAATCACCTTCGTCGTGACGGAGGAGTGGCTCGGCTTCCTCGGCTCCGAGCCCAAGCCGGCCAACATCCGCTTTGCCACCATCCCCAACGTAATCCCGTCGGAGATAGGTCGGGCCGCGGATTTTCCCGGCTTCCTGAAAGCTACTCTGACCAAGCTGGAAGAGCCCTTCGAGCGGCTTCTGGATCGGCTTGAGGTGCCGAAGCCGAACGTCATAATCCATGATACTTTCATGAAGTGGGTGCTGGACGTGGGGAGTCGGAGGAATATTCCGGTGGCTTCGTTTTGGACCCAGCCGATGTCGGTGTTCGCAGTCTTATATCACTTTGATCTTCTCAAACAATATGGGCAATTCCCGGTCGATGTTTCAGGTGCGCTTTTCTGATACATATTTTAGGACAAGGGAAGAGATAGAAACGAATTAGGATGGTCTTAGTAACCTCTAGATTATACTCCCTCCGTCCGGATTTAATTGTCCCTAATTCTATTCTAACCGGCTAAAAAATGGGTTACATCTTAAAATCCGTAATGAATTTCATATCGAATATAGATCTCGTTTGATAGATCTCGATTAGTTCCATAATACAATATATTCGAAATCACGTAAAACATTATAAAGTGAAAGATATAATCGATTAAAAAATGAAATTAACTTCCAAAAAGGACTATTAAATCCGGACGGAGGGAGTATTAATTAAGTTTGATTGACTTAGCAGAGCGATATGCGATAAATTCTAATAATATTGATTTCACCATCCAAACAAGGCTTACTTTATCTTTGCATATAACAGAACGTGGAAACGAACCGGTAAACTGCATACCGGGAATTTCACCAACACGCATTGCAGATCTTCCTACGGTATTCTACGGCGATGGACTTAACGTTGTGCATATAACTTGTGAAGCCGTTTCACGAGTCCCAAAAGCACAGTATCTTCTACTCACCTCAACCTACGAGCTCGAATCCCAGATTATCGACACCCTAAAGGAAGCAATTCCAACCCCAATCTACTCCATTGGTCCATCAATACCGTACTTCAGACTCGAGGACAAATCATCTACTATATCTATTGATTCCCGGAACGATGAAGGATGCTATCAACAATGGTTGGATTGTCAGCCCAAATCCTCTGTTTTGTACATTTCTCAGGGTAGTTTCCTTTCTGTTTCCAGAGCCCAAATGGACGAAATCATTGCAGGGGTGGATATGAGCGGCATTCGGTTCCTGTGGGTGGCGCGTGGTGATGCTTCTCGGATTAAAGAGGGATGCGGTGGTAAGGAGCGAGTATAAGAATAAGTATCTACAACTAAACAAGATTCTCTTCTTCGTTTCTAAACTTCCACTGATGTTTCAAAATTTTCGTTTTCTTTCATCATAATTTATTGTTGTGTTTGATATGTTTTTTTTTGCTATTCTTTGTTTCGGAAGTAAAAATATTTGTTTTGAGCAGATTTGTCAAACAAGGGGGTGGTGGTGCCATGGTGTGACCAGTTGAAGGTGTTATGCCACCCTTCAATAGGTGGGTTTTTGACTCACTGCGGGTGGAATTCAACCAAGGAAGGTGTTTTCGCCGGTATTCCATTCCTCACTTACCCAATATTCTGGGATCAAATTCCTAACTCCAAGACTATTGTGGATGACTGGAAGATAGGTTGGAAAGTGCGGCGAGGAATGGGTGAGGAAGAGCACTTGGTTACAAGAGAAGAAATTGCTGGACTCGTGCAACGGTTCATGGATTTAGAAAGTGATGAAGGGAAAGAAATGAGGAGAAGAGCGAAAGAACTTGAGGAGATTTGCCGAAGATCAATTTCCAGAGAGGGTTCAGCTGAAATTGCCATTGATGCTTTTATTCAAGACATTTCGCAACGTCATGACTGCTAAAACAGATTTTATGTTGTGTTGTTCTAAGCGGTTTGAAGCCTTTCGTAATTGTGTGCATCAATCTTCATGAAAATTGCAAGTTCAAAATAAGAAGCATTTAAAGTGGATCAAGTACGTGCATGATTTACCCAGTATAGGACTCCCTCTTAGGGTGTTCGGATAAATAAGCCAAAGTGGCTTATTTTTTGTCCTTATTCAAATTTTTTTCGTATCATTTGGCTTATTGTCAATTTTTTGGGGATTATTGTATCCTCATGACAAGAGAAATCTAAAAAGTAAAATTTTTTGACCGAAATCCAATTTTTTTTTAATAAAGACAAAACAAGTGGCTTATTGGCTTATTTTCGTTTTTTTGTGGGTTTATTTGGCTCATTTTTGGAGGGAAAGCCAGTGGCTTATTTAGGAGAACAACCTTACAAGTATTTTATTTGGATTTGGACTAGACTAAACAAGTATTTTAAACCAACAATCGATTCTAGGTTGTCAAAATACTTGTGGTTCTAAGGTGCAAGTAAAAAATTTTAAACATCATAAATTGAACAGATTAGTACTAGTAGTAGATTGTGTTGAAAAACTTACTTAATTTAAAGGGCAAAGTACGGATTACCTCCCTGAAGTTTGCCCGTTTGGCAGATTACCCCCCTGAGCTTTACTAATGACCACATTGCCCCCCTATGGTTTTGGAGTAAAGTGCAACCATAACTCTGTTAACGGAACAGAGCAAAAAGACATTGTTACCCTTTTGTTAAATAAAGCAATTTTGTATTTCTCACACCTCACCCCAAACCAGACCTGGAACTCCCCAAACCCACCTTTCCAATTTCCATCTCTATATATCTTCCCATATCCATCTCTATATCCACCCACACCTCTCTCTCTCTCTCTCTCTCTCTACAAATCTCCCCATCTCCTCCAATGGCATCAAACACCCAATCCTCTTTCGAAGATTTCTTGCCAATAATGGCCCACAAATTGGGTGGGGACGCGTTGATCGGAGAGCTCTGTAATGGGTTTCGGTTACTGATGGACGGTGATAAAGGGGTCATCACTTTCGACAGTCTCAAGAAAAACGCGGCCGTTTTGGCGTTGCAGGAATTGACGGACGGCGATTTGAGAAGTATGTTGAGAGAAGGCAATTTCGACGGAGACGGGGCCCTCAATCAGATGGAGTTTTGTGTGCTCATGTTCAGGTTGAGCCCTGAGTTGATGGAGCAGTCTCAGTTTTTGTTAGAGGAAACCCTTCACCAGGAGTTGAAAGAATCCAATTGGTTTTGAATTGGGTTTCGTTTTCTTCTTTTTTTAGGTTTCTTGTAATGGAATTTGCCATTTTTGTTCCAAACACAGATCTTTTTGCCTTGCTGTCGTTTTTTTTTTTTTTTTTTTTTTTTGGAGCTGTTGGGGTGTTCATGATTTTGGTCGGATTTGATATGATTCACATCCTAATTTGTGGTTGTGGATTCCGGTTGGGATGGTGATGGAGGTGAAGAGGAAGAGATTTTCTGATTGTGCAGAGAGAGGTTTAGGGGAAGAAGAAGATGGGCATTATAGTCTTTTCATATACAATTTTAATTTTATTTTTAACTTTTAGTCTTAAAATATTCGTGTGGGATCCACTCTTTGTTAACTTAGACGGAGTTTTTAACGGTAGGGAGGTCAAGTGCAACATATTCAAAACCATAGGTGGGTGATGTGGTCATTAGTAAAGCTCAGGGAGGTCATCTGCCAAACGGGTAAACCTCAGGGAGGTAATCCGTACTTTGCCCTAATTTAAATAAGAGATTTTTTTTTTTTCACAGAGGCTCTGTTTAGAGATTGTCTTTTTCATGGAGGCTCCGCAAACAGAGCTTCCGCGCCAACCCATTTCACCGTTCGTCTCGTCAATGGATGGTCCGGATTTTAAAGAAACTATTCTCGCGAATGGTTTACCTGTTTAAACTATTCACGAGAATAGTTTCTTTAAAATCCGGACTGTCCAACACATATTTGAACGGCTGAGATTGATTCGCTCCGCAAACACCCAAATCACAGAGCCTCCGTGAATTAGATTTTCTCTTTAAACAAAAAGATCGAACAAGCTTTAAACAATTGTTGAACATAAGTCACAACTCAGTAACTACAAAATGATTGAAGTGCCAATATATATAGGCCTTGTTCGTTTTTGGGTCTCAAAACCTCTAGACACAGTCACCAATAAATTTTTTCTATCTATATCTCTCTCTTCACTCATTACTTTCAAAAACCTCCCTACAACTCTCTCTCCCTATAAGTTGTCCATGGTGCTGTTTCCTATTTTCTGCTTTTGTTTTTATCTGTTTCCATCAGTGTTGTTATTTTTATCTCCGATTTGGAATTTGCTCCTTCCAGAGGCAATTAGAAGGATAGATTGCTTGCTCCACGTGATCCGACCCTAGAGGCGGTGTGCAGTGCCTTTGGCTCAACTTAAACTTAAGACCTAGACATTAGCTTGTCTCTTTGTCCCTGCATTTCGTGTGTATTTTTCTACGATAGGTTGGTTGTAGTTTTCCTTTTCATTGTCGTGAATTGAATCGCTGTATGTGCCGTTTGGCTTTTTAATGGAATATGCTTCAGATTAAAAAATAAAAATAAAAACTCTCTCTCCCTGTGCTACACGTCAGATTGGCACAGAGATGTTTAGAAGTAAATAATTAAAATCTTACCCCTCTCAATCAACAAGCACCAGTGGTCTAGTGGTAGAATAGTACCCTGCCACGGTACAGACCCGGGTTCGATTCCCGGCTGGTGCATTACGTTTTCCTTTTCCCACTTTTTCCGTACTCCTTTTTTTTTGCTTCCTTTCCTTTTGGTCCTCGGAGAATTGAAGAAACCCTAATTTGAATACTAATCTTCTCTCTTTGTCTCTCTCTCTCTCTCTACCTCATCTGCGACAATGAACGCTGTATCCAACATTGACGATTTCACCCAAGGTAAATGCTAGTCGGATCTTTCTATCTACCATTAATTTTATCTCAGGAATTTTTCATGCTTGAAATCTTTTTCACAGACAACACCGAGGGAAGCGATTCCGATTCCAACGCCGACGAATTGCCAGAATACTATCAGCCAATTTCCAGCGGCGACGACGAACATGACGAAGATGTTTCGGATCCCTCGGATTCCAATCACAACGATTCCGATTCTCATCGCTTAGCAAACGGATATGCACAGGGCATGGGAAATGAAATATGTTCCATCGATCTAAGCGATGGAGAAGAGGAAGGACAAAACAATGAAGGCGAAGGAGGAGAAGAAGAGGCTGCTTCTGAATCGGAGATCGTGAGGGCGTTCAGAGAGGACGAGAGCCGTCGCAACGCTCCGTTGCCGCCGGAGGCCGCCGCGAGAGTCGTGGAGGCGATGCGCGGTGTGTCGTTCAGCGGATTGGCTCCGGATTGGGCGAATCGAGTGCCGGAAGATCAGTGGATCAATCAGCTCAGAGGATTGAGAAACAGCTCGTGATTGAGAAACAATTCTGAGGAGAGATGTTGACTAGTTTTTTGTTTTTCGTTTTCCATGAGATTAGTTTCTTCTCTTGTGTATTTGGGGAGAAGAGACATGAATTTGCTGTACTAATAATTTGGCAATAAATTGAGAGAGACTAGGAAGTTATTACATGTTACGCTGCTTACAATACAGCCAAACAAATCTCTAATGTTTTGTGTAGTATTTCCCAATCGAAATCAAGGTATTAGTAGTATGTTAGTTAAGTTAGATTACTATTGGGAGTATCGGCGTTTTCCATCAGCTCGAATCAAGAACCAAAAGTACCCAAGTATTGGTAGACGACCAATTGAACGCGTTATGTTTATGCGATACTGGAGAATGAGCCTGACCAGGGCATCTCCGCGAGGCTTTGCGGATGCAACCGGGCTCCTCTGAGAGATGGCCAATGATCATCATATCCAGTGATTTAGAGGACGAGGGCACGACATCCAGGGTGGTAGAGGACAAGGATGAGGAGGAGCCTAAGGAAGACCCTAGCTGAGGCCTCCTCTAGTACAGCAGCCTTCCTTTTCTCTCTCCTCCTCCCACGGCTAGTAACTCTCTCTCTCCCTTTAGGAGCATAATTAACGGTTTAGGTCATCGCACGATGTTAGGTGAGTAAATAATGCCTTAGCATTACATCTTTTTATCCAATGTTTTGAGGGCTCCTCCTCATCGTCGTCGTTCTCTACCACCTTTGATGTCATGCCATCGTCCTTTGAATCACTACTGGATATGATTATTGGCCTAGAAGTCTCAAGCTTGTGAACCAAATGCTTCATTTTCATGGTTATTGGGTTGCTATTCATCGAGTGCAAGGCTGTTCACCGACCACCTCGAGCATCAACAGGCTTAATGTCTGCCTCTTTAATCCAATTTTCTTGACAATGCCAGCCATAACATGTAAAATGATCGACACAAAAAACCTCAGCTGCGTTAGAATAGCACAAAGATTCATGGGCTTTAAACTAGACAAAGAATTCTAGTATTGCTATAGTCTCAAGCTCAAATCGTAAAGGACAGATCATTTGTATAATTTCAGTTCTTGGGATGGCAACCCTTGAAGTGTAGATTTGGTAATTACCTTTGTACTGAGTGAGCTGAGCTTAGAATTGTTGAAAGCTACATTCCGTTAGTGGGACGAGGGACTACACATAATTGAGAAATTAGTCGAGACAAAACTTTGAATGCCCTGATCATTTGCAATTAAAAGAAAAGAAGATAGAACGACTCGAATCAAATCGACATTGCTTCATCTAACAAAAGACAACGTATTTCCTGTTTTGATATCAATTTAGTTTCTGTTTGGCAGAAAGCACAAAAAAAAAAAAAAAAAATCAGAAAGATAGAATACTATCCAAAGAAAATCAACCATAGAGAGATCATGTTCCATGCAGAAAGCTATTGTGAGTAACATGTATTCAATCTTAAAAAACAGCAGCAATTAGATATATATTAAGCTACGCGAGATATTACCATTATTTTTCTTTCGTTGCCGCACGATACATGATACATCCATGAGAGTGAGCATATTGGACGCACACAGCGTGGCACTATTGGTCCATCCCAACATTCAGTCTACGAAAACTACTTGTCCCGTTATTCCATTGTACTCTAAACTTTATAACAATTTTTTCGTGTTTTGGTATTTTCATCACATCAGAATTCAGAGAACTTTCATAGATTTAGTTGAAAGCGTCAAAATTTGAAAGATAAATTAAATATCGAGTGAGTACACATTGAAACTCGAAGACAAGCATTTTTTGGAACAGAGAAATCCACTAGTCATATTCCAATGATGCCACTCTAGTGTGCGCCCAATGGGCCTCCCTCACTTGCTCTTCTTCTCCTCTCCACGACTGTTCTTTCTCTCTCTCTCATGAGTCTTCACTCACTCTCCCCCTCGCTGGGATATTATGGACGTTATAACAACGTAGGAGGATTGCGGAGTTTATAAATACTAGAGCAATTGTCTGACTAGGCCTCTCTCAGATCTTGGGAAAGAAAGCATGGAGAGTACTGAGATTAAAGCCTTGTACGCAAGGGCATTTGTGGGTTCTTTTCGGCTCATCTCAATGATCGGGATTGTTTATCGTTTGGTGCTCGTTGCCCACGCAATTTTATTGAAAAATGATTGTCAGATAGATATCGATCAAGAAACTTTGAGAGAGCATGTTTTTCTTGTAAAAAAAAAAAAAAATCAATTGTCAAACTGATTCAATTTATCTCAAGATGATTCTACGGCGATCCTGCATTCATCGATACCCAATTAAGGTAAGAGTATTTTTATTTTTTTGCATAGTCGATGTTCTCGAGAATCTCAAAAATAGTAATTGTTCCGATTATCGAAATGGGTTCGGAAGTACTAACCCACAAATTGCCACAACTTAAACGTTTCAGGGATCGGAGATGATCCTGTTTCTCATCTCATCTAAATTGGATAAGAACAAAAGCTCAGTTGGCCATTGGATTGGATTGAGAGAACACACGCCATCTTCAAGAAGGGACACGTTTCGTAGGCGCCAATTATTGTAGCCTACGTTGCACCCTGCCTCAATGACACGTTGCGTAGCTGGGAATTTCGTTGTTTCAAATTTATTGACCTTTAGAAAAAGATTTTCGACTTATTTACAATACGAGTCAATCTCCAACAAACTTTAATTGAATCGGTTATAATCTAATCTTGATTGTCTTGGATTTGTTAAGCGTCATAAGTCAAACAAATTGAATAGTAGCTTGTTCATGTTGGTTCGAAAATGTGATGCATAATTTATTTATATTGGAAAGTTTGAACGAATTTTTTTAACAAACAAGTACAAATTCAAACTCAAGCAGCTTACTTCGTATATCAGCTCTACCCTTAGACGTTTTTTTTGTTCTTGCATATTGAGATTGGAGTTTGTAAAGGAGATTGGCTCATTCACGGAGGAGCCGTGAATAAGCCATTTGTGGAGTTGAACCATCTTAGCCGTCCATTTCGGCATTGGACGGTCTGAATTTTAATGAAACTTTTTCGAGAAAGAGTTTAACTCTTCCTCCGAAAAGTTTTTCGTTAACATCCGCACAGTTCAAAACACTTTTAAACGGTCGCAATTGGCTCCTTAAACGTTTTTTAACGGAGAGCTCCATGAAAAAGTTTTTCTTGAACGCCATTAAATGTTTGGTTTCGATATCAGATTGGACTAAGATGGGCTCAAAATAACCATAATTGGACCTACCGTTCTTACCATAACAAGAGAGATTGAGAGAATCCATTGCTATCTTGAAACAAAGAGATGTAATACTCTATGAGATAATTCTGGGCCGGTACTGTTTTTCAATTCTATAGCCCACTAAATCCTTTTCCTGTAGAGTGTAATTCTTTATAGGTCCTGTAAAGTGTATTTTACATTTTTACCCCGCTTGAAAATAGATGAACTCCACGTCTTGTCATTTTAGGATTTCTGCGCCCAAACCAAAACCTACCACAGCCTCACCTCCACGCCACCCATCCTCATCGACGCTGCCACCGGCCGCGGCATTCCCTACCCTTGACACATTCGGCCGCCGATTTTAACCACCGCCGCCGACCAGATCTCTTGAAGCAGCGCAGTCCTCCGCTCTCTCTCTCCCTCCACCAAACTCCCCTCGTTGTCCACTCCCTCGTCTTCGTCATCCACCAGATCATCATCAACGGCGCCACCCTCCTCGCGAAGCACTGGATCGCGCCGCAGACCTGGACCACCCACGGCCCGACGGAGAAGCAGGAACGGCCGCGGCGGAGTTTAGGATGCCAGAGAGGACGCCGACGTTAGCGCCGAAGTCATTGAAGACGGAGACGGTGTCGAGGGTGGATTGGTCGTAGCCTTGGCTGGACTTGAGGACAGAGGAGTAAATGACGAAGGCGTAGGATGCACCGCAGCTGTACTGCAAAAAGCACACCGAGTCGCCGGCTCTCGATAACGGCGATCGTACGGTTAATGATGCGCTCAAGACCTTCGATGCTAAGTTCGTCGATGTTGATCGGAACCTCCTGTTTGACTTGATTCTGGTATATTATATAGATATATATATATATATATATATGTAATATGTTGTATATAGTGTAAATTTTAGTACACTATGAAATTTTGGGGAGCTCAAATCTAATGTCTCTCTCTCTTGCTAGTCGTCCATTTTTCGGAGTAATTATTCAGTGCTCCTGAGTTACCACCAAACTACACGTTTATACCGGCCTCGTAAGCGTGTGGGGGCGCTGGCTAATTTTTCCTGTTTTTCCGTTGCGATTTCGTCCCTTGGGCTTTTTTTTTGTTTCGCCTTTGAGGTATGGGACTTGAGGTCGGAGGATCGCTCATGTATGTAGTCCTGACTTTTGGGATCGCAGTGAAACTCGCCTTTTGCACTTTTTGCTTAATGGAACTTCACTTGTACTGTATTTGATTTTATTTGGTTTTTTTTTTTCCTTCTAGTAGTTCAACTTTTGTTAGTAGTGTCTTTGGAAACAGATTTCTCTCCGTGCTGTTGGTGCATTTTGTCTCACAGATGCACTTTTATAATCGGGGACATTCATCATATCTTAGAGCTCGTTGAAAATGTCAATCAGTCATGCTCGATCAGATATGGATCGATACACGATCTCAACTCATTTGAGATGTGATTGCTTCCGTTTCAGTGAAGCAATCTAATGCATTGAATATAATTTTGTTTCAAAAGTATATTGATAGTTATTCGATCAATATACTGTTAATCGTGCTGCTTATTTTGTTTCAAAAGTATTTTAGGCATAATAATAGGAGATCTTATGCGCTGCTTATTTAACACTGTTAATTGTAAATTTAGATAGAATTTAATACTGTTAATCGTGGCGGCAATGGTGGTGGCGGTGTAGGAGGTTATATGGGTTAATTGTTAATTTAACACTGTTAATTATGGTGTAAATTTATATAGAAATTAACATAATTAATTTAGACAGAAATTAACACTGTTAATTGTAGTGGTGGCGGCGGCGTGGTGATGAAGGTCATTGTGGTGGCAGTGGCGTGGTGATGGTGTTGGTGATGGTGGTGGCGGCGGCGGCATCGTGGTGGTGGCCGTGGCGGTGGTGGTGGTGGTGGCAGTATGAGAGGTTATATGGGCAAACTGTTAATTAATACTGTTAATTGTGGTGTAAATTTATATAGAAATTATTATAGTTAATTTAGACAGAAATTAACACTGTTAATTGTGGTTGTGGTGGTGGTGGCGGCAGCGGCGGCGTGGTGGTGGCGGTCATTGTGGCGGCGGCATTGGCGGTGGTGGTGGTGGTGATGGTGGCGGCGTGGTGGTGGTGGCGTTGTGGTGGTGGTGGTATAAGAGGTTGTATGGGCCGACTGTTAATTAACACTGTTAATTGTAAATTTAGACAGAATTTAACACTGTTAATCGTGACGGTCGTGGTAGTGGCGGCGGCGGTGGTGTAGAAGGTTATATGGGCCAACTGTTAATTGACACTGTTAATGGTGGTGTAAATTTTTTATATAGAAATTAACACTGTTAATTTAGACAGAAATTAAAACTGTTAATTAATACTATTAATTTAGACAACACTGTTAATTTAAACAAAAAGTAACACTGTTAATTGTGGTGATGGCGATGGCGGTGGTGACGTGGTGGTGATGGTGTTAGTGATAGTGGAGTAGTGGTGGTGGTGGTGGTGGTGGTTATGGTAGCAGCGCGGTGGTGGTGGCGGCGGCGGCGACGTGCTGATGGTCTAGGAGGTTTATATGAGTCGACTGTTAATTAACACTGTTAATTGTTGTGTGAATTTATATGAAAATTAACACTGTTAATTATGGTGATGGCGGTGGTGGTGACAGTGGCGTGGTTGTGGTGGTGATGGTGTTGATGATGGTGGAATGGTGGTGGTGGTAGTTGTGGTAGCGGTGTGGTGGTGGTCATTGTGGTGGCGGTGGTGGTTGCGGCGACGTGGTGGTGGTGTAGGAGGTTGTATGGGCCGTTGTTAATTAACACTGCTAGTCTGAATTTATATGAAAATTGACACTGTTAATTGTGGTGGTGGTGATTGTGGTGACTGCAGCGTGGCTATGGTGGCGGTTATGGTGACGGCGGCGTGGTTGTGGTGGCGGTGGTGCTAGTGACGGCGTGGTGATGGTGTTGTTGATGGTGGTGGTCATTGTGGTGGCAGCGTGGTGGTGGTGGTGTAAGAGGTTGTATGGGCCGACTGTTAATTAATATTGTTAATTGTTGTGTGAACTTATATGAAAATTAACACTGTTAATTTAGAAAAAAATTAACACTGTTAATTGTTGTGGTGGCGGTGGTGGTGCGGTGTGGTTGTGGTGGCGGCGGCGGTGGTGGTGATGGTCGAGTGATAGTGGTTGTGGTAGCGGCGTGGTGGTGGTCATTGTGGTGGCGATGGTGGTGGCGGCGACGTGGTGGTTGTGTAAGAGATGTATGGGCCAACTGTTAATTAATACTGTTAATTGTTGTGTGAATTTATATAAAACTTAACACTGTTAATTTAGACAAAAATTAACACTGTTAATTGTGGTGGTGACGGCGGCGTGGTTGTGGTGGTGGTGACGGTGTTGGTGATGGTGGAGTGGTGGTTGTGGTGGCGGCGTGGAGGTGGTCATTGTGGGGGTGGTGGTAGCGGCAGTGGTAGTGGCGGAGGTGGTGGTGGCGACGTGGTGGTGTGGGTGGTGGTGGTGGTGACATGGTGATGTGGTGGTGTTGGTGGTGGTGTGGGTGGTGGTGGTGGTGGTGGCGGCGCGGTGGTGGTGGCGTGGCAGTGGCAGCGTTGGCGGCGTGGTGGTGGTAGTGGTAGCGGCGGCAGCGGCGTGGTGGTGGTGGTGTTTTTGTCTCTCTCCAGTCGACTTTTTTTTGGGAGGGGTATTTTTGTCATCAAAATATTGAAGAGGACCTATTGGGCTATGGACTTTTTGGACAGGACCTATTGAGCTATTCTTTACACAATGAGGACCGGCCAGGAAGTTTCTCATACTCTATCCGTCCCATAAAGTTGGTCCTCTATGAATCTACGTGCAATTTTCAAACATAAAAATAATAAAGTGTTTACTAAATTATTTATTTTGATTTTTTTTTTGCACATTTCAAAAGATCTCATCGGAATGTATCAACAAAAATTCATATTGCTCAAAAAATTATTTCAATAAATATATTATTTTTAAGTTTAAAAATTACACTTAATTTCGTAAAGGATCAACTTTATGAGATGAGAAGAGTAAGAAAATGGGTTTACTAGGGCTTGTTGGCAATTTCGAATACGGCCCCGGGTTAGACATCTTGAAGCCCAAGAAGCCAAACTCCGCTGGCCTGATTAAGTAGTAGTAGAAAGCACACTGGAAAATTGGAAATAAACTGTAGAACCTTTAAACATTTTTTTCAATGCCTGTTATACACTTAGGATCCAATGAGGGATCCCGCACGGGCCTACCGTGCGGGACTTCCCTTTCCCGATCGAATTGCGACGATCCGAGCCGCCCAATGTATTCAGAATATGATTTTAAGGGTACCCATGAGAAATCAGCAAAAAAAATGATCAAGAAGGGCTTGTTCAGAGCAGGTTTTACTGAACCGTTCGATAAAAAACTGTTCGGATCAAGCCATTCCCAATCATTTGTTTTGCTGATTTTTCATGGGTACCCTTAAAATCACGTTCTGATCACTTTGAGCGGCTCGAATCGTCGCAATTCGATCGGGAAAGGGGAGTCCCGCACGGTAAGCTCTTGCGGGATCCCTCATGGAAACCGGACTGGCCTGTTATATATCTTTGTTGGGAAATCCAGTTAAACATTTTTTTTCATGTTGAGGAGGGGCAAGAGGGTAATTCCACTTGACCACTCACCTCAGCATCGTTAAATAATAGTATTCAGAGATTTATACATCGTATATGTAGAAACCAACATGCTTAATAGTTTATAGAATTCAGAGATTTATGCATCGTATATGTAGAAACCAACATAATTCCCTACCTTCTTTTGGGAACAAAAGGTCAAATAGAATTCCTAATCCGTCACCAACCACATCTATTTGATCAACATTGGTCCTACAGTTTAATAGTTTATATGCGCTACAGACTCGCCCCAAAAAACAAAAAACAAATCATTGGTCCGACATAAACAAATTTGACCGCACATTGGGTTAGAGCCTGCCCACACCGAATGTGTAATAAAAAAAAAAAAGAGTCTAGAGCACCACGTAACCATGCTCCAAGACATTGAATAAATTTCTGTGGCAGCCTAGCTAGTTTTAACTCCCCCTTTTTGGGGACTAGGGCCCTGCTGGGGCATTTGTAGGCTGCAAAGCCTCGTATGGAGCTTCAAAACATATTCCGAATCGTTTAGATCTAGACACGAACACCACCCTAAGAAAATCAAGTCGGTTAGGCATTGGGAACTTAGCTAATTTTCCTATGCATTTTAAAAGTGTATTGGTTGTCCATGTACTAAAGAAAAATGTGATTTACTTATTGAGTTTTTCATGCTTGATTGTCATTTTTTATGGAATAATTATTCGGGTCAAGATATACAACATGAACGGTGCGAATTTTGAAATCGTCTCCTTTTTTTTTTTACTTGGGCCCTCCTTTCAAGGGGAGGAAGAGTTATTGTGGTGCTCTAGATTCTCTCTACATTTACACATTTTTGTGAGATTAAACACCAATTGTATAATACTCTTTGTCAATATGTAGTGGAGCGGGGTCGCCCTTGATATTTTTGTGGCCCTTTCGGGGATTTTGAAAACCGGCCCCTATATAGATTCTTGCAAAAAAAAATATATATAATACAAAGTAGATTAATGAACTT
The DNA here is from genome assembly GCA_019656295.1 of Rhododendron mucronatum var. ripense. Lineage (NCBI taxonomy): Eukaryota > Viridiplantae > Streptophyta > Magnoliopsida > Ericales > Ericaceae > Rhododendron > Rhododendron mucronatum. Next base: position 690,833 of record BPLT01000040.1, on the reverse strand, counting down.
TCTGAAAACAAATGCTTGTATTCAATACGAAAAAACTCAGAAAATAGATCATGAAATAGATTTTAAAAAATGAACTTTTCTGTCCTGGCCGACTGAAAAAAAAGGGATTCGTAAACTGGTAGCCTTTAGTCAAGTGACTTGCTAACCCTTAGCTGAACCACGTGACTCAAAAGATTAACATCAAGTTATACAGTAGCTGCTTAGATTTTGTTTATATTTTACTTCCATTTCCAATGCCTCACCAACATCGATGTGGGACTTTGCCCAAGATGCGTTCTTACAATCTCTCTACCTTATGATGCAAGATCCTTGTTGCATTAGTCCAGCAACCTATTCTTGGTGGTCATGGTGTAGGCTTGTACTAGACTATAGAGGTGGCATTTACCATGTATATAAGGGTTATGCTCTGATAGACATGCTGTTGTGCGGAAGCGTTAACAAACACAGAAACAGACGTGATTATTTGCTATGAGATTAAACAAATCATAGGAGAGAGAGAGAGAGAGAGAGAGAGAGCAATCTCAAAGAACACAGAAATATACATGGTTCGGTAACGAATACTTACTCCACGGGCAGTCAGATGATCGAGGGTTTCACTATATGAAAGTAAACAAATGCCCAAAGGGCTACAAATGAGATCTCTCAAAGTTTCTCTCTTGCCTCTCACGGAAAAAGATGCTATGAATGCAATACCATAAGCAAAAAACTCTGAAAATTGCTTATATACGAATTTGTCCCACCATAGCTTGTCCGGACAAAGTGTTCGTTGGTCCGGACCAGAGCAACTGAGAGCCCTGATCAAAACCAGGACAATAGAACATGGCTTGTCAAGACAAGACCAAGACTTGGTCCGAACGAGGGTGGCTGAAAACTCCAAAAACGCATAATAAGTGCTAGTCCAGAGCCTTTGTCCAGACCACGGAAGCTAAGAAGTCCAAAAATGACCCAAAAACGACCCAAAAACTACTCATACCTTATAATTGGTGAACAATTATCTTGTAAATTGAACGACAAAATCGTAGGAGTATGTATGAGGTTAAGCACGTATATCTGTTATCTTTAAGCCTTATCTTGCCTTATCTTGTTCTTTTTCTCATCAAAAGTCAACATTTGTAATTGTAGTTAGTGCGATTTAAACCTCTATCGATCAAATGCATTGAACTACATGGTTTTGTCAAAGGAAAATTCTAAAATCAGCCGAATAGGCTGACAATAGTAAATGTATGAATGTATATTAAAGAATATAAAGAATACATAGAAATACGTGTTTTGCTTATCTTTTAATGTATTTATCGTCAGCCCAGTGAGTTGACAATAGAAAGACCGTTTATCAAAAAAGTCTCATCTGCTTTTTTGCCTATTTTAGTTATACACGTCCTTCCGGTTGAATTTAATATATCTAGCATGTGTGATCTTATCTTATTTAAGAAAAAAATGTTTGATGAATAAATTTGGTAAATTATCCTGGGGTGCCTGACACGGACGTTCTAATAATGATTAAATTATCTCTTTTTTTCTTCTCTTTAAACATTCTAATAATGATTAAATTATCTCTTTTTTTCTTCTCTTTAAACGTTCTAATAATGATTAAACCCAAGAATGCGTCCATGGAAAAATGAGAGAAGAACTTCGGTGCTCCCCACATGGCGGGTTTCTAGTTGGTGGCCAAGTTGGGATCCAGATGTGCCCACAAATTAAACGCCCCAAATAAAGCATCATTTTTGGGGGAATGCCGGCATGGATTTTGCCTCAAGACTTGAGATTGGTCTTTTTCTTTTTTTATAACCGGATATTCGGACCAGTTTGCTCGCGCCTCGACTGATTTCTGCAGCTTGAAGCTAACGACTGGAGAAATCTCCAATGGCCCCTAGGTTTTGGAATATCCGGCCTCCATAAAATTCGAACATATCATTTCATTAAGGACAAACATTTATTAACTTTCTCACGCCTGTTTAACATCATCACTTGGGGTTGACTTGAGATTGGTCTTTTTCACCCTCTGGAAAGTAAAAGCTGAAATAAGGTGGATTACACAAGTTGATGATAAATACTGTATTTTGTTTGACCTATCATGTGCCGTAGAACAAACGAGTTCATCCACTCTCTTTTCTTTTCTTTTTTTAATGCAGAGTGTCCTGTACCGATTTGCGCATACCTTAAACTAATCTCTACAGCAGTTCTTTCCACATTCGTTTCACACGCTTACGCTTGGAGGTGAGATAACCCTTATAGTGTTATGCATGATGGATAACACTATGCTTACGATACAATATTTTTCTTTTTTGTTTGTTTTTTTTAGTTCGTAGAGAGTCTAAAAGAATTAAATAGAGCGGTGAATTCAGTTCTACTAAAAGGGTGAGAAGTAATATAAGATTTCATAGATTGGTTGCATCGCAAAGTTAGCAATGAACCAAGGAGATCATGAGTCATGTCTTCGCAAAGAGTGAATCAAAAATTGAAATACCTCGAACGGGCCACGTGCTTTTTCAGCCAATGGAAAATTACAGCACGAGTACCGCGATGACTTCGATGATAGATCGACCGACTCGAAAAGAGAACTATACGTCAATGCAACATGTAATTTTCTGATACGGGGCTGGGAGGGCCGCCAAGCCCCGAAGACGGTGGTAGTTGCGGTGGCAGTGGTTAAACAGAGTTTCAGTTTTAATTTTGTAGGAGATTGGAATTGTCTCGGGATTTAGTTTTAAAAAATTCAGAGTAAAATTTGTTCGAGTTCAAAGTAAAATCGGTCCTAGAGCATCTCCAATGGGAGATGCCAAATGTGATGCGGAGAGTTTAATGTTCAAATTTGACATTGGAAGACAAACCAACCCACATGCTTTCTCTTAGGCCAAACCTTACGTGGCTGTTGACATGGATGAAGGGGGAGGAAACATGCCAATTTTGACATGGATGCACACATAGGCCAAATTTCAAAAACTAACAGTTATGATTTTGAAAATGTGCCTTTTGATTTTTTTTTTTTTCATTTCAAATAAAGAGAATTTGACATATGGGTTGGAGAGAAAGGCTTTAGTGTCAAATTGAAAATGCTAAAATACCACGTAATCGTTCAAAAAAAGGTTTGGCATCTCCAATATGAAGTTAAGGGTTGGAGATGCTTTTAATTTGCAGAAGGAAGGAGGAAGCCGATATGACCAAAAAGCCATCGTCTTTCCCCAAATAGGAGAGTTCGTCAATTTGATTCCAAAAACAAAATAAAATAAAGTCTGGTTTGGACTCGAGGATGCTATTAAGCACCCCGATTGGTAGCAGTGCCGAGCGGTCCATTCGTCCGTTTATTTTGACAATCGACAGTTTGGATTTTAATATGAGCAACAGGCAATCCAATTTTTATGCACTCAAATTAGATCTGGCACCTCTGCCAAGCACAGGTGCCTGTGTCCCATCCCGGTTTGACGTTGGCCAGAACCTAAGAGGATTTAACGTGTAGTATGGTCCCTGAAATTATTACCGGCAGCGGAAAAGTAGCCGCCTCCATAAAAACAGGGAAATAGAGATGGGTACGGGAAGAGAGAGAGAATATTAGGGACCTTGGGACCCTGCAGCGCCCCCTAAAGCGTTGTATATTGTAGTGTTTGATTCTATCCGTCCGTCTCGGCAATCAATGGTCTAGATTTTAAAAAAAAAATTCCGTCCATCCCGGAATTTTTTTCTACAATCTGGATCGTTCAAAAGTGTTTTGGACGGTAAGATGTTGCACTGTTTAGTGCTTTAGCGGTACTGCACCAACCCGCCTTCCGAATATTAGGATGAGTTCGTGATATTGTCTAAACAGTTTTCGATATTTTTGTTATTTTAGTCCAGAAATACCCATCATTCAAACAGATTCATTTTTTTTAAACCTTCGTTGTCTTACATTTTTGATAGTTTTTAATAGAAATAGTGATATTTTGACATCTATCTAAAAAGTATATACATATATAGCGTGAGCTCACATCAAGTGTGAGAGAGAGACATAGATGGGAAGGGGAGAGGGTTCAACTTTCAAGTGCCGAAGCCGTGTCCCCTCCTTGTCTCGGGAAAAAAGGGGCATAGAATTCAGGCGCGTTATTTAGTCCAAAAAAAAGTCGAGTGCGCACAAAGTTTCAATACACAACTCTGGATATAATAAACGTGTTCGCAGCATCTGATGTACGGAGGTTCGTGTGCATCGAACGCCTCTAGATACAATTGTGTATTAGAATTATTTCCGTAAAATTGCTCTATAAGTTCTTCTACTCAAATAATTCTACAACTACATCCATCTTTATACACAATCGCATATGTAATTGTACAAGTGTAGAGTCTCAACACACTGCAACATGAATGCGTGTGAAACCCCCCCACATTTTGTGTAGGTACCATGGTACCGTTCTGCTAAGAAAAACAAGTGAAGTGAGACCGGACATATGTATATAAAATGAGTGTGGTGGTAGAAGGATTGCTCTGAATCTCTACCCTTAGGTCCTATTCTTTTCACTTTTGCTAAGTTTTTAAAGAGAGATGAGCAGTGTTCACATTACTCGTTCTATTTTTGTTTTACCAAGGTGCGTTAAATTCTAAATCACATAAATAGTAGAATGTGAAAGGTATGTGGGAATTGGATCACATAAATATTCCTGATTACCTCTGCATTTTGGAAAATTACTGGGAGTTGGACAATAATTCTACAAGTACACACTGTCACACAAATAATCAATTTTTTTTTTGATAATCGAAAAGGGTAGAAGGGGGCGACCGGTGTAGCAACCCCTCTTGGGCATGACCATAGAGGCTCCCAACCTGCTGTGGAATGTCCGGTTCGAGCCATAGCTATTGTTCGTAAGGACAGACCATCACTACAAAACCACTTAGGCGAACAGATGGCACAGGGCCCCTCCACGCGTTCCTCCAGATTATATATATTTTTTGCAACCGGAGGGGCTCGAACCCGAGTACATATGGAGGAAAAGGCACTTAAGCCCCATCACCTGTGCCAACTGGGCTACCACCTTGATGGTAGCCCAGTTCAATCAGATTCTTAAGTGTTTGATTAATTCGTCTAATATGTTTTTTATATTTGCTATAAGTGATCTAGATTTTTTTATAGAAGAACCAGTACGATTAGTATCTTAATTCTTACCCGTGAGATGAGAAACTATGAGCTACTTTTTTTACTATTGGTGTCGAGATGGGAAGCTGAGATTTGGGCTGTCCAATGGAATCCAATATGAAGATTGAAGAGGATCCGAACCAACAAATAACGGCTCTATTCGGTTGTCAGTTTAGTTTAGTTTTAATTTATTTTTCCAATCATTACATTTCTTTTTTCTCTAATCATTAGCTTATTTATTTAATTATTACTTTCTCATCTTTCTCCGATCATTACCCCTCTTTTCAATCATTATCCTATTTCTCTTTCCACTCACTGCCAAAACTAAACTAAATTAAACTCCCAACTAAACAAACCCACTTATTTTTAGATTTTAAAAAATAAGTATGACCTTCTACTAATGTGTTGGGCCGGTTACGTGGCTATCAACACATGAAAAAGAAAGAAAAATGCTCAACTTGTTATAGGATCAATTCAAAATACAAATGAGTGTGTTCCACTAACTACTTATTTTTCAAATCAAAGGTAATGTATTGTGAGAGAATGACATGTCTCGTAAAATAATAAATAAGTACTTAAAAAAAATCGTAAGAATCTTAACGGAACGGTGCCTAAGTACTTATCTTTCAAATACAACTTATTTTTAGAATTAAAGGTGATGTATTAATTATGAGAAAATGACCTGTTTGGTAAAAAAAATTAAAAAGTAAGAAGCTTAGCGGGACGGGTCTGAGTTGTTATATTTTTGAGTCGTCAAAGAATTCAACCACTTATGTTCGGTGGATTTGATTAAGACTGATTTTGGTTGAAATTTGGTAACATTGACTTTGTCTAAATTACTAGTATATTATTTAATGATTGCAATAACCACAAAATTAATGTTGCCGACTCCAAACGAAATTGATTAATTAATTAACTAATTATTAATTTTGAGAAATAGGAGGGGTTCCAAAAAAGAGTTGAGAGACATACTCACAAGTGATGTTGGGATGGTGAAGGACAAGCAATAGAGACATGCATGATTAATTAGTTTAATGGCCGGAGTTTAATTAAGAATAATTAATTAAACTGACAGACAGTATATATACCTAACCTAAAATGGTTAAAGCCATAAAACAGAGGCCAGGAGTCCTCTTCCTATAATTAACCATGCACTCTTTCACTTGTGTCCAGTTATTTTGGAAGAATTTTGAGTCGTCTTTAATTAATGCGCTAAGCAGTGATTAGATTCCATTCATTTTTCCACTACTGGAGGAGTATTAATTAGTTTCCTGACTTGGTTGTGATGTTTTTTCAGAAAATAAATTAAAATTTTATTTTAATTTATTTTCTGATGTTCAATTAACATATGAAAAATATTTTCAGAAATCTATAAAATATATAGTGTAGAGAGAGAGGGGCTTAAACAGTAGAATTGAGAGAGAGAGAGAGAGAGAGAGAGAGAGAGAGAGAGAGAGAGAGAGAGAGAGAGAGCAAATTGAACGTGGGGCAACGGGTTTATTTTGAAAAATAACTTACAAAAGATTTAAGGATAAATAATCTTCATCCAATTAATGGAAAATATTTTACATGTAAAATATTTTTTTCATTTTTTTATACAACCAAACACCGAAAAATAGGTAAAATATTTTACATCAAAACAAACGAAGCCTTAGTGAGAACAATGTTATACTGGTCCTATAGAATGACACAAATCCTGTCTAAAATTTTCTTCTCATAAATTTAACTACGTATTACCACACACTCGTGAAACCCCACGTTTAGGGGGTTCAGTTATCAATAGCCTTGACCCACAAAACGCTAACGACAGAGCTCAAATCTTGACCTCTCTGTGCTCCCACAAAGAAAGAACCAAGTGTTACCATTGGGCTACAAGCCCGTTGGTGCCTAATAACCTAGTTGATCTGGGGTTTTTCCGTCACTTGACCAAAGCAAATTGAACTTGCTCCTGACTATGTGGCAATTTGGATTTTCTTAACCCATGTAATAGTTTGGGGAAGGGGTTTTCAACTGCACTACAGGGTCTTGCCGAGATGAAATTCACGCCATTGATTGTCGAGATGAACGATTCGGATGTCGCACTACACCCTTTAATGCGGCCCTGACCATTCAATCGTTTAACACTAAACTTTTATCTCTTAACAGGAGCCGGGTAGACTTGCTCCTGAGTCGTCCCCAGTTCGACTGTGTTGACAACCCTTTGGGAATTGGGAGTTCGGATTTTCTTGGCGATGAGCTGGCCTGAGCCATTGAGTCGTCGACCGTAGATTATGGACTTCTGGGGAACCAAATTTTTATCTTCCGGTTCTAGGCTGTGTTGTCTTGAATTTAATTTAAATCTGTAAAATTTATCCTTATTCAAATTTTATTCGTATTTGTTAGTTTTGTGCTAAATTTTTGTGGGTTACTGATTCATCTTGACAATAGGAATAAGAAAAGAAAAAAAAATTACTTTTACCCAAATATTTTAAGAAATAACTACTTTTTAGCAAAAAAAAAAAAACATTTTTAGCTAAAAAATAGTTATTTCTCAAAATACTTGGATAAAAGTAAAAAAAAAAAATTATTTTTCCAATTCCTCTCGTCGAACTAACAAATGGGAAAAAAATTCAAATAAAAACAAAACTTTCATATTTTAGTTAAGTTCATAGTTAAGTTCAAGAGAACGCAATCTAAAATGACTCGTTTGTTTTTTTTAATTACCTTGCAAATACTCAGCTTTTTTTTAATTAAACATGAAATTATATTTTCCTTCAACAAACTTACAAGTCTGGGGAAATTAAAGTCTACTTTGAATACGGCGTGGTTTTCAAAAAAAAAATGTGGCTTTGGATTATTTTTTGTTTTGATTTTATTCAATTTTTTTTCATTTGTTTGATTTGAGCCAAATTTTTGTGAATTACTGATTCCTCTCCAATAATTAGAAAAGTAAATAACTATGAATTTATTCCCTTTTTTTTTTGAAAATATCAACGAAAAAGTGCAAAAAGTAAAAAATTGGATAAAAGTCATAATTTTGTACCAGACTTCGGGTTGGTGCTTGCAGTAAGGTGCACAGCACCGTGCTGCGCACCTCTAAGCCGTCGGATTATGCATCCGACGGTTCGGATCTCATTTCAGCAAACAACGATCGAGAGATATTCATTACCGAGATGAGATCCGAGTAGTCGAATGCACAATCCGACTGTTCAGAGGTATACAGTATGATACTGCACACACCACTGTACAACACCATTCTCCAGTTGCTTAATACCCTTTCGACTCATCTCTTTGAGAAGAAATAATAATTCACAAAACTAACAAATGAATTAAAGGGCGAGTTGACTTTTTCTCTCCTTTGAAAACTAGGCCTACCGTAATAGTCCACTCCTCACATAACCGTGTATTTCTATTTTGTTTATTTGTCAAAATTTGAGAAGTAGTTCAAAAGATTTACGTTGAAGAAGGTTGGGTGCACATTCCAACCGAAAGAGCGTATAAGCACATATATGCGCCGCCCTATAAAATGACAAGAAACTCCTCAAAAGAGGACAAAATTCCTCGAAGGAGGACAAACCCCCCAAAGAGACGACATTATTAAAACAAATAACAAAATAAAAAAAGCACCGCCGAGACATCTGCCGTCACTCTTTCGCAACCACCTTGATAGACTCGTAATTCGCAAAATAAGAACACATTATTGAGTCGTGGTCGCCCAGCAAACGCGGCAGACTGCGTCATGTCATAGATTTGAGAAGATGAAAACTGAGAACGGTGATAACCAACATCTTACCCACAACCACTGAAACAAAGCTTCGGAACCTCGCCAGAAAACGACCTGACTGAATAGTTCTCAATGGACGCTCGAACTTCAGTTGCGGGATTGAGAAAGAAAACAATTCGACGGTGGAGAAAAAGGACAGAGGGCGAGGGGGGAGAAATCGAGATCGGAGGGAAACAATTCCTCCCCTCCCGCCGTCTAAGAGGGAGGGGAGGGGAGGGGAGGGGAAGGGCCGTTGAAGGCTAGAGTTTGGAGACTTTTTCTCTACTGTGACTACACATAACCGTATTTCAAGAGACAGAGATAACGTAGTCGGCAGCGAAAATCGTGATTAATGCGTATTTTGACCAATAAAAAGGAGGAAATGGGAAATTAAATCCGTTCCTCCAATCCATAGATACAACAAACAAACCCCACCCAAAACCCCTAATTCCTCCTTCCTCCACCAATAGAATTGAGTCAATTGACTCTCTGGCCTGCCCCTTCCCTTCCCTCTATAAATACACTCCTTCCCTTCCCTTTCTTTCCCCACCATTTTCATCACCCTCGCTCTCAAACATACCATCCAAATAATAAATACAGTATAGGAGGATCTGTAAAGCTCAGGAGGGATAGCGCCACGGACACTACTAATGGCGGCCACCGTCGTGGAGGAGGGAGGTGGCGCTATCTATCCTGAGTTTCACGGACTCTTCTTGCTAGCTATCTCTCTGGTGCAGCTCTCAGCCTCTGGGATTCGAAATTTTTTCCCATCTAGGTATGTTGCTGGCTAGCTGCTATGTCCTGCATGTGGGATACGAATCATTTATATATGGATCCAACTTTTCAAAACAAAAATCACGAATCTCCTGATTTCAGTCTAAATATGATCCAACTTTTCAGGCCGAAAAAATCATGGCAATCTTTTCGATCGATGATCTTGTTATGGTTAAAGAAGAGATCTTGTTGTTTCTTAGACGTACTTCATTCGGTTTTCCATCCATAATCATGGACTTGCGTTCGTTCAACGTACTGTATGTCTGTTCCCGTGCAATTTCACCGTACTGTACGTTTGTTCCCGTGCAATTTCACCAGCAGATTTACACAAAATACTCTTTTTACCGATCGAAATAGAAAGAGAACGTCAATACTGAGGTCTCTGCAGTACCGATGATTCGAACTCCTCTTGAAGGGATTAGATGGCATGTCCGGAATTGATCTTTTATCAAATTTTCAGCAATATTTCAGGATTGTTTCCCATCTAATTACTGCCTTTTACGTTTTAATTAATTTCACTTTTTTAATTAATCATGAAATTAACGTAAGGCGTGACTGATCTTTCCCGCTGGAGTGATGATCATGGTCTTTCTTCCTCGTCTTCCTTTGTAGTTATTCTTGGCCTTTTTTTATTTTCTCTGATTCCGTAGATAAAAACCATATAAATAATTAATGCATATTCTTCTTTTTATTTCGAGTGGGAGCAAAAAAATATTCTGGCATTTATCTTACTATATATATAGTTGTCCCAGATATCATAATAATACTATGATACATGATCTTGAATTTTTGCATATGCTTCTTTTTCTTTTATAGAATATTTTTTTTTAATCCTTATCATGATTCATGAATATATACAAAGCAATATATTCTTCCTTTAACCTGATACCAGGTTGATTTTTCTAGTATATATAGGGGATTTGGGAACTTTCTAGGAGATTAATCTTTTGTTGCCTCTCTCATATCGTGGACTCTCTAGAATTACGACTTATGAATTACAGCTGGCTCTCTGTATTTCTTCTTTACGTTTGATATTGAATCCTCTCTCTCCTTGCCCATGTATGTATTCATCTTGAGAAACCACGGAGGATATCTTGTGTTTATTGTGATTTCTTGTTTGTTTTCTCTTTCTCGTTTAGCTTGCATTCATAGTGTTCGGCTATACATATATCCCACCATATGGGCATTTTCTCCTTTTGCTTTCGAATTCTTTTGCTCATATACGGTACGTAGTTCGCATGTGGGTTTTACATCATTCGTACTCGATCGAGTTGGTTACAATAATAGAGTGGAGTACTGATTAAAGTGAGGAAAAACTTGTCTAGTTTTATTTTAACAAAATAAGACAATGCCTGCGTTCTCTCGAACTTAACTTAAATTTGAGAATTGTCTTTATTTAAATTTTTTTTGCATTTGTTAATTTTGCGTCAAACTTTTGCAGATTATTGATTCATCTCGATGAGAGGAACTAGAAAAATAAAATATATATATATATTTTTACCCAAATATTTTGATAAATAACCATTTTTTAGCAAAAAAATGTCAATTTTTTTGGGCTAAAAAATGGTTATTTATCAAAATATTTGGGTAAAAGTACATTTTTTTAAAACTTTTTTTGCTAAAAAGTGGTTATTTCTCAAAATATTTGAATAAAAGTACAATTTTTTTATATTTTCAATTCTTCTCGTCGAGACGAATTAATTACCAACAAAAGTTTAGTGCAAACCTAACAAATTCGAAAAAAATTCAAAAAATAACAAAACTCGCAGATTTAAGTTAAGTTCAAAAAAACGCAGCCTATTATTATTTCAAGTAAATAATATTGGAGTTGTGATTTGCGGAATACACAATTACTTGATCTATATCACAAATAACGAAGATGGACAAAAAAAAAAAAAAAGGCAAGCACGAAACAATTATTGTCCCACAACAGACTCCGGTTTCACCGCTAAGCAATTTTTTTTGGTCATCTACGCAATACACAAGGATGGGATCAGGGGGGGTCTAGTGGCGGCGATCGCCACGACAAGAATTTTAGAAAATGCAATTATTATATGTAAAAAAAAAAATTATGCCCAACTTATATAGTCTCACCACTACTAGATTTTTGCAGTATACATTTCGCCACTGCTAAGACAAAATCCTGATTCCGTCCTTGGCAATACATATAGATTAACGATTTCTCTGAAATAACAACTCTTTAGTCTCCCACCCATGGGTTGTCAGCATGGTAAGGTTGAACCTGTGCTTGTAACATAGCAGCGTTCGATTCTCCCCAGAGGCAAAACCATGATTTAAGTGTGGGGCCATAGCGGTGGGTTGCTGTGCTAGTCTCCCTCAAGGTTTGAATTGCGCAGTCGGGTCTAATAGTGGCTCGGCTGCAAAGTTGTTCCTCTGGTACAAAAAAAAAAAACTCTTTAGTCTTAGATCTTGCAAGAATGTACGAATTAATAGAAGGGATTGGATCCTCTCCTATCCTTAATTTGGACCGGATGAAACAATTCAGATTTCAATCGTCCATTGCTGCAATTCATAATTCGGAGTTGCTCAAAATCTTTTATAAAAAAGTCAAATATGAACAGTCAATTATATTTTACTAATGTATAATTCAGAATTAAATTGTCTTATACAGTCAATTACAAAAACTACTGCAAGGTCCAGATTTGGACGGTTTCATTTCTTTCCAAACTTAAACCGAAGAGAATTCAAGCACTTAATAAATTGACTAGGCACCTACCTGTCTAAGAACATTTACTACTCCTAAAAGAATGTTGTTCAGATCAGATATTTAAATTTTTTTACCATGGGAAAAAGGATAGAAGTACGTTGTAAGAGTATTTATTAAATTTTCATTTTGGAAAAATTGGCAGTATAGTGGGGGAGCTGGGGTATTAATGGCGGTCAGTCTGAAATCTCATGAATATGGTAGTGTGTTCCAGAAGGAATACCTCAGCGAGAATTAGGGTTCGCATTGAATTGTTTTGCAGGCTTTTTCAATTATGGGGGAGAGGAATGGGGATGAATAACAGAACTGTGGATGTTGACTCCTTTCCCAACTTCTTCGTATGGGTCTGAGTGACTACTTTACTTCCCTCTTTTCTTTTACTGTACCCATTTGGTGGGGCCCAACCACATACTCTCACATACAGGCGGGTCTCGTTTTAGATGGGATCCGTCTGTATGTGAAAGAGTATGGTTGAGGTATGGTTGGAAGTGATGTGCCTCTAGTATTTTGGTTTTGCTATTGCTCCTAGGGGCTCTAAGGGAACCAAGTTGCTCGTATCTTGGCTTGTTAAGGTAAAACTCAGTTCGGTTCGATTCCACTCGTTTAGTATACAAAACAAGTTTGAATTTTAGGCTCGATACTCAAAAACTCGGCTTATTTGAAGAGAGGCTCGTTAAGTAAATTAGCTTGGCTCAGCTCATTAAGGGCTTGGCTCGTTTAAAGCCAAGCCGAGCTCGAACACGATGAAACTCGGCTCGGCTCGTTTACACATCTTGCTCCATCTCCCTTGTTATTGCCTTTATTTTTATTTTTTATAACTCACATGTTTTTTTTTTAATAACCGGATATTCGGGATAGTTTGTGCACATGTCAAATAATTCCGGGGTCTTGAAATTTTCGATCGGACAAACTCTCTCAAGGTTTGGAATAGTTGTCCCGAGTCACGTGTAGGGTTACCATATGCATATCTTGATTAGTTTTTACTGTCTAATAATGAGGTCTATTTAAAGTTAGGACAAAATCGTGTATGAATTTAGCTTAGAGTTTATAGCATCTAATGAAAAGAGAACTTATAAATCTCAAAAACTCAAATCCATCACAACATTGGCAACAAAAAGTTATAAAAAAAAATGAACCCAATTTCATAAAATTTGTGCCACAAGGGATGGCAGGGGTGCTGACCCGCAGAAACGGCACTTTTTGGCGCAGTTGGTACACATTTTTTTTTTTTGCTCGGCAAGTTGGTACACATTAATGGGACAGGATTTTTTGCACAAATGATTTGAACCACTTACTTTTTTTAATAATTATTTTATGGTTTTTTTGTTGTAAAAAAATCCGTTAATCGGATATCGGTAAAGGCTTTTTTGAATTCCTAAGATGCCTCGGATCTCACAAAGATTATTCGAACCACTTCTTGAAAAAATCTTTCTCACGAAGATGATTCGAATCACTCATTTTTTCAAAAATACTTTTTTAATGTTTGTCTGTAAAAAATCAAGTCAATCCGATATTGGTAAAAGCTTTTTCAGAATTTCGTAAGAAGACTCAGATCTCACAAAGATGATTAGAACCACTCATTTTTCAAAAATATGTTATTATGATTTCATCTAAAAAATCAACTTAATCAAATACTATCAATAAAAACTTTTTTAGAACTTGTAATATAAGTTATTTTGATAAAATGAGTGATTCGAATTTTTGTACGGTCCGAAATGGGCCACACAAAAATCGTGTGTGCATGATTTGTGCAAAAGAATCTTGCCCGATTTAATGGGTACCAAACAAGCACAAACAGGGATTGCCTAACTGCACCAAACGGCGCTGTTTCTTAAGGTCAGCAGACTCAGCACCCCAGCCATTCCTTATGGGCAGCAGGGGCCCGTTTCCATTTGTGCCAGACAGAGAAGATTGCTTCAAAATTGAGGCATTGGTTTCTCTGTCCCTGAAGGAAGCGGGGCTGCTGTCCTGGCCGAAACAACATCGTCTCAAGCCCAAAAACTTAATCCGAAATATTTACTTGAAAAATCTCATCGCGTACCATGGCCTTGCAAAAAATCAAGTCGATCAAGCATCGATAACCTGGTAAACGTTTCGGATCAAGTTTTTGGGCTTAGGACGATATTGTTTTGGCCGGTACAGCAGGCCCCCTTCCTCCTCCCCCTGAATTTACATATTTTTGTGTAGAGTTTACTGTTCGTCCAGACGATAATCAGTTTAAAAAAAAAGAAGAAGAAATATCTTTGATCTCTCTCTCTCTCTCTCTCAGATTATAAAAAGAAGAAGAAAGTGTTTGAAGCTAGAGGCGCAATTAGAGAGGGGAGACTGGAGAGGTACTCCCACTCCACTGGGTACTCCAATTTTGTTGCGTGCATGATATGATATGACTTTAGGCGCACAATGTGTGTCCAGTTAAATGGGGACAACGAACCAGTTTTGGCTGTGACAGATCTCTATCTCTCTGATTTTCCTGCTCCTATAATAGGATGTTCAGATTTTCTGGATTGTGTGTTCAGCCCGCCACCAATGTGCTTCAACAGAACAACCACCCATCACTCCCTACCCATTAAATAAAATCAACTGTTTGTTTTTTCTTTTTCCCCTACTGCTACGCTACGCTACGTACTGATCATATTGGTGATATATCGGGTGCCGTTACAGATTTATCGATATTAGTACTGTTATTGTCTCGCATCGAAGAATTTACAGTAGTAGTATATTATGTGGAGTACATTTGTTAAAAACAAAATTAAATAAAATTTAAAAGTAGTATGGATGAACCGTCCCGTATTGACCAGTACTATTCGGTATTCAACTGGTACTGTCGAGCATTTAATTTGACTAGTACTGTCTGTTATTGACTTTTATATTAAAAGAGAGAAATAAATAGAAAGATAGTTCGGTAGTGTTTGGGTACATGCATGTCGGTACTGACCGATATTTGAACTGAAACGAAATTAAAGGGGTAAGATACAGGAGTTGTTCAAAACATGTACGCACGGTCCGCTAGGGTAGGGCTCTTTAGGCATGAAAAAATTCTACCAGGTCTCAAAGACTCTGTATCAGAATTAAGGCACATACTAGTACTATTTCAGTATGTTTTGTATTTTGAGTTTCTCTAGCTCGTTCAAATTTCCTTACACGATTATGCAATTGAAACTGCAGATATACACCCGATCGAATTTCGGTACAGGAACTATTCTCTGAAATATGGTATTGACAAATTTGAGGCTCAGTTTTCCAAGGTGCTAAAGGGTCTTTTTTTTTCTTTTGTATTTTGTGAAGGAAAAAAATAATTCATTTCCTTTTCTTTTGTTTTTTGGTATGTCGGAATTTATTGGGAAACGTACGAAGAAGAATTGTTTACTTTTTCGAGATCAATATGTCAAGTTGTGAATCTTGTGATCTCAGAATTTACAAACTCTATGGTGGTATCTTGACTCTTGAGTGTTTTGAGACTTGACCAGAGTTTTGGTACGGAGGTACTGGAGGAATATAACTCAAAAACGGACCACAAATGTGGTTTCCACCAACAAAAATGGACAACAACTTATGTCATCTTATCTGCTGCTTATGCAATAATTTATTGGTTAAAGGAAATAATTTGACATTTTTCAACAATTTTTCACTCACATACCCACTCATTTACAACTTATTGGTTGGTGGAAACAACTTCATATTTTTTTAACAACTTATTGATTAGTGAAAACAAGTAACAACTTATCAACAACTTCTTTCTCAATACTTATTTCTTACCGGAAACACTTCCGTGGTAAACTATCTCATTGACGTGTTGTAAATGTATTGGTAGAGTACAACTCAGTTGGCATGTTCTTTACCAGTACAGTCAATGACGACTCCAGAAGATTGCGAGCATGAGGTCATTCACAAACATAATTATGAATAAATTTAAAAAAAAAAAATTAGCTCAACTAAACCTCTCAACAAGTAGAAGACACATATGTCAAGTGTATTGTATACTCCCTCCGTCCCAATTTACTTGTCTCAGTTCTATTCTAACCGGATAAAAAAATTAGTTATATCTTTTAATTGGTAATGAATTTTGTATCCAATATGAATCTTGTTTGAAAAGTAACACGAACTCTCAAAAGTGACAATTAAATTAGGACGGAGGAAGTATTTTCTATGTATAAAAAAAGGACAAAGACATGAACTTCTACAAGGGCATTGAAAATGTTAATCGCCATAACTAATTATAAATTTTATGTACTAGCTTTCATCTTAATTAATTTGTAGCATTGATACCGACACAACACCAAAGACAATGTAGAATTGTAGATGCTGTCATCATGGAGGAATTCAGGCAATTAGATGTTGTCATTGCCAGGTGTTATGCTGAATCAAATACCAGTCATCTTCTTCTCCTTAGGTGTTTTTGCTTAAAATATGAAACCTTATCTCTCTCCTGGTGTCTCAACTAGCTCCATTATTATGTGTATGTCGTTGGAATTTTGTGGGTGTAGACTCTGTGTGGTTGGAACCTTGCCAACTATTCATGGGTGTTGATCTTTTGGGTTTTGGGATGACAAATGATTGTCGAGCGTTTGAGGTGTCAACATAGTTGGGATGTCATTTACTCATTGTGATGCCCCTTTATCTCCTTTCCCTCGGATTTTACTGTTCTCTTTCGTATTAATAAAATTGCTTTCGCTTTAAAAAAAAAATAATAATAACCAAAGACAATGTAGACTAATTTGATGCGGCGCTACATGCTATAAAACCCTTTGAGGCCAACCCCTTTGAGAAACACGTGAGGGCGCATTAAATGTATAAATAATAAAATTGTCCCTCTATCTAACAACTTAAGTTTTCAGATAAGTTGGTGATTAACAGTTTAATAACTAATCCTATAATGGTTTAGTTATGATCCCATGAGATCATTGGAAAAGAAGGCGGCCCCCCAATGAAGGGGGTTTTGTTTTGTTTGCCAATAAAAAAAATCTATATATCATTTTAATTTTATCAGATGTCCTTGAAGGGATTTTTTTATTTTATATGAAGGGGTTTTGTTTGCTACAGTGCCCTCTGTTTTTTCATGATTTTTGATGTAAGATATTAGGGTTTCCTATTTTCGTAGTAATTCTTATTCCCTGATGTAAAAATGATAACCTCGGTCACAAAATAATACGGAGTATGTGTGTTGCCGAAGCCTTGAGCACTGTTTTCGAAAGTTAAGATGCTTGTTGAGCCGGAAAATTATTCAGAATTAGACATGTGACATCGGTTAAGTTTGAGTATGTTTATAAGTTAGCCTTATCGATCTGCCAATATGTTTTTTTTTTTTGGGGTAATGAAGAGTGGTTTTTTTTTTTGGTAATGAAGAGGGGTCTCGGGGCCAGCTTGCGCGCACTACAGGACTAATCTCTCCGGTCCCCAGCAGCCTCTGCTAACCGACAGGGTTTTCGCAGTACAGAAGAGTTGAACCTGAGATCTCAGGAGGATAAGCCCTTCTATTCTGGCTGATCAACCAACTGCACTACCCTTGGGATTGATATGCCAATATGTTCTGTATAGGAGATATGCATTAATACAGTATGCATGTTTTGGCAAGATTTCTGTAATGCATTAACGCACTACGAAACCCTTTCCGATCAATTACACGCGTACAATTCTCGTTGTTAAGGTTTCGTTGCAAAAACCTAGATGAATCAATGTGGAATGCAATGCATCCGGAATCTTTTCTAACGAAACTAATAGTAAACGAGGAGAACGAGGAGATAAGCGGCGTAAATTGCAAATTTTAGTGTGATATGGACCGCTGTTGCATTCCAGAATAAAAGGTCTGATGATGAATAATGTTAACAGGAAATTGAAATTCAGGGGGCGTTTTTGCTAAACTAGAAGTTGTGATCGAACTACTTCTTGTAACTATTTATAGTCAAGTCGTTTTCATTAAACTAAAAGTTGTAGTGGTTAGTGGAAGGAAAATGTGTTGAATTCTTTTAATTTAATAAAAACAACTTAACTTTTGATGAAATAATTTAGTTTAGTGTCAACAACTTAACTAAAATCAAAAAGTTGTAGGTGTAGATGTTTAACTCACTAAACATAAAAAAACGCATTAT
The DNA here is from genome assembly GCA_019656295.1 of Rhododendron mucronatum var. ripense. Lineage (NCBI taxonomy): Eukaryota > Viridiplantae > Streptophyta > Magnoliopsida > Ericales > Ericaceae > Rhododendron > Rhododendron mucronatum. Next base: position 672,411 of record BPLT01000040.1, on the reverse strand, counting down.
GGTATCTTTAAGAAATTAAGACAAAAGGAGCTCAGATTTTTTTTGATTATCAAAAAGGGTAGGAGGGAGCGACCGGCGTAGCAACCCCCTTGGGCGTGACCATAGGGGCTTCCTAACCCGCTGTGGAATGTCCGGTTCGAGCCATAGCTACTGTCCGTGAGGACAGGCCGTCACCACAGCACCACCTAGGCGCACAGCTGGCACAGGGCCCTCCACACGTCCCTCCAGCTCATATATGTTTTTTGCAACTGGAGGGGCTCGAACCCGAGTGCATGGGAGGGGCACTTAAGCCCAGCACCTGTGCCAACTGGGCTACCACCCAGTTGGTAAAGGAGCTTAGATCGATTCATAAATAGTAAAAAATGAATCTCCCCACTTTACGAAATCAATTTTGTAATTTATTTTGTTTGTTTTGACATGTTACGTTTTTTATATTAAAAAACTATTTTGACTTAATTCTTGTAACTTTGGAACATGGAGAAAAGAAAGGAAAGGAAAAAAACCTTTGAGGAAAATATAGAGCAAAACTCATTGTGCTTAACTTTTCGTTTTCTTACTCCATTTCTTTCCCATAAAGTCTACAACCACTGAACCCAAAATGCGATGGTCGGCCACTGCACGCTGTTGGGGTCAGTTTCGGGTCTCGCACGGATGATCTGAACCGTTCAATAATCTTAGAAAAAAACCCGAGTCGGCTATGAGAAAAATCAGCTTGATCCGATATGTGTAGGTGCTCGGATCAAGTTTCTCATCTTTGGAATCGGAAAACAATCTTTCCATTTTTTTTCGATTTTCCAAAGATGAGAAACTTGATCCGAGCACCGACACATATCGGATCGAGCTGATTTTGCATGATAGCCACTTGTTTTAATTTTTAAAAATTATTGAACGGATCAAATCATCCGTGCAAGAGCTGGAGTGAGTCCCAAATGAGGTGCTGTGGCCGACCACTACATTTTGCCTTCGGTAACTGTAGTGCTGCTCTTTTCTTTTTCCCTGTTTTCTCTCCAACCAAACTAGAGAAAATAAATTTTGGGGTCGACTATTTGCAATCACAAATTTCCTAAGCCTAATCTGTTCTAAACCTAACCCACAAATCTTATAACAATTTTCTATATGCAACCTAATAAATATCTCTAAACTTCCAAAAATACCCTCTCCTTCCCCCTTCTATCTCTCTCGTTTCTCTCTTTTCTTCTCCCCTGCAACACCACCAAACTCCATAACCATCGTGGGTGTTCATCGAGAACTCACCGGCAACGTCACCAACACCACTGCCACCACCGTTTTGCCCTTCTCCCTCTCTCCTCGTTTCTCTCTTCTCTGTCGGTTCACTAGATGCTTAGGTCCTACTGGGGTAGGATGGATTTCCCCCGCTTCGTCTTCTGTTCGGTGCCCGCACCCCCCTATCCATTAATTGCTTGATATGCCTACCAGCCCCTCGGTCGGTCTCGATCGTCATTGCCCTATGGGGAAGTTAAATAGCAAAAGGGAATTCTTTAATTTCTAAGATCGAAGGGCCACAACACCAACCGACACCACCAACACAGCAGCAGACGCTTCTTCCACCACATCCGTCGGCCACAACCACAACCACAACCACCACCACCAACTCATTCTCAGTTCTCTCTTCTCTTCTGCTGTACACACCACTGGATATCCGAAATTTCAAAAAAAATTACCCGACATATTCGGATACACATTTCTGAAATTTTTTGACAATTTCGGATTTTAAAACTTGAAAATATTTACAAATTTTTGATTCTAAAATCTGAACACTTTATAACGCATCTTGAAGATGCGTCATGTATTTTTTTTGGTAAAAAATGCAGATTTTGACGGTTGAAAATGTAAAAAACACGAATTCTGAATGCGTCATGCTCCGTAGAATGCATTCACGAAATGCGCAATGGGACTGGATTCGTCGGCGAAGAAATGCGAATTCCATATGAAAATCGACGGCTAGCAAAGAAGTTGGTGGCAGTTGCTGCGGTGGCGGATGTAATGACGACTGCGGTGATGGTGGAGAGTAGGACGAGGGGATGGGTGAGGTGGTGGTACTAGTAGGTGGGAGGTTCAGATAAAAAATAAAAAAAAAAGACGGATAGGTGGGTTGGGGAAGAAGAGTTGGAAGGAAGAAAACTTAAAACGACATCGTTTCATTGGGGATATTTTTGTCCATTTTTTAAAAGGACATTTTTGTCCGAAAAATGTTAATTTTAGAACAGGTTATGCTTAGGAAATTTATGGTTGCAAATAGTCCTGCCCTAAATTTTTTAAGTAGGTTCCGATTAGGGCTGTCCACGGTCCGGATTGGATCGGATTCGTATGAATCCAATCCTAATCCGTATCTCACGGTTTTTAGAAAATATAATCCAATCCTAATCCAAAAGTCTCACGGTTCGGTTCGGATTGTGAACCATAAGTCACGGTTCGGTCCCGGTTTTATCCACGGATTTTCCTCCAAAAAAATAAAATGATGCTACTACTATGATCATATTCCAAATAAAAATGCAAACACTAATTTCCATAAACATTGTCCAAATTGTAAAGGCAGTAAAGACATTAAGGCAATAAACATGGTAAAGGTCGCAAGGCAGCAACCAAATAAAACTAAGCATTGTCCAAAATACACAAATTTTGATCAAGCATGATCTACTTATTACATCCCATAAAAACAAAACAAAAAATAGTAAATTAGTTTCTCAAAACAAACAAGCAAATTAGTAAAATTATAATTATTTATATATATTACACACACATATCTATATTTTTATTTTTTTAAATATCTCACGGTTCGGTTCGGTTAATCCACGGTTTTGAAATGAAAATCCAATCCTAATCCGTATCTCACGGTTTTTTAATTTTCAAATCCGTGTCCGGACCATTAATCCACGGACAAAATTCAAAAAGCACGGATCGGATCGGTCCGGACCGGTTTCACGGTTCTCGGTTTTTCTTGGACAGCCCTAGTTCCGATCAAGCCCTTGGGGCTTCTCTCCCCCATGCCCATATGCATTTCAACGGCACCGTTTCATTGTCATGTACTATCAGGCTTACAACGGCGTCGTTCAGTTCCTCTCAAGTCGATTTTCTTGCGCCAAACCCTCTCTCACGAGAACCACCACTCTCTCTCCGTCCCGCCCCCGCCTCCGATTCACCTCAGCCGCACACCGCTCACCGCGATCTTAAATTTCACATAGTTAGGTATATTTTCGTACCTCTGAATTTCTATTCCATCAAAATCAGAACACAAATCTCGAACATCTCTCTCTCTCTCTCTCTGTTCGTCTAGGCAGCAATGGACGAGGATACTACCACTTCCAACATGCTTCGCCGCATGTCAAGCCGAACTCGTAAGGTTGCGACAAAAATGGTCGCTGCACTTGCAAGCAGCGACAATCGAACACAGGTTTCTCAAATTCCTTCCGTTTTTTTCGCCTATCTTTTGAATGCACACGTTTTACTTGGTAAGTTTGGGGTTTAACCGAAAGATTTGTAATTTGTATACCTTTTAGGCAGCCCTTGCTCGTCTTGAAGCTTTGGAGAATGACAATCCAGGAGCAGAGATGATAGAGATCAACAGCGATGACGATGCTTCTCTTGACGATGAAGACCAAGGTTTATTCAAAATTGCTTTTTGTTTCCTCTTTACTAATCAAATTTTTTTGGTTTTTGTTATCTGCAATCAAGCATAACAGTGATTTGGTGTTCTTTTAAGTTTTAATTGAGTATGAACAATTTGGCTTATTTTTGTCTTTATTTGAAATTTTTTGAGCATGGATCACAATTTTTTACTTTTCTAATTCCTCTGTTAAGAAAACTAATAATCCACAAAAATTTGACGCGAGACTAACAAATACGGAAAAGAATTGAATAAAGAGTAAGACAAAAAAGCCACTTGGCTTATTTAGCCAAACTAGGCCTTAATTAAATTTGAGTAAAATCTTCAGTTGATTTGAGTTCAAGTTTAATTAATCGTAGAATGGGGAGTTTGAATTGAAAGAAGAGTCTAGTGGTTAAAGATCATTTTGACTTGTCTTTGAGTAAAAAGATTGGAGATGGTCTTGTTAGTTTTTAGAAGTTTGAGTGTGAGTCGAGATTCATAAAGGGCTGGAGTAGCATAAGCTTGTGTGATTGGTCTTAGGAATGACAATGCCTTCATGAAATTTTGTTTCTTGCAATTAGGTTCTTGTTGAGCATGCGAAATTGTGAATTCATTTTTAGCTTTTGGTAATACTGTTTATTTAATGATTGCCAATTCTTCATATTCTTAACCTGGTAGCGATTTTGTTTTTGCACTGTTCCTTTTTCGACTTTTTCAGTGGATACCTTGCCTGAAATACATCATTGAGGAGATGATTTTGAAAGATTAACTAGCCAAGTTGAAACTGACTTTGCCCACGCTTTTCATAATGTTGTATTAAGATAATGGATTTATGGAGAATTTATCGGGGGAATGGATAATCATTTAGCCACTTCAATTCATCTTTTCCTTCGCTATTTTCTTTCCCTCTATAAATCCCTCCACAATTCCTTGATCCAGTCACAGCCTTGGAAGTTCCACGTGCTAGTTGACTGAGATATTTTGTTTCCATTTTCAGGCCCGACATGAAAAATTGAACATGCAACCTTTCCGAGAGGAAATGGACTTTCCCATCCTCTGGTTTCTGAATGGTTTAAGATACATGTTCAATTGAGGGGATATATTGATTGTTGAATCTATGTCGTTCAATTTAAATTTGCTTCAGAACTACATAGATTTAGTCAAAGGTAGAACTGGCGCAGCAGCGTTAACAAGTGACAAGCAAATATCACGAGCTTAATCTATTGACTAGGCGTACTGTGAGGTTCTTGTGACTAGAGAACTTTCCCTCTTCCTGATTTGTGGCATTTTTCTCTGACATCCAAGATTCAGTGGCTAAATTCCCTCCCGCATATGTGCATTTGCAAGACTGAAGCAAGTATATTTAGTTTCACATTATGCATGTCTTGTAGAGAAGAATAAACGTAGTACAAATAGCTTACTCGCAGAATACAGTCCTTTTCTTCTGTTTGTTTTCTCCATCTTTTTGCTTCTTCATTCAAATTACCCTTTCTTCTTTTTTCACCAGTTTACACAAAGAAGCAGTCAAAAAGCACAAAACGTAAGACTCGTCAGGCAAAAGCACTTGAGAATGCTAAGAAGGCCCCCAGAACATTCCTGGAACTTTTGCATGAGGTAAAAATAGAGCTGCCGCTTTCTTTACGTTTCTCTATTTTCCTTTCTCTCAAGTCATGTTTCTCTTTTTGGCATCTATTTTCCTCTATGTTTGGATAAATGTATTCTGCAATATTCCTTAAAATACAGGCGAACCTGGAATCTTTGCCTCCTCACTTGCCTTCCTATTTAAGAGCAGCAGTGGGCCCTCCAAGCTCCACCACACGTCGCCATTTCTGCACTGTTTGTGGATTCACTGCTAAGTATACATGTGTACGCTGTGGGATGCGGTTCTGTGCAATCCGCTGCCAAAATATACACAATGATACTCGTTGCCAAAAATTTGTTGCTTGAATCATAAGAGGCTTACGCTACTGGAAATTGGAATATTCATCACATTGAATACTTACTTTTCTATTTCAGAGCTCTGTTTTCATATTGTATACAGAGACCACATCCTTTGTTGCCTTAATCTTAGCCTCCGGGGAATACAGTTTCATGCCAACGGTGCCATTTCTGTCCTTGTACATTTTGTGAATGATGTAATCAGTCAGAATTAGCTCGAAACTTAGTTGTCCAATACCTGATCTATCTTGCTCACATTCCTGGACTTCTACATTTTCCTCCATTTGCCAGTGTAGGGTGCATGCGGCAGGTGTGGCTCACTAGCTCTTACGTAGCAAGTTTCTCTCAGTTAACATACATCTCAGGTACCACTTTGCTTTGAACCAAAAAAAGTTTTGCACGTTGTTAGTCACAACCACTTAGATAGTTCAGTAACGAGTGAGACACATTTAGGTTCTTTTGGCTGATTAGATTTTTAGTCATTTGGGACATTTGAAAATTTTAGGCAATCTAGTCCAGCCATAAAGAGGATATGATGCACTCACCAGCTCTGTCAATTGATTTAGGGAATTTTATGATGTTATTGAGACCAATGGGTTTATTTTCTGGGATTGTTTAGTTTCCTAGGCAAATGCATATTGAGTTTGTTGCCTTTCTTGTTGAAACCTTTGAGGCAATTGCACTGATGAGTTTAATCATCCAGCAGCAGTTCTTAAAGGATATCGATTCTGGACAGCACCATGCCTCTCTTGCTCCGTTCGTATGAAACAGTAGGTTTTTGCATTGATTGGCGTATTGTATGGTAACGTAAAAAATGTATAAAGATGTGGAATAAACATAAAATCACGGTACAGTTATCCTACAATTGCCATTAGAATGGGTTGGGCAAGTCGTCCATTCACACAAAGATCGTAGGGAAACATTTTGAACTTGCTACCTTGAAGTATTTCGATTAGGAAAATTTCTTCATTCTTAGTTTTACGTCATCAGTCATGCAAAGCAATTAACATAGAAGGGCGCATATGTAGTCTGAACCACCCGAAAAAAAGGGGCTCGGCCTTTCATCAATTTGGTCTAGTGTTTCCTCTATTCAGACATATGTCAGGTAGAGTGGTATTAATCAGATATGAGGCTGTGGTAAGATTGAATTTTGGGTAAGAATCTTTATGCCGATGAAGTGGGTAACAGTTGGTAGTTGATGATCCTAGTCTACTCAATTGTGAATAATCCTGATGTTTGAGGTTAATCTGACCTCAGTTTCAGCCATCGAGTACCGAACACTCAATCTTCGGTTCGACTGGAGTTAGGTAATGAATGAACTTAACCAAACCATGAGCTGCTCATCGATTTTTTAGTATGGTAGCTTCAGAGCATGGTGGAAGATGGATATCCATATGCCAGCAGAAAATGCTTGACAATGAATTGCTAGGTGGATTTACCAGGCTTGAATGCTTAAGCCTGCTACCCACATACCCTGACCTTGTCTATTTTTGGCCCGACGGTCTGGGTAGATGATTTGCTTCAATCAAGGTACTGATTAATTTTGAAGTCAATACAATGAGGAAGGTTTCGGTAGTTTGTTTTCCCGTTCTTTAGAAGGCTGAAAAGACCATCAGTACTTAGTCACATGATTTCGACAATACTTTCAAAGATTAGGTAGCAAACCAAGGGAATCACAAGGGCAACTACATGTAAATGTATGTATCTTTGTGCTTTTTTCTGGTCGTGTTTTGGTGAATGCCTCTGCAAATTTTTAATTATCAACTTTGGATTTTGATGTCATTGAAATGACCTGGTCTATAATGTATTGTTGGACTTTTCTGTTCATCTTGGATATTCTGATGAGATTAGGTATCTATTTCCAGGCAGTAATGAAGTTAGTTATGCCTGCTGCCTCACAAGAATTCTGACATCCTAGTTGAAACACCCAAAAAGTTAACCTTGAAGAAGAAACCAGTGCAGATCTAAAACAACCTTGAAGATTATACTCCGTGACATATATTATTCAATGGAAACATAGAATCGAATTCTTGGTAAAAATCCAGCAAAACCAACAAAAGAGAAAATGCTGCAGTAGGCTGCAAAAGAGAAAAACATAGAATCGAATTCTTGGAGAAGCATGATGTTCTCCGAACATTGGAGATCAGGAATAAGCAAAACTTTCATAAAACTAGTGACTAGTGAGAACATCTTAGTTGTGGAAATAATTTTGCTCCGTCGATCAATGTCTTAGCATGGTGGCAGATCAGCTGGAGGGGGTGATACGGACTGCAATTTCCCTATACCATTTTCAACCAGGAATGACATAGCCAGACCCCAGGCGAGATGAGTGTCTATGTGACAGTGAAACAACCAAACTCCTGTTTCAAAAAGGAAAGGAAAAGGAATCAACAAAACGAGGATAAGTTATGTATATGGTCCCAATCGAAATGGGTTAAACTGGAATATAGATTCATGTTTGAAATTACCCGGATTATCAGCAACAAACCGGATTACTGCCCATCCGCCAACAGGGACGTCAATAGTATTTCGTACAGGTGGATCAATGAGGTTAAATGATGGTGTATCTCTTCTACGATTAAAGTTACCAAATCCTTGTCCGACAACAAAGAAGTGGTATCCATGGAGATGAATAGGGTGGTCTTCTGTTGAGAAGATAGCTGTATCTTGAAGCACAATTTGTACCGTGGATCCGAACTTTAGTTTATAGAGCTTAGTCCCAAACCTAGGTTGCCACAATGCGCGACTCACGGTGCCTGTGTAGTTGAATTTTATCGGCGGCACACGCGGGAAGTCTGTTGTGAAGATACCGGGTATGTTTTGGTAATACGCTTGGAGTAAAGCGGCCCTTCTTGGCAGCACAAATGACACATTGTTCATGCTGGCAGCAAAACGAGTATTGTTAGGCCCTTGGCAACGGGGTCCAGGAGCGCAGTTGACAAACCCTAACCCAATTGTGAAAAACAAGTTCTCGTCAATCTTTGTCGGGACATCAACCTTGCCGAGACTTCTAAATTGTGCCGAGAATGCCGTGACGGTTGCCGTGTCATTGAAAGCAGGTAACCGCGGTAAGATCGGTCTTGCGGGAACCCCCCTTTTGGCAGATTGATATTCAAGGATTGCAGTTGTGGTGGTATTGTCAAACGGCGCATTCTGGGCAGTAGCGTAGGCACGAGCTGCCATGTAGTAGCGTCCAGGTGTCTGGTCGGCAGTGAGGAGGACATTGGTCGTCTGACCGGGTCCCAACATGATGGTGGACGTGGTGAAGGGCTTGGTATAGGCGGCGTCGGCTTCCACAACGGTGAGTCTGTGGTTTGCCACCTTGAAGAAGAGTTGTTGATTGAGTGCAGCGTTGATGACTCTGAGGAGAATTGTATCCCCTGACTGCACGGGGAATCTTGTGGTACCTGAATCATCATCGAAATTTACGACACTCGATGTTATCACCATGTGATGGCAAAAAAGGAGCGACTACAAGTAGTCAAGCAAGATTTGTGCAAACCTTGGCTGGAACACATGTATAGATCACCCGGTTGACCATTTATGGTGTATGCATCGGACACATTGGGTGCTCCCCCTGTGAAAATTGCTAGTCTTTGGACACTAATGACGTCCCTGTTCCACCATTCTCCTGCTCATCATAAATCAATATCGTCGTTATGTTGAGCTATTGAATGAGAGGAAAACGGTGGTTAATTCATCATTTGAGAGGGAGAGTTTGAGAGATTTTTTATTCGCTACCTAGAATAACAGGGATTTCATGCTTGGGTTTTGGGAAGGGGTATGGGGAGCCCAATTTTGGTAAGACTATCAGTGCTCCATGAATAGTAGCTCTAAGAAATCTGCTGTGAGCATGCCACCAGAAGGTTCCCTCCTGATTTTCAATTGGGAACCGGTATGTGTAACTTGCTCCTGGCTGGATTGGACACTGAGTCACGTACTCAGGGCCATCTGCCCACGGCGTTCTCATCTGGCGGATTCCATGCCTGATATATGAAAGCACATTGAGCAAATAAGTATATGAAACCATGAACTTGCATTTTGGACAATCCAATCCACATACTGCAGTTTTATAGTTTAGTTCTACCAATGGATGGTGACATTGTAGCGGCCACTGTTTAGGACTTTGATAACAAGTGTGTCTCCATTACGGACTTGCAATGTGGGCCCCGGATACTGACCATTAACGGTGAGTATATTGTGGATTCTGCACAGTCTGTTCTCTGGAGTTTGTTGTACCTATTTCAAGAAAGATCACATTTAGACCCGAATTGATATGACAAATGATACGAGCAGAAGAAGAAGAAGAAGAAGAAGATAGAATATGACATACAACAAAGGTGCGGTGGTGAGTCTTTGCATTTGCAACAGAACCTATCAAAGCTAGTAGTAAGAACAGAAGGCCTAAGAAGAAGCAGTTGCACTTCTGCTTTAAGTAGCCGTTATAAGCCTCCATCTTCTTGTCTTCACCCTTCAGCCTTCTGTTGTGTGAAGCCTAGAGTCTTATTTGAGTTAACACTACGTTACAGACTCGTTATTTATACAGAACTGAGAGCATAGGAACTGTCGATTTACTGAGAAAACTGGAAAGAGGTTTTTGCCTTGTGGGAGATTAGGTTATCAGTCAAAAGTGGCACCAAAAGTATAAGGGCAAGCAAGTCCAACTTTAAAGGAGTTGGTGCACCCATTGTTGAACTAATCAATGATTCAGTTATGGACTGATTGTTAAACTAATGCATGTTCTGTTATTGATCACTTTCAGAGTAGGGTTCATATTTACTGAGATTAACTGCACTTTTGAATTTAATAGCACAAATCGTACGATTTACAACTGTATTACACTGTGGTTAGCAGAACCAGTAAATTTCACAGTTATGGTGAAGTTGGTTAGCCAAACAATCCACCTGGAGATCTATGGATGGTCTCTAACCAACTGCTACTCATCATGAAATTGAATACCTCAGTACTCTTCCTTCATTAGAAATTTTTTTTTTGGGCGAGGTAAGGGGTGTCTGGTCTAACATACGTATACCTTGACTAATCTCCCCTCTGATCAGGTCACCATCCACTCTGAGACCTGAGAATTCCCGAGAAAAAGTTCCGCGGCCTAGCTAGTACAAAGAACTACATGCCTTTGTTGGAAGTCGAAGTGGAGACTTCCACAAGGCACTTAGACCTTCCGTTTCTACCATGTGAGCTAGATCAAGAAAATTGAACACGCATTGAGAGGTCATGGTGTAGTGTGATGGCAAGCAATTTTATTCTCCACGGGCTGAACGGGTTCGAGTCACGGAAATTAGCCCTTCTACAAATTGTGGAAGTAATGGTATCTGTCTGTCACCTTTTCGGACATGTGCATTCGTATCGATATATCAATTTCCATTAGTATGATGCCCTATTAGTTCACATCAATCTAGACGGGAGCCAAGTGCTGTTTGCTTAGAGCTCTGTAACTAAGGGTGGATTTACACCAAATGGACTTAGAAAAATCCCAAGTTGAAATAGCAAAGGTGACGACTGTCGACTCTGAGTTGAGAAGTACTTTTTATGTGCGACTCACAGAGGTTTATAAATTATCCTAAATACCCTACGAAAATAACGAAATTCGACCCTAAATCATTGCCAACGAGACGTAACAACAGTACGATTGGTGTAGTCTTAAGTATTTGACCTACTGTCCATACATCCCGCCTCCGCTCTTGGTGGTTTTAGTCACGAGAATTAACCTTCGAACAAATGATCTTTTTCCACAATCGTGTTACTCTCTCCGTTTCTGAAAGTTACCTATGTTTTACAACTTTGATTCAACCAAAGAAAATGAATTAAGGCCATTAAGCTGGTCACGGCTACGAAAACGCGATGACTGAAAACATGTAATTGAGGATAGTAAAACCGGATTAGGCGGATTCTATAGTTTTATTAGTGCATAAACATCTAATCCATGAATAGCTACCTAACCAGACCAGGCTATGCCAAAAGGTTCAGTTACCAATTGCACTGACACATATAAGAATGGTTGTAGCCAGCTAGGTTTTAAAAAATGAATAAGGTATCTGAGGTACATTCTCTAGTCAGTATGCCTTATTTAATTTCAAAAAGATTTAAAATAGAATAAAGTGAGGCTTTACTATAATAATTTAATCAAAATTGAAAGAGTCCAAGGAAGAAACCTTCCAATATCTTGAAACCCACTCAAGTTGACCTTGACCAACCGGCGCACCACGAAATATCCTTTGCCACCATTGTTTGACTCTTCCAAAAGCTTTTATTGATGAGAAGATCTTTTTCTTATTAATCAGGTATTTGAATCAACAAAGGAGCACCTCAATGAATTCTATACCAATTCTACCGTCCATTTGCAGAGTCAAATTAAACTCTGGACAAACCCATGTATAGACTTGTCCTGTAGCAGTTGATAGCACTTAGAAGGTTTCGAACCTGAGATTTAGGAGGAAGTAAACCCCAACTACCAAGCCTTAGAAACTTTTTTTTTTTTTTTAATTGTTTGCAGCAATGTTTTTCTAGCATATGCATCTACAATAAGAGAAGAAATACCACTAGAAAAATTATTGCTGAAATAACTTTCTTTGTGCTTGTGTGAATGATACCATTGGTTAATTTGTTTGAACCAGTTCTTCACAAGCAACATAAGAACAATCTCTTCTTCCTTTTGACTGTCAAAAAATCTGAAATCAATTCCTTCCAAACAAATACATCTAAAGGGAAGATACACCAGGTGTGATGACACCACTATGATTGAGGTTCTACACTTCTGAGGCTAACATACATGCTAATGAACTTCTACAACATACACCTTTGAATATACAAATTACAAACTCTTTTCAAAGAAACAACTACCCATACGTGTACATATACAAAACCAAATCCCCAAGAAACAAATAAACAAATGAATCTGACATCCTTACCCTATTACTGTATTGAAATCTTGACTGTTTCTGAGGTAAACCAACCTTTGTAGCAAGTTTTTGTTGATAATCGATCAGGTGTCTCGGCTAGCTTACGCGCACCTCGACTAATCCTGGCTAACCAATCCCTTCGTAGGGAGTTAGCAACTTAGCTTAGCAATGACTCAAAGATGAAGTCACCCCTAGGTTCTTCCTTGGGTCTGGAAAAAAACCCATGGTTTTCTTGTAGGGGTTGACCCATGTAATTGCTCATTGAGTTCCCAAATCCTGAGAATCCGAAACTCCCTGGACTTTTCAGCATCTCCAGTGTGAAGCGTGCTTCGCCTTCAGATGTGGGTAGCCTCGAATTGTGGCTTTGATTTGTAATTGAGTTGGTGTTGGAGTAATGGGAGATAGTTGAAGGCCTGGCTATGGACGCATTGTTGGGCAAAGGCCTCGTGGCAGAGTGGTTACCGCTGCCGCGTGCTGCCGGAACTTCGTGGTTGTGCTTTCCCTCATAGGTTGTGATCACGGATCTGGGGTCGTCGGATGCTCGCTCAACATGTTTTCTGACAGGACATCCTTGGCTTGTGCACTTGTAGTAGCTCCTACACAAGTTATCAACAAGCCAACATATTAGGCTATCTCTAAACCTGATATTTTTTTCATTGTAAACAAGCTGGCAGCACTACTTCTGAACATATTTCTAGAACAAAGATGTCCAGGTCTGAATTGTTTACTCTCTCTATTGGGTAGGCCTCTAACGAGTAGTAGTAATAGGAGGGAACCCTGCTTATTTTGTCTCTGAATCTTCCCTTATTTGGTGTATCAATTAGGACACAATTAAGCAAGGGCTACCAAACAGGCATTTAATCTGGGACTGAAACAATATTCTGAAGTGCAAGGGTAAGCAGTGCAATCAACTGGGATTGAGTATGTCTGTTGCTTCCCATGAATGGTGTCCAAAAAGAGTTCTACCATATGGACTTTGAAAGCATCAACCTTTCGACATTAGAGAAAAAAGTAGGGAAAATTTAAGGTTTTAATTTGTTACCTTGGATTAGGATTTCCCTTGACGACCTTCTGCCCATATTTCCTCCATCTATACCCATCATCAAGGATATCAATATTGCTTTTTGTTTGGACTACAACTCTTGGTTCCCTCGATGTACTGCTCCCAGCAGCGGATATACCTTCACTTTCACCCTCAAACTTCCTGAAAAAACGAAATCGAAAATTAACCAAGATCCTCATAGATTACCCAACAATCAAACGACATCATCTCAATCAAACTTACATTCTTTTGGCAGCAGTTTCCTCTTCATCGTACTCATCATCCCCGATAGTGATCGAAGAATTCTCTGGTGTCGCACCAGAATCCATCTGTCCATTGCCATGTAATGCATAGGACTGATCTGGGAATTCACCGGTCGAATGATTAGAGTGTTGAATTGCTTGAGAAGAAGCTGATGATGATCTCTTAGTAGAGTGAGGCATAGGGTGGTTATGATTCCCCTTGTAAATAATCTCTGTGATCTCCCCACTTAGTAAAGACTTCTCAACCTTCTTCTTAGTTGGGCAAGTTGGGTGTGTACATTTGAAATAACTCCGCGGGTTTTCGCTCCCTTTTACTTGCTTCTCTCCATATTTTCTCCAATTGTACCCATCGTCTGATTTCCTCTGCTGTCTTAGGGACTGTGATGATTGTTTATGCTGATCATAATCTGATTGAAACCCACCATGGTTTTGGGAATTGGTCTCTATTGTGGAAACGTATTCAGGTTTCACCGTACTGTTTCTTGTAGATAAATCATCTGAATTGGTCATCTGTTGAAAACCCCAGTTTTGGCTCTCCTGATAGTTTGAACAATTTTGTGTTAGAGAATCAATACCATGTTTGTTTCCTGATATTTTGAACAACTTCATTATTAAAGAATCAATACCACATTATTGGGTACAATGGATCGTAATGCGAGATACGTGATGGACCTCTCCACCTAACAATTTAAGGTTTTGGCGTTGGCTACAAAGCTTTTTCATAGTATCAAAGGAGGTTCATTTCATCCCATATCAGTAAGTACCATAAAGCTCGCACCTCACGATGACAGACTCACGATGACAGACTCAGAGAAAAGTTGAGACGATAGACCCAAGAAAAGTTACATGCGAGTCTGACATTTTTGTATTGAAAAGCGTAACTTTTCTGGATTGTAAACGATTTTTTTTTTCACTCATTGAGATCGTATGTGCGAAAATCGAGGAGAAAATAGAGAGAAAGAGGCAATGAATCTGGAAACATACAGTGGGATTTTGAGACTGAAAGCTTGTTGCAGATGATGTTGGAGGCCTGGTTTCAGTCCGGAAAGAGAAACCAGAGTAGTTAGTTTGCTCTTGTTTGATGCCCTGCTCATGGTGGTTTGAATTGTTCTTCCAATTGAAGGCCTGAACTGGAAAAGACCCGGTAGTTGGAGATGGTAGAATCTGCCAATAATTTAGACAACAAAAGTATTAGTATCTTCTATGTGGATTTTCATTAAAAAAAAAAAAAAAAAAAAAACACAGTGACCATATAAACAAAATTCATGGGTTACCCTCCTGAGTCCTAAATCCTAATGCTTTGTTTGGGTCCGGAGAGATCAGAGGAAAAAGAAGTATGGAGGATTTCAATCCTGTCAAAGTTTTAGCTAGGACTAGGCTGTTAAACGAACTAAGTTATTCAAGCTCGACGAACTAAGCTATTCAAGCTCGACTCGCTTTGGGCACGGTACGAGGTCATTTAGACTCAAGCGATAAACAAGTCAAGCTTGAATACTTCTTTTACATTGGTTAAGATTTCAAGTCAAACTTAGTAACCCGTACCCTATTTTCATTAAAAGCTCATATAATATCGGAGGATTCAAGCAACTACTCCGCTCGGCTTGATTAAAAATCAGCTCAAAATCATAAACAAGTCAAACTCGAACACAATTTTTAAAAGTTCGCTGCGATTTCAAGCCAACAGCGATCAACCCACTATTCGAATCAGATTGTTTGTGGTTCTAGTTTTGGTTCCCACAAAGTCCAACTAAACACGCTAATTGGTAAAACAAAAGACTCCATGCCTCATGGGTGATTTTTTTTCCCCCTCTCCCTCTGTATTCTCAGCAACCAAACAGAGCCCAGAAAATGAAAGGCAGAAATTAAAAGAAAGATCTTGAGTTAAAGATATGGACATACGTCGGAAGAAGGGAAGAGAACAGGCGAGTCCAACAACTCAGATAGGTTAAACCCAGGAGAGAAGTTGAAGAAAGAAGGGGAGACAGGATGGGGTGAGGTCGGGATCGAAGGCGGCGGAATCGACTTGAATTTGGGCACGCCGGAGCCGGTTCTCTCGGCTATGCGGTCGGACAGTCCGCGGCTGACGGCGGAGGAGGAGGGGTAGTCTCCGGCGAGGAGGTCGGTGAAGGAGGTGGCGGAGGATGCCATGAATTGGGTTTTTGAGAAGGAAGAGAAGTTTGTTTGTGGTGTGATATGGGTAGAGGCCATTTGGAGAGAGAGGTGAGAGAGAGAGGGAAGGGGGGTTTATATGGTGGTGGGGGGAGAAGAGAAGAGGAAGGTGCGGGGGAGATTGTATTCGTATCGAACAAGTAACAAGTAAATAAGTTGAGAAAATCTTGTTTACGCTGTAAATTTTACAAGAGCTCAATCTCGATTGTTTAAAAGTGTTTTGAACGATTCGGATTAAAATTAATATTTTATCGATCAAAGATTAAAAATATATCTCAACTGTTTATTGTCGAAATGGACAGTTGAGATCGCTCAGCTTCGTAAAGAGCTATTTTGCACAATTTCGTAAATAAGTTTCTCTCAAATAAATTACCACAAAAAAAAAAGTACTCCAACAAGTAAATAAATACTTGATCGAGTTTCAAGCAGGCATAAAAAAACAACTAAATGTATGATATCTGAAGTCGCAAGTTTAAATTCTTCGGATGATTCTAAGACAAACTTCAGAGTTATTGGAGGCTTAGTCCGGTCGTTAAATTTAACGATTCGAAAATTAGTAAGTACAAGCAAGCGGCTTGGACATTCGATTACTTAGTTCAAAAGTACTATGTAAAAAGAAATGTTATCTCGAATATACTATTTATGACCGATCATAAAAGATCGATATCTTTATGATCTGTCATAATAGTATATTCCGTGTCTTTTCTAGGTAAAATTTCTTTTACCGTAGCATAAAAAGAACTTTTCTCTCTCACCTACACAGTGTGTGTCTCCTCTCTCTTGATATTTTAGCCGTCTCGCCGGAGGCATCTTCCGAGAAAGATGGTAGATGTTTGACCGTTGAAAATTGTACGGTACTAAAAAAACCTTTTTTGTTGGTCAAAACTTGTGGGTTTGACCGGCGGGCTAAGCACAAAGTAGATAACCCAAAAAAAATTGCTACGTGTACGTACAGGGCAGATGGATGTGTCAATTCGAGAGTTCAACAAAAAATGATTCGAGCTATAATACTTTGTTCTCTTTATAATTAAATTTTTTTTTTCAAAAATATCTTTTAGATTCTTTCTAGATTTTCCTTACTTTCAATATTTTTTTCTCTATCTCTCTTCACTTATTACCCCTACTATTTTTTTTAAAAAAAATTCAAAAACCAAACCAAACATAACATTATTAATTTTGAGATATTTTCAAAAGTTTTCTTGAAAAAAATCAACTTAATTAGATAACGGTAAATATTTGACTCAATTGTATAATTTTCCTTCAAAATTCACTTGAAATTCAGAATCTTCAATTCTTATATTCTGAATGAAAATTGAACAATTGAATCAAGTACTTCCAGTTATGAGCTAATTTTTAAAAAAATATATATGAATTTTTTTTTAAAAAAGCCAATAAACGATTGGAATCATTTGTATGAAACCTTTGAATCGGCTCCACCTGAGTGTCCTGGAGCATCATGGAGCAGCTATTCCTAGCACCCAGCTTGTAGGAATGATTATGTTTTTGATAATGGGAGGATTGAATATGGTATTTGTTGTGATATAAAAGTTCTATGCTGCTTATAAAAATTTAGTGGTTTTGGCCATTGCCGAGTAACGACTCAATATCTCCCATCATCAACTCATATAGTTAACCATGACCATGAGCCTCGTTTGAATGCATGATTGTGAAACGGATAGGAATAGTGGCGGAGCCAGAATTTTTGATAAGTGAGACCCAAAATTTGAAGTATGTGTAATTTATGAACGAAATCATTGATTTGTTTTGAGGAACGAGTAAACTAGCGCTACATTTGGGAATTTTGTGGTTAGAAATTCTATTTTGACTCTTTTTGTCCTCAGGTACAAAACCCTTATATGGACTGAGGCAAAAATGAATTTTAAAGTGGGGTCAAATTAGTAAAAATAGAATAAAAATTATCCCTATCTCTATAAAAATTTGACAGTTAGTGGGGTCGGCTGCCCACCCTTGTCTCTATGTCCCTCCACCACCGATAGGAACACAACGTGACAGTATTGCAAGAAGATTAGTAAATTTTAAAGGAAGCCAAATTGCGTGCTTTACTTCTTGTTTGGTTTGGATTTTGAGAGAGATTTTTTGAATGAGTGGAGATAGATAGATACCGTGCCCAGAAATTTTGAGACCTCAAACCAAACAAGGCCGACTTAACGTGGGTAATGCGTGCAAAATGCAAGTGCAAAAGAAATGAATATTGCAATCAAAGCGTAGCTGCGACCATTTCTTTTTTTCTTTTTTGTTGAAAGGAGCTGCGACCATTTCGAAGGCGGCATGTAAACGTCTTTTTTTAACTATAAATATCTAACTTGTCTTTTTAAACTATAGTAATATCTACTGTTCATGACTTTATCGATATTATTCGACATGACGAATTTTATTGCAAATATTTATTTTTTTACTTGTTAAACTGTTTAAAGAATCGGGATGAATCTCTAAAACGAAAGTGTGAATGGATGCCAATATTATATACACCAGCGGAGATTAACAATGTGTTAGTCGGTTAGTCGACCACAAGAGAATTCAAAGACTATCAATAGCCCGAAATACCAAACGTCCACGATGGGTTGCGTAAAATGGAGCCAACCTCCATATCTATAGCCAAAAGTAATTCGCATCTCACTTGTTAGTTTTGAGATGATGCAAATATGATTTGATTTTTCCTTATATATTTAGCTTCTGGCATATTATGTGCCGCAGATCCCGGCATATCCCCACACACAAATAGCAAATTGGAACAAGTGGAATATCGTGCTCCTCAAACAACGCCACGTAGTGTTTCATAATTTCTTTTTTCCGCACCGCTCTACTACGTAGTGTTACACTTTGTTCGTTTTGGATATCCAGACCCAACTCTTTCTCTCCGCACACAGTTCGCAATAAGTTATCTATACAATTATTACTCTCGTTTCTCTATCTATTCCTCTCCAATCATTAACCCAAAAACTTTCCAGCAAACCCAAACCAATCCAAAACGCTTCCCGTAAACCCAAACCGAACAAAGACGGACTTGGGGAAGCCGAAGCTGCACAGCGTGCTGCGCAGCCGCCGACGGGTGTTGCCGGCATCGGTCCGACGATCGGAGACTTTCAACACGTAGAGCTCGTCGAGTTTTACGTGTACGCCAAAAATCAGCTCGATCAAATATCGATAAGTGCTTCATCCGAACACATATAACTTGAAAAAAATGGATTCAGTGGTTTTGATCCAGTGTTTTGTATCCATTTGGATTTCATTTTTTTCAAGTTATATGTGTTCGGATGAGGCACTTAATAATATTTGATCGAGCTGATTTTTGGCGCACACGTAAAACTCGACGAGCTCTACGCGTTGAACGTCTCCGATCACCGGACCAATGTCGGCAACGCCCGCCGGCGACTGCGCAGCACGCTGTGCAGCACGAAGCTGCACAGCAGCTTCCCCAAATCCAACAAAGACACGGCTGCATAAGTTGAAGATTAGGACAATTGCACGTGCAAAAACTTGTGTCGTGAAACTACCACCTACTACCAAGGAGGAGTACAAGACATGAATCAAGACTTGTTTTAGTTTATTTGTCAAAAATTTGGATGAATATGGAGGACGTAGATGTGTTAAGAAATATAGGGAAAGTCTTCAATACGCGCCCTTTTAAGGTGTGTACCATATGCGTCTATTGTGTGGTTTATATTGTGTCACTTCATAAAAAATTACTTATAAAACCAGTCATTCATAATATTTTATTTCGTATCGCAACTTCATCAATATGATTCGTAACTTTTTAACAATAGATTCGTAAAATTTTGGGAATCATAACATTTTGGTGTGTTTCAATAAGGATGCATATGATACACAATCAAATAAGAGATGTGTATTGTGACACTCCCCGAAGATTTATCCAAACTTTACTTTGTAAAGATTCATTAAAATTTCAAAGCAAATACTAAGTAGTAAGTTACTAATAAGAAGACGTACAAAACAACCACTTATTAGGCAAGAGGCTGCTCTGCTCACCGCGAAAACTATTTAAGAAATTTGAATAAAACTATTTCTGCGCAAAAATAAAAACGACGTAAATATGCTTTCCCTGCTTTCTAACCATTTCGTAATTTCTGTTTTATAAAACTAGAAAACGGAAGTGAAAAAATAACCAATCATGCATACGAAGCGTTAGGACCAGATATGTCATTCTAGGGAGTGCCAAACAATGTTTCTCTGTCGCCCGCCCCCCCCCGCGTCAGGTTAACTGTCAATGGATGCTACTCTCTCCGTCCCATTTTAAAGTTCAGTATTTTATTTTGGGCTGTTCTTTAATAAATGTCCATTTTGTAAAGTTAGTGGGTAAAAGTTGGTACATTTTTCATTTTGCTCCTAAAAGTAGATTCTATTTTGAAAAGTTAGTAAATAAAAGTGTAATAATAATGTCTCCATAGAGGGTACGTAGGGAAAGTAGAGGAAAAATTGATAAGAAAAGTGTAATTATGATGTTTTCTGAATAAGTTCGAATTATGAAACGGGACATATAATAGGGGACGGAGGGAGTATATCACTTGGCTTCACATCAACTTTTTTTAGCGTTAGTCTATCAATTTCAATATTATTCTCTCTCTCTCTCTCATCGCGTCACAGAAAAGAAAAAAAAACAAAAAGAAAAGAAAACTATTCAATTACGACTAGAATTCAAATTGATAATTCATACGTGGCATCAGTAGGAAGTCCGATATTACGTCTAGTGGGGAGAAAATTGTTTCAAATGAACGGCCGGCAGTGGAACAAACAATTGACTAATGGTCTTTAAAATTGTAGGGATGTCAACAGAGTTAACGTGTATCGCATCCGATATATTTATTTTCTGGGTGTATTCCCCATAAGAACCGGGGAAGGATTTATCCACTTCGCACGTAAGACCTTATAACACGGTATTCAATCCGATAGATCGATTCATTTGTGAATTCAAACCAAACGCAAGACTTATCGAGGCCTCTCGATTATAAGGTGAACACAATCAACTCTCGGGTTTACTTCTCACCCTGGACCTAAAGCAAGCTCAAAATGAAAGAAACTATGGTCTCAAGGTTCCAGTCAATTCTCATTGGCAATGCAGAGATAGTAACATTACTTCATGGCATGGGCGTGTAACGTGACTTTGACAGAATAAGGTACGGAATTGAACTTGACTCCATACCAAGAAGCAAGAAACAGGGAGAAGTATTTGGTGGGCCTGGCAAAAATTCCCTAGCCCTCACCGCACGGAAATATGTGATGAAGAAAGGTGTTGGGTACTACACTACTACGTGGAGGTACCCCAAGACTACCAAATAATTACTCGAGAAACTGGGAAAGGGTCAAAGAAGTCGAAACCGGCCCACCCAAATAAAACTCAGAAATCACGATGGTTTTGACCAGGAATTTTGCTTCCCCCCACCAAGGATCCGAATGTCTTTCCCAGCACAATTGACCATGAGGATTGCACGCAGTCAAAGGTCTAATGTTGAATAGGCTATCAAGAATATGCAATTTCTGCAAAGAAATGTGGTGGGCAGAGTTTGATCACATCACCATATCATGGCGTACAAGAACTTTTGAGCTTGACAGTATGCAAACAAAATAGCAGCCCCAAACATTAGCAATTGGGGGGCCCAGTCAGTTGCAGTTTTACAACGAAAATTACTTTTCATCTAAAATGATTTGCACACAAAAAAAAGACCTTTTTTCTGTTGTTTTCCAGTGTTTGATTAACCATTGAAAACTATGTTTCGGAACCAAGAAGGCATCCAAAACTGCAACACAGAGGTAGGACAAGGGCAAGGGCGCAGGTCGGCAGGTAGAAGTGTGGGTGTGACTGGAAACACTTGATAGTCACCTGCACGAATCGGCTAAGGCCATGGCACAAGGTCGAAGTGGCTGCACAAATGACATACGACTTTTTGTCGGTAAAATATTTGCGGCCCATATGAAAATTATGTTCCTCTAAAACCATTGTACTTGAACTTTTAACCAACCAAACACCGTAAAATGGATTAAATAATTTTGAGGAAAATTTTTTACGTTGAAACAAAGGGAGCCTAAATTTTGAATGTCAGTGCAAGTAAGATGGAACTCAATACGATACACACAATCTAAAAAATATGCCAGTCGGTTTACTTATACGCCTATTGAAAAATATGCCAGTCGGTTTACTTATACGCCTATTGAAGTCTCGCAATATTTTATCCGGTTAAAACGGCCAGTACTCACTAACTCAATGTTGTTCGTGATTTACTACCCTATCTATTGCGTTTGAACCTGATGAACTCATGACCTATGTAGTAATTGTTTGTTATAAATGCGTTCGCATCTCGATGACAACAGTTCTTCTACAATCCGTTTCTGAATAACATGCACATACATATGCAGATGCAGCTAGCCCTACTTCTCTTCTTTCGCTTCATCAAAAAGAGACATACGGAATCCTATACAAAAGGCTTCAATATGCTCATATCTTAATATGCAATCATGAAAAAGAAGGATAGTTTTTCCAATTACAGAAGGATAGTTTTCCCAGTTACAGAAAATAGAAAAAGAAAAGCTTCTGCAATTAGTTAGTTCTAGGGCCTATATTATCACATTTAATACATTATAAGATTACAGATGCTAAAATTCCTCGACATAAGCTAGCCAAAGATTGAATGTTTACTTTTTGGCATAAGTGACAGCCATGGGATGTTGAGGGCTTATTTTGAAGCCCTGAAGGGCCTGCATGGCAACTGAGGACTGCACATCATCCTCAAACTCAACAAAGGCAATACCTGGCTTTGCTTCGATCATTCGGACTTCCCTGAAACCGGGATACTGGTTGAAAAGCAACTGCAGCATTGTACTCGTTGACTCGTGGGGTAAATTCTGTATAAAAAGAATATTGTTCGGAGCTGCAGCAGATTCTTGTGCACCCGGCTTTCCAAAGGAAGCCTGTATACCATACACACACCAGAAGTTCAGTGAGTTCACTAAGTTGAAAAGCACAATACACTGCCATACTCAAATCTTTAAAGAATATATGCATATGCAGGGGGACAACCCACAGTCATAGCAAAATGGGTACATGCAAAGAGTTGAAAAGTTGGAAGTGATGATCCATGAGCACAGTTATCAAATGAAAATTCAATTCATGTATTTGTATTCTTTTTTCAGGTCACATATTGACAATTGTAAGGCATTAAGGGAAAAAGCGGAATAAGGTCTTTCTAAGTTACAAAAAAAACATCCGCCGCAGGCATTAACGAAACGCCACAAATAAGGTAGTGCCACCCCTTTACATAAAGGGCTACCATAGCCAGCATATTTTATGTTGAATTATGGCAAGAGGGAACCTTTTTTTATCCTCAACAGAAAACCCACGTGAATGTGCCCCAGCATGCCAAGGGAAAGGGTGGGGTTTGGGAACAAATGAATATGCGATATACAAATACAGGGAACTTACAGTTGGGCCTCCATTGATGTCACTTCTGGTACCATTAGCAGTAGCAGAACGCTGTGGTTCTTCGCCACGTCTCTTTCGGTCAGCTGTAAATGCAGATGTAGATAAATCAAAATGAAACCACAGATAAGAATGGCTCACGTAGGTTAACGAGTTAACCAATGGAAAACCCAGTCATCAAACTGTAAATCAATACCACAGCGCAGCAAAACCAACTATAAGTTCAATAAAAGAAAACTATTTATATTATATGAAGGGGGCCAATGATTAAGGCCTTGTTTGGATGATGTTTTGAAAATTTTTGAGTTTGATTTTTGGGAAATAAGTGGAGACAAAAAATAGGGCAATGAGTGAGGAGAGAGAGAGAAAAATGAGAATAATAATTGAAGAGTGTGAATATACGATAGATCTCGCAATCGGATGCACCTTCTCCAAGAACCCTGCTTGTGACCCATCTCCTGGAGTAGCAAGACCCACTCCACAAAGTTCAACCCAGGAGGGGCATGCCTCCTCCACAAGGTTCACTTCCAGGAAGAGCATGCCTCCCTCCTCCACAAGGTTTATCCCTAGGAGGAGCATGCCTCCACCACAAGGTTCATCCCCAAGAGAAGCATGCCTCCTTTACAAGATTCACCTCCAGGAGGAGCATGCCTCCTCCACAATATCCACCATTAGGAGGAATGGATCTCCTCCACAATGTTCACCTCCGGGAGGCGCAAGGTCTCTTCCACAAACCTTGCCTCCGCCGAAGCAACCTTCCTCCACGAACTCCGCCCCAGGAGGAGCAAGGCCTTCTCCAAGAACTCTCCACCCACGTACGCGTAGGAGTGAGGTCACCTCCGAGCACCTCACCTCCTACTTAACATTTTGAAGACTCCACGAATACTTAAACGCGACTCTATACACCATCCTAGGCCGGGAGCAGGGCCTAGGTACCTCGCTCGGGACGGACCTAAGGAGGAATGTGGTTTGGAGGCTAGAGCAAGGGGTTTGTCAAGGAGGACGAGCTCGCCTCCGGCGAGCTCTACCTTGACTGGTCCTAGAGAGAGAGGGGGCATTGACTGCCATCTAACATCTCGGAAGAAGTATCATACCTACCCCCTGGCGCCTCGGAGCCCGTATCATACTTCGCCTGACTCGGCAGATGATACGGGTCTCCATGTATCATCAAAATAGCCTCTGCCAGTTCCTCGGTTACGGGCTCCGATGCCTGACTTGGGACTAAAAGAGGAAAGGAGGTCAACCTCCACTCTGTCCACCAGACGAGCCTTACACCTGGCTCTCCCCCCATCTCCAAGGCTCATATAAAAGACAAGAATTCAAGACAAACTTAACACACACCTAGTCTCCACTGCCGTCCCTCTCTCTCTCTAAGTCCGCCCCGAGCTCTCTCTTCTTCCACCTCCACCTCCGGTGGTCTCGAGCACCATTGTAGCAACCGCCATATACCCGGAGGGCGACCTCAGGTACTCTTCCCACTCCTACCTCCCATAGAGAGATGAGAGAGAAATGAGTAATGATTGGAAGTAGGGGTAATGAGTGTTTTATGAGTTGGAATTTTTTTTTCAAACTGTCATCCAAACAAGGCATAAGTGGTTAAAACGAGGCCAGCCACTTGGTGCGGAAAGCTTTCAGGAATGCAGTCCGCATATGAAAAACTAAAGTTCCTTATTATTATTACCAAAATTGAGGAGGAAAAAAAAAACTTGCCGAAGAAAAAGACATGAAAAGAAGACAAATAAAACTATACTCCCGCCAATTCGGAACAAAAACTTCAGATTTCAGATACCAAATTTATCACATGCAGCTAAAGTTTGAAATAGTGTAAATACAAATTCAAAAACTGATATTAACATTGTTCCATGATAAAAGATTGGGAGGACGGAAACTGCAGAATGACATCTACTCACCTTTTTCCTCTTGCTTCTTTTTCTTGTCTCTTGGTACATATGTACCATCTGCTTTAGATACACACTCTGACTTTGTTTTTGCATATTGTATCCTCTGCATGGATTCGAAAACTTAGTCATGTGGTACACATTATCCTGGTACAAGAAATTTGATATGCTCTACAGAATGTAATCTTGATGAAAACCTTTAGGTAATGAACAAATAGATGCTGCTGCAACCTTTCATCTTATTAAGACATCAAGATATTCTGAATTTGATGAATGAGGTAGAGCGTTAAATGATTCCTTCAAGGCAACCTTTTAATCTATGCATTTATACATCAAATTAGTAGACAAATTTCCCACTCCTCTTTCAGGTCTGTCTTATAAATTACTCCCCTTGGTTGCAGCATCTTCTCTGACATTTCGGGAATAACTCCATTAGCAAGACATGGGGAGTAGTGGACATCCACAGGTCTAAGTCACGTCATTAAAGCTTCCCATTAGGATTGCCAACTCTATTAGAAACTCGACAACAGGAAACTCTTCACACAGCTTACATAGATTCATCAAAATATTTTCACAAATCTTTGGAATAGTGTGATGTACCACATGTGATGGTTAAGATACCTTCGGAGGGATTCTAGAATCTAGGATCTTCTTTCACTTTCTCAATCTCTTTCTTTTCCTTGACGTATGAAAGTAGAATTGTAGATTCTAATCACAACTCGCTAACCCAACCTATCGCAAATTATGCAATCCATTGGTCTACTTCTGTAATCATGATCCTTTCCCTAAACTATAAACCATTCCCTAGCACCCAAAAGCCTATAACAGGTCTCCACAACTCCAGCAGCAATTCTATGTTATGCAGTAGTTGATTACTTAGAAAACCAACCTCAATTCCTATGTATCAATCATCAGAGACACAGACCTAAAGATTCCATAGATGGTACTTCTGCAATCAATAGAAGGTCAAAAGCCCCAAAACCTCGTCTTACACAGCCAAATTACAACTCAAACCTCCACGAACTCAAATCCATAATCCACGATCCTTTTAGTCAAATCAAAATAATAATAATAAGAATAATCAACCTCAAAAACCATATATGTTTGCCCTAAATCAATTCTGGTAATGGATTTTCCAGAGTGTTGATGCGCATTTGTCCCGCAACAAGGAGATGACGGGTCTATTCTGGAACTAAATTGATTTCTAGAAGTTCAAAATTACACAACATTGTATCAGTCTATCAGGTTCACATACATAAAATCGATCCATCTATCTATCAACTACTCCCTCCTAGGGAGGCAAACAAACCGAGCTGCTCATCTCGGCTCGGTTTGTTTAGTAATTGAGCCGAGCTTGAGCTTTAGGCTAGTTTAGTAAATAAGTCAAGCTCAACACTCAAAAGCTCAGCTCTTATATATAGGTTCGGCGCGTTTAAAGAGGTTCGTTAAGTAAATTAACTGGACTCGGATTGTTTACAGCCTAGCCGGATTCAAACTCGAGTTTTAGGCTCTTTTAGTAAATGAGCCTACTTTGTTGAACACAAGTAAACGAGATCTATCAAACAATATTCATATCTCTTACAAAAAGTACTACTATAATTGATAGATATAATCAACTTTTTAATCCAGGTAGAATAGAACAGGATAAACAAATCGGGACAGAGGGACTACAATTAAACGCGAAATTTAGGCCTACCATAGGTTTATCATAAAACGGAAAGTTCTGCATCTGCCGCACTGCATTACTGGCAGCTGTAACGTCACTAAACACAACCCACGCTTGTCCTCGAAGCTTGGCAGTTTTCAACGCAACGATGTCCAAAATCCGTCCGTACTGTGAGAACAAAGCATAAAGAGATCTCTTCAGCTCTGTTATGACGAAAGAAAACGGTTGAGGTAAAAGATTAAATTAATTCCGTAATCAGTTGATTATGATGCGAAATCGAGTGTAAAAAAGTTTACCTTCTTTCTTGACCTTCTCGTTGAGATTCTTTATGTAGATAGTTTGATTAGGCGGAATGTCGCCGGAGAGCATCATCGCTCAGCACCACTGCCACAGAGAGAGAGAGAGAGAGAGAGAGAGAGAGGGTTTGGGGAAGGAGAGACGTTCTGAAAATTCTAGTCCTAACTGATATGAGCCCTAATTGAAATCCAGTTATAGTAAACCGTCAAGCGACTCTAACCCGAAGATTTTGGGCCACCGAACGTTGGGCTGGGCCGAAATATTGAGTTTTACCTCTTTTTGGATCCCCATTTTAGGATGGCAACGGACCAGGACGGGTGGGTTTTGCCGTACCCCGATCCCCATCCGAAAAACACCATCCTGCTCTGACCTTGCTCGGAACGTTGACTGGCTAATGCGTGGGTGAGCTTATCCAACCTTGATCGGGGAATGAGTTTACTTGCCCCACTTAGCCCGTAAAAATGAGAAAAAAATTTATGCAAACTAAAATACCATACCTTAATAGTTAAACACAACTTAGGGATCAATAATCAATTCATTTCCATACCATTATTATTTGGGAAAATTTCAAAATGGCACCTGAACTTTCGCTCCAATGTCACAGAAACACCTAAACTTCACTTTATTTTAATTAAACACCTAGACTTTTAAAATCCCCAAATTAAAACACCTGTTATTATTTTTCGTCCAATTTGTCAACAAACGTGGTGACGTGGCGTTTTTCTCCCGTTAACTACCCCATTGGCACATAACACTCAGCCATTGCAAAGCACATAATCAAAATCCCCTCTTCTCTCTCTCTCTCCACGCCTCCCTCCCTCCCTCCCTCTTTCACCCACCCGTCTTCCCTCCTCCCCTCCACCACCTCTTCTGTCGCCGCTCGTCTCCCCGTCCATTCCTCCTCCTTCTCCGAGGCCAGCCCGCTAGTTGTTCCAATAGCGCAATCATCAAATGTGTATCTAAACTAAAGTAGCACTCTGGTTAATCAATTCCATTTCAACAGCCTTCTCTTCTTTTTCCCCAATTTGTTCCATAAAACACAAAACCCAGGAACAGAAAACCACAAAAAGTATCACAACTACCCAAATCAAAATCTTTCTCTGGTTATTACTGGAACCGGAGGAATTGGACAAATTGAAACTGAAGAAACACTGAGTCCTACCGTGATTGGCGGGGCTAAACCGGTTGCCGTAGGCAGCGGCGTAAATCGACGGGTACACGGTGCAATCGGAGAAGCTCCTGATGGATCCTCCGGTCAGGTTGTACGTTTGGAGGCTCGTGGTACACGACGCACATGGCGCGCTGTTGTAGAGTGACTGGGATTTGGTGGTGATGTACAGAGAGAGAGAGAGAGAGAGAGAGAGAGAGAGAGAGATAGGCAATGGAGTTAACCGCTGTTGCGGCAGCCTCGTCGGAGGAGGAGGATGAGTGGAGGGGAGGAAGGAGGATCAGAGGAGGGGTGGGTGAAAGAGGGAAGCATTCGTGGAGGGAGAGAGAGAGAGAGGGTTTACCAAAAAAAAAACAGAGAGAGAAGAGGGGATTGTGTGCAATGAGTTCACTTCCTAACATGTCTAGTGGACCCATTTAACGCCTGAAATGTGCCACATCAGCGGAGGCTAACAGGAGGTGTCTTAATTTGGGAATTTTGGAAGTCTAGGTGTTTAATTGAAATAAAATGAAGTTTAGGTGTTTCTGTAACATTGGAGCGAAAGTTTAGGTGCCATTTTAAAATTTTCCCTTATTATTTCTCTGAACTTTTATTCTGTAGATCCACAATCGTCAGCAATTAACGAACAAATTTTATGAAATTGATTACCGATACAAATACAAACAAGTACTTACATACTGCACCCCGGGGAGAAAGAAAGCGAAAGCAAAAATTTATAAAACCAACAGAGTCTCTGTAAGCGGGGCCTGCTAGTTTAATTAGTAAAGACACACGTAAGCCGGACCAGACCAGTTATAAAAAAAATAATAAAAGAAAAAAAGAAGAGGCTTTTGTTTTTTCCCCCCTGTTTTTGTTTTGGAAAATAATATTGGCACTTCAAAAATTTGAGCAAGAATTCTAAAACCAATGTAATTCCAAAGCCATTTTTCTTTATTTTTTGGAATGCCTCAATTAATTTTTGGAGTGGCAATATCATTTCTTTATTGTTTTTGATGGACTTGTTTTCTTTCGTTTGTCAAACAATTACCGAAAACCCGCTCAAACTCAACAGCTGGTCCAAATACTTGAAAAGCGCGCGAACAAAACAAATGTTTCATGCAGGCTAGTACTATATATGCATGTATGGTTTAAGATCGATCTTCTTTTTCTCTATTTGTTATTTTCTCCTACAGATAAAGATTTCAAAGAGAGGCCTGGTGCAATACTGGAGGAGAAGAAAACAGGAAGTTGTCCGGAAAGAATGTATCGCTGGCAAAAGAAACAATCAATTAATCAAGATGTTTATCGAATTCTGTTGTTTGGTTTCTTTAAAGTCGGTTGGAAGCCAGCATAAATGAAGCTATATATGTACTATATTAGGTAATATGATTTAGGAGCACTTTTTCAATCTGACTCTTCATCATTGGACGATAAAATTGGCCGTCAAAAATTAGTTGAGATGCGTGCGCATAAGCCACCTCGATCGAACTCCTTAAGTTTTTAATTATAATTTCTATCGATAAGTTAAGATATATATATATATATATATATATATACATACATGTATATATATATGTATGAAATGATGACGTGCTATATGTAGGGGATTATATCAATACGATCAGTCTCAATATTACTAAAATGGGCATATATATATATATATATATATATATATATATATATATATATATATATATAGAGTCTGGATTCCATAAGGGATCCCGCACGGTGCTACCATGCGGGATTACTTCCCGAGTAAATTTCGATGATTCAAGCCTCTCAAAGTGATCAGAATGTGATTTTAAGAGTACTCGCGAGAAATCAGCAAAAAAAAAAAAAATACCAAGAAGGGCTTGATCGGATCCCATATGTATAAATCAGTTTTGTTGGTAGGGGTTGTCAATATTATTTTATTTTAGTTGTGTTCAAAACGTATTGCGCCGTCCTTCAGACACGGGCAAACCTTTGCATTATACAAATCGCATCGGTGTAATGGCCCACATATTTTTCTACATAAATCTTGACCGTTTAATTTAACATATATTTCTCTGCATAAATCCTAGCCCTTTATTCATTTCCATTCTAATACCTCGGCAATAAAGGACCCGGGGGCTCTGCTGCCCCCATGGGCGCAGTACCCCCTACCCAGGGGCAAAACGTTGCCGTTTAGTTTTAAAAAAATATCTCAACCACCAATTTGCAATCTTATGGAGCAGAAATGTAATTATGAGAGCTCTAGAGATAAAATTTGATTATCTCTCTTTAGAATAATATGATCAGAATGATAAAATCTTCACACCCGTTCGAACGGATTAAAAATTGGAGTACTTAATTTTTTAACTATATTTTTTAATATATAAACTTCTCAAAAAAAATTAAGTGCTCCAATTTTTAATCCGTTTGAACGGGTGTGAAGATCTTATTATTCTGATCATATTATTCTAAAGAGAGATAATCAAATTTTATCTCTAGGGCTCTCATAATTACGTTTCGATCTGCTCCATAGAATTGCAAATGGATGGTTGGATATTTTTTTCTAAATTGAACGGCAACGTTTTGCCCCCCGGGTAGGGGCTACTGCGCCCATTGGGACAGCAGAGCCCCTGGTCCGGCAATAAACGATTTCCCAGTTATTCTCTTTTTTTTTTGGTCAAACGGAAATTGATTTCCCAGTTATTCATTTCCTATACGGCAATGCAAAGTGGGCCAGGCAAAGTTGAAATGACAAATTGCTATTCCATTCCTAAGCCATAAATTGACAAACATTAAAAAGGTAACAATTGCAAACCATAAATTGGCTCTTTACAAAATCTCTATTATAAAATAGAAGGGTGTGGAAATAAGTTGTTATAACGGCTCAGATTTGTTTAATCCAAATGCTGTAATGCATTTTTCCATTTTCCGGTTAAGTACTCATGATTTTCACCTAAATTACACAACTGTCATCCCCTTCCAATAAGAATACGTAGTACCGTAGGTACGGACTAGCACTAGTTTATATATAGAGTAATTCAGAAGGCAAATCAAAGTGCCAATCGATCAAAGGCAATTCCAAATTTACGGCAATAATTGCTATTTTGTTCCTAAACCAATTTCATTGTTTTGTATGGATGCTTGAAATTGCCGTTTGATTCTCATTTTCCGTTTTTGGTAATGAAAATTTGGGTGAACAAATCTCTCTCTCTCTCTCTCTCTCTCTCTCTCTCTCCCTCATTGTTTTCTTTCCACTTCTCTTTCTCGTCTCCCTCACTCTTCCCTTCTCTGCAGTGAAAATATACAGATCACGATGGTGTGGGGGTTTTCTTCCAGTTCTCTTTCCTGGCTCTGTGACTCTCACCCTCTCTCCAGTTCTCTCCCCACAGGTATGACTCTTTCGTTCTCTTTTTTTTTTCTCGAATATTTACGCTCGGTTTCTAAACCCTTGCTTACTTATTAATGTGTTATATGCTTATTTTGATTTACGAATGTTATATGGAGTATATTCTGTTTGAAATTCTTAGGCACATATTCTGAATAGATCAACTCTTCTATTTTTCCCAAGCGAAATTAATTTTTGGTTAAATCTTTTTCGAATCTTGCACATATTCTGAATAGACCAACTCTTCTATTTTTTCCAAGCGAAATTATTTTTGATTAAATCTTTTTTAAAATCTTGCAGCAATTTATTTTTTCTTCAGTTCGTTTCTTAAAATTATAGAATCAAAAGCAACAAATGGAAAACCAGATGACTGGAAATTAAGAAAATTAAAACTCTCACGGCCCGTTTGGATGGATAATTTGTTTTGGGTGGATATAGAATGAGAGTGGATTTGAAGGTGAATATATAATGATGTGTGATATGTTAAGAAGGGTGACCCTACCTCTTAAGAATGGTGATCGAATTTATAATGAGGTGTTTGGATAATTTTTTGAGAAGGAAGATATTAAAGGTGGATATGATGGGATTAGATGTTGAATGATTTAATTGCCCCCACTTGAATTTTTTAATGCTCAAGAAGTCAAGATTGGTTTATTTCATACTAGTTAGAATAATTGATATTTATCTTTAATATAAGGCAAAAAAAATTTCATTTTAGAATAAAAAATGTTTTTTTTTATAAAGAATACAAAATGTTGAAATCATGTTTTTTACCAAAAAAAATATATTATTTTCCAAAAAAATACAAATGTAGTAATTAGTAAGTGAAAAAATGGAAAAATCAGCATGTATTAGAAAATTATATATATATATATATGTATGTATATGTACACAGATCCACAGATTCCTCACTCCACATTTTCCAAAAATAAAATCCCACCCAGAGATCCACCACCACCACTGTTTCCCTCGCTCCCCCCAACCCCTTCCTCCAGCCTCCACTCGCCAAAATCCTACCACAGTTGCACCATCCTCACCAACTCTGGGTCTGATTACTCTGACGCCGACGATCGGCAACGTCCTTCTTCTCCGACACCGATGTTCTCTTCAAGGTACCACTCCTTCACCTCTTCTCTGTCTTCGATCTCTTTGTTTGTCTGTCTTCTCTCTCTCTCTCTGTTAGCCAGTGTAAAGAGGCGTGAAAAGGGATCGACAAGGGGG
The DNA here is from genome assembly GCA_019656295.1 of Rhododendron mucronatum var. ripense. Lineage (NCBI taxonomy): Eukaryota > Viridiplantae > Streptophyta > Magnoliopsida > Ericales > Ericaceae > Rhododendron > Rhododendron mucronatum. The sequence goes on along the minus strand of BPLT01000040.1, from coordinate 639,438 downwards.
ATTTGGAGGGGTAAAAATGTTAGAAAAACGCCCAAATTTGCTAACGACGGGGTCAGACCCGTTCTTCACAAATCCACCTCCAAGGGGATTTGAAGCTGCTATAGTAGTCAACTTCGGCTTCCTCAAAAGTCAACCAAACACCAGATTTGAGTGGAGTCAGGACTCCAAATCCGGCCGGCTCGCAAATCCCCCTTCTTCTCCGCCATCCAAACTGGCCATCAATGTGGACAACGAGATAACCACAACCATGAGTATTATTAAAGATTAAGAAAAGGATTGAACCATGATTACCATGACCACAACCATGACTAATTATTGAATTGAATAATTCCTTAAAAGTTTGATACCATCTTCTTCTTTTTTCCTTAGCACGCATGTTTCGTTAGGATTGTAATGATTTATGAGCAATTGGGTAGACTAGGATTGGAGTTTTGGATATACACGCATTTTTGGTAATGATTTCTGAACATGCCTGGTACATTGAAAGAGAATATATATAATGATTTATATTGGGGCATTGAAAGACATGCTAAATAAATTTTTGGTAATTAATGTATTTTTAGTTAAGTCGATATTGTTTAAATGATTTATTCTCATTGTTTGTTAATTTCCTATTCTGAATTTCTAGTTTTTGGTAACGATCTCTCTCTCTCCTTAAATGTTTTCTTTCCAGTTCTCTTTCCCGCCTCCCTCAGTCTTGCCCTCTCTCCAGTTCTCTCTCCACAGGTATGGCACTTTGTTCTCTCTCTCTCTCTCTCTCTCTCTCTCTCTCTCTCTCTCTCTTAAACGGTTGTGATGGATGTGAATCGAAAAATGAGTTGTTTAGAATTAGTTCTTTATTCTTTATCCACGTTGAATTGAATCCTCTTTTTTTTTTCTTTCCCCATTTCTCTTTGTTCTCAAAAACCATATATTGCACAAGCATAAGCTATTAGTTGTTGACCAGAAGAACATGTTTTCGAATATGGTTTAGAAAATTTGAAATTTCCTACTTTAAATTTTGCGTATCAAACCAACCCCTTATACAGGTCTATCATGCGTATCGAACTGGCCCCTTATACGGGTCTATAATTGTTTTACTACTGCATGAGAATGATTTGGTTTAGTTGCAAAGAGCGGCTCAACTCCTCCTTAGTCTCCCTTTGTGAAGGCATTGATTTTAGTTTCTATTTGCGGCCACACCAAATAACTTTCTTTTGTAATGCACTCTTTCCTATTAACTTTTTTTCTTCTTGAAATGATTGGGGTTGGTTAGTTTTTTTTGGTTAATTAGATGTAGAGGATTTGTTTCTCCTTTCAAAATAGAGAAATGGAGTGTGCATTTTAGCCCATCTATGCTATGTTCACTTCTTTGGTGTTGAACTTGCCGGTATCTGTTACTTTTGTTTTGATTATTTCATTTTGGCCAAAATTACACTCTTTGATAATTCATTTTAGTCGTGTTCAACGTGTTGTGCCGTGCCTTCAAACATGGCCAATTTCTAGTGTGTGTATGTTGTTACTTTCATTCATAATTCCTCTCGTAAACATTGATAACAAGAGCCAGCTTGTATGCTGGTTTTGGAACTGTTGTTGTTTTGTTCCTACTTCTTAGGTGGTCTTCTTCAGTTTCTTCAGCGGAGGCTAGTGTTGGTTGTTTTTCTTGGGTTTGATTTTGGGTGTTGGTATGGTGTTGTTTTCTTTTTAGGTGTTGGTGTGTTTGGGTTATTTCTTTTCTTTTGTTGGCTTCTTGTCAACGTCTATTTTGGGTCTCGGGTAGCTCTTATTTGCCCTTATTCCCTTTAATCTTTGTTTCCTTTTCAAAAATTAATAAATTTCTTTTACTAGAAAAAAAAAAAAAAAAAAAGCCAGCTTGTATGTACACCATGCAAAAGTTTACGTGCTTTCTACAAAGAAGAAAATTACTCCATAAGCCATATATGCTTATTGAATGAATGCGCTAGCTTTTGGTGGCATTTATGTGTTTGCTGTAGTTTTCAAATCAAAATTTGTGTTCCATTTCAAACATACTACAGAAAACTTTTACTGCTGGGGGTTTAATTCATCACAGCAGGAGTTCACCAAAAGTCTAACTGTCTAAGAAGGAGCCGGTCATCCAACGAAAACGGGGGAGCGGGGAATTAAGCAACTGAGGGAACAACCGTTTTGACAATGGGTTTGTTCTGGAACGTCTGCATTTCAAAACTCCCTTCCGGAGCTGCTTTTGAGTTTGATTCCGGAACTGAAATCTTGCCAAAGTCTCCTTCTGAGTTTGATTCTGGAGGTGTTTAATTTGACTGGCTGTGACACATGTCACACATCCATGCAATTTCCATTGAGAATGAAATTTTGTTTATTTTCTTTTTCCGGAGGTCTTTACAGTAGCTCTTTCTCCGTGGTCTGTATTTGATCTATCCTTCTCGATGTACCTTTTGTTAAGTTCTTAATAAAATTTTGTTGCCTATAAAAAAGAATGTACACCACGCAAAAGTTTACGTGCTTAGAGCATCCTCATTGTAATAAATAAATAAATGGAGGTGGATAAGTAAATTTAACAACAATACTCGAAAAATACCCCATATTATAACAAGAAAAGTTACAAGTCTTTTAACAAATAATCAAATTTCACACATTTCATAACCAAACTTAACAATTTTTACCAATAACAAAACTCAAAACTCAAAAATACTCTACATTGGAATCGTCTCATCGAGACGAATAATTTGATGTGGTCAGGTGCGTACGTAATTGGAACTCGTTTGCGATTGAACAAATATGTATTGTGTATTGTGGGGGGGTTTTTTGGTTAGCGATGCAAAAATAACCTATGTGGAGGTAGAAGTTGTTAGATTTGATTATGGATTAAATGGATAATCAAATGCTGACGTGACACATTTTGATTATTGGTTTTGATTATTACCATATTGTGGATGCGCTTATTAAATTTCTACAACGAAGAAAATTGTAAGCAATGTTTATTGAATGAATGCGCTTTGGTGGCATTTTATGTGTTTGCTGTGGTTTTCAGTGTCGACAGTACCAGCGTGAATGCAAAATAAGCTGGGGTTTGAAATTCATCACGACGGGACTCAGGAGTTCGCCAAGTCCAAGAATGAGCTCTGTCATCCGGCGAAAACGGGGGAGAAAGGTAATTGAGCAAACTGTTTGACTTTGGGTTTGTTCGGGAACGTCTGCATTTCAAACTCGATGATCATGATGTCCGCGGAAAGTAAAAATCAGCGTGAATTAATACTATGTGGAACGTGATTATTTGGCAAATTAAGGGGCGACCGGCGTTCGATCGATCTCGCACGTCTTTCTTTCTCGCCTGAATCTGTTTGAGAAGTGTCCCTCTTTTTCAAACTTACACGCAGTAGAAGAAGAGTGACGCTGACCTCTGTGGGATTCTGCTCCCTTGGGTATATGCATTCTCTGCAGGGAAAACATCACTCTGCGCCATATATTGCATCACGTGGACAGTTTTAGTAATTCCATATACGGAGGAGTCCATCGAAAAAGCAGTGCACAAATCCTGTCCACAGAGAATTTGATATCGCAACTGAAGCAATCCACATGCACTTCCTTTTTTTCAATTCACTTTCACACACGTCCAAGGGCAATATAGTAAATTCATCCATTTCTCACATGTCCAAGGGCAAAATAGGAAATTCATACGGATGAAGACAGAAAAGAAAAAAAAAAGTGATTGTTAAAAAAAGGAGTGAAAATCATTTTCCTATCTATACTTCTACAATCTAACTATCCGTAACAAAATAAAATAAAAATCTACCCATCCATATAATTGGTAATCAATCTACAATATACTAATACAATCTAAGTATAATATCTATAATTTCTTTATAATATGTAATGTTATCTATATATAATAACGGAGCTCGATCACTATTTGAATCTTATACGTAAATCAAGGGTCCAAATCTATCCCCACATAAATCTAAGGGCTGAGAATTTCAATGGCATTTTTGTAAATAGCTTACATTTTTTGGACAAAAAAGAACACCGTAATCTTCATTCAAAATTTGAAATGATTATTCTCCTTAATTCTTTCTCTTTATTTCCCCTTTTCTCTCTTTAGCTCTTGATATGGAACCAATTGGAGGAAGAGAGGAAAAGTTCGTTGGGGGCGGTGGTGGTAATCCGTTGTCGTTTTCGAAGAAAACCCAAGTGGAAGACCATGATGGAAGATGAATCATTGATGTAAATGGAAAAGGCTCCAATTGAGTTAAACTCAACTCTGTTTTTTCATTTTTTTTTTTTCCTTCCTCCATTTTTCCTACGCTCACACACGGTGAATGACCTTGAAGTTCTTGACCCTTGGATCTATTCCTGCATATCAGTATTGGTATATGTGTTGTCTTATTTTGTTAAACTAAGGTCCGTACGATGCTTAGCTAACCCTTTGGTTAGGGAAGAAGAGAGAAGCAAACCATGTGTGAGCGCGTGTTTGAATTTGGATACAAAAGTAGTTGAATAAATCAACATGTATGGTGGAGCAGTACTAGAGATTTGCATAAATAGAGCTATTTAGGATAGCAAATCCAAATGCGAGGAGTTGTTCTATGCGAACTCAATAATGTCAGTGCCTCAGATTTGAATTAGGTAGCACATGGTAAGTTTCAAAATTTGCAAAAGTAGCATTATAATCCCGTATAAATCAGCTTCATTGGCGGAAGTGGTCAATAGTTTCGGTAATTCATTTTAATTGTGTTCAAAATATGCGTTGCGCTGTGCCTTCAGGCACAGAAAAACCCTAGTCAATTTATGATCTACAATATATAATCTAGTTTATATATAATATCTACAATCTATAGTATCTTTCTCTATAATCTGTAATCTATAATTTCTTTTTTTGGCGTGTGATCTCATGCATAGCACAGATACCGTGCTTGTTCAAACTTAAATGATTAGTGCTGTAGTGTGATGTTACATGCGCGCACCTCCCATTATCAATCATCTTTTAATTAATATTGCTCTCGATCAGCTTAGCTCACAATTACTTGTAATTGAGGTCATGATCTGAGAGCCACATTTTAAGACTGATCGAGCACCACAAATATCTTCCCCAGCTTCAATTCCTCCATCAAACTACGTACGGCATAATAATAGTTGAGTTGGGCCGGGCAATTCAACTATACTGGTTCAGTGATCATTTGCTTATAACGCAATAAGATCTATAGAAATGCGTGGCTATTAGTAGCTAAGTTGTGTCACTTGACCTTACTCACTTGCAGTTTCATTGAAGGACTATATATATTATGGGCATATTTTACTATTTTAACCCTACTAAAACAACTTCACTGTCCTGATTAATTAACTAGTACAACAATTTGTGACCCTACTAAGAATATCTCCGGCTTGGCTTCAAATTAATTTCAAGATGGTAATTAAATATTTCAACATGTGATCGAAATCCTTTTTGACTTCAAAGTTGGAGTGTTGGAGCTTCCAGGATTTGTCACCCAACGTTGGCGATGCTCTAAGTGACCTAAAAATGATTTGTTTATTTAGGGGAATTTGAGGGTGGAATTGGATATATGTCGTTCAAAACTCTGATGTTTGCTATCGTATTATAAACGGGATTATGCGTAACCTAATTGATATGACTATTTCTCCGGATATATATGAAATATCAGGAGAGGTGGAATTCCATACCCCTCCCATCAAGAACTGATTGATATGACTATTTTGCCCTTCCTATATTTGTTCTTGGCAGCAAGCCCATGCACATGAATCATTGAATAATTCCTCCCCACCAACATGCACTCGACCTGCTTTATAAACCCCTTCTCCTCCAACCTTATTTTCCCACAAAAATCTAAAATGGCTCTTCAATGGCTAATCTTAGTCGGTGCAATTTGGCTCCAATCCATCAACGGCACAAACTCAAACTTCCCGGCCTACTCCTCCGAATTCAAGCGCCTCCTCTCCCTTTCCCAACTCCAACTCAACAACCTCGCCTTTGCCTCCGACGCCGGAAAGCTCCTCGGCTTCATCTCCGGCGTCGTCGCCTCCCACCTCCCCCTCTGGCTGGTCCTCCTCATCGGCTCCCTTCTCGGTCTAGTCGGGTACGGCGTCCAGTACCTTTTCCTATCTGACCACATCCCGTTTCTCTCCTACGGCATCGTCTTTCTGTTAACCGTCTTGTCCGGAAACAGCATCTGTTGGATCAACACCGTCTGTTACATGATAACCATAAGCACCTTTCCCTTCGACCGCCACGTGGCCGTGGGGTTGACCACTAGCTACATAGGGTTGAGTGCTGAAATCTATACGGATTTGGTCAGTGTTTTTTTCCCATCTTCTCCTTCTACTTCTTCGCCTACCGAAACGGCCAAAGCTTACCTCTTGTTGAACTCTGTATCTCCTCTGGTTGTGTGTGTTTTCTGCGCACCGATAGTCCGGTGCGCGAATAATGGGGAGTCTAGGAGATTGGAAGGTGGGTTTGTCGTGATGTTTGTCATAACCATAGGGACTGGAATTTTCGCAGTGATTTCGAGTTTCGGTAAAATAGCAAGAGGGTTGCCACCGTTTGTGGTTGTGATTGGAATGGGGGTGTTTCTTATGGCACCGCTAGTGGTGCCCTTGGTTGAAAACGTAATGGAAAGATTTCAGAAGAAATGTTGGTTGAGGAGACAGGGGAGGATTTATGATGTGGGTGTGGTGGAGGGCGGCGGCGGAGAGAGGGCGGAGGAGGGGCGGAAGGAGGAGAGTGGTGGTGGAGGGAGTTGTGAGGTGGTGGAGGAGGTAGGGGTGAAGGAGAGGGCGGAGGAGGGGCGGATGGAGGTGGAGGAGAGTGGCGGTGGAGGTTGGAGGTGTGAGGCGGGGGTGGAGGAGGTTGGGGTGAAGGAGATGGTGAAGAGGGTGGAGTTTTGGTTGTATTTTTTGGTTTACTTGTGTGGTGCAACACTTGGACTGGTTTATTTGAATAATTTGGGTCAAATAGCAGAGTCTCGAGGGTTCCGGAGGACTTCTTCATTGGTCTCCTTGTCTTCTTCGTTTGGGTTCTTTGGCCGTCTAATGCCATCTCTTTTGGCCTACATTTTCTCAAGGTACACACTCTCTCTCTCTCTCTCTCTCTCTCTCTCTCTCTCTCTCTCTCTCTCTCTATATATATATATATATATATATGTATATGGTTTCATAGATACGTATATACATGTATGAGAAAGTATTTTATGTAGCTGTGACACAATGTGACGTTCTACTCACGATTATTGATCGTGTGTGTGCATGAGGTGGAATCCAGGGCCAAGTTGTAGTGCTTGAGCGTTTGGCCTGCTCCACCTTGGATCCCATCCTTGCATACACGAGTGACTAAAATTGAGTGAAACCGGCCGAGTTGGTACTGCTGGGTAAGCAAAGAGTACTTGAACGTACTAGAGAGATCAACGGGCCCATCAACTTACTACTGTACCAGGAGACGAGAAGCTTCATCCGAAACGTAAATATAGTACACCCTCCGTTTCAATTTGTGAGTCCCTCTCCAGGAATCCAACTATTTAAGAAAGGCTTATTATTGCATTGTCAGATTTTTTTAGTTTCCAATTTTGCCCCCAATTAAATAGTTTTCAATTATTTTATTATGGCATTTAAATTAGCCCTGCAAGCATTACTTTTTCTCTACAATTTTGGCTCCCTGTCAGGAATTTGAATTTGACTGAGTATATTTTCCTAGAATGGGTGGCAGTCAATTGGAGGGAAAATTGAGTATGATGTCATTTCATTTATTGAAATCATTATTTAATGAATATTTAAGTTTGGAGAAGGAAGGGCAAAATGAGAAAGTTTGAGCTTTTTTGGTGTTCACTTTTGGAAATGGACACTCATTTTGGAACGTTCAAAAAAGGAAAGATGGACCCTCAAATAGGAACGGAGGGAGTAGTATGTAGTTAGCAACTATTCTTGGGCCCTAACTTTTGCCCCCAAAAAAACTAGGGCACTAGGCAATACTCTCAGGGCCGGCCCCGAAATTTTGAATACCGAAAGCAAATTTAAAAGATTGGGCCCTAAGATTTATTTAACAGAAAAGCCAATATAAGTGGCTAAATACAGAGTAAAAAGATTAAACATGATCATTTAGCTTTGTAATTTAACTAAATAAATTTTTATACCATTGAAAAAAAGAATCAAACGTAATGCAGTACCGTTATACCTATCATACACTGCATTTTCTCTTACTATTCATGTTATTAACTTTAACAATAACAAAATTATCTATTTTTAACTCTTTTTTTATCAAAGTTTGTTGAATGAGAATAAATTATTTAGGTTTATTTATAAACAAAAGTGGCTTATTTTGTGAATTTGATATTAAAAGTTAGAAATAAAATTAAACAAACAAAAGAAAAAAAAAACTTGTCAAAACATTAATGGAAAAAAAAAACTTTTCAAAACATTGATGGTGTGTAAAAGATTTGAACCTCTTGATCTTGATCAATACCTACAACTACTAAAACATACTCCTAACTAATTTATAATGCAAAAGGTGTAAGAGTTGTATATTATTTATTCCAATATCGAAAAGAAAAATAAGCGGGAAAAAATCTTTTTCAAAAGAAAAACTCCCTAAGAGTTGAACCTGGGATCTCCCATCCCAATTTCATATACCTTGCACAGACCACTTGTACTAGAACTAACATTGTGTTGAAGCATGGAACATTTATGCATTTACTAATATATTTGTTTGTTTTTTTTTATGAAAAATGAGGCCCTCATTTTTCTGAAATTTCGGAGGCCTAAAGCGCCGACCCTCAGGTTTTAGCCCAGGGCCGGCCCTGGGTACTCGGCCCACCGCCAGGTGAAATTCAATTATTTGGTCGGAACAGGTGGATAGGATCCCCTTTTTACGTCCCCATGCCCTCCGTGTGGCCACACGAGGCAAAATAAATGCAATATGGAGCTTATCAAAAATTAACTACACACTTTGTCCCTTTTTAAGTATTCTGTTTCGTAATTTCAATTTATTAAAAAGATATCATCATTACACATTTCACATCAACTTTTATCTCTACTTTCCCTCCTTACTCTCTATGAAAATATCATCATTACATTTTTAATTAATAACTTTTTAAAATGGAATCTATTTTTAGAGGCAAAATGTAAAATTCTCCAACTTTTATCCACTTACTTTACAAAATGGACACTTACTAAGGGACAGCTCAAAATAACATACTGGACTCTAAAAAATGGACGGAGGGAGTAGTACGTATTTATTATTTGTTAAAATTCTACACAAAAAACTTAAGTTGTGCCACACAATTTTGAAATAAAAATGGTTATGGAACTGTCGCACTGAATAGACTATCCTTTTCTTATTTTTTGGAGACATTATTTTTTTATTTTTTTTCTCAATATTATATACATCAGCGGGAGTTAGCAGAGTGTTATTATGTCCACAGCCGGAGAATTTAGAGGCTATCCATAGCTCTAAATCCCAAACTGCTCATCGCGGGATTTCAATTATGTCTTCACTGAGAGATTCTTACCAACTGAGCCAAGAGCTTACTGGTTGAGACATTATTGGAGACAGATAATGTAAGTTATTGTCAACCACGTCCAAGTGCGGTGGAAAATTCACAACGTGACCTATGATGTAAGTTATATACATATACATTTACCGTAAGTTTTTCCAAATTCCCAACCACGTCCACGTGCGGTGGCGTAGCAGAGAGAATTTTTCCATTTTTGTTGGAGGGGTTGCTTGTGCAACTTTGTTGTCACCTTGTGAATACTTGTGGTAATTAAATTGTGCAACTTATTATTGTCAACCTTGTTATTACTTGGGGCAATGGATTTGTACGTGTAAAGGTAAAGGTCCAACCACGCCCCTTATTTTTGCCCCTTTCCCATGGGATTTTCGGATTCATAACTCAGGTATACACAGAGTCGGTTCTGAGCTAAAATTTTTGTTACGGTCGCTTGAAGTCTTTAAAAAAATTTGAATTTTAGGGGGCTCTCCTACTTTTTTACCCCTTATAATAGTCCAACAAAAGGGCGTTCTTTTTTTATTTTTGCTTTAAGTACTCCCCGAAAAGTCAGGGCTGACTTTAGGCGTACGAGCAAATTTACACACACTTCGACTAACTCTGTACTGTGGTTAATCTAATCTTCCACTTGTAGGGGTCCTAATTAAAATTAGATAGGAACTCAAAATCTTTGAAAACAACATATGATAGCTAATTTCTCTAGAAACGTACATTATTATTTCTTATTTCGGGCATTTTATCTCTAGGTCTAGAAAATATAAAGTAGTTTCCACAAAATCTCCTCTAATTAACGAAACAAAAAAATTCTATGAAAGTGTCTAAAATCCTAAATACTGTACGTGCCTAACCCTTAGGGCACCCTATAAAAGTACCTAAACCCTAGGGTATCCTATAAAAATGCATAAACCCATAGGGTACTATATGAAAGTACATAAACCGTTAAAACTCTATAACAGAATAGTACACTCAAAAACCCTTATGAAAGTGCGTAAATCATAAGGCTCTATAAAAGCACCTAAACCTAAACCCTAGAGTACCTTAAACCTTAGAGTATCCTAAAACCTAAAATCTTAAAGTACCATAAAATCCTAGAGTATCCTAAAACCCTAAAATCCTTGGATACCCTAAGATTTTAAGGTACCCAAAGGTACTAGTGTACCCACTAGGGTACTATAAAACCCTAACATACCCTAAAATCCTAGGACGACACTTCCATTAATAATAAATGTATTTTTATAAAACTGGATCTAGTGGTAATTAAGTATTCCATATATATGAGAATTAACTTAGAGGTAAATTTCTCTATTATTTCTTAATGATGATAACTCAAGTGTACGGCTGCTTATTAAAAAAAAGAACTTAAGTGTACGGTGTGGCTTAACGTACGTACGATACATTCTTTCTAGAGAAACCTATATTCGCCTAAATCGAGTTTTCAAACGATTTTTAATTAAAACATGACATGGACAATCTCACATACTCTGCCACTTTTATGCAAACCTCATTCTGCATGTGAAAGTAGTAGTAGCTAGTTAATTAAAGTAATTCTATTCTTCTTGTAATAAGAGTTTATACGTCAACATTGATTTTGACTCTTTCCTAAATAAAAAACGTTTTGAGTGTTGCTTGTGACTTTTTCAGTTTTTAATTGGTTGTTATATTTCAATAATTTTTAGTATATTTGGCTTAAAATCGAGGCTAATTAAGCCCTATGAGTTAGCTAGCCTGATAATCTTGACATGAGACTCAGTAATTCGGTCCATTCTTTAAGGTCTGATATTTTTTGTGCCAACAATTCTTGAGGCCATCTCTCATATCCTAAAACATGCAAAATGGCTGTGGGAGGAACTGTGAAGATTAGTCTGAAGTGTGTGCAAGTTGGTCCGTTACATTCTACATTACCAAAAAAAAATCGAGGCTCATTCCATTCCAAATCATAGAAATAAACAACTATTAGCACGAATCCCTCGATCACAAATCCTATAAAAAGAAGGCATGATAGGAGTATAAAGTTTAAAAAATTATTCTAGGGTCCACTATAAATATTTACCGACTATAACATTGCTCCTGCTAGAATTCTTTGTTCATTTCGTTTTCAATAATTTTTATTTCAGGAGTAAATGCATGGCTTCAACACCGGCATCCATAGCAACAATAATGGCCCCGATGTCGGCATCCTTCTTCTTACTCCTCAACAAAACCACCCTCTCCCTCTACATAAGCACGGCCGTCATCGGCCTGTGCACCGGGGCCATCACTTCCATTGCCGTCTCCACCACCACCGAGCTCTTCGGTGCCAAGAACTTCAGCGTCAACCACAACATCGTCGTCGCAAACATCCCGATCGGATCGTTCGTTTTCGGGAACGCCGCGGCCCTCTTGTACCGCAGCAAGATTAACACGGAGAACGGAAGGTGCATGGGGACTGAGTGCTATCAAACGACGTTTGTGATCTGGGGATTTCTTTGTTTGTTTGGGAGTTTTTTATCTATAATTCTTTTTGTAAGAACAAAAAAAATGTATGCACAGAGATCATAGATCACGGCAAGTTCTTCCGTGATTTTGATGGTGTAGTTATAGGAGAAATTATTGATCAAGAGTTCGGGAGCACCGCCACATAGTGATATAGAAACCGACTCATCTTATCAAGCAGCAACACAACAGATCACACCCGTTAAGCAGCTTGATTTATGATTGCAGGTCCCTTCTGAAGCAATTCACCCTGATGTGGTTTGATCACAAATCCCGAGAAGTTAACAGATGTGCGGACTCAGTGGCAAAAGCAACACTGAATCTGGACCTCGAGATTACTATTTGCACTTCAATTCCTAATGTTGTCTATTCTCAATTTCATGCAAACTCTTTTGGCGACGAATATGTAAATGATTCTAGCTAAACAAGTTTGGATTTTAATATATATCTTACAGATATTAACACGTTTTTACAGATATCAATAAACTTCTCTCAAATATTGATTCACTTTTTACCTATTATCTACTGGTCTCGGTTTAAGGAGTGATTTTTCAGTGCCGAGCCATCCGATACACTTTTGGACGGCTCCGATTAAAACCCTCTCTCTCCTCTCACCCCAATATTTTCTCTCTCCAAATCTACGCCGTTCAAACACGTAATGACCGGCTCAGATGCGCAAACGGACACCACGTGATATCCGCTTAGCACTGAAAATTTTTTCCGGGCTGAGGTTAGCATTTTTCATATAACTCTCCAAATTGTATTCAGACTATTACTAAATTTATTTTGACTTGTGAGTAGTCTCGTAGTCATTGACGTGAGGTTGATGTTAAAATAAGCTTCGTGTTCAATCGAAACACAATCTAAGGTATGGTCTCCCTCTCCCATACGTTGCTAACTGATGTTACTTCCTCTTTCCATATTTTCCTATTAAAAGTTGATTATGAAAAATTGTGCCATTTTTTAAATAAAAAAATTAACTACTTCTATGTATAATTTTTTAAATTTTTTTCACACAAAATTAAAGTACTAATCGAGATCTTTAATACGGTATGAAAAAATTTAAAAAACTATGCATGGAAGTAGTTGATTTTTTTATTTGAAAAATGATAAGAGAGAGTGAGACTCTCAATATAGAACGGAGAGAGTAAAAGGCAAGTCATCCTCTCTTTTTTACCTTCTTTATTGGTATTTTCTATATTCAGTTTCTATTTTTTTTTTATCCTCAAAAAGGGTGAGACGGAATGACCATCGAAGCAACCCCATTAGACATGGCCATAGGGGCTCCTGACACGCTGTGAAATGTCCGATTGAACCATAGCTACGGTCCGAAAGAACAAACTTTCACCACAATACCACCTTCGTACAAGATGATAGCCTCCAGTCCCTTGCCACCGGTCACCTTTGAGAAGAGGGAGGCCTACCATCGAGGCTACCACCTTTCTTATTCAAACACTGACTTTGTTTTACAAAACAAAAGCACATTTTGATCAATTTGAACATCACAAACACGTCATGCATGAAACATAAAAGGCCTGCGCAAAAATTCTTAAAATTTTCATCTATTTTGATTAATACTTTAAAATTCTAATTTCTGGAATTCTAAGAACCGTCATCACTCTACAAACAGGGCATGAAAAGGATTTGCCGAGTGGGTATACGAAAGCTAATAAGTGTTTGTTCTTCATGATATCGCATATTCAAATTCTGGCCCAAATTTTTAAACCTTGGAGCCACTAGAGTATACACCCAGTAGTTAACTTCAAGATTCCGAAATTAATTAAGGTGTGCGCAAACTGACCCGAACATCCAGTAATAAAAAACAAACAAGGCATGATGAATATAAAAGGTGTTGTCTAACTTTTCAAGCAACAAACAGGGCATGAATAGGAGTGAACATAATCCAGACAAACTAAAGACATCCTTGGCAGGAGTTCCACTAAGGCAAGGGTGGGGCCTCGTCTAAAGACAACACATGCTAACTCGTTCAGAGTCTATGTAAATGAAACCGTCCGATGTGTATGAGCTATATTTTCGTCGTGTAGGACTCGTGTGAGTCGATCGAATCCAAACACATTTGTACCAAGATCCGTTCGCGGACGTCTGTCAAACGTAGCATTGCTCTTAAAAAGAATTCCCTACCAACAAGGGTTTCTGATGACACTTGCTCAAAGAGCTTAAAACACATACTGTAGTAATACGACTACGTGATTGCTCCAATTCCAGAAGTCCATCATGGGGCCATGATGTCGCAATCAAATTGACGGATTCTTTCGATATGGCAATCACATTCAAAGCATCACAAATACACAAACGTATAAGATCTCCCACAAAGTATTGACTTTTTCGGTTCGTGTTTGCCAAAAAGAATGAAAGAGCTCAATTATTTTCCAAGCTACACTTTTAGTCTTTTCATGGTTTTATGGCTAAATCTTTCAGTTGATAGCATATACCGTGTGATTCAACCGTGTTTTCGTTGAAAATGGTTAAATAACTTAAGTTACAAGTGTTAGTATCTCCAGCGCCTAGCCACCTTTAATTTTTAACTCAAACTCATTTTCTATTTTTCTTCATAAGGATATTTCTCACCTTTCAAAGTAAAGCTAAAAGTAGGCTGCTTAAACGCCGAAACCCTTATACCTACAAATCGTAATCAAGCTATTCGAAGCACTCCGTGGGTACGATCCCGGACTTCTGGATATTATGCTAACAACAACCTAGCCCTACGCTTGGGGTAATTCAACCTTTTTCAACGGTTAGGTTGTGGCGAAGCAGTCCCGCAAGGAGATGATGGATCTATTCTGGAACTAAATTGATTTCTAGAAGTTCAAAATTACACAACATTGTATTGGTCTATCAAATTCACATCCGTAAAATCCATCCATCTATCTATCAACTACTCCCTCCTATGGCTGCAAACGAACCAAGTTGTTCTGCTTGGCTCGGTTCGTTTAGTAATTGAGCCGAGCTCGAGCTCGAGTTCGAGATTTAGGCTACTTTAGTAAACAAGCCAAGTTTAACACTCAAAAGCTGAGCTCGTATATAAAGGCTCGGCACGTTTAAAGAGGTTCGTTAAGTAATTTAACCGGACTCGGATCGTTTACAGTCTAACCGGGTTCAAACTCGAGTTTTAGGCTCTTTTAGTAAACTTTGTTCAACATAAGTAAACGAGATCTATGAGACAATATCCATATCTCTTACAAAAAGTACTACAATAATTGATAGCTATAATCAACTTTTTAATCCAGTTAGAATAAACAGGGATAAACAAATCGGGACAGAGAAACTACAATTAAACGCGAAATTTAGGCCTGCCTACCATTGGTTTATCATAAAACGGAAAGTTCTGCATCTGCCGCACTGCATTACTGGCAGCAGTAACGTCACTAAACACAACCCACGCTTGTCCTCGAAGCTTGGCAGTTTTCAACGCAACGATGTCCAAAACCCGTCCGTACTGTGAGAACAAAGCATAAAGAGATCTCTTCAGCCCTATCAAAAAAACAAAGAGATCTCTACAGCTCTTCTATGACGAAGGAAAACGGTTGAGGTACAAGATTAAATTAATTCCGTAATCAGTTGATTGTGATGCGAAATCGAGTGTAAAAAAGTGTACCTTCTTTCTTGACCTTCTCGTTGAGATTCTTTATGTAGATAGTTTGATTAGGCGGAATGTCGCCGGAGAGCATCATCGCTCAGCACCACTGCCACAGAGAGAGATAGGGTTTGGGGAAGTAGAGACGTTCTGAAAATTCTAGTTCTAACTGATATGAGCCCTAATTGAAATCCAGTTATAGTAAACCGTCTAGCTACTCTAACCCGAAGATTTTGGGCCAACGAACGTTGGGCCGGGCCGAAATAGTGAGTTTTACCTCTTTTTGGATCCACATTTTAGCAGCTAAAATTAGGTTGGCAACGGACCGGGACGGGTGGGCTTAGCCGTACCCCGATCCCGATCTGAAAAGCACCTTCCTGCTCTGACCTTGGTCAGAACGTTGACCGGCTAATGCATGGGTGAGCTTGTCCAACCTTGATCAGGAAATGAGTTTACTTGCCCCACTCAGCCCCGTAAAATGAGAAAAAAAATTATGCAAACTAAAATACTACATACCTTAGTCGTTAAACACAACTTAGGGATCAATAATCAATTCATTTCCGTACTATTATTATTTCTCTGAACTTTTATTCTGTAGATCCACTTTAGACAAGTCAGCAATTAATGAACAAATTCTCTGAAAGAGTAAATTTTTTACACCGGCGGTATAAATATTTGTTTCATTCAAATCAAGTGTATTGCGCCACGCCGCCATATTTTATTAATTGGGACCACTGTTTTGACACGTGTCGCGATACAATTGATTTTGAGAAAACAAATATTTATACTGGCAGTGTAAATAATTTATTCTCTGGATCATGGAATAAATTTTTTACACTGCTTGTGTAAACATTTGTTTCCTCCAAATCAATTGCATTGCGCCACGTCACCATATTTTATTAATTGGGATCACTGTTTTGACACGTATCGCAATGCAATTGATTTGGAGGAAACAAATATTTACACCGACGGTGTAAAGAATTTAATCTCTTTATGAAATTGATTACCGATACAAATACAAACAAGTACTTACAACGCCCCGAGGAGAAAGAAAGCAAAAGCAAAAGCAAAAATTTATAAACCAACAGAGTCTTTGTAAGTGGGGCCTGCTAGTGTTTTTTTTTTTTTTCAGAAAGGAGAAAATTTATTAATTTGAAGGGCGAAAGATCGAGCGCCTAAACATCAGAAATAATAGAACCCCATGGAGCAGAGTAGTCGTCTACAACTCGGACGAACCACTAAAATGGATTTTTTTTTTGCACAAGCATGTGTAGCCCAATTACAATCACGTTTAACAAAATTAAAATCACAAGTTAAAAACAAGCCCTTGAGGACTTGACAATCATGAACTAGAATAGCAATATCCTTGGCCGGAAGTCTTCGTCGCCGCACAACTCTTGACAATAGCTTCCGCATCGGATTGAACTATAACCCTGGAAAGATTCAACGCAAGTCCCAATTAGTACAAACCATCCTGAATGGCGAGAGCTTCTGCTATTTGGGAAGAGTGAATACCAATATGAGTTTTGATTGAAATACCGAATATAATTCCATCTGCTCCACTAGCTATGACACCCATTCCCGCCACAATTAGTTTTTGATCGGGGCCTGCTAGTTTAATTAGTAAAGACGCGCGTACGTTGGACCAAACCGGTTATAAAAAAAAGAAAGAAAGAAAGAGGCTTTTGTTTTCTCCCTTTGATTTTGATCGGCTTGTTTTCTTTCGTTTGTCAAACAACCCGCTGAAACTCAACAGCTGGTCCAATTACTATGAATGGTTTAAGATCTTTTCCTCTGTTTGTTTTTTTCTCCTACACATAAAAATTTCTAAGAGACGCCTGGTGCAATACAGGAAAAGAAAACAGGAAGTTGTCCGGAAAGAATAAATCATCCTGGCAAAAGAAACAATCAATTAATCAAGATGCATGTTTATCGAATTCTGTTGTTTGGTTTCTTTAAAGTCGGTTGGAAGCCAGCATAAATGAAGCTATATATGTACTATTAGGTAATAGTATGATTTAAGAGCACTTTTTCGTGACTTCAATCTAACTCTTCCTCAATGAACAATAGAATTGGCCGTTAAAAATTAGTTGACATGCGTGCGCCTAAGCTGTCTCGGACCGCTTGAGGCCTTAAGGTATCAAAATGATACTATGTCATTAATTATTTCTATATATCGATAAGTCGAGATATATATATATATATATATATATATATATATATATATATATATATATATATATATATATATATATATATAGGTATGTATGAAATGATGACGTGTACGTACTATGTGTAGGGGATTATATCAATAAGATCAGTCTCAATATTACTAAAATGGGGAGTCATATATATTTTGTTACTTTCATTCATAATTCCTTTCGTAAACACTGATAACAAGAGCCAGCTTGTATGCTGCTATTGGAGCTGTTAGTTGTTTTGTTCCTGCTTCTTCAGTTTCTTCTGCCCGGGGGGGGGGGAGGAAAGTCAGCTTGTATGTACACCATGCAAAAGTTTACTTCATCGCAACAGGAGTTCACCAAAAGTCTAACTGTCTAAGAAGGAGCCGGTCATCCAACGAAAACGGGGGAGCGGGGAATTAAGGAACTGAGAGAACAACCGTTTTGACTATGGGTTTGTTCTGGGACGTCTGCATTTCAAAACTCCCGTCCGCGCGGAAAATAAAATCAGCACGAATTATGTGGAACGTGATTTGGCAAAGGGCGACCGGTGGTGGTGTTCTCGCACGTCTTCTTTCTTCTCTGTGTATTGAAAACAACACAAGATGAAAATGAAAAAGATAATAATAATACTCCTGAATTAGGTTAATTTACTAACTATGTTTCTCACCTGGATCTGTTTAAGATCGCAAGTCCCTCTTTTCAAACTTAGAACAGTGACGGTGATGGGTGGGCACGGCCACGTGGTGCCCGTGCACACATCTCCGCCGGCCAAACGTGTTTTGGACCCTCCCATATTTGTGAGTTTGATCTTAACATTTGTAGGGTGAGGTTTGGAAAGTGAGGAGTGATAATGTTTTAATCTTAGCCGTTGAAAGGGATGGCTGAGATTGGGTGTTAAATATGGTGTTCGCGGATCTGGCCCCTATATATACACACAATAGTGATCCTATCAGGGATCCCGAACAAAGCACAAAATCCGAACCTCTAACGTGAGCTGTTGGTTCTCATCCAATGGCTAGGAAAAAAGAAGGGAATCTCGCGGGTTAAAATGGCATGCGGGTCACGGATTATAACGAAAGCGGGTTAAAAATCACAAAATGGATCTAGCCCTCTTTTCCCTTTCCCTTTCACATTCAAATAAAGAGAGAAGATCGACGAACAGGGAAAACGACCAAAAAGAAGACGATACGAAGAAGAAGAAGATCGAACCCAAAAAAGAAGAATAAGGGGGTATCTCTCTCTCTCTCTCTCTCTCTCTCTCTCTCTCTCTCTCTCTCTGGCTCGTTCTCTATCTAACGGCTGAATTAGGGTTTTTTTTTCCCTGTTACTCGATTAGGGTAAATTGAACCAAATGTGTATGAAATGATGACGCTAGTGGATATATTTACATTTAGGATATATCAATACGACCGGTCTTAATATTACTAAAATGGGGAGTCATTTATATATTTTGTTACTTTCATTCATAATTCCTCTTGTAAATATTGATAACAAGAGTTCACCCTATAAATAAGCTGATAGATTATTGATCCTTGTTGAAAATCTGATAATTACAAGAAAAGTATCCCATTTTTATTAGTATTTTGTTTCACATAGTCTTATTTGGTTTGTTGAGAAAAAAATGTTAGACGACACATTAATATCTCAAAGACATTAATATGAGACAATATTCCAGCTTTACGGTATGATTTCACTTTAATATTCAAGTGATCATAAAAAATTAACAAATATTAATAGTATACGTTACGTTCTAGAAAACTCCACGACAACTTATAGTAAATATCATCCCCGAAGTCAAGAAGATTTAGAAGTAATATGATACTCCCTTTGTATGACTGGATAATTCTTTAATTTTTGTTCAATGGAAACGACGTAGTTTATTTAGGTAATTATGAAGAAAAAAATGGAATTTAATTTTTGTTCAGTGGAAACGACGTAGTCCATATCTTCGTTAATTATGAAACCTATTTTAGCCTCGCATTAATTTTCATAATATATATATATATATATATAGAGAGAGAGAGAGAGAGAGAACAAAACATATATAGTCCACATCCGTTGTCCGTATGTGGTCTCTCCTCAATGTACCCTTTTGTCGAGTTCTTAATAAAATTTTGTTGCCTATCAAAAAAAATGTACACCATGCAAAAGTTTACGTACTTAGAGCATCCCCATTGTAATAAGCAAATAAATGCAGATAAACAAATTTAACAACAGTACTCAAAAAACACCCAACATTAATTGTAATAGGCAAAGTTACAAGTTTTTTAACAAATAATCAAATTTTACCCATTCCATAACCAAACTTAATAACTTTTACTAATAACTAAACTCAATAACACTCCACAACGGAATCGTCTCATCGAAACGAATAATTTGGTGTGATTAGGTGCGTAATTAGAATTCGTTTGCGATTGGACAAATATGTGCATTGTGTATTGTGGGGTATTTTTTTGGTTAGAGATCCAAAAGTAACCAATGTGAAAGTAAAGGTTGTTAAATTTGATTATGGATTAAATAGATAATTAAATACAGACGTGACACATTTTGATTATTATTACCATTTTTTTTTTCGTTCGAAAATTGTAAGCCATGCTTATTGAATGAATGCGGCCGATCCGCCACTTGGTGTAGGCCACTTGACACAAAATTGTGCATCACATCTCTCATCTCTCATTCTTTTTTTCCACCCTTCCGCTTCTCCAAGTCACTCATATATTCGTTGCCCTGAATTTTGTGTGTGTGTGTGTGTGAGATCTCTCATGCATAGCACAGATACCGTGCTTGTTCAAACATAATACAGTAATGTACTAGTGCTGTGTGATGTTAATTTCATGCACCTCCCCATTATCAATCATCTTTTAATGCTCTCGATAGGCTTAGCTCACAATTCCTTGTAATTGAGGTCATCTGATGAGAACCACGTACATTCTAAGACTGATCGATCGAGCACCACAAGAATATCTTCCCCAGCTTCAATTCCTCCATCAAACTACGTACAGCATAATAATTAACTTTGACTCTAACCCTGTCCTTTCACACGTAGTAGTAGTTGTAGTAGTACCCCTTAATTAGTTCCCGGCCTCTCCTCCTTATGAACTGGCTTGGCCTACGACACAATGAAAGATTATCCAGTGTTCCTTGACAGATATCTTAAAATAGCATAACTAAGTGCATGCATGCATGCCTTACAGTGTTATTGTATAGTCTGCTATCAAACATATAGAACCAACACAAATGCGTTGGGCCGAGCAACTCAACTATACTGGTTGATTGATCACTTGCTTATAACGCGATAAGACCTATAGAAATGCGTGGCTATCAGTTGCTAGGTTTTCTTTCTGTGTTTTGAAAACAACACAAGATGAAAACGACAAAAAGCTAGATAATACTCCAACATGAAATTAAAACTGAACTAGGCCGGTTTACTTTACTAATTAGGTTTCTCACCTGAATCTGTTTGAGAAGTCCCTCTTTTTCAAACTTACACGCAGTAGAAGAAGAGTGACACTGACCTCTGTGGGATTCTGCTCCCTTGGGTACATGCTTTGTCGATCTGCTGGGAAAACATCACTTTGCGCCGTATATTGCATCATGCGTGGACAGTTTTAATTCCATATACCTACACAGTCCACCGAAAGAGCAGTGCAGATTTCATTCTGCGAATTGATTAGTACTCCTTAAACAAATCTGTCCACTGAGAATTTGATATCGCAACTGAGAAGCAATCCACTTGCACTTCCTTTTCTTCAATTCGCTTTCTCACACGTCCAAGGGCAAGATAGTAAATTCATCCATTTCTCACACGTCCAAGGACAAAATGGTAAATTCATATGGATGAAGACAAGGAAAAAAAAAAGTGCGTGGATTGCCAAAAAAAAAAAAAAAAAAGAGTGTGAAAATCATTTCCCTATCTATACTTCTACAATGTATCTACCTATGCGTAACAAAAAATAAAATAAAAATCTAACCATCCATATAATTGGTAATCTATATAATAACGGAACTCACTATTTGAATCCTATATACATAAATCAATGATCCAAATCTTTCCCCACGTAAATCTAAGGGCTTAGAATTTCAATAGCATTTTTGTAAATAGCTTACATTTTTTGGACAAAAAAGAACACCGTAATCTTCATTCAAAATTTGAAATGCACGTACTCCATTATTATCCTTCTTTCTCTTTATTTCCCCTTTTCTCTCCTCATGAAATGGAACCGATTGGAGGAAGAGAGGGACAAAGTTCGTTGGGGGCGGTGCTGGTGATCCGTTGTTGTTTTCCAAGTAAACCCAGGTGGAAGACCATGATGGAAGATGAATCATTAATGTAAATGGAAAAGGCTCCAATTGAGTTAAACCCAACTCTATTTTTTCATCTATTCCTTCCGACATTTTTCCTACGCACACACATGGTGAATGACCTTGAAGTTCTCAGCTCTTGAATCTATTCATGCATATCAATATTGATATATGTATTGTTGTCTTATTTTGGTAAACTAAGGTACCATGCCAAGCCCATAACCCATTGGTTAGGGAAGAAGAGAGTAGCAAACCATTTGTGCGCGCGTGTTTGAATTTGGATACAAAAGTAGTTGAATAAATCAACATGTATGGTGGAGCAATACTAGAGATTTGCATAAATAGAGCTGTTTAGGGTAGCAAATCTAACCGCGAGGAGTTGTTCTGTGTAAACTCAATAATGTCAGTGCCTCATATTTGGATTAGCTAGCACATGGTAAGATTCAAAATTTGTGAAAGTAGCATTATAATCCTGTATAATTAAATCAGCTTTATTGGCAAGAGTGGTCAATAGTTTCGGTAATTCATTTTAAGTTGTGTTCAAAATGCGTTGCGCCGTACCTGCAGTACTCATGGACAAACCCTAATCAATCTATGATCTACAATCTATAATATCTTTCTTTATAATCTGTAATCTATAATTTCTTTATCTTTTTGTTTTTTCTTGCGTGTGATCTCATGCATAGCACAGGTACCCTGCTTGTTCAAACTTAAAACCAGTAATGTTTAATTAGTGCTGTAGTGTGATGTTACATGCGCACCTCCCCATTATCAATCATCTTTTAATGCTCTCGACCAGCTTAGCTCACAACTCCTTTTAATTGAGGGTCATCAGAGAACCACATTCTAAGACTGATCGAGCACCACAATATCTTCCCCAGCTTCCTCCATCAAACTACTTGCAGCATAATAATTAACTTTGACTCTAAACCCTCTTCTTTCACATGTAGTAGTAGTACCCCTTAATTAGTTCCTGGCCTCTCCTCCTCATGAACTGGCTTGGCCTACACAATGAAAGATTTTATCCGGTGTTCCTTGACATCTACCTAATAAAACATAAGGGTGTGGGGACCACATAAACACAAATTGAAAGAAGGGCTCAGATTCATTTAATCCAATGACTGATGTGTGTTATTCAACTCTCTTAAGAAAACACACATTGCTTGGCCACTAGCGTTGGCATAAAAAAACAAAAATATATTACAAAATGTCTGTGCCTACGACACTACTGCCGCACTACCGAGGTGCGCAGTGCTGTAGGCTCGAACAAACACTAGTATATCTTAATAGCATAACTAAGTGCATGCCTTGCAGTGTTATTGTATAATCTGCCATCAAACATATATATATAGAACCAACACAAATGCGTTGGGCCAGGCAACTACTCAACTATACTGGTTGAGTGATCACTTGCCTATAACGCAATAAGACCTATAGATATGTGTGGCTATCAGTAGAGTAGGTTGAGTGACTTAACCTCACTCACTTGCAGTTTAATTGATGGACTATATATATGTTATGGGCATATTTTACTATTTTAACCCTACTAAACAAATCCACTGTCCTAATAAAGTTGTACAACAATTTGTGACCCTACTAAGAGTATCTCCGGCTTGGCTTCAAATTTCAAGATGGTAATTAAATATTTCAACATGTGAAATCCTTTATGACTTCAAAGTTATAAAATATCAGGGGAGGTGGAATTATATACCCCTCCCATCAAGAACTAATTGATATAACTATTTTACCCTTCCTATATTTGTTCTTCCCAGCAAGCCCATGCACAATAATCATTGAATAATTCCACCCCGCCCACATGCACTCCACCTGCTTTATAAACCCCTTCTCCTCCAACCTTATTTTCCCACAGAAATCTAAAATGGCTCTTCAATGGCTAATCTTAGTCGGTGCAATTTGGCTGCAATCCATCAACGGCACAAACTCAAACTTCCCGGCCTACTCCTCCGAATTCAAGCGCCTCCTCTCCCTCTCCCAACTCCAACTCAACAACCTCGCCTTCGCCTCCGACGCCGGAAAGCTCCTCGGCTTCATCTCCGGCGTCGCCGCCTCCCACCTCCCCCTCTGGCTGGTCCTCCTCATCGGCTCCCTCCTCGGCCTAGTCGGCTACGGCGTCCAGTACCTCTTCCTATCTGACCACATCCCTTCTCTCTCCTACGGCCCCGTCTTTCTGCTAACCGTCTTGTCCGGAAACAGCATCTGTTGGATCAACACCGTCTGTTACATGATAACCATAAGCTCCTTCCCCTTCGACCGCCACGTGGCCGTGGGGTTGACCACTAGCTACATAGGGTTAAGTGCTGAAATCTATACGGATTTGGTCAGTGTTTTTTTCACATCTTCTCCTTCTCCTTCTTCTTCCCCTACGGAAACGGCCAAAGCCTACCTCTTGTTGAACTCTGTATCTCCTCTGGTCGTGTGTGTTTTCTGTGCACCGATCATCTGGTGCACAAATAATGGGTTGTCTAGGAGATTGGGAGGTGGGTTTGTCGTGATGTTTGTCATAACCATAGGAACTGGAGTTTTCGCAGTGATTTCGAGTTTCGGTAAAATAGCAAGAGGGTTGCCACCGTTTGTTGTTGTGATTGGAATGGGGGTGTCTCTTTTGGCACCGCTAGCGGTGCCTTTGGTTGAAAACGTAATGGAGAGGTTTCAGAAGAAATGTTGGTTGAGGAAACAGGGGAGGATTTATGATGTGGGTGTGGTGGAGGGCGGTGGCGGAGAGAGGGCGGAGGAGGGGCAGACGGAGGAGGAGGAGGAGAGTGGTGGTGGAGGGAGTTGTGAGGTGGTGGAGAAGGTACGGGCGAAAGAGAGAGTGGAGGAGGGGCGGATGGAGGTGGAGGAGGTAGGGGTGAAGGAGAGGGCGGAGGAGGGGCGGATGGAGGTGGAGGAGAGTGGCGGTGGAGCTTGGAGGTGTGAGGCGGGGGTGGAGGAGGTTGGGGTGAAGGAGATGGTGAAGAGGGTGGAATTTTGGTTGTATTTTTTGGTTTACTTGTGTGGTGCAACACTTGGACTGGTTTATTTGAATAATTTGGGTCAAATAGCAGAGTCTCGAGGGTTCCGGAGGACTTCTTCATTGGTCTCCTTGTCTTCTTCGTTTGGGTTCTTTGGCCGTCTAATGCCATCTCTTTTGGCCTACATTTTCTCAAGGTACTCTCTCTCTCTCTCTCTCTCTCTCTCTCTCTCTCTCTATACATTTTCTCAAGGTACTCTCTCTCTCTCTCTCTCTCTCTACCCCTCTGTATGCGTTTCATAGATACATATATACATGCACGAATAAGTATTTTATGTAGCTGTGACACCATGCATCGTTCTACTCACGATTATTGATCATGTGTGTATGAGGTGGGGATCCAAGGCCAAGTTGGTAGAGCTTCAGTGTTCGGCCAGCTACACCTCCGTTCCCGCCCGTGCATACACGAGTGACTAAACTTGAGTCAAACCGACCGAGTTGGTAGTGCTGCGTAAGCAAAGAGTACTTGAACGTACTAGAGGAGAAATTTTTCAGTGCACCAGGAGATGAGAAGCTTCATGCGAAACGTAAATACAGTAGTATGTACGTAGTTAGCAACTATTCTTGGGGCCCCAACTTTTGCAAAAAAACAAAAACCAGGGCTCTAGCGGTACTCCGCCCACGGCCCTGCTTAGGTGAAATTCAATTATTCGGCCGGAACAGATGAATAGGTTCCCTTTTTACGTTCTCATGCCCTCTGTGTGGCCACACGAGGTAAAATAAATGCAATATGAAGCTTCTAATAAATTAAATAGTATTTATTATTTGTTAAAATTCTACACGGAAAACTTAAGTTGTGCCACACAATTTTGAAATAAAAATGGTTATGGAACCATCGCACTGAATAGACTCTCCTCTTCTTCTTTTTTTGAGACATTTTTTTTTTTTTGACAATATTACATGCATCAACGGAAGTTAGCAGAATGTTATTATGTTCACAATCGAAAAATTCAAAGTCAATCCATAACTCTAAATCCCAAATTATCCCTCATGGGGTTGGGGTTCGGACTGTGCCTTCACTGAGGGATGCTTACCAACGGAAACAAGAGCTCATTGATTGAGACATTATTCGAGACAGATAATCGGTGTGTATTTTACCGTACTCCGTAAGTTTTTCCAAGTTCCCAACCACGTCCACGTGCGGTGGCGGAGCAGAGAGAATATTTCCATTTTTGTTGGAGGGGTTTAAATAATTAATTAATGCTTGTGCAACTTTATTGTCTCCTTGTCAATACTTGTGGTAATTAAATTGTGTAATTTATTATTGTCACCTTGTTATAACTTGGGGCTATGGATTTGTACGTGTAAAGGTAAAGGTCCAACCATGCACCTTATTTTTGTCCTTTTCCCGATGGATTTTCGGATTCATAACTCATGATCAGGTCAGGTGTACGTAGAGTCGGTCATCAACTAAAACTTTTGTTATAACCACTTTAAGTCTTGAAAAAAAGAATTTGAATTTAAGGGGACTCTCCTATTTTTTTACTTTTTATAATAGTCCAACAAAAGTGCGTCTTTTTTTATTTATATTTTAAGTTCCTGAAAAGTCAGCATCGACTCTAAGCGTACGGGCAAACTTACACACACTTCAACTAACGTTGTATTGTGTTTAATCTAATCTTCCACTTGCAGGTGTCCTAATTAAAATCAGATCGGAACTCGAAATCTTTGAAAACTTCTTATATATGATAGCCAATTACATTATTACTATTTCTTGATGATAACTCAAGTGTACGGCTGCTTACTAAAAAAAACTTAAGTGTACGGTGTAGCTTAACGTACGTACGTTACATTCTTTTCTATCTAAAGAAACCTATATTTGCCTAAATCAAGTTTTCAAACGATTTTTAATTAAAACATGACATGGACACTCTCTCGCATACTCTGCCACTTTTATGCAAACCTCATTCTGCATGTGAAAGTAGTAGTTGCTAGTTAATTAAAGCAATTCTATTCTTCTTGTAATAAGAGTTTATACGTCAACATTGATTTTGACTCTCTCTCCTAAATAAAAAAAACGTTTTGAGTACTGTGTTGCTCGTGACTTTTTCAGTTTTTAATTGGTTGTTGTGTTTCAATAATTTTTAGTATATGGTTTAAAATCTAGGCTAATTAAGCCTCATGAGTTAGCCTGATAATATTGGCATGAGACTCAGTGATTTGCTCTATTCTTTAAGGTCTGATATTTCTTGTGTCAACAAGGCCATCTCATTCTAAAACGCGTGAAATGGCTGTGAGAGGAACTGTGAAGATTAGTCTGAGGTGTGTGCAAATTGGCCCGTTACATTCATTACCTCAAAAAAAAAAAATCAAGGCTCTTTCCATTTCAAAGCGTAGAAATAAACAACTAGTAGTACGAATCCCTTGATGACAGATCCTATAAAAAGACTGCATGATAATAGGAGTTTAAAGTTTACCGACTATGACATTTCTCCTACTAGAATTCTTTGTTCATTCGTTTTCAATAATTTTTATTTCAGGAGTAAATGCATGGCTTCAACACCAGCGTCCATAGCAACAATAATGGCCCCGATGTCGGCATCCTTCTTCTTACTCCTCAACAAAACCACCCTCTCCCTCTACATAAGCACGGCCGTCATCGGCCTGTGCACCGGAGCCATCACTTCCATTGCCGTCTCCACCACCACCGAGCTCTTCGGTGCCAAGAACTTCAGCGTCAACCACAACATCGTCGTGGCAAACATCCCGATCGGATCGTTCGTTTTTGGGAACGCCGCGGCCCTCTTGTACCGCAGCAAGATTAACACGGAGGACGGAAGGTGCATGGGGACTGAGTGCTATCAAACGACGTTTGTGATCTGGGGATTCCTTTGTTTGTTTGGGAGTTTTTTGTCTATAATTCTTTATGTAAGAACAAAGAAAATGTATGCACAGAGATTATAGATCAGGCAAGTTCTTCCGTGATTTTGATGGTGTAGTTATAGGAGTAATTATGAATCAGAAGTCCGAGAGCACCGCCACGTGGTGGTGATATAGAAACCGACTCATCTTATCAAGCAGCAACACAACGGATCACACTCGTAAAGCAGCTTGATTTCTGATTGCAGGTCCCTTCTGAAGCAATTCACCCTGATGTCGTTTGATCACAAATCCCGAGAAGCTAATGGATGTGTGGACTCAGTGGCAAAAGCAACACTGAATCTGGACCTCGGGATTACTATTTGCACTTCAATTCCTAATGTTGTCCATTCTCAATTTCATGCAAACTCTGTAGGCGACGAATATGTAAATAATTTTAAACAAGTTTGAATTTAATACATATCTCATAGATATTAATATGTTTTTACAGATATCAATAAACTTCTTTCAAATATCGATCCACTTTTTACCTATTATCTATACTGGTCTCGGGCTAAGTAGTGATTTTTCTGTGCCGAGCGGATATATCCTACGTGGTACCTGCTTTGCGCATCCGAGCCATCCGATACACTTTTAGATGGCTCCGATTAAAACCATCTCTCTCCTCTCACCCCAACATTTTCTCTCTCCAAATCTGAGCCGTTCAAACACATAATGGACAGCTCGGATGCACGAGCGAACACCACATGGTACCCGCTCGGCACTGAAAATTTTTCCTGGGCTAAGGTTAGCATTTTTCATATAACTCTCCAAATTTGTATTCAGACTATTACTAAATTTATTTTGACTTGTGAGTAGTCTCGTAGTCATTGACGTGAAGTTGATTTTAAAATAAGCCTCGTGTTCAATCGAAACACAATCTAAGGTATGGTCTCCCTCTACCATACGCTGCCACTGATGTTACTTCCTCTTTCCATATTTTCCATATTAAAAGTTCATTATGAAAAGTTGTGTCATTTTTTAATTTAAAAAATTAACTACTTCCATGTATAATTTTTTAAATTTTTTTCACACCAAATTAAAGTACTAATCAAGATCTTTAATACGGTGCGAAAAAATTTAAAAAACGACGCATGGAAGTAGTTTATTTTTTGATTCGAAAAATGATAAGAGAGAGAGTATGAGACTCTCAATATGAAACGAAAAGAGTAAAAGGCAAGTCATCCTCTCTTTTTTACCTTATTTATTGGTATTTTCTATATTCACTTTTTTTTTCCGCAAAAAAGGTGAGACAGAAGACTATCGTAGCAACCCCCTTGGACACGGCCACATGAACTCCTGACGCGCTGTGAAATGTCCAGTTGAACCATAGCTATTGTCCGAAAAGACGGACCGTCAACACAATACCACATTGGTACAAGATGGTAGCCTCCATTCCCTTGCCACTGGTCACTTTTGGGAAGAGGGAGGCCTACCATCGAGGCTACCACCTTTTTTATTCAAACACTGACTTTGTTTTACAAAACAAAAGCACATTTTGATCAATTTGAAAATCACAAACACGTCATGCATGAAACATAAAAGGCCTGCGCAAAAATTCTTAAAATTTTCATCTATTTTGATTAACACTTTAAAATTCTGATTTCTGGAATTCTAAGGGCATGAAAAGGATTTGCCAAATGGGTATGTGAAAGGTAATAAGTGTTTGTTCTCCATGATATCGCATATTCGAATTCTGGCCAAAATTTTAAAACCTTGGGGCCACTCGAGTATATGCTCAGTCATTAACTTCAAGATTTCGAAATTAGTTAAAGTGTGCGCAAACTGATCCGAACATCCGGTAATAAAAAACAAAGAAGGCATGATGAATATAAAAGGTGTTATCTAACTTTTCAAGCAACAAACAGGGCATGAATAGGAGGGACAGGGGGAGTGTGCTGTGCAGCATTGTGCTGCACAGCTTTTGGCGAGGCTTTTCCGGCATCGGTCCGATGATCGGAGACGTTCATCGCGTAGAGCTCGTCGAGTTCTACGTGTACAACCAAAAATCAGCTCGATCAAATATCGTTAAGGGCCTCATCGGAACATATATAACTTGGAAAAAAATGGATTTAGTGGTTTTGATCTAGTGTTTCGTATCCATTAGGATTCATTGTTTTTCAAGTTATATATGTTCCGATGAGTCCCTTAATGATATTTGATCGAGCTGATTTTTGGTGCACATGAAGAATTCGACGAGCTCTACGCGATGAACACCTCCGATCGTCGGACCGATGCCGAAAAAGCCTCACCGAAGGCTGTGCAGCACGCTGTGCAACACAATGCTGCACAGCCCACTCCCCTGTCCGAATAGGAGTGAACAAAATGCAGACAAACTAAAAACATCCTTGTCAGGAGTTCCACTAAGTCAAGGGTGGGTCCTCATCGAAAGACAACACACGCTAACTGGTTTAGAGTCCATGTAAATAAAATCGTCCTATGTGTATGAGCTTTATTTTTGTCGGGTGGAACTCGTGTGCGTCGATCAAATCCAAACACATTTGTACCAAGATCGGTGCGCAAACGTCCGTCAAACGTAGCATTGCTCTTAAAAAGAATTCCCTACCAACAAGGGTTTCTGATTACTCTTGCTCAAAGAGCTTAAAACACATACTGTAGTAATAAGATGTCGCAATCAGATTGACGGATTCTTTCGATATGGCCATCACATTGAAAGCATCACAAATACACAAATGTATAAGATCTCCCACAAAGTATTGACTTTTTCGGTTCGTGTTTGCCAAGAGAATGAAAAAGCTCACTTATTTTCCAAGCTACACTTTTAGTCTTTTAATGGTTTCATAGCTAAATCTTCCAGTTGATAGTCTATGCCGTGTGATTCAATCGTGTTTTCGTTGAGAATGGTTAGATAACTTAAGTTACGGGTGTTAGTATCTCCAACGCCTAGCCGCCTTTAATTCTTAGCTCATACTCATTTCTAGTTTTTTTCATAAGGATATTCACACCTTTCAAAGTAAAACTAAAGGTTGGCTACTTAAGCGCCGAAACCCTTATACCTAGCTACAAATCCTAATCAAGCTATTCGAAGCACTCTGTGGATACGATTCCGGACTTCTGGATATTATTCTAACAACGACCTAACCCTACGCTTAGAATAATTCAACCTTTTTCATCGGTTAGGTTGTGGCGAAGCAATCCCGCAACAAGGAGATGATGGGTCTATTCTGGAACTTAATTGATTTCTAGAAGTTCAAAATTACACAACATTGTATCGGTCTATCAAATTCACATTCGAAAAATCCATCCATCCATCTATCAACTACTCCCTCCTAGGGCTGCAAAAGAACCGAGCTGCTCTGCTCGGCTTGGCTCTGTTCGTTTAGTAATTGAGCCAAGCTCGAGCTTAAGTTTTAGGCTGCTTTAGTAAACGAGCCAAGCTTAACACTCAAAAGCTGAGCTCGTATATATAAGCTCGGCACGTTTAAAGAGACTCATTAGGTAAATTAACCGGACTCGAATCGTTTATAGTCTAGCCGGGTTCAAACTTGAGTTTTAGAATCTTTTAGTAAACTTTGTTGAACATAAGTAAACGATATCTATCAAATAATATCCATATCTCTTACAAAAAGTACTGCAATAATTGATAACTATAATCAACTTTTTAATTCAATTATAATAGAACAGGATAAACAAATCAGGACAGAGGGACTACAGTTAAACTCAAAATTTTGGCCTACCATAGGTTTATCATGAAACGGAAAGTTCTGCATCTGCCGCACTGCATTACTGGCAGCTGTAACGTCACTAAACACAACCCACGCTTGTCCTCGAAGCTTGGCAGTTTTCAACGCAACGATGTCCAAAATGCGTCCGTACTGTGAGAACAAAGCATAAAGAGATCTCTTCAGCTCTGTTATGACGAAAGAAAACGGTTGAGGTAAAAGATTAAATTAATTCCGTAATCAGTTGATTGTGATGCGAAATCGAGTGTAAAAAAGTTTACCTTCTTTCTTGACCTTCTCGTTGAGATTCTTTATGTAGATAGTTTGATTAGGCGGAATGTCGCCGGAGAGCATCATCGCTCAGCACCACTGCCACGGAGAGAGAGAGAGAGAGAGAGAGAGAGAGAGAGAGAGAGAGAGAGAGAGTTTGGGGAAGGAGAGACGTTCTGAAAATTCTAGTTCTAACTGATCTGAGCCCAAGCTGGGAATCGCTTTCTCTCTCTACCTTATCTTCTCCTCCTTCTCTCTATACTTCTTTGGTCGAGCGGCTTGGTTTTTTCGTCCGGGGGGTGGGGGCTGCCCCATCCTCTCCTCCACCCCCCACCTCCCTCGCCCTCCTCCTCACCTCTTCTTCTTCTTCCCCCCTTCCTCCCATCGTGTCCTTCCCCGTTCTCCCTCCCTAGTCCGTTTTTCTCTTGTCTTGCGTTTTTTAGATCTGGTGGTCAAGCTGCTATGGCGGTTCCCCGTTCCGGTGTTCGACTTTTTCTGGTTCTGGCCGGAGCAAGTAGGCGGCTTGTGGTGGTCCGACGCGGTTCGGCCCCCCGTCCGTTTCCTTGTCTCTGTTTCTGTTCCGGTGGTTGGGCCTTTGTGGCGGCTCCCCGTCTTCAGCTTGGTGTCTCCGGTTTCGATCGAAGCAGGGAAGGCTGCTAGTGGTGGTCCGGTGGGCGGCGGTCGACGGTGCGGCTTAATAAGGTGTATGTGAGGTTGGGTTTGGGTTTTTTTTTTTTTTTTTGGGCTGTTTTTTTATTTTCCTTCTTCTACCGGCTGTTTGGGTCTCCCCCGAATCAGTCCGGTCTTGTACCAGTTTGGTGTTTCCAGATTTGGTATGGTTGAGGTGGTGGGCGAATAATCCGACGCCTTTTGAGGAATGGTCCGTTGATGATGGTATGTTGGTGTTTGTTTGGGGCTAATGGTGGTTCGATGGTGTAACAGGGGTTGGTGGTGGTTCGGTGGTGTTGATTTGGCAGCGCAACAATTCGGCTGGAAGAAGACTGGTCTTCTGTTGCCGTGGCCGGTGACCCTTGTGGATTTATCCATAAGAGCAGTTAGCTTGTAGTTGATATCGTTGCTGTTTGCCATTCAGATTTCAGCTGTGCTTAGTTTTTAGGGTTTGAACTGTGGATCTTTTTTGATCCTCTGTTATCTAGACCTAGATTGATTCTTAAGACCTAGATTGGTTCTTATGCATGTACCGACGATTTCGCCGGGCCTTCTTCGGCAGTAGGTGCCTGAGATCGAAGTTTAGGTAGCTTTGGTTCTTTCCTGTATCTTTTCTGAAATCTGTATTGCCCGATGGACTTATGACATTTTCAAAAAAAAAAACTGATCTGAGCCCCAATTGAAATCCAGTTATAGTAAACCGTCTAGCGACTCTAACCCGAAGATTTTGGGCCAGCGAGCGTTGGGCCGGGCCGAAATAGTGAGTTTTACCTCTCTTTTTTTTTTTTTGAAAATATATAGTTTTACCTCTTTTTGGATCCCCATTTTAGCAGCTAAAATTAGGATGGCGACGGACCGGGGCGGGTGGGTTTTTTCGTACCCCAATCCCGATCCCAATCCGAACAGCACCATCCTGCTCTGACCTTGCTCGGAATGTTGACCAGTTAATGCGTGGGTGAGCTTGTTCAACCTTGATCGGAGAATGAGTTTACTTGCCCCACCCAGCCCCCGTAAAAATGAGAAAAAAAATTATGCAAACTAAAATACTACATACATTTTTAGGTTCCGTTCCAGAAACCTTCTTATTTTATAAGTACTTATTTTGGAGCTTTGTTACACAAAACTCAAATAAGTAACTTATTTTCACATTTTCAAATTCAAAAATAATATAAATAAAAAATAAATTTTCAATTTTTTTTGTACCGTATTAAAGATCTCAATGAGATCTATCAAACAAGATCCATAATGATAGAAAAATTATTTGTGTAAATACATGATTTTTGAGCTTGAACTTACCTTTTTGAAAAATAAGTGCTTATTTTTGTGGAACACACCTTATTATTAGACAAAAAATAAATTCTTATTCCAGTTCTGAAACGGGCTCTTAGTCGTTAAACACAACTTAGGGAATCAATAATCAATTCATTTCCGTACTATTCTTTCTCTGAACTTTTATTCTGTAGATCCACTTTAGACTCGTCAGCATTAATGAACAAATTCTCTGAAAGAGAATAAATTCTTTGCACTGTCGGTGTAAATATTTGTTTCCTTCAAATCAATTGCATTGCGCTACGTCGCCATGTTTTATTAATTAGGACCACTGTTTTGACACGTGTCGCGATGCAATTGATTTAAAGAAAACAAATGTTTTTACCGGCAGTGTAAAGAATTTATTCTCTGAATGTAAACATTTGTTTCCTCCCAATCAATTGCATTGCGCCACTTCGCCATGTTTTATTAATTGAGCCCACTGTTTTAACAAGTGTCACGATACAAATGTTTACACCGGCGGTGTAAAGAATTTATTCTCTCTATGAAATTGATTACCGATACAAATACAAACAAGTACTTACAATGCCCCGAGGAGAAAGAAAGCAAAAGCAAAAATTTATAAAACCAACAGTCTTTGTAAGCGGGGCCTGCTAGTTTTTTTTTTTTAAATTTTCAGAAAGGAGAAAATTTTATTAATCTGAAGGGCAAAAGATCGAGCGCCTAAACATCAGAAATTATAGAACCTCATGGGGGCAGAGTAGTCATCCACAACTCGGACGAACCACTAAAAAGGGTTTTTCTTGCACAAACATGTATAGCCCGATTACAATCACGTTTAACAGAATTAAAATCACAAGTTAAAAACAAACCCTTGAGGGCCTGACAATCATGAAATAGATATAGCGTACTTCCATGGCCGGAGTCTTCGTCGCCGCACAACTCTTGACAATAGCTTCCGCATCGGATTGAACTATAACCTTGGAAAGATTCAACGCAAGTACCAATTAGTACAAACCATCCTGAATGGCGAGAGTTTCTGCTATTTGGGAAGAGTGAATACCAATATGAGTTTTGATTGAAATACCGAATATAATTCCATCTGCTCCACTAGCTATGACACCCATTCCCGCCACAATTAGTTTTTGATCGGGGCCGGCTAAGACACGCGTAAGTTGGACCAAACCGGTTATAAAATAAAAATAAAAAAGAAAGAAAGGAAGAGGCTTTTGTTTTCTCCCTTTGTCTTTGATCGGCTAGTTTTCTTTCGTTTGTCAAACATCCGAAAACGCGCTGAAACTCAACAGCTGGTCCAATTACTATGATTGGTTTAAGATCTTTTTCCTCTGTTTGTTTTTTTCTCCTACACATAAAGATTTCTAAGAGAGGCCTGGTGCAATACAGGAAAAGAAAACAGGAAGTTGTCCGGAAAGAATCATCCTTGGCAAAAAAAAAACAATCAATCAAGATGTTTATCGAATTCTGTTGTTTGGTTTCTTTAAAGTCGGTTGGAAGCCAGCATAAATGAAGCTACATATGTACTATTAGGTAATAGTATGATTTAGGAGCACTTTTTCGTGACTTCAATCTGACTCTTCGTCACTGAACAATAGAATTGGCCGTTAAAAATTTGTTGAGATGCGTGCGCCTGAGCTGCCTCGGACCCTTAAGGCCTGAATTTATCAAAATGATACTATATCATTAATTATTTCTATCGATAAGTCAAGATATATATATATATATATGTATGTATGTATAAAATGATGAAGTGTACTATGTGTAGGGGATTATATCAATACGATCAGTCTCAATATTACTAAAATGAGGAGTCATATATGTATTTTGTTACTTTCATTCATAATTCCTCTCGTAAACATTGATAACAAAAGCCAGCTTGTATGCTGCTATTGGAGCTGTTGTTGTTTTGTTCCTGCTTCTGAGGTGGTCTTCTTCAGTTTCTTCTGGGGGGAAAAAAGTCAGCTTGTGTGTACACCATGCAAAAGTTTCTTCATCGAAACAGGAGTTCACCAAAAGTCTAACTGTCTAAGAAGGAGCCGGTCATCCAACGAAAACGGGGGAGCGGGGAATTAAGGAACTGAGAGAACAACCGTTTTGACTATGGGTTTGTTCTGGGACGTCTGCATTTCAAAACTCCCGTCCGCACGCGGAAAATAAAATCAGCACGAATTAATGTGGAACGTGATTTGGCAAAGGGCGACCGGTGGTGGTGTTCTCGTACGTCTTCTTTCTTCTTTGTGTATTGAAACAACACAAGATGAAAATGAAAAAGATAATTAATACTCCTACATGAAACTATGCTGAATGCATGAGGTTAATTTACTAACTAGGTTTCTCACCGGGATCTGTTTAAGATCGCAAGTCCCTCTTTTCAAACTTAGAACAGTGACGGTGCCGGGTGGGCACGGCCACGTGGTGCCCGTGCACACATCTCGACCGTCCAAACGTGTTTTGGACCTTCCATATTTGTGAGTTTGATCTTAACATTTGTAGGGCGAGGATGGGAAAGTAAGGAGTGATAATGTTTTAATCTTAGCCATTAAAAGGAATGGCTGAGATTGGGTGTCAAATATGGTGTTCGCGAATCTGGCCCTTATATATACACACAATAGTGATCCTATCAGGGATCTCAGACAAAGCACAAAATCCGGACCTCTAACGTGAGCTGTTGGTTCTCATCCAAAGGCTGGGAAAAGAGAAGGAAATCTCTCACAGGTTAAAATGACATGCGGGTCACGGGTTATAACAAAAATGGGTTAAAACCCACAAAATGGATCCAGCCCTCTTTCCCCTTTCCCTCTCACTTTCAAACAGATAGAGAAGATCGACGAACAGCGGAAATGACCAAGAAGAAGAAGATCGGACCCGGCCAAAAAAGAAGAATAAGGTATCAAGATATGTCGCTCTCACACTCTCTCTCTCTCTCTCTCTCTCTCTAGACTAATTTTCTCTCTCTCTCTCTCTCTCTCTGAACTTTCTCTCCGGCTAGGGTTTTCTGCCTGGGGGGGGGAGGCGCCGCCTCCTCCCTCCTCCCCCCGGGCGCTCCCCCCTCCCTTCCTCTGTCTCTTTCCATTTCTCAGTCTCTCCAGTCGTGCCGCGTGCCTTTCCGTCTTCTCCGATCACCGTTTGCCCGCTGGTAACCACATCTGGGGGTTTCCGATTTGTCCTAACAGCTAGGCGCGGCGGTGGTTGGTGGAGGCGGATATCGTGGTCTCCTCGCTGATTGTGCTCATGGGTGCGGTCGGTCTCGTACCTAACGGTAAGGCGGAGACCTCGTGGTGGAAGGGCGCGAGCAGATCTCGGGTGGCGTCGTCGGGTGGCGGTGCTGGGCTGCTCTTGCTTGTTGGTGGTGGACCTCGTCTCGGCTGCGTGCGGCGGTGTATGGATGCTTGGCTACCGGTCTCCCAGCCGTTTGTGAGGGCCAAATCGCTGGTTTCTTGGCGGCATCTTGTGGGTTCCGGCTGCTCGTGGGTGTCGCGGCATTGCAGGCTGTTGAGTTGTTGTCTGGGTGGGTGGTTGTGGCGGCGGCGTCGGCAGGTGGTGGCGTGGATCTGGACCTGTGCAGCTTGGGTGTGCGGGCATAGGGTTTGGTTAGGCCCGTTTGGGCCTTGCCTTGGATTTGGCCTTCTTTTGAATATCTGGGTTTATGGCCCATAGGGTGTTTGGATTTGTTATGAGCTTTATTGTTTTATCTGGGCATGTTTAGGCTCATTAGGTGTTTGGGCTTGTCCCAACAGGTGTTCTTCCAACTTTTTGTTGGATTCCCCTTCCCCCTCCCCCAACTTGATGTACCCTTTGTCAGGTTTCTTAATAAAATTTTGTTGCCTATCAAAAAAAAAAAAAAAGTTATGTCGCTCTCTCTCTGGCTCGTTCTCTATCTAACAGCCGGTTTAGGAATTTTTTTTTCAATACAACCAGATTCAATATTACTAAATTGGGGAGTCATATATATATTTTGTTACTTTCATTCATAATTCCTCTCATAAACATTAATAACAAGAGCTCACCCTATAAATGAGCTGATAGATTATTGATCCTTGCTGAAAATCTGATAATTACAAGAAAAGTAGATTTTTGTGAATATAATGAATTATCTTGCAAGACAAGTATCCCATGTTTATTAGTATTTTGTTTCACATAGTCTTATTTGGTTTGTTGAGAAAAAAATGTTAGATGACACATTAATATCTCAAAGAGATTAGTATGAGACAATATTCCCGCTTCACAGTGTGATTTCACTTTAATATTCAAGTGATCATAGAAAATTAACAAATGCTAATAATATAAGTTATGTTCTAGAAAACTCCACGATGACTTATAGTAAATATCATCCCTGAAGTCAAGAAGATTTAGAAGTAATATGATACTCCCTTTGTATGACTCAATTCTTTAATTTTTGTTCAGAGGAAACGATGTAGTTTATTTAGGTAATTATGAAAAAAAATGGAGTTTAACTTTTGTTTAGTGGAAACGACGTAGTCCATATCTTCGTTAATTATGAAACCTATTTTAGCCTCGCATTAATTTTCCACTTCACCAATAGACATATATATATATATATATATATATATATATATATAGAGAGAGAGAGAGAGAGAGAGAGAGAGAGAGAGAACATATATAGTCCACATCCAATCTAATGGGATTATTTTGTTGCTAATGGTCTTGAGCTGAACTCTTCTGAAATCTTGCCAAAGTCTCCTTTTGAGTTTGATTCCGGAGCTGCTTAATTTGACTAGTTGTGACTCATTAAATTTTCATTGAGAATGTAATTTTGTTTTTTTCTTCTTTTCTGTAGGCCCTTACAGTAGCTCTTTCTTTTTTTCTTTTTTTCTATAGGCCTTTAGTCATTGGTTTTGATTATTGCCATTGCGGATGCTCTTATTAAATTTTCTACAAAGAAGAAAATTGTAAGCCATGCTTATTGAATGAAAGCGCTTTGGTGGCATTTATGCGTTTGCCGTAGTTTTCAGTGACACCACTGTGAATGCAAAATAAGCTGGGGGGTTTAAATTCATCGCGACAGAACTCAGGAGTTCACCAAGTCCAAGAATGAGAGCGGGGAATTGAGCACAAACTGTTTGACTCTGGGTTTGTTTCTGGAACGTCTGCGTTTCAAACTCGATGATCATGTCCGCGAAAAATAAAAAATCAGCGTGAATTAACAATATGTGGAACGTGATTATTTGCCGAATTAAGGGGCGACCGGTGGTCGATCTGGCACGTCTTTCATTCTGTGTTTTGAAAACAACACAAGATGAGAACGACAATTTTGATAATACTCCACCATGAAATTAAAACTGAATTAGGCCGGTTTTACTTTACTAATTAGGTTTCTCACCTGAATCTGTTTGAGAAGTCCCTCTTTTTCAAACTTAATACACGCAGTGGGAGAGTGACACTGACCTCTGTGGGAATCTGCTCCCTTGGCATGGGTAGATGCTTTCTCGATCTGCTGGGAAAACATCACTTGGAGCCGTATATTGCATCATGTGTGGACAGTTTTTAATTCCATATACAGAGTCCACCGAAAGAGCAGTGCAGATTTCATTCCGCGAATTGATTAATACTAGCCCTTAAACAAATCCTGTCCACAAAGAATTTCATATCGCAACTGAAAAGCAATCCACATGCACTTCCTTTTCTTCAATTCGCTTTCTCACACTTCCAAGGGCAAGATAGTAAATTCATCCATTTCTCACACGTCCAAGGACAACATAGTAAATTCATATGGACGAAGACAGGGAAGAAAAAAAAAAGGCGTGGATTGTTAAAAAAAAAGTGTGAAAATCATTTTCCTTTCTATACTTCTACAATCTAACTATCCGTAACAAAAAAATAAAATAAAAATCTAACCATCCATATAATTGGTAATCTATATACATAAATATTCAAGGGTCCAAATCTATACCCACATGTAAGGGCTGAGAATTTCAATAGCGTTTTTGTAAATAGCTTGCATTTTTTGGACAAAAAAGAACACCGTAATCTTCATTCAAAATTTGAAATGCACATACTCCATTATTATCCTTCTTTCTCTTTATTTTCCCTTTTCTCTCACTCCTGAAATGGAACCGAATGGAGAAAGAGAGGGACAAAGTTGGTTGGGTCGGTGACAAAGTTCGTTGGGGGTGGTGGTAGTGATCCGTTGTCGTTTTCCAAGAAAACCCAAGTGGAAGACCATGATGGAAGATGAATCATTGATGTAAATGGAAAAGGCTCCAATTGAGTTAAACCCAACTCTGTTTTTTCATCTATTCCTTCCTCCATTTTTTCTACGCACACACACGGTGAATGACCTTGAAGTTCTCAGCCCTTGGATCTATTCCTACATATCAATATTGGCATATGTGTTGCTGTCTTATTTTTGTAAACTAAGGTACGATGCTTAGCCCTTAACCCATTGGTTAGGGAAGAAGGGAGCAGCAAATCATTTGTGCCCGCGTGTTTGAATCTGGATACAAAAGTAGTTGAATAAATCAAAAAGTATGGTGGAGCAGTACTAGAGATTTGCATAACTAGATAGAGCTGTTTAGGGTAGCAGATCCAACCGCGAGGAGTTGTTCTATGCAAACTCAATAATGTCAGTGCCTCATATTTGGATTAGCTAGCACATGGCAACATTCAAAATTTGCAAAAGTAGCATTATAATCCCGTGTAATTAAATCAGCTTCATTGGCTGGAGTGGTCAATAGTTTCGATAATTCATTTTAGGTTGTGTTTAAAATGCGTCGCAACGTGCCTTCAGGCACGGACAAACCCTTGTCAATCTATGATCTACAATCTATAATCTAGTATATATATAATATCTACAATCTATAATATCTTTCTTTATAATCTGTAATCTATAAATTTTTTTCCATTTTTTTGTGTGTGTGTGATCTCATGCATAGCACAGATATTTACCGTGCTTGTTCAAACTTAATACAGTAATGTTTTTGGCGCTGTAGTGTGATGTTACATGCACCTCCCCATTATCAATCATCTTTTAATGCTCTCGACCAGCTTAGCTCACATTCCCAGTAATTGAGGTCATCTGAGAACCACATTCTAAGACTGATCGAGCACCATAATATCTTCCCCAACTTCTGACATCAAACTACCTACAGCATAATAATTAACTTTGACTCTAAACCCTCTTCTTTCACATGTAGTAGTACACCCCTTAATTAGTTCCCGGCCTCTCCTCTTATGAACTGGGCTTGGCCTACACAATGAAAGATTTTATCCAGTGTTCCTTGACATATATCTTAATTGCATAACTAAGTGCATATATGCCTGCCTTACAGTACTGTTATTTTATAGTCTGCTATCAAACATATAGAACAAACACAGATGCGTTGGGCCGGGCAACTCAACTATATATATTGGTTGAGTCATCACTTGCTTATAACGCAATAAGACCTGTAGAAATGTGTGGCTATCAGTAGGTTGAGTCACTTAACCTCACTCACTTGCAGTTTCATTAAAGGACTATATATATGTTATGGGCATATTTTACTAGTTTAACCCCACCAAAACAACTTCACTGTCCTAATGGAGTAACTAGTACAACAGTTTGTGACCCTACTAAGAGTATCTCCGGCCTGGCTTCAAATTTCAAGATGGTAATTAAATATTTCAACATGCGAAATCCTTTTTGACTTTAAAGTTGGAGTGTTGGAGCTTTCGGGATTTGTCACCTAGCATTGGCGCTGCTCTAAGTTATCTAAAAATAATTTGTTTATTTAGGGGGATTTGAGGGTGGAATTGGATATATATGCTCAAAACTCTAATGTTTGCTACCGTATTATAAACTGAATTACGCATAACCTAATTGTTATGACTATTTCTCCGGATATATATGAAATATCAGGGGAGGTGGAATTCCATACCCCTCCCATAAAGAACTAATTAATATGACTATTTTGCCCTTCCTATATTTGTTCTTCGCAGCAAGCCCATGCACAAGAATCATTGGATAATTCCTCCCCACCCACATGCACTCCACCTGCTTTATAAACCTCCTCTCCTCCAACCTAATTTTCCTACAAAAATCTAAAATGGCTCTTCAATGGCTAATCTTAGTCGGTGCAATTTGGCTCCAATCCATCAACGGCACAAACTCAAACTTCCCGGCCTACTCCTCCGAATTCAAGCGCCTCCTCTCCCTCTCCCAACTCCAACTCAACAACCTTGCCTTCGCCTCCGACGCCGGAAAGCTCCTCGGCTTCATCTCCGGCGTTGCCGCCTCCCACCTACCCCTCTGGCTGGTCCTCCTCATCGGCTCCCTCCTCGGCCTAGTCGGCTACGGCGTCCAGTATCTCTTCCTATCTGACCCTTCTCTCTCCTACGGCCCCGTCTTTCTGCTAACCGTCCTGTCCGGAAACAGCATCTGTTGGATCAACACCGTCTGTTACATGATAACCATAAGCTCCTTCCCCTTCGACCGCCACGTGGCCGTGGGGTTGACCACTAGCTACATAGGGTTAAGTGCTGAAATCTTTACAGATTTGGTCAGTGTTTTTTTCCCATCTTCTCCTTCTTCTTCTTCCCCTACCGAAACGGCCAAAGCTTACCTCTTGTTGAACTCTGTAGCTCCTCTGGTCGTGTGTGTTTTCTGTGCACCGATCGTCCGGTGTGCGAATAATGGGGTGTCTAGGAGATTGGGAGGTGGGTTTGTCGTGATGTTTGTCATAACCATAGGGACTGGAATTTTCGCAGTGATTTCGAGTTTCGGTAAAATAGCAAGAGGGTTGCCACCGTTTGTGGTTGTGATTGGAATGGGGGTGTCTCTTTTGGCACCGCTAGCGGTGCCTTTGGTTGAAAAAGTAATGGAGAGGAGTCAGAAGAAATGTTGGTTGAGGAGACAGGGGAGGATTTATGATGTGGGTGTGATGGAGGGCGGCGGCGGAGAGAGGGCGGAGGAGGGGCGGAAGGAGGAGGAGGAAAGTGGTGGTGGAGGGAGTTGTGAGGTGGTGGAAGAGGTAGGGGTGAAGGAGAGGGCGGAGGAGGGGCGGATGGAGGTGGAGGAGAGTGGCGGTGGAGCAGGGAGGTATAAGGCGGGGGTGGAGGAGGTTGGGGTGAAGGAGATGGTGAAGAGGGGGGAGTTTTGGTTGTATTTTTTGGTTTACTTGTGTGGTGCAACACTTGGACTGGTTTATTTGAATAATTTGGGTCAAATAGCAGAGTCTCGAGGGTTCCGGAGGACTTCTTCATTGGTCTCCTTGTCTTCTTCGTTTGGGTTCTTTGGCCGTCTAATGCCATCTCTTTTGGCCTACATTTTCTCAAGGTACTCTCTCTCTCTCTCTCTCTCTCTCTCTCTCTCTCTCTCTCTCTCTCTCCACCCCTCTGTATGCGTTTCATAGATATGTATATACATGTTCGAGAAAGTATTTTATGTAGCTGTGACACCATGCGTCGTTCTACTCTCTCTCTCTCTCTCTCTCCACCCCTCTGTATGCGTTTCATAGATACGTATATACATGGTTGAGAAAGTATTTTATATAGCTGTGACACCATGCGTCGTTCTACTAACGATTATTGATCATGTGTGTATGAGGTGGGGATCCAAGGCCGAGTTGGTAGTGCTTGAGTGTTCGGCCAGCTCCACCTCAGTTCCCACCCGTGCATACACGAGTGACTAAACGTGAGTCAAACCAACCGAGTTGGTAGTGCTGCGTAAGCAAAGAGTACTTGAACGTACTAGAGGAGAAATTTTTCAGTGTCAGGTGGGTACGGGCCACGTGATGCCTGGCATCAATCTCGGTCATTCAATGAAGTTTTG
This sequence comes from Rhododendron mucronatum var. ripense, assembly GCA_019656295.1. Lineage (NCBI taxonomy): Eukaryota > Viridiplantae > Streptophyta > Magnoliopsida > Ericales > Ericaceae > Rhododendron > Rhododendron mucronatum. The sequence continues at coordinate 595,836 of BPLT01000040.1, read as the reverse complement.
AACGGCTCATATCTGTTCGGCTGTCGAGGGGTATTTTAGTCATTTCATATTTTAAAACAACCTAACAGATCTTGGCCGTTCAAAACTTCATTGGACGGCCGAGATGGTGTACATCACCACGTGCCCGTGCCCACCCGGCACTGAAAAATCCGTACTAGGGCATTAACGGGCCCAACAACTTACGACTGCACCAGGAGATGAGAAGCTTCATGCGAAACGTAAATACAGTAGTATGTAGTTAGAGCCTGTTCCGCAACACAAAAAAAAAAATTCTTATTTTTTAAAAAGGTAATTTCAAGCTCAAAAATCATAGACTTATTGAAATCTAAAAATATGTAATATGGATATTGTTTGAAAGATCTCATCGAGATCTTTTATACGATGCAAAAAAAAATTAAAAATTATTTTTCATTTACATTATTTTTGAGTTTGAAAATGTAAAATAAACTGCTTATTTTTTAAGAAGGTTTCTAGTTCGGGCTCTTAGCAACTATTCTTGGGGGTCCATTCTTGGGGCCCTAACTTTTGCAAAAAAACAAAAAACTAGGGCACTAAGCGGTACTCCGCCCACGGCCGTCTTAGGTGAAATTCAATTTTATTCGGCCGGAACAAATGAATAGGATCCCTTTTTACGTTCTCATGCCCTCTGTGTGGCCACACGAGGTAAAATAAATGCAATATGAAGCTTCTCAAAAATTAACTAGTGTTTATTATTTGTTAAAATTCTACACGGAAAACTTAAGTTGTGCCACACAATTTTGAAATAAAAATGGTTATGGAACTATCGAACTGAATAGACTCTCCTTTTCTTTTTTTTGAGACATTATTATTATAATTTTTTGACAATATTGTATGTATCAACGGGAGTTAACAAAGTGTTATTATGTCCACAATCGAAAAATTCAATGCCAATCCGTAGCTCTGAATCCCAAATTACGCCTCACGGGGCTCGGACTATGCCTTCACTGAGGGATGCTTACCAACGGAAACAAGAGCTCATTGATTGAGACATTATTCGAGATTATTCGAGACAGATAATCGGTGTGTATTTTACCGTACTCCGTAAGTTTTTCCAAGTTCCCAACCACGTCCACGTGCGGTGGCGGAGCAGAAAGAATATTCCCATATTTGTTGGAGGGGTTTAAATAATTAATTAATGCTTGTGCAACTTTATTGTCACCTTGTCAATACTTGTGGTAATTAAATTGTGTAATTTATTATTGTCACCTTGTTATTGCTTGGGGCTATGGATTTGTACGTGTAAAGGTAAAGGTTCAACCATGCACCTTATTTTTGTCCTTTTCCCGTTGGATTTTCGGATTCATAACTCATGATCAGGTCAGGTATACGCAGAGTCGGTATTCAGCTAAAACTTTTATTACAATCACTTTGAGTCTTAAAAAAAAAATTTTGAATTTAAGGGGACTCTCCTACTTTTTTATCTCTTATAATAGTCCAACAAAATGACCTCTTTTTTTATTTATGTTTTAAGTACTTGAAAAGTCAAGACCGACTCTATCCGTACGGGCAAACTTACACACACTTCGACTAACGTTGTACTGTGGTTAATCTAATCTTCCACTTGTAGGGGTCCTAATTAAAATCAGATCGGAACTCGAAATCTTTGAAAACTACATATGATAGCCAATTACATTATTATTATTTCTTGATGATAACTCAAGTGTACGGCTGCTTACTAAAAAAAACTTAAGTGTACGGTGTAGCTTAACGTACGTACGTTACATTCTTTTCTATCTAAAGAAAACCTATATTTGCCTAAATCAAGTTTTCAAACGATTTTTAATTAAAACATGACATGGACACTCTCACATACTGCCACTTTTATGCAAACCTCATTCTGCATGTGAAAGTTGTAGCAAGATAATTAAAGTAATTTTATTCTACTTGTAAGAGTTTATACGTCAACATTGATTTTGACTCTTTTCATCAATAAAAAAAACCGTTTTGAGTGTGTTGCTTGTGACTTTTTCAGTTTTTAATTGGTTGTTATATTTCAATAATTTTTAGTATATGGTTTAAAATCGAGGCTAATTAAGCCCCATCAGTTAGCCTGATAATCTTGGCATGAGACTCAGTGATTCGCTCTATTCTTTAAGCTCTGATATTTCTTGTGCCAACATTTCTTGAGGTCATCTTGTCCTAAAACATGTAAAATGGCTGTGGGAGGAACTGTGAAGATTAGTCGGAGGTTTGTGCAAGTTGGCTCGTTACATTCTACATTGTCCCAAAAAAAAAAAATCGAGGCTCATTCCATTCCAAACTGTAGAAATAAACAACTAATAGTACGAATCCCTCGATGACGGATCCTATAAAAAGACAGCATATATGATAGGAGAATAAGGTTTCTTTCTACGTACATATATAAATATTTACCGACTATGACATTTCTCCTACTAGAATTCTTTGTTCATTCGTTTTCAATAATTTTTATTTCAGGAGTAAATGCATGGCTTCAACACCAGCATCCATAGCAACAATAATGGCCCCGATGTCGGCATCCTTCTTCTTACTCCTCAACAAAACCACCCTCTCCCTCTACATAAGCACGGCCGTCATCGGCCTGTGCACCGGGGCCATCACTTCCATCGCCGTCTCCACCACCACCGAGCTCTTCGGTGCCAAGAACTTCAGCGTCAACCACAACATCGTCGTCGCAAACATCCCGATCGGATCGTTTGTTTTCGGGAACGCCGCGGCCCTCTTGTACCGCAGCAAGATTAACACGGAGGACGGAAGGTGCATGGGGACTGAGTGCTATCAAACGACGTTTGTGATCTGGGGATTTCTTTGTTTGTTTGGGAGTTTTTTGTCTATAATTCTTTATTTAAGAACAAAGAAAATGTATGCACAGAGATTATAGATCATGGCAAGTTCTTCGGTGATTTTGATGGTGTAGTTACAGGAGTAATTATTAATCAGAAGTTCGGGAGCACCACCACGTGATGGTGATATAGAAACCGACTCATCTTATCAAGCAGCAACACAACGGATCACACCCGTTAAGCAGCTTGATTTCTGATTGCAGGTCCCTTCTGAAGCAATTCACCCTGATGTGGTTTGATCACAAATTCCGAGAAGCTAACAGATGTGCGAACTTAGTGGCAAAAGCAACACTGAATCTGGACCTCGGGATTACTATTTGCACTTCAATTCCTAATGTTGTCTATTCTCTCAATTTCATGCAAACTCTGTAGGCGGCGAATATGTAAATAATTCTAAACAAGTTTGGATTTTAATACTTATCGTATAGATAATAATACTTTTTTACAGATATCAATAAACTTCTCTCAAATATCAATTCACTTTTTACCTTTTATCAACTGATCTCGGGCTGAGGTTAGCATTTTCATATAACTCTCTAAAATTTTGTATTCAGAGTACTACTAAATTTATTTTCACTTGTGAGTAGTCTCGTAGTCATTGACGTGAAGTTGATGTTAAAATAAGCCTCGTGTTCAATCGAAACACAGTCTAGGTCGCATCAAAAGTCTAAGGTATGGTCTGCCTCTCCCATACGCTGCTACTGAGGTTCCTCCGTTACATGTTAAAAGTTCACTATGAAAAGTCATATTATTTTTTTAATTAAAAAATTAATTATTTTTGTGTATAATTTTTTGAATTTTTTATACCAAATTAAAGTACTATTCGAGATCTTTAATACGGTACAAAAAATTTTGAAAAATTATGCATAGAAGTAGTTAATTTTTTTATTTGAAAAATGGTAAGAGAAAGTGAAACTCTCAATATGGAACGGATGGAGTGAAAGGCAAGTCATCCTCTCTTTTTTACCTTCTTTATTGGTATTTTCTTTTTTTTTTATCGGCAAAAAGGGTGGGACGAGACAACCATTGTAGCAACCCCCTTGGGCACCGTCATAGGGGCTCCCGACACGCTGTGGAATGTTCGGTTGAACCATAGCTACTGTCCGAAATGACAGACTGCCACCACAACACTACCTAGGTACAGTGGCGGAGCCACTCTACGGGCATTGGGGGCAACCGCCCCCACTGCACCTTTTTTTTTTTTTTGAAAATTGGTAGTTTGAGTTTACCCAATATTTAAAGCAAGGCACATGTTATTAAATTAAATATTTGTTAAAATACAAATGACTTATTTGAATTGTTACACAAATACGCTCCACAAAATCAATGTCTGCAATTATATCAAAGTAAAGATTCGGTGAATTTATTGAAGAGTGAGTAATTTTCACCCAGTATGGACAGTGACTAATACTACGCACATATTCACCTAGTATTTAGGTGTATGGGTAAACAAAATAGTACTCCAAAACTTAAAAATCACGTTGCATCACCAACAACCATCAAGTCATTGGTAGGTGGGATGTCATTGGGAGTTGGCTATCGTCAAAAATTTTGTTCTTATAATGCCCTCGGTGATTTATATTCCTGGCTATACCACTGCCCAGGTACAAGGTGATAGACTCCAGTCCCTTGCTACTGGTCCCCTTTGGGAAGAGCGAGGCCTACCATGGAGGCTACCACCTTTCTTATGCAAACATTGACTTTGTTTTACAAAACAAAAGCACATTTTGAACAATTTGAACATTATTTTCCGCTTGACCAAAAAAAAAAAAAAACAATTTGAACATCACAAGCACGTCATGCATGAAACATAAAAGGCCTGGGCAAAAATTCTTAAAACTTTCATCTATTTTGATTAATGCTGTGTTTGGATTTGGATTTGGATTTGGATTTGAATTTTTTTTTGAAACATAATAGGGAAGTGGAGAGAGACAGAGAGAAAAATGTTAAAAATATGAGAAATCTAGGTGGAATTTTTTTAAAAATACTTTTTAAAAAGGGAAGAGAACAAAGCATAACACTTTAAAAATCTGATTTCTGGAATTCTAAGAACCGTCATCACTTTACAAACAGGGCATGAACCCCAAAGGATTTGCCGAGTGGGTATGCGAAAGCTAATAAGTGTTTGTTTTTCATGAGATCGCATATTCGAATTCCGGCCAAAAGTTTTAAACTTTGGGGCCACTGAAGGATACGCCCAGTCGTTAACTTCAAGATTCCGAAATTAGTTCAGGTGTGCGCAAACTGACCTAGACATCCCGTAATAAAAAAACAAACAGGGCATGAATATAAAAGGTGTTATCTAACTTTTCACGCAGGAAACAGGGCATGAATGAGAGTGAACAGAATCAAACATCCTTGGCAGGAGTTCCACTAAAGACAAGGGTGGGGCCTCATCTAAAGACAACACACTAAGGCCCCGTTCCAGAAACGAAATAAGAATTTATTTTTTGTGTAATAAAAAGGTTTATTCCTGAAAAGATTGAACAATTACTTATTTTTAGAGAAGACAATTTCAAGCTCAAAAATCATGTGCTTACGCAAATAATTTTTCTATCAATATGGATCTTGTTTGATAGATCTCATTGAGATCTTTAATACGGTGCAAAAAAAAATTGAAAAATTATTTCTCATTTACGTTATTTTTGAGTTTGAAAATGTGAAATAAACTGCTTATTTGGATTTTATGGAACAAACCTTCTTATTTTTCTTTGAGAAGTGGCAAAATAAGTACTTATTTTTTAATAAGGTTTCTGGAACGGAGCCTAACTCGTTCAGAGTCCGTGTACAAATCAAAATACAGATGTGTCTGGAAGAATAAAACCGTCCGATGTATATGAGCTTTATTTTTGTCGTGTAGGACTCGTGTGCGTCGATCGAATCCAAACACATTAGTACCAAGAGCTTCGAAGAGCTTCGAACACATGCTGTAGTAATACCAATACGTGGTTGCTCCAATTCTGGAAGTCCATTATGGGGCCCCATGATGTCGCAATCAGATTGACGGATTCTTTCGATATGGTAATCGCATTGAAAGCATGACAAATACACAAATGTATAAAGATCTCCCACAAAGTATTTAGAGTCAATATCGACAGACATAAATTTTCAATGCGAAATGGAACAGGTCCCTTGTCCCGAAAACCTCGTGCACAAGATCTCACACCAGGTACATAGAATCAATATACGACAGACTGGACTATTTCTTCCGAAAACATCGAACGAGTTTTCAATGCGAAACGAAACAGATGCCCTGTCCCAAAAAGTAACGAAGCAAAGTCGTCATGTGGATCTATATATAGAGTTGCTAGCCTATGCTACCCAAGCAACATAACCGAATAAAAAAGAAGTTTCAAGTCCTAATCAATTGGAATCGGCTAATAAACTTGTTAAGCTCTGTCGAGGACATCATATTCTATGATATCCAAAATAAAGTCTAGATCTTTTTAGATTACCGCCTCTAAAGTAGATTTTAATGTAGCCACTCGACAACTGCACCGACGTACTATAAAGTTAGCTGAAGCCTACATTACTGATAGGAGATGGAGAGGTAACTACAGTAGGTGGCTAATAAATTCGCTAAACCGAACAAACAAGTGGGGGTAACAAGAGAACATGAGCGGCCAAGAATAGCCCCGTACCCATTGTAGATTGCAACCTTTGTCAAGGCAATAAATTCCCCTCTAGGATTGAGACACTCATTTTATGCGTAGAGGTATTGCCATCCACTCAGTTCCTTGCTAGGTTAGAACAGGCAAGTCCCTCAAGGCTGACTCTCTCAACTCCCTTTTACGCCCCTAACTTCCCAATTTCAGCCCCTTTTTGTTAGTGGTGATTACTATGCTTTGGGTGCTTATGCCTGAATGATTGAATCATGACATCTTAATAGTAGTCCATACTGTGGTATTCCCACAGTGTGATGTTCCCCATTAGTAACAAGAACATGGTAGATAAAGAATAAAGTGGTCTACTGCTACTGCTAGTAACTTGAACTCAAGGGTTTTGAGTCATGTAGGTTGGTTTTTCATTCAAGTTTCTTTCCTTGACTAAAGTTAGTATTGTTAGCTGTAGTTACTGAGGTTTGCAACCCAGTCAAATGCATGAAAGTACATGGTGCCTACCACTGAGCTACCACTAAACTTGCGGTTTTTCATTCAAGTTCCAGGCTAAACAGAACATAGCATAGAGCCAAGTTTTGTTTCGTAAAGAAAGGGCAGAGGTCCTAGCTCCAAGGCTGCCGTGGAGTCCCAACATTGTCTGTCAGTCAGCTAGGGAAAGAAATTTGACAAAAGCATCTCCAATCCTTACCCTTTTATACTCCAATGTAAAATTTGAGGAGAAATCGCTTAAAACTCATTACCTCATTTACTCACGCCAACACAATTTTGAATTTTACTCAAATTCTTGCCAGTTTAGGAGACTCAAATTGCAGAAATTAGTAAATGCTGTTACGTGTCTTCAAAATGCACAACTGTTCCACAAATAAATTTTCTACTGCAATTTCAATTTAGATGAGAGTGTTTCCATTGCTTCAGATCAAGTTGAGTTTTATTTTCAAGTTTCCACTAAACTAAGTAAAAGTTTGAGTAAGGATTGAAAGGCGGTCGACAAAAGACACCATATCCTATTTGAGAGAACTACTAGTTTACTGACACATTCTGTATGGTTGAATTGTTCCTAGAAGACCACTATTCAATCACAGCCAAAAAAGGGTCTCCGCAGAGAGAATAAACAGACAAGTTCCTCCATTATTGTTGGAACAAATGAAGGGAGGCTTAACTAAGCACACCACACAGCCCAACGTGATAAAATGTCAAGAACAAAGTGTTCCCCAAGTTTAGGTCATAGGTTCAAGCTTTATCCACATCCTTTTGGCTTAGACAGAGTGATAAAGTCATAAGAGCAAGTCTTTCACAAGCTTAGGCCATGGTTTCGAGCTTTATCAACATCCAAGGACATTATATTTCGTGTTTAAGAAGGTAGGCCCAAAAAAAAAAAAAAAAACTGAGCCAACAAACAGTTAAAGGTGTTATTTCAAATTTAGCATTTTACATATTTATATTTGATTGGTAATTGAGATGATTTTTGTCACTTACTTCCCCAAGGATTGTTATATGACGACAATGCAGGATTAGTGGTAATCTTGTGAGACTTTTCGGTCTCCTCAATTTTATCTACAATATTAGAAGTAAAATCTTATCCTACCTAACAACACACTAACATTAGTTCACTACTTATTTATTCGGTTTTTTCTAAGGGAAGAATAACCAACCAACAGATTGCTTGCTCTTCCAATTTCCTACTAGTCTCTATCTCTCACAGGAGCACACTATGTCCAGATCAGAGCCTTTCATTATTATGAATTTTTTCCACTACAATGATTCATAATTTTAAATTGATTATTGAAGTGTTGGACACTGCAATTGGTTTATGAGTTTACTTCACTCCACAAAAGGAAACTCGAAGATCATTTTATCTTGAGAAAGGCGTACTAGTCAACCTGATGCAGGGGGGTATATCGTTCCTAAAAAGAGCGAAGTTTCACGTGCCTCGACTACCCCGTAGGCTTTTCTAAACCCTTTCTTGTTGATATATTATATGCTTATTTTGCTCGACGAATAGTCTTCGAAAGGAAGGGTAATAATTGTAGATATTTTCTGCAACAAAAGGTCCATATGGGTTTAGGTGGAGTTCATAAGCATCGAGTAGTTCTACTTAAACACTGCTATATGTCCTCCACTCCAAAATATAAAACTGTTAGAGAAAGGATAAATGTGGAAAAAAAAATGACGACTAACCCGGAAAGAGGTTCAGTAGGACTAAAAATGCAGCACTGAAGACCATGAGCCCCACAAAAATTATTGCCCTTCCTTTCAGAGCCCCCGGTAATTTGCTGCAAACAATATCACCACAAGGTTGAGTCCTAGACATGGTACAAGGAATGTAAAATTGGACGCCAGAATTGAGACCCAAAAAATCAGGGTTATTTTCTCATTACGTTATACAAATGTAAACAATAATTACATATTAGACCCTTATCTTTTAATCTACTTACATAAGAGATTAAATGTAAACTACAACTAATTACATACAAATCCATAACTTAACAATGAACATTATTACAAATTTACAATTGATACAAAATGCGTCAGAAAAGGAGGAGGAGATATATTAGAAGGGATGAAAGAAAAGTTCTAATTGTAATTAACACAAAGGAATAACAAACGGCAAAGTCAAACAACCATACCGACGAGCTTTCAAAGTTAAAAACAACCGATGATCTTGGCGTGCCGAGTAACCAAATTTGAATTGCAAATTTTTGGCTGAACAAAGACAACCACTTGACAGTGTCTTCCATAAAATATAAACTAGTATGCTAGTATTCAACAACCACAAGTACAAAGGTGCAATGTTTCCCCGGTATTGAGTCGCAATAAACACAGCTATCAGCCACAAAGGCGTAGAGACTGGAGAAGAAAAGCGAGCCTGTTGCAGATCCAAGACAAAGCCACCTCTATCGAGTAGCAAATGTGAAAGAAAAGCGCAAGTATCTGTACCCGGGATTTAGAGTAACCCAACTAAAATCCAAGCTCACCCAAGGTCCATAACTGGTCTTATGTGGCATCAGCGATTTAAAATTCACGATAGAGGGATTGTCACCTGACCATAGGCAGAGAACTCCAAAAATTGCAGCATTACCAATATAACATAGCAAAGAGCGAAAGCATTTCGAAGAAACTGGAGAGAGCGTAATACTGTCACAGTTAGTCATCATATAAAAGGATATTCACGCCTTTGAAAAGCAACCAAATTCAATTTGAACAACCCTTGTTGAAATTGAATAAACAATGTGTCAACAGAAAGCTATGCAGATGGTTGAATAATGAACATGCTGCAAGTCAACAAAACAAACAAATGCCATTATGAACCAAGCTGGAAAATGAGAAGCAATTTCATTCACTGTAACTAATTAGATGTCATCGTTGCCAAAACATCAGTGGAGATCAATATCTAACGTCTACAATCGAGAGCCCCTACAACAAGGGCGAAAGCCACGCACTCGAAGAATTCTATCTAAGGACAGCAGCAATATTTGAGGGACATTAACCTTTCGTGTGTGTGTGTCAATTACTCATACATTTGTTGATGTATTTGACAATACAGTCACGTACTTCTTTTATGAGTAGGAAGAAGACTACAACTTGAGCTGCCTCGGTTGGGAACAGCGAGGCTTGATATGATGAATACAAATCAGTTAGTAGCCGGTGTTTGAGTATGACCAGAGGATTATTTTTCTTCACTATTGAAGTTCTTGTGAAACCTTCATAGACACTGTCAGTTGCTTCTTGAAGACATTCAGGCATGAAATCATCATAAACCTTCTTCGAAGACTGGACACATCGAAATGCCCAAAACTCAGCAGAATCTGCCTGAATGATTAAGGCTGATCATCAAGTTAAAAGCACCTCAAACAAAAGGATGCAAGGAACCAAGGGAGGTGGCAAACAGCCAATTTTTGTCGTACGAACAGAACTTGGATAAAGAAAAATCATTATAAGATGCCACTCTAGTGTTCAGTGACACCAATTTAATTCCTGGCTTTTCTGTGCCCAGAAATAAACAGTGAAATATCGCCGCTCTGAGGAGGCTTTCCATAGTTCCTCCAAAATATGAGGAGCATTTCAAACTTTCCAAAGGCTCATGTGTTCACAGCTGTAATGCAGGCACCATTGCCACTCCAAAACTTTTCATAACATAGTTCCCAAGCCTTCCTAATCTCATCTAATTCTGGTTCTTTAATGCTTGTATTTGCATCCAATGTCTCAATCCATCCTTTCCAAGGAGATTTTGAAGGATCCAAGAATTGTGAGACTTGAGGTAACATTACAGAATTGTAGAACTCATCAACGACCTTCAAAATTTCTTCTGATTCAACCAAAGACAGCATTTCAGGCCTTGTAACATTGCCAGGTCGATTTCTCAAGACAAAATTGTTTCCCCTCAAAACTAGAACTTCAGATGGGGCCAGGGGTAAGATAATCCGCGCAAACTTGGCCAGTGACAACTTGAGAACATCTCTGGGGAGCAACTTACGCTTGACAGCCACAGCCGTCCCAACCATTTTGCGGATCTGCACAAGTGAGTTATGCAACGCTTAGAACTACATAATTAGGTAACACAAAACTGATTGATCATTCTGTATTTGATTTTAGTCAAGAGATGCGAAGTACTGTCACAGTTCGTAAACTTCTTTTTTTCTATCCGCACGGTTCGTAAACTTGACCTCAAGCAATCTCAGCTGGGTAAGAAGCATAAAAAATGTAATTTTTCCGGTCAATCTGAGTCACATATGTAAATAAGGTAAGCCAAAGAGATAGGGAACCAAGCATATTAGCAGATGTCTAGACCTTCCAGCAATAATGACTGTGGCAGAATCTGAGTAGCTTTAGGTAAGGGTTAGGTTTAGGGTTTTCTTGGGTTGGGCTCGGCCCTTTCTTGTTTGGGCTGAGCTCTTTGTTTTTCTTGGGCTGTAATTTCTAATCTGGGCAGTTTATGGCCCTTAGGTGTTCGGGCTTGGCCCGTTTTTTTTTCGTTTTTTTTTTTGGAGTTTGGCCTTTGGCCCTCCTGGGTGTTTGGGCTTAGTCCATCTTGGTGTTATCTATCAACTCTTGGTTGATTTCCCCTCCCCTCTCCCCCCAGTTGATGTACCCATTATCAAGTTTCCTAATAATATTTTGTCGTTTAAAAAAAAAAAAGACTTGCGAAATCCATAGCCATAGGACTATGTTTGAGGATCAAATTAATCCCAAAACATGCTCCTTGTATGTATCAATTCAACAATAACTTTAGACTAGACTAAATAATTTCATTTCTTTGATGAACAATTGAAGTGGATGATGTTGTTTTTCGTGATAGACTACTAACACGGAAAACGTACTCCTTGTAGATGTTTGTTTTCCCAGTTGCAACCAACACTAGATGCTCTCATACTACAACAGCTAACCAGAAAAGATGGAAAGAGCAATCACTACCTGTTTTACCCCCAAGACTTACTTGATGTAACATGAATGATTCCCCAAAGATGGAGATCTCAACATAATTCATACCAAGAAACTGCTCCAGCTTTCCACAAGAACAGCGCAAAATCTTTCTAAAATGGGAAGCACTGAGTCTGTCTTTTTCATCAGGTTCATGTAGCCATCTGGCACGAACTGCTAAAACAGGTTCGTGGTCCTTCAAACTATTCCCATGCTCATCATTACTTTGTACAGGATGTTTGTCTGAAGCAATGGGTCGTGATATACCATTATCATTTCCCTGGACATCCATTGCAGCCATGTCATCTGCACCAAGAGTTTCTTCTCCATCACTTTGATCCGACTCAGAACATCTTGCTTTTCCGTCCTCTATAGAAAATTGTTTTGCAGAATTTCTTTTCCTATATTTGGATCGAATTGTATAGTTGTGGAATGGATGTTCTCCCTGCAATACAGTTCAAACAAAAAGCAATATTGTTAACATAATGGATGATCCCCCGAACAACCAATACATACATTGCCTATTTTCTGCAAAGACCGTGAACCTGTGAAAGTATCTTCTATTTTCTGCAAAGACCGTGAACCTGTGAAAGTATCTTCTATTTTCTGCAAAGACCGTGAACCTGTGAAAGTATCTTCTATTTTCTGCAAAGACCATGAACCTGTGAAAGTATCTTCTATGTATCTTTTTGTATTGTTTTAATTAAGGCATAGATTAGGGTATCATATCTCATTGTATCTCTAATTAAGGCATAGATTAGGCGTATCTTTTTCTGTATCCTTTCTAGGATTAGTTTCCCTCTATTTAAACGTTTGTTAGCCTTGTATTATTTCTCTCAATAAGCAATACAGTTTTGTTTCTTTTCTCTCTCATCGGTTCTGTCACAGAACCAACAAGTTCCAAAATATCTCAATGACAATGCATGATTGCTTTCATCTTAATGATCACACCAGAAGACTTTTTAATGCAATCCCAACTATGTACTGAAACAACTGGAGCAACTAAAGATTTGAAAATACATTCTGTGTTTTGGCTTTGCTAGGGTACAAAAAAGTATCTTGGCTATGTAACTAGCAACATCAAGCACAAACAACACAAAAAAAAAAAAAAAAAAAAAAAAAGAGGAAATTTGAAGTTACCTCAAAAGTATTCAAAATATGATTGAAGTCTGACAGATGATAATCAATTTCAGATGGGGTGCAATTATTTTTTATTCCAATAATTTCAGCAGGCAGCAGGTAAGAATACTTGCGGATGTTACATTCCCTTCTAGCATCAAAGCTCCTGAAATGGGTGATAAAAAAAAAAAAAGGAATTGGGAAGTATGCCCGGAAAGTGGGAACATCAAATGCTAAAAGGCACTAATAACAGTGGGGTAAAAAGAAAAAGAGATCCGGTGCAAAAAAAAAAGGTCATGATGCATATTCATGCTAAATGAAGTGGAGGATGTCAGGAATATTTAAGGAAAGACTTACAAGTATATGCCATAGGGTAGGATCACGGGCTACTAACAAGAATATGGTTCTCAAGAAAGTAATTCAATTGTCACAGGCCCAATCCAAAAAAATCTACCAGAACTGACAAAAGAAAGTTTAGTAGAAAGTGCCAATGTGCCATACATTGTACAGGCTTAAAAATCTGATGAACGATCACACCTTTGTGAAGGCAAAATGCTGAAAACTTTGACATTGTTAGGAAGATGAGCATTCACATAATTTGCAAGAGCAATGCCATTAGGGTTTTCCTTCCATGCATTTTCAGGAACTTCCATTTTTAGGGATATCATGGTCGCCAAGGAGTGAACCTAAAACAAAAAATGACCAGAGACATGTGATTACTTTATGCATCGATTGAAGTCAAACAAAATATTTTGTTGGTAAAATAGGGGCAGGCAATATAAGCAACACAAAGGCTTTTCAAGCGACTCACTCCTTTATCAGTTCGGCTACTTCTGGCCCATCCAATCTTATGCAAATTCCCAAAATTACTATCTCGAATCCCACCAGCTTTAAAAATGGCATTTTCCAATTCTCCCTCAATGGCTACATTACAAAAAATTCTCAATGCTTTAGAGAAATTCCAATCGCAGTAGCTAGGTGGATGAAATATGTAGTGTAGTCAAAGCTTTTGTCAAATTCAAAAGCAGAAAGGCACTAATTAATGCCGAATAATCACATATATAAAGAGCAAACATTTATGATACTCCTAAGCGAGACTCGCTTACGATGCCATCGGAAATGATAAGCCATATGAATTGAGGCCATTCTTTAGTAATGATCCAGAATAGTATATACATAAACTTAAGTTTTAGACTAAGAATGCTAGACCGTTAAGTCCATGCGAAATATTTAGAATTGAATATTGCCACAACACGTTGACAAAGAAATAAAGGATATCACCACAACACTGAGGTAGCAAATTTCAAGTTGGAAAGATGGTCTATCAATGAACTTCATTTAGAATGAAAATGAGAACAACAGTTAGCAGGTTTCTGCGCGAGACACATGCCAGCCCAGCCTAGTGTAACCAGAAGTCTACATGAAATTAAGAAACACCAAAGCCATTTGCCAAAAACAAAACAATTTACATCATGGGGACATAATAAGCTTAAATGTGAGAAAAACAAACTATCCGTACACAATTGCATCAAACAAGTTATTCTTATTAGCAACAAGGTAAGAAATTTCGTCAATTGGTGTCGTTTATATTTTTTGCCCAAAAAGATGGATTACTTCAATCAATCTCTAAAGCATTAAATAATACTCCCTCCGTCCCATTTTCATTGTCCATTATTCCTTTTTTCACTTTTGTGTCTATTGCATATATCTTTCAATCTATAATATTTTTCATGATTTTGACATCTTTGGATTATAAGACAAATTGAAATCTATCAAATAATATCCATATTGCATATTTTTAGAGATTCACATTGGAAGATATAAGCGATTGAAAACTGACACGAACATCAAAAAAGGACAATGAAAATGGGACGGAGGGAGTATAACATACTTGCTTATTTTCAATTTAATCCACATTACCTCATTTTCCAAAAACTAAAGCCTTTCTTAATAACTTTTTTTAGTAGATTGATGCTAAAGTTCTACACAACAAGATCACATTGACCTCAAATGATGGCATTACAATATAAAAACCGAAAGAGAAGATTGAACTCGACCTCCTATCAGATTATAGGTTTCTAACTTTCTACATGTCTATATAGTAGATATAGGCAATAGCTTCCTAGTTAATCCTAACTAGCGTCTAGTGTTTATTTTTTAACACCTAAAGAGGCACTTCCAGTGGACCAACTACATCCACTAGCCTTAGGTCAGGGGAGGTTTGCTCTAATCTGGCTTCCCATAGATGGCCACTCCAGAAATAACTAGCGTCTAACGTTGATTTTTGAACACCTAAAGAGGCAGTTCAAGTGGACCAATTACATCCACTAGGCTAAGGTCAGGGGAGGTTCGCTCTAATCTGGCTTCCCATTAGTGGCCACTCCAGAAATTTCATCAATTGGTGTCGTTTTTTTTTTTACCTGAAAAGTTGAACTGCTTCAACCAATCTCTACAACATGAAATTACTTATAAAACTTACTCATTCTCAACTTAATCGACATTGCCTCATTTTCCAAAAACTAAAGCCTATTTCTTAATACCTTTGCTTACTATGTTTTTTTTTTTTTTGAACTGGACTTTTGCTAACTAGATTGATGCTAAAGTTCTACACAATAAGATCACATCAACCTCAAATGATGTCATTACAACACAAAAACCAAACGACAAGATTGAACTTGACCTCCTATTAGATGACCCCATACTTAACTATCCAACGTGGCCCTGAGTCTGCCCATATGACGAAAATTCTGAAACGCAAAACTTTGGTCTCCTTTTTTCATCCATTTTCATAGCAATCAAGGTATATTCCATTCTCATGACTATGTTCACGAAATAAACGGAGCACAAAGGCTGCAAATGAAACCGAGCTATTCGCGAGAGGCTCGGCTCATTATGGGCTCAACTTGGCTCGACTCATTAGTAAACTGAGACAAGCTCGAGCTCGCGTCTGAAGCTCCTCTAGTAAATGAGTCAAGCTCAAGTTATTGTAACTCGGCTTGTTTCATGAACGAACCAAGCTCGAACACCTCAATAGTCAATACTAAACGAGCCGAGCTTGAGTTTGATTTTTTGTGCTCGAGCTAGACTAGTTTTTGAACAAGCCGAGCTTCAACACTTTAAAGCTCGGCTCGCACGAGTGAGTTTTTGAATGTCTTACTGGACAGTGAGGGTACATCTTTTTGCAGCTGCAGTCCTGCAAATTTGAAACAAATCTAAAGTCAAATACAGTATCTCGAAACTAGTACACTACAAACAAACACTGCGACGAGTACATATACGCAATGAGGTGTAGTCACAGGAGAGGGAACCGGCCTCTATAATCAGTTCCGACGTATCCGACCCGCATTACGACTTTCTTTTTACGGAAAGGCTCCCATTTATCGCCGCCTACGTGGTGGTTCGCGTGGCGCGAAGGCGGCGGCGGTGGAGGTGACGATTGGGCGGCGGTGGGCGGTGAAGACGCGGAAGAGGAGAAGTAAATAGGGTTTGAAAATCGGAGGATCGAAGCTGGGATTGGGGAAAGTTTAGAGAGAGAAAATCGGAGGTAAGAGACGGCGGCCATGCGGATGCGACTAGAGGTGCCGCCGGCGGTTATCGCTGGAAGCTGATGTAAGGGCTTGTTAACGAATATCGGGTACGAAAGAATAAATTTTATATATAAACATTTGTTTTCTTTAAATAAAAAATATAGTAATTTTAAATAATAAATTATTAAAATATTATAACGCAATATAATAAATTTGAACGAAAGAATTATTTACAGATAACTAGTAATTTAGACCCGTTCTCCTGAACTCTCTTGAACTTAAAATTGACAACCACTGCCTAGTGCAGTTGGTTTGTCATCTCTCCCCCAAGGGAGAGGTCTTGGGTTCGACTCCTGCAGGAGCAATACCCTGGGGTCCCAAGCTATGGATAGCTTCTGGACTCTCTGTGCTAACTCTAACACCCCCTACTAACCCCCGCTGATGTATGACGATTGGAAAAAAAAAACTTAAAATTAGATTAATGATTAAACACATTTTGAATCACTTGAAAGATTTCAAGAAATCGTTTTGGACCTGTCTTAAGGTGGGCCAGGCTTGATTAAGCCCAATAAACCCAACTTGAAAGCCCAGCATCTGGCCCAGAAATTTAACACATGGCCTGACTTTGTGGCCACGAGGTTCAAGATGTTAAGAAAAAATTGCGGTCATGTGGTAATACTTTTCGGCCACGAGGTTTAAGATGCTAGTAAAAAGTTTCAGTCACGTAGTAATACTTTGCAGCCACAAGATTTTAGATGGTGGTCATGTGGTAATACTTTGCGGCCAGACGGGAGAATCAGACCCCGTTTGTCTCTTTTAAGATGTTAGTAGTAAAAAGTTTCAGTCATGTAATAATACTTTGCTGCCACGAGATTTAAGATGGTGGCCATGTGGTAATACTTTGGGGCCAGACGAAAGAGTCAAACCCCGTTTGTCTCTTTTAAGATGTTAGTAAAAAGTTTCAGTCACGCAGTGATACTTTGCGGCCACAAGATTTAAGATGGCGGCCATATGGTAATCCTTTGCGGCCAGACAAAAGAGTCAAAGACTGATCTCTAGTTTTAATAATTGTGCCTAAAAGCGTATACAGTACAATCCCTTTTTGTACTGTTGAGGCCCAAAAAAGCGAGTTCTGTAAAACGTGTTTCCTCATTACGCTTCATGCTTGTTCCTCAAACAAGTTCCGCTATTTCTAAGCTGAAATCTGTATAAATAACCTCATCCCAATCGTTTTAATAGATCAGATTGCAACAATTTTCGTAAGTACGTGCAAAGTTGGGATTTTTAAGTTTACCTGTGGGTATCCGGACTCGGGAGATCGAAGTTTATCGTGCACCAGGCACAATACGAATGATAAGCTAAGTAGTGATATTTTTCTTCGTCGCGTAGTTACAAACTAGCGGTTGGGAGCACACCCTTCGTGTTTGCACATGGAAATGCCAGTAAAAATATTTGAAAAAAAGGAGTGTGGGACCGTGGGTGGATACGTAGTTCTTTTCAGGGTTGGAGTAAGTGATTGAGTTTTAGTGATTTTACTATTTTGCTTCAAAAACAGGTCACGCCAAAAGCTCATCTCCCTTATATTAGAATAGATTGCGCGCAGTGACAAATCATCATGATGAAGTTAAGAATTTGTGTATAACAGAAGAAGGCTGAGTTATGAGGTTTTCTTGTTACTATATGTTAGGAAGACTATATATGATTTATTGTTATGTTGCAAGGGGAAGTTTTTTATGAGCTAGGCTTTGTGGTGTCTTTCTTGATCTATTAAGTTACTAGTTAGTTATTCCTTTCGTTCCGATTTGTTTGTCCACTTTTTAATTTTATCTTGTTCCAATTGGTTTGTCCATTTGACTTTTAAATGGATAAAATTTTCTTTCTGTCCTTACTTTTTTTTAAATAAAGTAACTTTTTAAAAAAGGTGAAGGGTAAATATTGGAAAGCAAACTACATTTAGGTATAATCATTATACTGCGTAAATAAGTTGGATTTCCAACAGTGGCAGATGCACATTGAGGCAAGAGGAGTCAATTGACGGATAAAAATCCCCCATAGAGATGCATATAAATTTTGGACCTTTTGATAATTTTGCCCCTAAGATCCTACTATGTCCTTTATCTCATGCCCCAGGTGATCTTGAAAAATTACAAATTTGCCCAACTTTTCACCCATTGCCTTTTGTGCTCCCACCCTTCTTCTCAATCAGTGACTCTCTCTCTCTCACACACACACACACTAAGGAGAAAAATCCAGCAAGAATAGTTTTTTGTCTATTCTAGACACAAGATGAAAGTTTTTAGAGTTTTTATTCAATGTGCGCTCGCGCGCGCTCGCACACACACGCTCTCTCTCTCTCTCTCTCATTTAATTTTTTAGCAAAGCAAAATTTGATTATTGTGAGGTAAGACCTAATCTTTGGGCTTTGAGGGAAATTTAATTTTTTTCTTAGATTTTGACTTCATTTGTGTGTGTGTTTTCTTGATAATTTTCAAAAAAACATTTTCTTGATAGGTATAAGTAAGTAATTATATGTGGCTATAGTTATTTTTAAAATCACTTTCATTCTGTTAAGATGAACTGTCATTATCTCAACGAAAGAGAACCAATTGTTACTATTCGAGACATGATTGGGTTTGCAAGGAAAAGCCGCCCTCTACTTTACACGTGCTAGTCAAGTAGATAGAGTTATTATTTGGACGGCCACAGTCACAGCAATGTAATGATATGATTAATCAGTTTTAATTACCTTTCAAATTTGACAGCCTAAAGAGCAAGCACGCATGTATATGTTGACGAAGAGAAAAGCTTATTCACTCAGGAGCCGTGAATAATCAAATTACGGAGGTGTCAAATTACAGCCGTCCGCTTTAACGATTGACGGTCTGGATTTTAATGAAATTTTTTCGGAAAAGAATTTCACGGAGGTGTCAAATCACAACCGTCCGTTTCGGCGATTGACGGTCTGGATTTTAATGAAATTTTTTCGGAAAAGAGTTTAACTCTTCCCCGGAAAAGTTTGTTTAAAATCTGGACCGTCCAATACACTTTGGACGCACGCGATATCGATGGTGCTCCGTAAAGACTTTTTCACGAAAAACAACGTAAAAATGATTTTCTCTTTGACGGAACACATGGAGTCGATCCATTGGCTTTTCAAGAATGTATGGTAATTAATGAAATGTATCAAGGATATTGAGTGTCGACAAGTAAGGCTGTAAACGAACTAAGTAGCTCACGAGCTCGAGTTTTTGACTAGTTTACTAAACGAGCCGAGTGGAGCTCGGCTCATTCAATAAAAGTTTGGCTCGTTAAGGGAGACTCGACTCTATTAAAGATGCTCATTTAGTAAATGACTAAGCTCGATTCATTAAGGCTCGAGTCAAGTTCAAGCTCGAGTTTTTGGCTCATTTAATAAATAAGCCGAACTCGAACTCGAACTGGTAGAAGCTCGGTTCAGCTCAGCTCGTTTACACCCTTGTTGACAAGTACTACTAGCTATTTACGAGTAAAACTAACAGTGGCATTAGAAAAATCAAAAGCACAAATGCATGCACAAGTTATCAAAAATTTGGTAGCATGATACAGTAATCAAAATTGCTTTTCAACAGCATTGGTCTCCTACACGGAAATTGACTGGGATAGCTGCCCATCAGATGGAGAGTATCTTACAAAGAACATTTAATGCATGGATAATTACGTACACCTAACTTCAGAAAAGTCAAATATGGGTTTTTTTTCCAGTTGTGTTTATTAGTCATGGAAGAGAAGCCAAATCTCTCCTAATAACAAGATCATGACAAACCATGGGCATGATCTGAGTACATCTTAATCCAAGAGTCCTACAAGTCGCGTGGTAGTCGGTCGGTCGGGTACCGTCCAGCACTTAGGCCGTTTAATCGGCGCCTAGCTAGACATAGGCGGATTTTCTATTTTCTATTTTTTTAAAAATATTCTCTCCTACCCCCTCACCAAGTTTTGAGAGCAAATACAACAACGTAAGTAAGACAAAACATTAAATATGGCACTCTAATAAAAAATTACACCGCCGAGCCACCTAATCATCCGCCTAGCCCCCCTTAGCCGCCTAGCCCTGCCTAATCCACCTAGCGCCTAGTCCTTAATTTTAAAAAATTACACCGCCGAGCCGCCTAAGTGTCTGCCTAGCTCTGCCTAGCCGATTAATCGCGCCTAGCGACCGATTAATCGGCTTGGCGCCTAGACAACCACCTAGAGCCCTAGGCGCAGCAGTGGGGTACTGTCTAGCGCCTAGGTGCCGATCCTATGCCATCTTTTAGAACACTGGACTTTTTTTAATCAACACTGTGGAAGTGAGAACAAAATATAAACTAGGTTTAGTCTAGTTCGCTAATATTATGTATTCTCAAGTAGGAGATCCGGAGGTCAACTGTAGCCTAATGCGATGTTTGAAATTTAACCTAGGTTAATTGGCTATGTTTCTATATTATGGACTACGGAGTTCTTTGTTGGACTGGTAACTGGTTTTGTATATATGATTGTTTCAAAAATTGACGGTTGGTGAGAGAAGCCAAGGAGAGATATATTGAAAGAAATGCCTGAATTCTGTGACAAAATTAGATGTTTTGTAAATACTCTTACCGATACTCCCAAGGCGAATAGTGCCGCTTTTTTCCCCTTTCTGTTTGTTTCGTCATTTTTCTAGGAGTTGGTGATGTTACTTGGAGATAAAATGGGCATGGAATGGACAACATGGAGAAAAACTGTTCTATGTACTGCGTCATGTCTATGTACTGTTATATATTAGCATGTAACCGATGCTTTCGTGTAGCAATAGCTTGAGACACTACCCTCAAGCCAATTTCAAACCCATGTCAATAGGTAAACACTATGGCATGCAGCTACGTAGGATCGTTCCAGAATTCTTTCTGCACCGGTAAATTTAGCGGGTAAATAGTAGGTCTCGTCAACTTACAGCAAGAGCCGGCGGCTTCGCCAAAGAAAAAGTGGAAGGTAGCCCACTGCTTCCCTTTATGCACCATGCCATATTTGCCGACGTGTATTTCATATATGCATATAGAGTTGTTGTTCTTTAAAGGGTCTTGCCATATTGTATCCGTAAGCTATTAGTAACAATCTGCGTGATATGAACTAACAGTAACAGATAATCCTGACTATTTGGGTGTTTGTAGCTGTTTCTGCTGTGTTTTTTTTGGTTGTTGGTAGTTGCTTCGCTGGAGTTTTGTCTAAGCTTTGTGTCTCCTATTGAGTTTGCTAGCCGTTCTCTTGGTGGCTTGGTGCTGGTGTTTGAGACTGGTGTTTTTTGTGTGCTGCTTTTGGAGATGATGTTGTTTGTTCCTGTTTCTTGGGTGCTCTTGTGCAGTTTCTTCTGTGGGAGGCTAGTTTCGGTTGTTTTTTCTTAGGTTTGGTTTTGTTTCTAAGCTGTCTTTCTGCTTATTGGTGGAGATGTTCTCTTCTCCTTATTTCCTTTTTGGGTGTTGGGTGTGTCAGTGTTGTTTTCTTTTTAGGTGTTAGCGTGTCGGAGTTGTTTCTTTTCTTTCGTTGGCTTCTTGCCAACGTTTCTTTTGAGTCTCGGATAGCTCTTGTTTGTCCTTATTTCTTTTAATCTTTGTTTCTTTTTCAGAAATTAATAAAATTTCTTTTGTCGAGAAAGAAAAAAAAAACAGATAATCCTGACCCGTTGTTTCGCATTGGGCATGTTGGACCAGATTCCGTATTGGGGTTTCATATAATATGCAGAAGGGGCTATTTGAGGGCTCTGGTGTGTTTAAAAGCTGGTTTATTTTATACTTTATCTTTGTCGGTGTGAAAATTTTTATTTTATACTTTTAATTTTTTTCTATCCGCACTTTTCGATTGCTGGATGCTACTATTGAATATTATTGGAGGGAGGGCTAATTCTTCCATGTTTTTTTTTTCCTTGGGGAAGTACTGTTCACACATGGATAGTTTTTTGAACTTGAATTGTAATTCTCAATTAACAAAACAAAGAAAGGTCTGTGAGCTAGTTTGAAAATATCTTCTTCTTTTTTTGTCGGTAAAAAAGAAGATTTTATTAGTCTTTAAAGATTTTTTTTTTTTGCTCGGCTAGTCTTTAAAGATGATAACAGAAATTAAAAGGGTCGCGAGTACACCGACAAAAACTACCCGAAATTCACGCCCAAAAGAAGACAAGACACCAACCAAATACATCACGTACACGAAGGCACATTAGTTGTGGCGGCCATTTTTTATTTTCTGTTTGTCTTTTAGCTTGTATCTGAAGTAACTGATCATGTGTTGTGGACTTGTGGTGTCCAAAGATTACACGACTTAGATTTACCAGCTATTCCACCCATGGCTTAACTCCTATTCCACCCATGAAATCAGGTAGTAAAAGTTTGTTCTTGTTTTCTCAAAGAGAGATAGAACGTGGTGTTGAATGAGTTGAAGGCTTCTTTTTGAACAGATCGTTGAGGTAAAAGTTGAAAAAGTCTTGGAATCTAGATTTCCTTTTTATTACTGTTTTCAATTTATTTTGTTACTGCTTTTCTTGACATGAAAATAACTTTTTAATTACCTTGACATGAAATGACATACTGTTGTCTATCTTTATCATGCATCGTAGCTCTACAACAGTACAACTAGAAAAATCCATGAACATCTCTCTCTCTCTCTCTCTCTCTCTCTCTCTCAAACTAATTGGCAATCCATACAGTTTCTCAGTCCCCACTTCCTTCATTTGTGGTCTGAAACAATTAGCATTCCACACTGTTTCTCAGTCCCCACTTCTTTCATTTGTGGTCCGATGTGATTGGTTCACTTTGTTTTTTAATATTAAAAGAGATGAAGACATATTCAAAGGGAGTAAAAAGAAAAGTCCAATCTCTTGACGGCAACGCTTTGCTACTCCTAATTGGATTGTTTAATTAGAGATCACTAATTGAGCCGTGTGCATTTAACAATTGTTTTAAGAGCTAATGATTGATCCCCTAGTTTTCTGATACATCTTTCACATTTCTTCACATTTTCGATAGGGGATGTTAACATAAATATTAAAATCTACCCGTCTCTATATGGTAGCTGAAGACTTGGATAGAGCTGACAAAGTGACAGGACAGGTCTAGCTTTCTATTTCATTGCAGGTCGCCTCCTTAGTCTTGTATGCTGTATTTTTTGCTTCTCGGGGTGGGGCCCTAGTTGGGTGTGTCTTGGTTTTTGGTTGGGTAGGGTGTCTTGTTCTGAGTGGGAGGTGGAGGTGTTTTTCTTTGTGGGTGTGTAAGGGTGTTTTCCTGTGGTTTTGGTCTCGTTGGGTCCTTTGGTGGGTTGCCTTGTTGAGTGTTGTTCGGATTGATCTCTTGTCAATTCTTGGAGCTTTATCTCTTTATTAATATTATATCCTTTTTCGCCGTTCAAAAAAAAATCTACCCGTCTCTCGAAAAGCTTAAATTTTTAGATTAGCGGGTGATCGATAATTTAGTAAGGTAACAACAGAGAGACTGATTTTATATTCTAACGTCTATAAGCCAACTAAGATATGTGTACGTGTTTAACCTGCTTATGCATGTTAAAAACTATTGGTGGACGAGAATTTGGCAGAAGACTAAAATCTAGACCCTCATGGAACCTTATCTATGTCGTCATTATTTTTGGAGGCATTTAACCCAGCATTAATGAGGTGACTTTAGAGAACCAATGGTTTCGTACTTTGACTGTGTTCTTGTAAGCTTTTATTAATTTGTCCACAAACTTATTTTGGTATTTCTTACTTTTTGTTTAGGTGTTTCTCGTAATTGTTGGAGTTAATTAATCGTTCGTCTCGACAAGAGATGAATTGAGAAAAAGTATAAAACTATGAACCGATGTTAAAAAATTTTAAATAAGACAGCACTTTGGACAAATATATAAGACAATTCTTTGATACGTTAACACAATCGTTCATCTGTCTTTCAGAATATCTGTCATTCTATGCCACATATATAATTTTGATGTTGCTTTCGTCTAATCATCATAAATGAATGGTGTGAAAATTGAATTCTATTGTTCATCTATAATACATCCAGGTGGGGCCTATCCTCACAAATCATTTCGATTTCCTTCACGCATCTGAAAAATGAATTTATTCCTCGAGTGAATGATGTAAATTAAAATTCCTGCACCCATGGAAATTGTATTCACATTAAATGAATGATGTAAATTGAATTCGATAAATCATTTGTCTTTCAAGTATATCTGTTACACTATACCGCGTGCATGAATGAATAATTGATGTAAATTGAATTCTATTTGTCCTTAACTTTGTTTTATTCTATTGTTAATTTCTTTATCCGGCGCTTTTCTTGTTTTTAGCTTCTTATTGCGTATATATTAGAAAGGTAAGATTGATCACGCGCGATCACCTTCACCCATCGGAAAATACAATGACCGGCCACCTTCACCAAGACATATACGTATGCATATTTGTGGTGGTAGTGATCAATCTTGTGTGAGCTTGAAAATTAAGTGGTCAACAGGAGCAGAGTCATAGTTCTTAAGTAGTAGGTATCAAGTGATGGTAACAAAAAATATGACCTTAATTGGGAATACATAGGGGATGAAACAATAATAGAGAATATCTGGTACATCTCAGTATAATGATTGATCCTTAGTCATATGCTTTTAGGTGCCTTTTTGCCATGGTTGGGTCTCCGGTGTGGTGTTTCTTCTTTGGGATTTTATGCCTTGGCTGGCTTCTTGTCATCTTTGGGTGATTATTTTTGGGCATTTTACGTGCAGATCCAGTTTTGTAGACTAATGCACGCAGCATGCCCAACTCCAATACAATTTGAAAATGCATCGTTAAGGATTCCCAATTAGTGAATGCACCTTAAAACCCTATGAAAATTACTAAACCACTAAAATCTCATTAAAATGCCTCAACTACTAAAACTCTAGCTATGAAAGTGAGTGCATCCTAAAACCCTATGAAAGTACCTAAACCCTAGGGATACCTTATGAAAGTGTCTAAACCCTAGGGTATATATCCTATGAAAGTGCTTAAACCATTAAAACTTTATGATAGGAGAGTGCACTTTAAAACCCCTATGGAAGTGCCTAAATCTAAACAATAAGGTAACCTATGAAAGTGCCTAAAACCCTAAACCTAAACCACAAAAAAAAAATAAATAAATAAATCTGATAGGAGCGAACAGTGCACAGTGCCTAGACTTGCCGGCCGGTAATTAAAAAAGGGCGCCTAGACCAGCCGGTGTTCACTTCCCGTTTTCTAGACCTGCCGGTAATAAGTCAGTTATTTTTCCCTTCCCGTTTCTGGCGACATATGATTGACGTCGAAGTAAGGGGGTGTCTTCTTTTGTGGGTTCGCTCTTGCTTTGCTTTGATGTCTCGTGCTTTGGATCCTTTTAATCTTTGTAATTTATTTCCAAAGATTAATAAATTTCTTTTCTGCTGTTAAAAAAAAAGATATTGTACCAGATATCATGTTTGCTAAAGCAGCAGATGTTGTGTAAAAGTTATCTCAACTAAATCAAACCAATTTCTTTTGATAAGTCCACTATCATCTCATGCATTATCAAATAGTTAAATCTTATAAAGTCGCAACGGGTTTCCAGTTGTGTCATTTTGTCTTGGTCTTCCTTCACCAAAACAAATTAATAATGTTTGATTTAATCATAAAGTCCATAGCAAACATTTGATTAAAAGCTATTCAAATGGCCCCTACGAAATGTCAAAATCTTGATAAATATATGTACCTGCTACCGCAGACTTTCAAACAGTTCATTTTTACGTAACCGTGTTCTAGCCTCTTAGGTCTTTGTTTACAGCCTGTTTGGATGCTACACTGTGAAGGAGATTGTGATATCCTCCTCCTAATTCGTGGGCCCATGTCTATGGCGTCGTTTGGAAAGCCCATAACAGGGGATATCTTAAGACATCCTCCTCCATAACCCCTCCTAATACCCCCTGAGGGGGGTTTACATATGGCTAGGGTTTGAGTCAGCATTGTGGAATCCCCCATAGTACCTCTAGATAATACCCCCTCTTTCTTTTATTTCAACTACAAAATAATATTATCCCTCCATTTTATTCCTTATCTAAACCAAGTATTATTTAATCTCCCTGTCCCATCAATTTTAGCCCTCTCCTCCTCTCCTTTTTCCTTTTTGTCTTCTTTAGGGTAAATTTCATTTTACTCTGTCTACTACGTAGAATTGTCATGCCATGCACAAAGTCTAGAAGATTAGGTAAAATGCCTGCGCCAAACACATCCCAAGAGGTCTCTATATATAACCCGGAAGCTGGCCTTGTTTTCTCAACACGTTCCTTCACCAGAAAAACAAGCCCCTTGGTGTTTCTTGATTCCGAGTGAAATGGCTTCTTCGTCTTTTTCCTCTTCTTCTACGTCCGGTATTGCGTTAGTACTTCTGCTGTTTGTTTTTTTGGGCAGCTCCTCTGCTCAACTCTCCACCAAATTCTACTCTAAAACTTGCCCAAAGCTAATGACTACTGTGCAGTCAGTGGTTAAATCTGCCGTGTCAAAGGAAAAGCGCATGGGCGCTTCCCTCCTTCGCCTCCATTTCCATGATTGCTTTGTCAATGTAATTTCTTTTTTATTTTATTTTACATGTGATAGATGATTAAAAAAATCTGCATGTCATTGCAAAAATCATTTTGTTCGCCCGCTTTAGAGGAGGTGGGTAAGATCTCCCCTTGTCTCTGATTTACCGTAATGATTTGATCCGTTAGAGAGGAGGGTAGGTGATTAGGTGAAAGAAATTCAAACTAGTCATTCACACCATGCTACTTAAATTCAAAAATGTAGTGAAAACCATTTCATTATTCTTGACACTACTATTGAAGCACCAAATTAGCAAGTTGACATGGTATTCTGGCACGAAAAAGTACTCGTTATAGGATGGGGGATGGGTGGAGCTGACCTGATTTACCTTGGTTGGTTGATGGGGGACAGTCGGTTGTCGTCGGCCCATCCAATCACTTCTGCGCAACTTCATAGGTAACGCAGTCGGGAGCACCTAGTGCACATGCCTCAATGGTGCTCCCGCGCAAGTACTGCATAACTTCTCGTATGTTACGAGATTTGACTTCTCTTCAGTGTTGCCATGGAGATGTCATTTTAAACGCTTCTCTCCATTTTCAATTCTTGCTACAAGTGTAGAGGAGCCGAATCGGCCAATATAGGGGTCCAATATATTAAAACAAAGATA
Source organism: Rhododendron mucronatum var. ripense (assembly GCA_019656295.1). Classification (NCBI taxonomy): domain Eukaryota; kingdom Viridiplantae; phylum Streptophyta; class Magnoliopsida; order Ericales; family Ericaceae; genus Rhododendron; species Rhododendron mucronatum. The sequence continues at coordinate 568,108 of BPLT01000040.1, read as the reverse complement.
TGACACAATATATATCTTGTTATTTGCATGTTTGACATATTGGCTTGCTTCATTGACATATTTGTCAAGGTAAATTCTAACAAAGGCTCTCTTTGTATTTCTCTCATGGGGTTCATACTATCTCATCGCTGGTATGTATGAACAAAACAGGGTTGCGACGGGTCAATACTTCTGGACGATACTTCGTCGTTCACGGGGGAGAAGACCGCTGGCCCCAATAACAGATCCGTGAGGGGATATAACGTGATCGATGATATCAAGTCGGAAGTGGAGGATGTGTGCCCTGGCGTAGTCTCATGCGCCGATATCGTTGCTATCGCTGCTCGTGACTCTGTTGTCCTTGTAAGTTTAATTCTCCAGGCCTATCTCTACCAACTCTTCTTGTAACCAAGATTACTGTTCGTATCGGATAATGCTACGATGTGTGTGTGGAATGAACGTTGGATTAATTGAGCCCTACTATATATGAAGTCCAATCAAGGGGGTAAAAATCTACGATTATAAACAGTTGCATAATTAGGGTCCGCGCGCACACCACACGCGAGAGAGTTTGTCTAGTGTGTGTGGTTGTACGTAGCACTACGGATGTGCTGTTTCATGGTGGAAAACGAATGTGCGGCTAGATGGGGTAAAAATTATTTGGGAGACTTAGCCAACAATTCATCATATTTATATTTTTTGAGCTAAATGACAAACACATTTTGCAATCAAATATAAGGACAAATGTGCTCTATAAAAGTGCCGAAAATTCTAGAGTACTCTATAAAAGTGCTTAAAGTCCTAGAATACCCTATAAAAGTGCCTAAAACCTAGGATACCTTATAAATGTGTAAAAATCACTAAAACCATAGTAGGAAAGTGCACCCTAAAACCTTATGAAAGTGTCTAAATATGTTTGGTCTTATGGCTAAAAAATTCAAAAAGGTGAAGGACCTCCACTGAAAATTATTTTGCTGACATTCGTCTCCTAAATAAAAACTATTTTACTAATTTTCCCAAATGATTTTCATATGTAAATACTACTATTCTTAACAGAATTTTTGGTGTAGAATACAGTGCTCATGATTCCATAATAATTGTCAATTATTTGATGTGTTGTTAGCTTGGAGGGTCGGGTTGGGATGTGAAACTTGGCCGCCGAGATTCGAAAACAGCCAGCTTTTCGGCGGCAAACAGCGGCGTAATCCCACCTCCCACTTCTACCCTCAGTAACCTTATCAACAGATTCCAAGCTAAAGGCCTCTCCACCAAGGACATGGTCGTTTTATCTGGTACACACACACACTCACTCTCTCTCTCTCTCTCTCTCTCTCTCTCTCTCTCTCTCCCTCTGACCAGTCTTCATCACGTGTGGAACCAGGATCACACACAATAGGGCAAGCAAGGTGCGTCATCTTCCGAACCCGCATCTACAACGAGACCAACATCGACTCTTCCTTCGCCAAAAAAAGGCAAAGCAGCTGCCCGCTCACCGCCGGCTCCGGTGACAACAATCTTGCCCCGCTGGACGTTCAATCCGCCACCGTTTTCGACAACAAGTACTACAAGAACCTCATCAACCAGAAGGGACTCCTCCACTCAGACCAAGTCCTGCACAACGGCGGTTCGACCGACTCCCTCGTGGAGAAGTACAGCAAGGATCCGGATTCCTTCGACTCGGATTTCGCTGCTGCGATGATCAAGATGGGAGACATTAGTCCCCTCACCGGATCCAGCGGCGAGATCAGGAAGAAGTGTAGGAAGGTGAATTCGTGAAGAAAAGAATAGGTTAATTTGCAATTGAATTTGACTGTCCTGAAAATAATGTAACAGCCATAAAATGGGTTGGCTGCCGGTTTTTTCTTTTTCTTTTTTGGTTTTGTTTGTTGGTTGATGCTTGCATGTACTGGATTGTAAAAGTAGGAAGCAGGAAACTAGGAGTTCTTGAATTGTGATACTACTATTAATTTTTTGTAGGGGCCATAAACTTTGTTGTCTTAATTTTAATTGATGAATAAAACGGACCTTGATTTCCTTGTTGAATGCTTCTTCTGTTTTGTCAAAATGGTAGGAGTTGTATTATATCATACAATAAAACAACCCAATACATCGGAATTGGAGGTGTCCAGTGTGTGGGGCTCACCCCTTTTGTGATCAATGTGTGTAAGTGTTTGTGTATGATTGTAAAATTATTTTTTTTTTTATCGTCAGAAAATAGAGGTCACTAATCTATAGAGCTTCAAATTTTCTCAATCAGCTCGTTCTGGAATCTGGATCCTCTGTGATAATTTAAGTGTGAGAATCTAGTGGTGTACACATTCTGAATTGGTCCGGTTCTCTAGAAAATTAGTAATCGGACCATTTCAAACAGTTTTAGAAAATTAGAAACCAAAACCTAACCAATATATGCATGAAACCTAACCAGAACCAAACTACAAGACCGGTCCGATTTCGGTTCGGTTTCGGTACTATCCAATAAGCATCCAAACACTTGCTCACAAAATATAAACTCATAAAATTATAGAAACAAGAAGATAATATGCTGGAATATGAAAGGAATGAAGAAAAAAAATTTCCAAATAAATGGAATTTCATCTGTAAATAAATTAAGTTTAGTAAGGAAAAGATTAACCTACCAAATTCAAATACATATTTAACTACACACATATATGTATATCTATATTTATCTTAGTTTTAAATGGTTCAGTTCGGTTCTAACCACGGTTCATTAATTGAGAATCAGTAACCGAACCAAAATTAACGGTTCTTATTTTTTTGAAACCATAACCTGACCGTAGAACAGCAGAACCGGACCAAATAAGACGGTTCGATCCGGATCGGACCGATTTTATGGTTCGGGCAATTTTCTTGAACACTCCTATGAGAATCTTGTGAGGGTTTTGCTAAAAAGCTGATAACACATTAATGAGAAGATCAATGGTCCATACCTGCCCTCTTTGTTTCTACACAAAACGACACCGCTTCGGGGGATAAAATTGTACCGGTGGAAAATCCGAACCGTTTTCTTTCTTCTCCGTCACACAGCCGTTAGTTCCTTCTTCACAGATCATTCGGATCCGTTTTCAACAAAAACGCGCCTGTAGTTGTTAGCTTTCAGAGGAAAATGAACACCTGATTTTGACAAATATGTGTTCAAGCCGCCGGATTTATTTCTAACTTTCTCGATCGATTGTCAGTTTTCCAATCTTTTGTACATCCAATTTGTTAGAATAAGTGGGCTTAGGATGGCCCTTTGACTCGGCCCCTCCCAAGCAGGGTGCTGAACAGTATTCAATTGTTCATCTTGACATCGACGATTCAGATTAATTCTGAGCACATATAGATCTAAACAATTCAATCGTCAGTCAAGATTCAAGCTGTCAATTCTATAGATGAATGGCCGAATCGGCCGCTCGGCACCATTGCCAAGCACAGTCGCTTGGAAGCGTTTCCCGACCACAATAACCAAGGCACAATAGGACCCTCCAATGGAGTAGTTATTTATAGGAGTGTAAATTATGTTCGCAAGTAGTGGAAACCATCATGGGGTTTCCAGCACCGTCATTGTGAGCCCCACCATGCTTTTATTATAGTAGTAATATGAATCGTGCATCTTGTAATGCTTGCAAAATTACACTATGTAACATATCAGTTTAATAGCATCGATAGGTATATCGAAAATTTGTTAACTAAGATTCAATTTTTACTCCTGTAAATGATGATGGGTGATTTTAATACCAAATAGTATATTGATATATCAAAGATTATTGAATCAATATTTTTTTACAAATTTTGCTCCTGCTAATGGTAGAAGATGAACATAATTGATTATAGAGATTAGAGATGGACAACATGCGGGCTACAATTGCTGGACTTGACGGCCCAATCTATTAACTGTAACACTAGACTTTTATTTACTTGGGCTGTCAACAATTTATGGTCTCAAACAAATGTTTTTGGGCCAGTAAGTTGACAGCCAGGGTATCCAGAAATTTAACAGGTTGGTTCGACAACACCGGCCCAAACTCTCCTTAGGTCTAGGTTTAAAACCTAGTAGATACTATCTACCCTTTTAGAACAAATCTGTACGGTGCATTTTCCGGCTTTAATTAGACTTCACACAAGTAAGCGGTGGGATTGTGCCCGTAGAATTAGTCGAGGTGTACGTAAATTGACCTGGACACCTAAGTTATCAAAAAAAAACAGCTGCCCAAACTTTAGTCTGATTAGCACATTAATACTATTTAGTGAAAAAATAAACTAAGTTTTTGACTTACTATAAGCATATATTATTGATTACACTACTTTTCGTCTAATGAAGAAATCCTAGTAAATAAACTGCTGCTGCCGACTTGCTTCATAAAAAACCAATGTTTTTGGTTTGTCAAGGACGAAGATTAATTGTCAAAAAAAATTAAGTCAACTTCCTTAACGCATTGGAACGATGTTTTTTTTCGTGTTTTAATTTATTTGACAGCGAAGACCTTGAGATTGAAGATTCATAATTATTATTACATTAATAATACGCTAGCCTGCACGGATGCTTAAAACAAAAAATTTCAAACTAAATTTAAATAATCTTCGCTAAATTGTCAAAAAGTTTTGTTTTCCCTTCATTTAAATATTAGTAACAACATGTCGCGCATTGTTTTTATAGTATTTCATAAACAGGGTACTTAAATTTTTAAAAATCTGGGCATTGAATCTAGCTAAGTGCCCCATGTGATGACTTATACTAGTAATATAGGACCAGTGTTGAGCTGTTTCCAGTCATTTGTTAAGAAAAAATTAAGTCTGATCACCTCATTTTCTAATGAATTAATGTCCCTTTTTTCCCACTTAATTAGCTTTGATCATAATTTGGTTTGAGGATTTTGGTTTTGTATAAGTGCTTAAGAGTTAGGTCAATGTGGAATCCACGGGGGGATCTGAACGCAGAAATTAAATAAAGAAATGAATTGAATAGCACAAACATAGAAGAGCGCTAGATTTACGGGATTGGGAGATGTTGTGAAGCGGATTTACCTGATTCGTCCAGAGTGTGTGTTAGGTCAACGGTGGTTACAGTTGTTTCACTGGGGATGAAGAAAATTTAGAACACATGCATAAGAGTTGTCCTGTTTACCACCATTTATCCCTATGGTTACAAATCTAGAAGACAAACAATCATAACTCAAAAATTGTGATCGATCGTTATGGACTTAGTCACATAATCTTTTAGAACGGCCTTCGCTTCCCACACTCAATCTTCGCTCTGCTCTCGCACCCTCAATCCTCATACTCGTGAACTCTAATTGTTTGTTGGAGTTTCGAAAAATGCTTTCACGCTCCCACTCGCGCATTATAACCAAGTGGCTTTCATGTGACTTCCAGGTAGCTCATGTTGGTATATAACCGAGTGGTTTTTTTTTTTTTTTTTGGCCATTCGTTAATCCTAATCTGCTCTATCCTAGGGCACCGAATGGCTTTCATGTTGTCCAGTTTGCCCAAAAAACAAAAACACTATCGAGTAACGGATGAACCTAGACAACTGTCCGGAGTGGGACTAAATCAAAGTAGTTTCTTTTTCCTTCTCAAAAACGTCAAAATTGGTACGCCAATTCAACCGCGCGCCAAATATTTTTTTTTTAACACTTCCAACACCGATCCCCCAAGATTTTCTTTTTTATGTTGGAAAACTTAAATAATCATCCTCCTAAAACTGAATGCATCTATATATATAAACAAGAAAACTTAATTAGTAATAAATTTTACTCCCTCCGTCCCTAAATAAGTATTCAACGCACAAATCTAAACCTTCAAAAAGATGCATTTGTTTTGTTGAAAAAATCAAAAAATTTTCACAAATCAATAGATAGCAATGAATTCTATTAGATTGTGAAAAAAAAAATTAAATTTTTTAATGAAAAATATGCATATTTTGTAAGGCCTAGTTTTGCACGCCGAACAGTTATTTTGGGACGGAGTGAGTACTATTTTACCTTTTCGACCGGATATAGATGCACAAGATCATCCTCATCTACAAATTACACATGACTACTATGATTTTGTACTCGTATAGATGGATCGAAAATATCCAAAAATGTCATTTTTATTAACATGTATTGGTTGAAGTTGATATCACCTAATTTCATATGTGATCAAAAAATATTTCATGTTCAATCACGCTCAGTTGAAATTCGGTGTCCGTCTTAGCCGGTTGACATCTGAATCAAATAGAAATTTTCAATGGAGACAAATCTTACCCCGATTTATATAGTCATCACTAGATTTTACTATTGTATCACAAAATGTCAATAACCCATTCCCTTCGTCCCCGGCCACATATTTGTCATTTTCAGTATATCTTCCAAATGATTTAACCAGACAAAGTTTTCAAACACATAAAACAAAACATTATAAATTGCATATTAGTGATTACTACTCCCTCCGTCCCCTTTTTAAAGTCCAGTATTCCATTTTGGGTTGTCCCTTAATAAGTGTCCATTTTGTAAAGTTATTGGGTAAAAGTTGCAACATTTTCTATTTTGCCCCTAAAAGTAGATTCCATTTTGAAAAGTTAGTGAGTAAAAGTGTAATGGTGATGTTTTTATAGAGGGTAAGTAGGGAAAGTAGATATAAAAGTTGATGCGAAAAGTGTAATGATGATATTTTCTTAATAAGTTAGAGTTACGAAACGAGACACTAAAAAGGGGACGGAGAGAGTACTTTTTTGGAGACACGAATTCCAAAATCGATATATAAATTTGGACGGAGAGAGTAATATATTCTAGAGAGTAATGTATTTCTTGATGTGCAAAAGAGCTGAGATTGGACGCACGAATGTATTTGTTTGTGTGAAAGTTGTCTCTCTTTTTTATGAGAGTCTTTAGTTTTGTCTTTGGCGAATATTACATTTAAAGATCGTATTCTTTCAGATGATGTTCCTTCACAATGACATTCGTGTCAACATGCAATGCTCTCTACTACCCTCGTATGATATCTTTGATGGAGCAACTCATAGTGGCTTGTCAGATCTGTACGTAGCTTTGAGTGTTCATTAGCTTGTTCATACTTAGTTGAAGTTCGTCTAATCGTTTGAGTATTTGTTGTCTTTTTTCTTGGCTAGAATTTTATCTCTTTTTGAGACTGCTGGTATGAAATATGAAATTTCAGCAGAATGTGCGCCAGACAATGCCTAGGTTGGGGTGAAAGACATCAATCGCCTTGTACTTTTCTCGTTTCGTATCAGTTAGACGATTAGTTTGAGTTTGTCCAAAATATTTATAATGAATTTCGTAGTTTCTTAGTGTAAGTGCCGTAGACTTGCATTAATACAACTTCTAAAAAAAGGGGAAAAAAAAAAAAGAGTGAACAAGGAATGAAGATGCAGAAGTCTTGTAGAGCATTTTTTTTCCCAAGAAAGAATAGTTTTGGGGATTGATTATAACGTTGAATATTAGACAAATGCAACTACTTGAAGCAACCACGACGCGAGACCAAATTCCATCACCACTCTGTGGCTACGCTAGCTACTGCATTATACGACAAGTTTTTGGGTGCATATTGGGTAGCATGTGGCGGTACTCAGCACGCATCCGAGCGGTCCAAATGTGTTTTGGACTGTTTAGATCCGAACACTCTCTCTCCCTCTCAACCAACCCCCCCCCCTCTCTCTCTCTCTCTCTCTCTCTCTCAGATGCATGCTCAAGTACCACGTGGATTATACCCTATTTGTACCCAAAAACTTCTCACATTATACATTACGGTTTTTGTGTACTTGTCAATCTCAAAACCTAAAGTTTACAACTCCGTAAACTTTTAATGTCCCCAAGCCTGTTTCTCTTTTTTGGTTGTGGTGAGAATCAAAATTTCGAACTTCGATATAAATTTTTTACTTCTTGTTATGCTCTCACCTGTTGTCAAAGACGTAGGTATCTGTATGGGTGAGGCCCGGGCCAACTCCCACTTTTTAAGAATTACCTTATGTGTAGTATATATAAGGTATACATTTAATAGTCATTATATACTAATCCCTCCGTCCCATAATGTTTGTCCGGTTCGCAAAACGAGAATGTAAAAATAATTCAATTTTTGTAAGAAAATTTTGAAAATTTTTCAACAATTTACTAAATATCGATGAGTTCTTTTAATTTATGGAAAAAGATTGAATTTTTCCTTAAAAGAAATGCATTATTTTCGAGTTCTCGTTTTGTGGATCGGACAAACATTTTGGAATGGAGATAGTATATCGGCCCTTCCAAACTTCAAAAGTAAAATAAATAGCAAATATGAAAATAAATGGGGTAAGATGTAGCACCAAAAAAATTACTTCATTGTATGTCTATATATATGTTTTTGCCAAGAATGAACGGAAAGTGGCTGTGTTGTTTCGTTTTATAATATTATTCATTAGATTTCATTTCATGCTTGAATTTAAAAGTATATGTAAGAAAAACTTAAAAATTCAACAACCATGTGCATATATGTGGATTCTAGGTTCTAAAGCTTCGCTCCCCGCTTTTCAAATCCTAGCTCTACCCCTGCCCGTTTTTACGCTCACTCTTCTAACCCAATCATAAAATAATATACATGCACATTATATAGATACAAATAATTTTCTTGTTTATGTATATCCTTTTTTTTTTTTTTTTTTGCTAAGCAAATTTTTTTATTAATCTTTAAAAAAAGTACAAAGATTAAACGGATCTCAGGCCATATGTATTATTATATCCAGTTAAGTGCGTAACTATCGATGTAGTCTTTTAACCGTCCTACTCTGGTTGAAATCTACACGCCAAGGCCCGAGGAAAACTAGAAACATCTTGCATTATAGTGACACCATGTTGGCATACAAACAAAGTTAGGGAATCAAAATAAGTTACTATACCCGGAATTAAACTCCAGGTATAGAACTATTCGAAAAATAAACGGAGGGTCAAATTTTAATTTTGGTACATTGTGAGCCATATCCAAGCGTATGTATTGGTCGGACGGGTCACAGTTACTTATGATTAGAAATTTTTATACAGAATGATGTGACAAGAAAATTAAAATCGAATGGTGGTGATAGAAACTGAAACCAACTTATAATGGAGTATACTCCATAAGAATTTTAAGTTCGACAAGCCACTTGGAACAATTGAAGTAGCCAACCCAACGGGTTTGGGCGAGTAGATATGAGAAAGCAAATACGTACATATTTATCCTCCATGAGATCACATTTTCGACTCCAGGCCAAACATTCCAAACCTTGGGATCACTAAAAGGGTTTGCCTGGTCGTTTAACTCAAGGCCCAGGAATTAGTCGAGGTGCGTGCAAGCTGACCAGAACATCTTGTTATTAAAAAAAAAAACTGAAGTAGCTAGCACATCCTAGGAATGCCAATGCCCCTCATAGTTTAAAACTATACAAACATTCGTGCACCACCGTCTACACTAATATTTAAGAAACAGATACAATCACACTGGCAGTGACGGGCTACCATCTGCTATAGCAAATTCTTTCCCAATTCCCACAATATCCATTCAAACACAAAGAGAAAAATAGCAATTTTATAGTGTATGTTTATGTCCGATTGTTACTTTTAAGACCCCGAAATTAGTCGAGGTGCGCTCAAACTGGCCCGGACGTACATCCGGTTATCCAAAAAAAAAAATGTCAAACTTCAACCTGCAATTAATGTCTCCATAAAATAATAAAATGGCAAATGGAACAAGATGAAGAAATGTGGTACTACTACTAGTATTTATTGTTTCACCAAATTGTGTCAACAAAATTTCCAACCCGTGTATGGGGAGAATCACAAAGACCTTAACCCTTTTGTCCCTTCAATGCCTTTTAATAGTCCTTCAAGCAAGCCCTTCATTTAAAGGGCACAGACTCAAATGCATGTACAAATGGACTCAAAATTCAGTCAAAGCATAGTAATTCCCTTCACGTGCAACGAATTCTAATGGTACAACCATATAGATATGGAGACTTCTACCAATGCTAGAACTTACCACACATTTGGCTATCATCTGATGAATTCTATCGACGTTATCTGATGGAGCCCATGTAACAATCTGTGATCGGTCTCCATTCGATGTCTCAATCTCCCACTTATTGATTCCACAAACTAATCAACATAAACGTTTTTGAAAACTGATATATTTGTCACAGGATACAGCTTCTCTCGAGTTACCAGAGCTCTACTAGTCGTGAGATGAGTTAGTGCGCCGGTAACTAAAGAGAAGCCCAGCTAGCTGCTCAGCCAAAATAAGAAACACTGTTGTTGGGAATGGAGTTATAGCTCGTCGTGGTGGCTACCGGCGATGTGTACAAAGAAGGAGAAGAAGAAACAACAACAACAGAAGGCGGAGGCGGCCTTGGCGGTGGTGTCGGCGGGGTAGGAGGGGGAGGGGGAGTTGGGGCCGTAGGCGGCAGTGCGGCCGCCACAGCCATGTCCCCGGAAGTGGCTAAAGCGGCATGAGTAGAAGCCATGATATTACTAGCAGCCTCTCTATATTTGTACTTCAATATTTCACCCCTTACTGCATTAAGTTCAGCTTGTAAAGATTGAACCTGTTGTTGCAGAGCTGAAATCGCTCCCATGCATCCGTACACCGGATCTCTAAGCCTAACGTTAGCTTCATAGACTAAACTGTTCGCCGCATCGGCTCTTTGGCTTTCTGGTACCTCCTAAATTGTTCATCAAAATACAAGAAACGAAAAATCAGAATTACTTGCTAACGAATCTAAAATGATAGAAAACTTATTCCGTCACCATCGACGCATTTAAGATAAAGGTCGAAAGTGTATAACTCAAAACCCTAATATCACGCCCTTTAAGGTTATGGATTACGTCAAGGACTCGATCCTTGTTTTAAAGAGCAAATTAAGATGGTACCACTGTCTCAAAGATTAATAAAATCCTTTTTGTCATTCAAAAACGTTAAGATGGTACCGTATTTGGTGTTTTAATTTTATCAATTTTCATTTTATAGCATGTGTTTTTAAAACCAAAAGAGTAATCACTCATTGCTTTTCGTTTTCGGATGAAGACAGATTTGACAACAAATGTTTGATGACATCGTTGCAGTGTTTTCGAAGAAGTGGGTTTTTTTTTTGAATCGGCAACAAAAAATTTATAGATAACTCAACTAAGGGTACATCGAGATAAGATGTCAACACACTAACCACAATACGGCTAAGCATGAGGCCAAAAGAAAAAGAAAACATCCAGCGAAGAGCTGAAAGAAGGAAGCAAAAGCTGAAAGTGGGTTTTTCTCATGATTTTTTGTTCTACAAAAATTTTCATGAGCAGTTCCGTATAATATTCATTGTTTAATTTCTGAATAAAAATGAAACGATAAAACAAAAGCATAGCTGTTCAAAATAGGATTCTTGTAGCCGACTAGATTTCATGTTCTTGATATTCTTTTTCCAAAACAATTGTTTCAAAACAACTCTCAAAAGATAACAAACAAACAAAAAAGGTTTTCCTTGTTTTCCATGGATCCCAAAATTACAACAAAGCCTGGCCTAATTAATTAAGGGCCTGTATGGTCCATCCACTATTTTATTTATCTAGTCGTACGTCTTATTTGATTATTTTGAGTCTAAATCTAGGCAACATAGATACATATATGGCTAGATTCATACAGAAAATAAGTACATAACGAGGACAAATAATCTCCGGTTTCTTTTTCTGATTCAAAAAACGAGGACAAGTAATAAAGACAACGAGCAAATGCTAACCAAACAGACCCCTAACCCGGGCAGAACTCGGCTTACCATGAGCATCTTGGAGACGTTGCTAGCGCCAAAGACTTTGTGAACCGCGGCGAATTTGTGGGGTTCATGTGGTGAGAAATAAGGAGAGAAAGGGCACTCCTCAGCACACCTTCTCCTCAACAGCTTACATGCAGCACAAGGTGTGATGGTGTTGAGCGTCGAACCCAGGATATGCCTCCTCCCCATTTGATCGAAAGATGCATCTATCTCCCTCTTGATCTTCTTTCCTATCTCATCAAATCTCTCCCTGCGAAACGTCAGGCCAACTCTGGTTAATTGTTGGAGAAACAACGGTTCTTGATTGCTCTGGAGAACTTAAATAAGTTAGGGTTTTTCTTTTGTGAGAATACGTCAAGTATTTTTGCTAAAATTACAACGAGAGCCCGACGGATGGAAGCCTTCGTCGAACTTGTCTGCGATGAGACAACCAGCAGATGCATCGACAAACACCGACTGGCCGGGGAGGGAAAATCCGACGTGAAATACATAAAATCTGGAGATGATTATGTTTCCAGAAGACCGATTGTAGGAAAAATCGTTTGGTTTCCCTTTCCATCCGACAAAAGTGAAACGAGGCTCCCTCGGAATAGTACTGTTTCCAGAATCAGGTGTGCACGCAAAATACTACAGTATTCATGAGGAATAAAATTTTTTTTTTTTTTGATCAGCGGAATAATAGTTAACACCGACCATTTTTGCGTCATATCTAATTTCTAGCGTAACTGTTTCAAAGATATATGCAATTTTTTTTCCCTCCCGAAACAATTGATTCTTTTCCAAAACGAAAATCAATGAAACCAAGTTTTTTTTGTTTGTTTGGTAAGTAAACCAAGCTTTTTTGTGTGTGCTAAATCAATGAAAACGAATTTCTCAAACGTAGTCCATATAGAAACAGTGCACTAAAGAAATCTCTGAATTTTTTGAGAGAATAAATTCTGAAAACTGCAAACAAACTAAGCTGAGTATAATTTGCTAGAGAGAGAGAGAGAGAGAGAGAGAGATTTGGAAAATCTTAACTAGGGTTTTTACCTTTCTCTGGACATTAATCAAGCATGCCGTGAAGCTCTAGGGATATAGATGGATGGATGGATGGATCGGTTGGAAGAAGAGAGTCTGAAAAGGGAGAGAAGAAGAAGAAGAAGCAAAGAAAGAAAGAAAGAATCAGAAAGGGAGAAAAAGAGAGAGTGCTTAAAAGGCAAGGTAAGTAGGAAGAAAGTTGGTCAAGTGGATTTTTGAAATTAGGAAACAAAACAAACAAAAAAAGGGAAGTATATTAGGAGAAGGTGATATACATATTAATTCTTACAATATCATATTACCTTGATATTGGACAAATGAGAGAGAGAGAGAGAGAGAGAGAGAGAGAGAATGCCAGGTCTGGGTCAAAGATAGCCCACGTGTGAGTCCGTGCAGCTATTGACTTTTGAAAGCAACCAATATTTGGAAAAATTGTTTGCATAAAGTCTAGGATCACTGCTACATTTTCACCGATCGTTTTCACTGCTCCATGTGGGATCCATTCTGGGACCCACAAATTACTAAAAAAAATACTCATAAAAATATTTTTTTATGTAATCCTATAAAAAAAATCAGCTCAATCGCATATCGGTATGTATATTTTTAAAATTCGTGTGAGTGAAATTACGCAGTTTCGCTCTACGAATTCAGAAAATATACTTAATTACCAATATGCGATCAAGTTAATTTTTTCCAGGACCCTATAAAAAGTATTTCAAATTTTATGAGAATTTTCATGTATTTTTGTGGAATATGGAGTGGGGCCCACATGGAGCGATAGAAAAGATCGGTGGTGGAAATGGAGCGGTGAACGTAGCATTGATTTGGGCCTTGCTTCACACCTACAGTACCTAATTAGTTAGAATTTGGGAAATGATTATTGAACTCCATTTTTATTGCATTAATTTTTTTTAATGTTCTTAAAAAAATATGACTTAATTGTTATTCACATATTAAACTTTGGAGTCTTTTTTAACACATTCATGAAAGGATAGATTTTGTAATTCTTTTGCATAAATAAAGACAAAATAAATGCATTTGAATAAAAACGAAGTGTAAAAATTAATTTCCCCAAAAATTCTGTATTCCAACAATGCTCCAAGCTGTATAGAAATTAACAAGCTAGTGGTCATGGCATTATTTTTCCCAAGGCTATTTCTAGAATAATTTTGCACTTGTCTTTGGTCAAGCCAAGTGTCTACATATTAGTTTTTGAAATTGGCTTCTCTGCGGTCAACTCATGCCCAATTGAGTGTCGTCTAAGAGAGCGCCAGAGGATCCAACGGTGTAATTTTTTATTTTTTTAAAATCAACGTCGTGGATTCGTTTAGAAAAATTGTACAATAAATTTGACTGGAAAGAAACCTAAATATGGGATTTTTTTTTTTTTTTTGGATTTCGTCGTTTTTCGCAGGATTAGATTATTAGACTTCTCAGCCTAGCTATTTATATAGGCTTGTCAACCCTAATTGTAGAAAATTAAAATAGCATTGGAAGAGGAGCTGACCATATGTTAATTAATTACTCATGTGGTCCAATAAAATTAATGTAGAAATCTCACAAGTAATATTCTGCAGAGATGGAAAATCATTCAAAGTGGGTATCTCTATTTGTTTTAGCCGATCGATATGACCACAGAAATGGACTACAAGTCTAAGGTGATTGCATTTCCGATATTCATTTTGGGATTGAATTTCCTCTATTAGATATAATGATTTCATAATACAAAAAAAAATGTGAGATAAACAACACCATGGGGGCTGCATTATTTTTGCTAACAAATAAGTAGTTAGTTACTATATCAACGGTCTAACTTAAGGCTCCGTTCGTTTGAAATGTAAAACATTTTCGTGTAAAATATTCTACCCATTTTTAGTGTTTGGTACACAAAATAGGGGTAAAATATTTTACTCTGTAAAACTTTTTCCTGCAAATGAACGAAAATAACTTCCACTCAAAACTCCCGTAAGTCATTTTACTCCCTCCCTCTCCCTCTCTCTCTCTCTCTCTCTCTCTCTCTCTCTCTCTCTCTCTCTCACACATGCACACATGAAGCATATTTCTTTTGTTCTTCTACTGATCTCGCTCTGTATTATAATATATATGTACATTTCTATAGCAATTAATTGATTAATCAGAGACTACAAGTAGATTGAAGTACTTCCGTATTTGTTGGTGAACTCATCCAGCAATTGGCACATAAGGATTGCACGCCAGAAAAAAGAAATTTGACAAGTTTTGTTTTGGCAAAATCAATTTGCATAACATTATATTTTCGCTGAAAAATATTTTACGTTGAAACAAGCGAAATCTAATTGTAAATAGAATTCTTTAAAAATAGGAGTATAAATATGTACTCCGTATTAATGAGCCCACGTACACTTCATCAAATTAAATTATGCCACTTTATGGATTAATTGAGAAAAGGAAAATTGTGATGAGAGTGTTGATATCAGGGTTAGGTGAAGAAAAGGAGTGAAACCCTAAAAAGTGTATATTGGGAGCATTGTGGGGTGCAACAATTTCAATAAGTAAAAAATTAAAAAATAAATAAAAATACTACAGTACTTGCTTTAAATGCAAGGAAATGAAGCCATCAGTTTTTGGTTTGACCCACAGTTTCAGGCTCAGAAGTCGCACCCTTGTTCTCTATTTTCCACTCCCCAAACCTACTCCTACTACTTGTCTACACCCGGGGTGCTGTAGTGTCCCCTTTCGCACTACACATTATAGTGCGGTCGATCCGATCGTTCATCTTGACAATGGATGGTTAGAATTCGTAGAAGCTCGAATTAAATCCAACCCGTTCATGCCTAGATTGACGGTCGGATCGGCCACCGTATAGTGCTGCAGGAGCACTACATCGCCTCCCATTTCAATCTCCTTCCACAGTTTCTCACTTCATTTTCTTCACCCCTTTCAAATCACCGATTTTAGGCTTTGCCTATCATGTTGACATCATTGAAACACGACCACCCAACTCAACCTCGGATTAGACGGGAAATAAGTTAAATTACAAGTACCGGCATAAGACGGCATAAGATGACTTGGACATCGTGATTTATCGAGAAAAAAAAAAAAACCCAACGATAAGTGTTTCGGGCCACAAAAAAAAAAGTGAGTATCATTCACTCGCCTGGAGTAAGAGGACAAAAGTGTTTTCGACGAGAGATATTTTATAACTCGTTAAGTTTTATTAGTAAGTTTGAAGACTACTCGATGGAGCTAGCTATTTGATGGCTCGATCTATTTTTTGTAAGTCGTTCGAGATTGTGGAATACGGTGGACGATACCAACCATTTATAAATTATAGTACTCCATCTCTATATATAACCCAGACAAACATTCACAGGTTCACTTGATGTACATCAAATAGTCAAAATGATATATTGACTAAATAAAGTTCAAAAAAAAAAAAATTGTCGGTGCCAATTTTTCGGTGCAGCTTGAACGTTTCATGTATACGTACACGTAAGAAATGTTTAGATGTTTCGAGTCTTTCGACAATTTTAAAGGTCAAATTTTGTGTTTTTTCTTTCCGCTGTGGGACAATATTCACAGGCGGCTCTACATGTGGTTAAGGGTAGGTATTCAAATGACTTGACATTTTGTATATTTCAAAGGATTTAGTCTGGTTTCTGTCCGGATTTAATCAGGTGGGTTGTTGATTTTCATCGGTTTTTTATGCTGTTTTTTATATGGAGCTCCACCAACCCAAGGACGTCTAGTGTATGGGAACTATAGCTCCACTTATGCCAATCCTTATTGTACGGTGTGGAATGAGCGATAGCTCTTGCTTAGGCGTTAGACATCAGTTTCGACTCTTTGCTTTTCTTGTATATTATTAGCTTTAGATCAGTTTGGTTGTATTTCTGTATCTTTGTATTCGGATGGAAATCTGTTACTGTCATATGGCTTGATCTGTATTCCGGTGATGATTTGTAGATGTCGTATGGCTTTTATAAATGGGTATGCTTCTTTAGTTGAAAAAAAAAAAAGAAAATTTATTCAATCAACTATGAACACCAAATTCATTTTAATTGGAGCACGTGATAGTCTACTGCCCAATCTACCCGATCTGAAGCCATTTTCGTTGAAAGAAAAGACGAATTTTTTAGTAGTTTGGAGAAGCAATTGAAGGATAAAGTTAATAAATATGGTTAATTGTTTCAAAAGCAATATACCAATTTGTTATTTAGTTATGTGTTTCTTATTAAAACTGATGGCTAATATGAAAAGTCTGCGAAAAATTTCTGAAATCGTCACGGTGGACAATTGAAGAGTATTGTATCGTCAATTCGTCATATCTCACACCGGTCACATGACCACTATCTATAGGGTAAACTCTCATTGCATACCCGCGGCCTATAGATTGAGTCTAGACACCCAGCGCTACTAGGGAGTTTCTTTGACAACTTTTGCTCTTTGATTGCGGACATGCAGTTGATATATATAGGTCAAATCGTTTTCTAGTAATGCAAGGCGAGCCAATCTCAAATAAACTTTTATTGTTTGATCATGAACCAATCTTAAATAGCTTGACTACTAGCACGGTATACCGAGTCTAGTTTCAGCCAAACCAAAAAAAAATGTCCAAGTTTCAAAATATTTATATCCGGCTTGGCAGTTTTATGTATTGGATAATTCTTAATTGAAGTATCGAAAGAGAAAAACACGAGTCGAGTTCGAGCAGCTATTTCATACTCTTTAACAGTGTAATTTTGGTTTGAGCCGATAGCAATTGCTGTAACCTCAATTGAAGTCTTAAGGCTGCGTTTTTTTTAACTTAAAAGTCTGGAACTTATTTCGGTATTTTTTACTTTTTATAACTTTTTATTTAGCTTTTCGTTGTAACTTTTAGGATTACTCGTTTCGTCTTGACGAAAAAAATCAGAAAAGTATAAAAATATGGACTGATGTTGAAAAAATTCAAATGATACGGCACTTTAGACAAATAAGACAGTTGTTTGATACTTTTTTCGTCTTTAGTGAACTTTTTTTGTTTGCGGTTATAATGTAATACTTTATAGACTTCTCTCGTCGAGATGGATGATTAATCCAAAAAAAACACGCAAATCTAACAAATTTCAAAAAAGATGAATGAAACACACAAAATGAAGAAATAAGTTAAGTTAAAAAGAAGAACGCAGCCTAGCATTCAAGTTGGGAATTCAAAAGGCAAAGACGGACACAGGCTGGCTTCGACCCATGCTTCATTTTTTATGGGCTAGCCCGAGCTCGCCAGCCGCTTGCACGAAGCCCATGTAATAAAAAACGGGCCGATCTCTGAAGGCCTCGGCCCAGGTCGTATCCCAGACACACCTTGTATGCCTCATGTTTGGATATCCCAAATAGCCCAAACAATCCCTCCATCCCGAAAATGGTATCCAACGCACAAACTTAGGCCTTTAAAAAAATGCATTTGTTACTTTAAAATAATTAAATTTTTTTCACAAATCAATAGATAGCAATGATTCTTTTAGATTGTGGGGGAAAAAATTAAATTTTCCGACGAAAAAATGCATCTTTTGTAAGATTTATGTTTGCGCACCGGACACTTATATAGAGACGGAGAGAGTAACTTTTACGCAAAAAGTCTCACCAGATTATTATTAGAAAATTGATTTTCACGCTCTACTTTTGTACGCAGGCGCTCCACTTTTAACGTGAAGTTAAAAAGTGAAGCGCCTACGTACAAAAATGAAGAGCCAAAATCAGAATCCTTATTATTATTGCAGATGCATTTTTTAAATCACGAACCGCAATGATATGGGTTTTACTTCGAACATTAAAAGGAACACCAAACACAACACATAATTCTACATAGTAGTTTTGTGAAAATTCTACTTGCACAACATTACATTACACCCAAACAATCTCCATTGTTCCAGATAGGATTAAACGACGTTTCGAGCAGAGTCTAGTAGAGTTGTGTTTGAGCTCAGTTCATCTAATAATCGCGCTTGTCTTGGCTAGCCGAGTCTAGTAGTGTCATGTTCGAGCTTAGGTCATCTAATAATCGCGCTTGTCTTGGCTACACAATTGAACAAGCTCAAACAAGTTGCAAAATGTCCATAAAAAAACTCATGTTCATTTGCAGATGATAAACCTCCAAACCTACTCTGTTGTCCATAAAAACATGATTCAAAAATCATATCATAATTTATTTTTTCCAATGATACCCCCAAACCTACTCTGTTGGGAAATCTATTTTGGGCATGTGGTGAAGTAACAAACCTCCAAACAAGTACTAAAGTAAAGTGGTGAGTCTGAAAACATTAATCTGTAGAAATCCAAGCAGCGAAAATGGAAGGAAGCTCTATTTTTCGGACATATTCTTCTGGTCGTACCGGAAGAATAAAGTCTAACCCAAGAGGTTGGCTTGGTGGTCTTGGCTTTGCACTTGCACGTTTGCTCTCTCCTAAGGTTTCAAGGTCGATTCTCTTTACCAACAACTATTGGGGCCACCTCAATAGCTGTTTTGATTACACAATCGAACAAGCTCAAACAAGTTGCAAAATGTCCATCAAAAACTCAGTTCATTTGCAGCCCTGGGCCCAAGTACTAAGCGGCACTGGTTTTACCGGCACAGGATGTTTTCTGTTCTTTTTCTTTTATGTTTTTTTTGATAACCTGGCACAGATTGTCAATAGCATGGTTCAGAGCCTTTTCTAGCCCCTAGACTCCAATGAAGGGCTTAAAAAATCCTGAAAGCAGAATTCAAGCATGTTGATGCTGGGATGCAAAATGCACACAAAATGCCTTCAAACCCATCTGTTATGGCTCATGTGGTCTTCACCCCAAATTCAGGATCCTAATTAATGAGGAAAGACCAGATCCCACATATTCAAATGGGTAAACTCCCATGTATCTGACACAGCACAGGTTTTAACTCATGGCTTTTATAATTGCCATCCGAAGTTTCCACTTGACTTCTTCTGAATCTCTCACATTCACATGCATTCATGCAAAGTCAAACAAGTATCTGTACCATATATACTCTCCATTACATTAGAAAAATAGAATTTCCATCACCCCAGATAATGCAGTCAACCAGATTGGTCTTGTTTACAAAAACTCTCAAGTATGATCACAGTTGTGAGTTGTCAGATCACAGATCTCATTTGCAAACTCCAAAGGATTCCCAATCCTAATTCGAAAAAAAAATTGTAATAGCTTCAAATAAGGTGACAATGAAATACCACGTAGTAGGTTTTATTAACCGCATTTCTGGCATGTGAATGTAACAATCTGTGGAGAAATAACTTGGCAAGTGGACAACCATCCCACAAACATGAGATATACAATACTTTGGGGACATGGTATTCATAACCCTTCACTATTGCTCCGGTGTGATCGCTCCCTCACTAGTATGACGAATCAAACATGGCTGGTGGAAAATGAGAAAACTACCAGTGATTCAAAGATGCCAGCTTTTAAATTGTTTCTTACAAAACATACCAGAGGCTAGTCTCCCGCAGATTTGAGTACTAAGTTCAACTAACTCATACCGAGCAATAAGAGGGAAAAAATTTCTTATGAAACCTGACTGATGCTAAGATTCAAACCGTTTAGTTGTTATCTGCGTTATAAATGGACTCTACTATATAGGTGAAGTAGCTACGTTAGATATGAAAGTAAGAGTATGAGGTATGTGTGATAAACTGATAACAGTAGTGACAGATTGCTTAGCAAAAAAAAACAGTAGTGACAGATTTATGCAACAAGAATGTAGAACACTAATTGGGTTCATTCATTAACCATGTACGAAACTCATAAATGAACCATATCACCTGGTGAACACATATCGTCCTAAGAAGTATGAAGTCAATGAAGAATACCAAGAAATAAGAATATTTGTGATATCCATTCCATGATCATGTCAATTATAAGTTTTGACTTTGACACGCATACTGCATACATATTTGTTGGTCTACTATCAGAGACTTGTAATTCTTCCCATAGGAGTGATCACCATGTTCAATTTCTCAGACCTAGCAAGTATATAATTGCAAAAACAGAAGGCCAACAAGAAAAAGGAAAAGAGCACCTTAATCGAAGGCCAATTTTCATGGACTATATATATCATGCCAGTAACATGATTTGCAAATTTATTTTAGTAGAGTAAAACTAGCCTACCACAGTATATCCCTCCATTATATAGGATGGTTAGGAAAGCATACTTGAACCTAATCAAGAACAAGGGGCCTTCAAACTTCTGCGAATGACAATAGCTCATGCCAATTCGCCAAGTAGTACCTTGATTATGTTTGAAGAGAAGCCGCGGGACCTAGCATTTGTACCACGACCAAGCCCAAAGCACAATGTTGAAACGGGTGATCCGAATTCTTCTTCCTTTTCAATCCTCAAATGAAAAGCCAAGCTTGGGTTTGGCTGTCGTCGTGTATTTGGAGTATTAAGCGGAGAAGATGGCACAGAACGTGACCGTGAACGAGGTGATGACGAGAATGATGAAGAAGGAGATGGCGGGTGACTGGTTTTCCTCCAACTTAGCTTAGGTAGAACATTGTGGAAAAGGTTGGGTTTTGATTCCCTTTTAGTGGGTTTTTTTGCGGATCCAGACTGGAAGGAAGGTGGTGGTGTAAGAGGAGGAAGTGGGTAGTCACGGAACTCGACTCTAGGCGTCCCCGGTTGAGATTCCCACGAAAATGGTATGCCAACTGAAGCAACACCATAGTACACTTCCGAGGGGTTGGTCACCGAGATCTGTTTGGATACGCTACTGGTAGAGACATTGATGGACTTCTCAGGAAGATTAAGCATCTTTTGTTTCAGATGCAAGCAACAAAGAAGTACCTAAAGAAAAGGAGGGAAGATAGTAGAGGGATTCAGCTAGGTGGAGGGGTTGACATATGTAGGTTCCTTGAGTAGTGTGAAGTGGCTAATGTTCCTACACATGAATCCCTACCATGCGTATACAACTTGGGCGGCTTATATACCACCAGAATTTCCCAAAGTGCGGATCTGTTTTTTAAAAAGCTAAATGTACGCATCTACAAAATGGGTTGACATTTATCTTTCATGTGAAAAGCACTTGTACTAAACTAGTTAACAAGAAGATAGATTGAGATGATTAAGGAAGAAAAAAGAAAAGAAAAAAGAGAGCACCATCACGGATCAGGGCGCCCCATTACATTGCATGTTCACAAATTTTGGAAAGAAATTTCTCATCTGATCCCATTACACTAACTATACAAAAATAAGATATGCGTGCAGTTTAGACTGTTCTTGTTTTATATGAGTTGAAACCAGGTATTTTGTTTACTGCAGTGGAGTCAGTGTAATAACCAAATAAAACATATATATCTTTTCGGGTAATTTCATTCAGTAGAGGCTGGTTTATTTTTTCCGGGACTTGCAAAAAAAAAACCGAACTTCATATGACTCCACTTGACAAAAATCACCATCACCACTGTCATGGATGATGCATGTGAATTCCTAATCACATGCATCTTCAAGAACAAAATGCACCATCTTTACATAAATAAAGCTCAAGATATTTATACATCCACGTTCTTGCACACAAATATATTCATGAGGAAGCACATGTGAGACATGCATCATTGTGGGTCCCTGAATTGTGGAGAGTGCACATGTTGTTTCAATGGATGAGAATAATCTATCTTACCATGCCCTATGCTTTGACATTTGAAGAAACACAGTTGTAAACTTCCAAGAAAGCAATAACTTACCGCCACTGATTATCTCTCTGCCTGCACAGCTACTCTGTGAAAATCGTCCTTTTCACAGCCGATTTTAATTCAAGGTGTTTTTTTTTATTTTTTGATCGGCCATTTTAATTCAAAGTTTAACAGCTTGCAGTAGAACTAATAGCCAAGTCAACCTGCAAAACCAGTTGATAGAGATTTAGTAAACTAAAGAAACAAGACCATATAGATGTAACTCAAATATCACTATGTAAAATCAGGCATTATAACAAACTAGCTTGAAGCTAACATAAATCATGCCAATCCAAGGGGAGAAACTCCCTAATCCGGCATCTGAAGCTCTAAAAAGTATTGGCGTCTCCCAAGCTAAACATTTTAAAACTCGAAGGAAAATTTGGCATTGGAGTTATTAAGCCAAAATTAGCAGCGAAACTACCGAAAAATAAACAATCACCAAAAGATTGCATTTATTAAGCCATCAGAACATAAATCTAATTGCTGAATAATAAATAAACGAAAAACTCTTTTAACAGTTTAACCAACATTTAACAGGCTTTTACTCAGAAATTAAATTCAGAAGTCCAAATGAGGTTATAATTTCATGACTCATTGCAACTGCATAATAGGCTGAAGTTCAATTACTTTGTAGCATAAGATGGACATTTCAGTCAAAGAATGATGGATAATGATGCCGGTCAAAGTCCTTGAAATTATTTAACAAGTCATTGCGTTGATCAAAGAGTCTTTTTAAGTTTCTAGTCAATGTCTTTTAATTTCTGGTCTAAGAATTTGTGTTTTGACTATCTAGTAAGTTGTGTTTTTGTTTTAATAGTGGTCTAGGTATTTGAAAGGTCTAGTTGAGAATTGTGTAGGTTTTATTAGGAGTCTTGAAGAGTCATATTTGTAATACCTATAAATAGGTAATCTAATGAATGAAATGAAAGTGGAGAGTTTTGAGTGTTGAATTAACATAGCCTTTGGCTTGTGAGAAGATAATTCTTCTTGTTCATCGTTTCTGTATCTCTTAGGTGGATTCCTTAGAGTGGTGAGCGATCCCTACGTTCTGTATCCCTAGTTAAATCCTCGGGTGGTGATATCTGTATCCCGTTGGCTTTCTTAACTTGGGTGGTGAGCGATTATCCCCGTTTCCCTTTTATCCCTTTTTACGTTTTCTTCCTTCCCGTCTGAAAAATCCGGCATCAAATTGGTATCAGAGCTTTGGGTTCAATAGCAAGTTATTGTTGTTTGCAATTTCAAACAATGCCGGATGAAATTTTTTCAGACAAGGATTCTTCTTCTTCACTACCAATAGTGGATTGGAATTTGCCTCCAGTTTATGATGAGTACACCGAAGACGGATTCTTGATCATATACAATAACCAGAATTCTACTCCTATGAGTTTTGATTCTAAGGCATCACTTTTATTGTGCTTTGATGACAGCCCTTTGAAACCTGGCTTGTATCCGGTGGGAACTCCAGTTGGAAAACTTGAAGGCATTACGTTACGAGCGCTGCTCGTGTTAAAATCTGCCGATGTGATACTCTCTGAAGATACAAGGCATTCAGGGAAGTTGCTTCAGCATTACAATATCAAAACTCCACTTCTGAGTTTTCATAAATTCAATGAGTCGCAAAGAGAACATGCAGTTCTAAGGAAATTAAGAGAAGGGGAAATTGTGGCTCAAATCAGCGATGCAGGCACTCCGGGCATCAGTGATCCGGGTATGGCATTGGTAAAACTATGTGTAGATGAAAAGATTCCTGTTATTCCTATTCCTGGACCTTCTGCTTTGGTAGCGGGACTTTCTGCCTCAGGTTTGGCCACTGATGAATTCACATTCGTTGGGTTTCTGCCTAAACACGACGGATCAAGAAGAGAGAGGTTGATTGTTGCCGCAAATGAAACAGCAATGCATATATTCTTTGTTCCTCCACATAAGCTGTGCCAATTCATTGAAGATGCTGCTTCTTCTTTCGGTGAGCAGAGACAATGCGTTATTGCTCAAGAGATGACAAAAATACATGAAAAATCTTGGCGTGGTACTTTGGGAGAAGCAAAAGAAGCATTCTCAACTCGCCAACCAAAGGGTGAAATCACTTTCTTAGTTAAAGTGAAAAAGCATTTTGATTGGATTGAATCACCCATTTTCGACGGAAAAACAACTATAATTGTTGAAGAAGTTTTTAAAGCAAATGACGAGTTCCAAATGCATGGTGGGTCTTTTGAGCAACTACATGTACAGGATCCATTTTGGAATTCTATTGAAGGCTTTGCAAGCAAGAATCCATGGGTTACGTATTTAGAGCACAATTTGAAGGAAACAACTCATTTATTTTTTGGCGTCGTTTTAAAGTTCAGGTATGAAAAAATTAATTTCAAGTACAAGATTGATGCAGACAAGATTCGGCGTTCTAAACTGTTTCTAGCCTTGGCAACTCGAGGACGAGTTTTCTCAACCGGGGGAGAATGATGCCGGTCAAAGTCCTTGAAATTATTTAACAAGTCATTGCGTTGATCAAAGAGTCTTTTTAAGTTTCTAGTCAATGTCTTTTAATTTCTGGTCTAAGAATTTGTGTTTTGACTATCTAGTAAGTTGTGTTTTTGTTTTAATAGTGGTCTAGGTATTTGAAAGGTCTAGTTGAGAATTGTGTAGGTTTTATTAGGAGTCTTGAAGAGTCATATTTGTAATACCTATAAATAGGTAATCTAATGAATGAAATGAAAGTGGAGAGTGTGTTTGAATTAAAATAGCTCTTGGCTTGTGAGAAGATAATTCTTCTTGTTCATCGTTTCTGTATCTCTTAGGTGGATTCCTTAGAGTGGTGAGCGATCTTTACACTCTGTATCCCTAGTTAAATCCTCGGGTGGTGATATCTGTATCCCGTTGGCTTTCTTAACTTGGGTGGTGAGTGATTATCCCCGTTTCCCTTTATCCCTTTTTTACGTTACTTCCTTCCCGTTGCACAATCCGGCATCAGAAAATCCCAAAAACAGCGTCCAAACTGATGACACCGCTCGTGCAGAACCTGTGGACCAGAGTCATCTATCCCTTTCTTTGGCTGATGATTTGGGAAGGTTAATCTGTTACACTGCTTCCACGGTTCCAGGAAAAACTGGGTTAATTTTTTATATTCCTATCCCCAAAACAGTTGACTTGAAAAAGACATATACGACAAAGACAAGACCCAACTTCTAATAACCAACTTCATCAGTTAATCAATTGTCCTACCATGCTCAGCACCATCATCGCCATTGATTCAGTTAAATCTTATGACCAATTAAGGGGACTTTTCCGGAAAGTGTATTTGCCTCTATCATTAGCTGGGGTAGTCATTCATCAAATCAACATACAAGAAGATGAACCGTGCCCAGAAATCATTGGAGCTGCCTGTAGCACTTTAACAAGCCTAACCCAGCCTGAAGTTTCAATTCTGGGTACGATTTCTGCTGTTATATCAAAGCAAAGCAGAACAGAGCAATTTTACTAGCAGATCGCAAAACCAGTGCTTTAACCATTTGTTAGATCATGCTCCGTAAGTCCATATGATGCCAAAAAGAGTTCAAATAACCGTCTTTAGACTAGGAACCCACCAGCACACTCAAATTGAGCACGTTTTTTTCCCTCTAAAACAAATCTCCACCGATGACAACTGCAGCATGTGCCATGCTTGTCTTAAACCAATGAGCTGCTTTAAGGTCCATAAAGCATGAGTCTTCCAGCATTAACAAATTCTGAGGGCCAAGATGGGCACCGGCTTTCACAACAATAAAGGATCTCTAAGAAAAGTAAAGGCAGTCTCACTTCCATTCCAAACTGCAACTCACCAATGTAATCACCAGTATAATCCTTGCAAGAGCAAGACCCATTGGTGATATGGAGAAAATGATTTGAATACCTAACAACTAGGTCACTTAACTTGATACAAGATTCATAGGAGAACCCTACTCAATTAATGTCTGCATGTTATTAGCCACCAAATTGTCTTTCCAGGTTCTGTGTTCATAAGTCCAAAAACAACATCAATTCTCTCAACCTTTGACATCAAATTATGCTCTCTTTCTCCACTTCATCAATGTCATGGAGGAAAGAAGCTTTGTCTGCCTCATGCCCATTCCCTCTGAGTTTCTCTTGTATCTCATCTGAAAATACATCAAATTGTGAGAATTCAGGACGTGAAGGGTCCCCTGCCACAAACTCATGTACTAAATTGTCCACCTCAATGGAACTGCATCCAGGCGTTTTACGCACTCCCCTCTCAGTCATTAACTTCCGGCAAAAATTCACATCATCCCAGCAATTCAAAGATGCATATAGATTGGACAAAGCTACATAATTTCCTTCATCATTAGTTTCCAACTCCAACAGATACTGGGTTACCTGTTCAATGAATTTGGTATCCTTGTGGACCCGACATGCTCGAAGCAGGGTTCCCCAGACAACTGAATTTGGCTTCATGGGCATGGTTTTTATGACATCCAATGCCTCCTGAAGTAACCCCGCTCGACCCAATAGATCAACCATGCAGCCATAGTGTTCAATTCCAGGTTGAATCCCATAAACACTACTCATATGAGAGAAATATCTCCTACCTGCAGAAACTAAACCAGAATGGCTACACCCGGACAAGAGCCCAACGAACGTAACCTCATCTGGTTTTAAATTTTCCTTCTCCATTGCAATGAAAGCGTTAACTGCTGCTTCTCCATAACCATGCATTCCCAAACCCACGATAACAGAATTCCAACAAAAGATGTTCTTTACAGTAAGGGCATGAAATACATCAAGTGCAGCTTCTATACTCCCACATTTGCAATACATATCTATAAGAGCATTACCTAAAACAACATCAACTTTGAAGTTTTTACTTCTAATGTAAGCATGTACCCACTCGCCCATATCTATAGCACCAAGATGAGCACATGCAGATAACAAGCTGACCATTGTTACCTCCGTCGGCTTCACATTCTCAGCCTGCATTTGTTGGAAAGCACGCATTGCTCTGCCAAATTCTCTTGATTGAACATACCCCGCAATCATGGTATTCCATGTAACAGAATTTTTAACCGAACCCATCCAAACAAACAATTCCTCAGCATTCATTAGTTGCCCCAACTTACAGTATCCATCAATTATGGCATTCCATGAGACCACATCTTTGACAGGACTGCGGTCGAACATCAAACGGGCAGAATCGATTTGACCCAACTTACAATAGCAAGTGATCATTGAATTCCAAGAACAAGAATCTCGCTCTTGCATACTATCAAACAACCTCCTCGCCTCCTCGACAAACCCATGCTTAGTAAATCCCGATAGCATCACATTGTTTGCCACAACATCTCTTCCAGTCATTTCCTCAAACACCTTTTCTGCGGACCTCATATCCCCCACCTTTGCATAGAAATCAACCAATCCAGTTTTCAAAACCACGTCAAAAAGAATACCCATTTTCAGTAACTGACAACGGAACGATTCCCCTAAATGAGTCGCACGTAGACCAGAACACGCCCGAAATATCAAAGAGACTAAACTTTTATTAGGGAACAAATAATTCTCTCTCAGCCCATTGTAGAAACCCAGAAAATCTAGCCAATTTTCAGATTGTAACGAGAGTTGAACCATGGAATTCCATAAGAAAGGGTTGTTGGGTTTTGGTAGATTTCGCAAGAAAAGCAATGGGTAGTGATTAGTTTTGTGGGTACGGTAATAGGACGTGAGGAAGGTGGTGAGGAGGCGAGTGGAACTGAGACGTCCATTGGTGAGCAGTTGAGCGTGGATTTGTTGTAATTGACGGAGGTTTAAGAGATTGTTGGTCGATAGGACGAACGTTAGGTAATCAGAAGCAAGTGATGGTAGAGGTCTTGGAATTGAATTCATGTGAAAAGTGTCAGTTTCGTGGAATCATTTGTCAACTGAGTTTCATTGCTTGTGCACGGCAAGGTTTGTAACTTCGCGTCCAAGAAAGCAAATACAACTATAGTAAACGAATTGACTATTTCAGCGCTGCTACCCCACCGCATCAATTCACCAATCCACCGCTCCGGCCGCCGCCCCTCATACAAAACGGGATCATTTTGAATAAGTCATAATTTTTAGTATTTTTTTTATTTGTCTTGACGAGATGAAGTTTTTTTTAATATTCCTTCCGTTCCAATTTATTTATCCCAATTTTATTTTAACTAGATAAAAAAACTAATTATATCTTTAAATTGGTAATGAATTTTATATCTAATATGGATCTTGTTTGATAGATATCGATTTATTCTATAATACAATATTTTCAAAATCACAAAAAACATTATAAATTACAAGATATAATCAATTGAAAAATTGCACGAACTCTCAAAAGTGACAATTAAATTGGGACGGATGGAGTAAGAAATATGACAAAAAAGAAACTCAAAAGTTCTAGCAAAACTTTAACCTTAGCAAAGGGGTTGACCCGAAGGACGGACGTACATACAATTGTAATTGGGCCACAGCGCAGGTGGAGTTAAGAAAGTAAATACTTAATTTATATATAAAATTTTAGTCCACCTCATTTTCCTTTTCTTTTTTTGTAACCCAAGTCATTCTATATAATTATTTCATTGGAAGAGAACCTTTTGAAAAAATCGACTCAAATTCGATAATAAATACAGTAATTTTTACTCTCTTAAACAATGTTGGGTACAACTCGGTAGGATACAACTTCAATAGTATACATTTTTTTGTACTTTTCTTTTGTTTATATTTGGACATTTACATTTTTTTACTTGGAAATTAATTTTATTTATATATATATATATATATTAGTTTATTAAATTTTGGGTTAGCTTCAGACAAATTAAATTACTAGTTTCATCCTTGGTTGACCTCTCAATAGGAGTCAAACACACGACCTCTCACCCCCAAAGAGCACAACCACTCGAGCAAGGCCAAGAGTAATTGCAGTGGCGGCCGCAGGAGTTCTTCGAAGAGTGTTCAAAAATTACACTATACTACCTTGAGAAACCACAATTATATAGAAACAAAAAGTTTAATATATCTACAATGTGACCCAAAAATATAAAGTATATGACCTATTACAATTGTGCTCAATAATTTTTCATATTTTAAAACCGTTGCATAATAGTATCATTATCTACGGTATCAAATACATCACTCTCAATACAAATAACCAAGCAATTCCCCATTTTTCTTTTACCACCTCTTTTTCTATTTTTTATATATTGTTATTTTTTGTGGTAAAGTAATGGACTAAATAATGGTTTTTGGGCTAATTTTTTGGATGGGTGTTTATTTACATATGGATTGGGTGTTCATTTACACGTTGGCGCAAAAAAAAAAAAAAAAAAAACCTTGGGTGTTTATGTGACTATGAAAATGAATGATCACATGTAGAGCCGCCAGTGTGTGTCATTGGTGCTCAACCTTGCCGACATTAATAATTTCTCTATGGGCCATGGAACACAGACTCCTCCACAAGTTTGCGGAGCACGCAACACGGGGATCCTCGTTAGAAAGCCCAACAAGAAAACCCGGATGTAGAATATTCCAGATCCAGCTGCCCATTTGCAGCTTATGGTCTCCCTAGCTCTTGATTCGTTTACGCCTCTTCCACACACGTAATCACCTACATAAATATATACCCATGTATATATAATAATAACTTCGAAAATGACCCATGGGGTTTTTATTTACTTCTGTAAATACAAACTTGTTCTCCCTCTCTCTCTCTCTCTCTCTGCAGTTCGTGGATTGCTCAGACGTTTCTCAGCTCTACCAATATTGTAAATAGCCCAAGAAGGTAACTATGTTCCTGTTTCTAAAGTTGGATCCTTTGTTCCTGTTTTCTTAAGCACTATTTGGTCCTGATTGATCTTTTGACTTGGGTTCTTCTGAATTTCTTCGATTTCTATGTGAGCGTGTCCAATTAGGCTTGTGGGTTGTTTGAATGGTTGTCGGAATGGTTTGTTCAATTTTTTTTGGCATTTAATGCTGTTGATGGATTTAGGTATTGGAAAAATAATCCATCTGTCTCCCTGTTGCTATAGTATCGTATCTGATAATGGAATTGTGCGTTTTGTTGGTCTAATGATGAGAAATTTTGTATTCTGATAATAAGTATATTATAATTAGGTAATGAATTGTGGGTTTTAAATATAATGATTGCTTGGAAACTTGAACAAATTACACATGGTTATCACCGTGCTTTTCGCTCCCTGTAATTTTTAAGCTTGGCACAGCACAGTGCTGTGCACCACCCGGCACCCGCTCAACACCATCCCGCAGGAGGGTGGGTGAATTTCATTTTTACTTCTTTTGTGCCAGTTTGGTATGACAACACGAAAATCTTGGTTGACATTTGATGATGCAAAATTGCAGCACAAGTTTTTTTTTTTAGTACAGCACAAGATCTCCTTCACTAGATGTACTTGTGGGAGGTAGTCCTAGGAGACCTTGGTTGTGAATTTGGTTCTGGAGATATCTGTTTTATTGTTTGTTGCCAAAAAATCTGAATGAACCACAATTTTTTCATGTGCGACCACTTACTGAAATCTTCTACTGTTCCAGCATTCAATAATGCACATAAATTGAGGCTCTTATAACCATCTGCAATCAGCCTTTATTCTCCATTCTTTTCATCACTTTTGCATTTTGTTAATTTTTTGCTAACAAAAGTATAACATCTACTTTTTTACCCCCGCTGTCCAGGTCTAAATCTCACATTCAGATATTTTTTTCCCAGCATTTTCTAGTTGTCTGTAAAAGAGAGAAACCTTGGAATGCTGAAAGATGTGCTTTAGCATTTGGAACCCTTCCTCTGAAGTCCTCAATAGTTTCACCTTACAAAAGCCGCTTTACTTCATCTTCGATGAGACAGGCCCTAAAACTCATTCATTACTCAGTGCACGTGTTCAAACTCACAGCGCGACAATCAGTTATAAATGCTTGAAGACGGTTGAGCATCTGCTACCGTTTATTGCTCCGGCAAGGTAGGCTTCATATATCATATTAGGAGGAGATAATAACAGAGTACTGTGTAGTCATATATCGCGTATTTTTGCTCTGGTATGGATAAAAATGGGAGTGTGTTGATGGAAAGATACGAATTAGGGAGATTACTAGGCCAAGGAACCTTTGCTAAGGTTTACTTCGCGAGAAGTCTCAGAACTGGCCAGAGTGTGGCCATTAAAATGATAGACAAGGAGAAAATTTTGCGGGTAGGGCTCGTTGATCAGATTAAACGCGAAATATCTGTTATGAGACTGGTTAGGCACCCTTATATTGTGCAGCTTTATGAAGTCATGGCCACCAAAACCAAGATATATTTCGTCATGGAGTGTTGTAAAGGAGGTGAGCTTTTTAACAAGGTGGCCAAAGGAAAGCTAAAGGAGGATGTTGCTCGGAAGTACTTCCAACAGTTGATCAACGCAGTTGATTTCTGCCACAGTAGGGGTGTCTATCACAGGGATTTGAAACCTGAGAATTTGCTGCTAGATGAGGATGAGAATCTCAAGGTTTCAGACTTTGGATTAAGTGCATTCGCAGAGTCAAAGCACCAAGATGGGCTTCTTCACACCACTTGTGGGACCCCCGCCTATGTCGCTCCTGAGGTGATTAACAGGAGAGGCTACGATGGGGCGAAAGCTGATATTTGGTCGTGTGGTGTGATCCTATTCGTTCTTTTGGCTGGTTATCTCCCATTTCAGGATTCAAACTTGATGGAGATGTATAGGAAGATTGGAAAATCAGAATATAAATGCCCCAGTTTCTTTGCACCTGAGGTACGGAAGCTATTGTCAAGGATGTTGGATCCAAATCCCCATAGCAGAGTTTCCATTGCCAAAATCAAGGAAAACTCTTGGTTCAAAAGGAAATTGAGCGCCAAAGAAACAAAAACATATGCTGAAAGCACAGAGACAGCTTGTCCGAGTGTGGAATCAACTTCTGGACCCTCTGAGGCCAGCAGTAGTATGCAAGAACTACTGAATCCTGCAGACTTGAATGCTTTTGACATTATCTCATTTTCTTCCGGATTTGATCTTTCCGGCTTGTTTGAGGATTCTCATCTAAAGAAAGAAGCAAGATTTACTTCAAGGAAACCTGCATCGGTCATCATATCCAAGCTAGAGGAAATTGCTAAGCGGCTGAAGCTGAGGGTGAGGAAAGCGGATAAAGGGTTGTTGAAATTCGAGGGAGTGAAGGAAGGTAGAAAGGGGATCTTGTCCATCGATGCAGAAATATTTGAAGTCACTCCATCTTTTCATCTGGTGGAGGTGAAGAAAGCTAACGGAGATACGTTGGAATATAAGAAGCTTCTAGAAGATGGCATGAGACCTGCTCTAGAAGACATTGTTTGGGCGTGGCAAGGTGACCGGCAGCAACCACTGGAACTCCATCCGCCACCAGAGCAGCAGCCGCAAGCCCAACAACTACTAATACATCAGCATAAGCAGCAGGATAAGTTACCTTAATAATTATTCCTTGCGATTTTTCTGTACTAGCTGAAGTTTGTATCATATCTTGCTTTTAGGTTGTATTATATCTTTGTTTTTTTGGTTTGAATCATCTCTCCACCAAAATAAACTTCTTGTTAATCCTGAAAGTTTTACTTGTTTTGGTCAAGCGGAAAATAATCCTGAAAGTTTTACGTTGTGTTTGCTTTCCGCACGTTATAATGTAATCAGCTGTGCCTTTTCTTTTGCTGTAATAGATTATGACTGGCTTTCAATGGCCTGCTGCCATTTCGAGTCAAGAGATAGATAAATAGACACATTCCATTGCACTAATTGGGGGCGTTCGTAATGACTGAGGGGGTCAAACACCAAGAATTGAGTTATTTATTCCAAGCATTCTTATTACGACTAGATCCAATCTCCTTGTCCCTGCGGAAAGGAAAAAGAATCCACGCTCTTCTTTTCGGTAAGGGAGGATTAGCATGAAAAAAAAAATGCTCGAATGAAATACGATCCCTGTGTCACCCAGAATGAAGGGTGATCTCGTAGTTCTTGGTTTCATCGTCTGAAAAGTTTGAAAAAAAACTTACTTTCCAACCCTTCTTGCCTAGTTCTAAGCTTCTGAGCTATCAGAGAAGGAAGTTGATGTTTGTTGGTAATTACACTCTCGGGTTACATTACTGAAAGGCCTTGACTTATGAAAATACACACCATAACCAGGCGTTCGTAATGGTAGGCGAATCGTATGCATGTCTGACAGTAAAATACTGTCCTGATTCAAAAAGACACTTGAATAATGAAGAAAATACTGGATTTCTGCTTCATCTTCTTTTCCCCTCTTGATTAAGCAATGAATGAAGAGATAAATACGTCTTCGGGCATACCATATGCCGGCAATTATGTTAATGAGGACGTAAAAATCTCAAATTCGAGTAAAAACATATCTATCTCTAATAGCATCTAAAAGACTTATTAGGGATTAGGGCATAGGTACACAATTCACCAATGGGTAATATACCAATACATTTGAACACTCAAATAAGTGTGCGAACCACACACACATTGGTACAATCTGTGTGCAATTACATAAAACATTTATCTTTTACGGAACAGCAGCACTAGCCTCTGTTACTTCTCTTATTTCAGCAACCAAAGGTTGCATGTCCAACAAATCCAAATTTCAAACAAAAATGGGTGATTTCGTTAAGTCAATTGTTTCAGGAACGACATCTGAAACTTTTCTCTTCTTGCTACCTAACCTAATTCTGTACCCAGGGGTCGGGGATAACAAGTCTATGACATCAACTTCACAAGGGAAAACTGAAGTCAAAATTGAAGGTTCGTCATAATCAACAGCTCTCACCGGCCGATCAAGTTCTACCCCATTATTCTCTTCAATCAGTATAACCGTCTCTCTATTTTTGCTTCCTTCTGATTCACTAAACGAACTAGTGGTAACGGAAGATGACTCGTGCACTGGAGTTGGAGCTGTAAAAAGTGGATGTGGTCTATCTCCTTCAGTTGAACTAAGCAAGTCCCCTGACTGTCTTCTGCCAACGGCTTCTTGTATCCCTACACCATTCTGGTTACAAGTAGTCTCTTCAATAGTCCTCCTCCAATCACCAAATTCTGCAACAGTCGATCCTTTGCTTCTACATCCATTCTCACTACTCATAATTTTGCACATTTCATCATCATGCCTTTCATCTTCATCTTCAAATTCTGCAACAGTCGATCCTTCGCTTCTAGATCCATTCTCACTACTCATAGTTTTACACATTTCATCATCATGCCATTCATCTTCATCTTCGAATATATTGTTATGACCGGTATAGCAAGGAAGCTCATCCAAGGAACAAACTTGAACCCTCATGTGCTTTGGTAGGCTAGGGCAACCGGCAGAATGCATTGTGTACTTTGTTGAGAAAAAGTTAACTGTAAGTTTCAGGCTAACCATAAACAGAAAAGAGGTCAGCCACAGAGCAACAAGTTAAAGTGAAACCATTTGTAATGAGAGACAATGTCTTACTTCTCCCAGGCCGGAAGGGTGAGCATTTTGTATCCAAGCCTGATCTTATTGGCTAGCCCAGTGAGGGATTTCAAAGTTGCAGCTGCCTCTCTCACAGCGAGTGACTCTCTTGGGTGCTGCCATGCCCATTCAAACTGCAAAATTTAAAAGAAACCTTATTCCTGCTGCATGCTTGCTTAGTGTTTGGTTTTTTGTAATGACAGACAAAAGTCACAAACGGATTTGAGTCCCAACTGTGCAAATGCTTTTACCACAGGGCTAGGGTGACTTTAGCAGGCTTGTACTATATCATCCCTTCATTCCAAATAAATGAAGGCTAACTTAATTTAATTGGACAGTTGAAATAAAATGCCTTAATTGCAGTCAAGACTGCAACAAGTTTCAGAAATGATAAAGTTCTCAAAAATATATTTACATTTAAGGAACCGGCATTTTACAAGTAAATGGAGATACTATTAACTAGGTGTAAATGACTAGAATAGCAAAATAGGTGTAAACAAACTAGGAGGATAGTTAAAATTACAAACCAAGCACTCCTGTAAAGACTAGAGTACAAATGAACAACAAATACACTGCATCATATGGTGTTTCATACACCGATAAATGAAGAACATGGCCACATTTTTTTACAGATAATATGCATGAGTAATCAAGAAAAAGGGAACCATTACTATCTCTTTTTAACATGCCATAGTTTTTGCTGACGCTGTGATGAGTGATGACCATTGAAAGGTGTGCATTGGCAATCACCTCCAACCTTCCAAAAGCATGGCTGAGTTTTGCCAGCAGATTAAGTATCATAGGGACTAACCATTATATGGGGCATTAGTTTACCAATGATGACACCAAGTAGGTGAGGTCAATTAGAAGAGAAAAAGGATCCAATCCATAGCAAAACAAACTTTTAATCTAGTCGCCTAATTTGGTGGAAAACAAACAGACGTCTAGGGTTTGAGTTCATCAGTGGGTAATCTCCGTGTGACTTTCATTCCATATGATAAGCCATACCAACTCATAATAGCTACCAGCAGACACAAAAATGGGTTGCCATAAAAAACTACCCAAAAGTTTCACTTACATACTTGCAGCTAGTTTCAAATAAGAAGTCAAATAGAAGGTCACTGATAATGTTACCTGAAGAGCAGATACATGGGTAGGGAAACCATAGATGCAGAAAACCATTTCCCAAGGACGCCTAGACTTGGTCCTCGATGCGCCACTCCCAATTTCCCCATTGTGCTGTCTAATTCTACGCCTTGGATTCACCGTAAATCTACCAAATTGGGAAAAAACAAATCAATAAAAGATATAAACGCCATCCATTACATTTAAGATTACAAGGTCTAAAGTCAACATGAACAATCAAGAAATTCCGTGGCCTATTTACGCTTAGTTTGAACAGCACAAATCTTACGAGGAAATTGTAACGTAGTTTACGATCTTCATAATTCCTAAAGTTTCAAAAAGATTATAATACAAACCCATCTTTCCATGAAGAAAGACAAGACGAATCCCATCTCCACCCTCCCTCATAATAAGATCCTAGCCTCAATTCATAATGAAAGAAAATGCTGACATCATTAATTTTCTTCAAAAGTTCTACAGACACAAACAAAAGTGCTCCGACATGTGCAGGCTCCACATCTACTGCGTGACACCCTCGTGGGTCAAATGGTTCTAAACACATCAGTCTCTGAATCTATGCACTTCCGTCCGTGTTCCTATCATCACTCAATTTTCTTAATTAATATTTCGTGAATAAGATTCCTTAGTTAATCCAAGGCTTCAGCCATTATTAACTCAGTAAAGAAATTCTAGTAATCCAAATTTCATTTTCCTCAAGATCAAACAGGCAGAGTAAAGGAAACCCAATAAAAAAACTTGCGTGTATATACCTGATACACATGTTTTTCTTAAACGTACAGATGTGCAGAATTGAAGTTTATTGTTAATTGGAAAATGAGTAGAGTAGAGACGAACCCGATGTAGGTACGGCCTTTGTGCCTTGGGCTGAGGGAAGTGAGCAGGTAACAAGCAAAGAACCCTCCTTTTCCTTCTT
Source organism: Rhododendron mucronatum var. ripense (assembly GCA_019656295.1). Taxonomy (NCBI): domain Eukaryota; kingdom Viridiplantae; phylum Streptophyta; class Magnoliopsida; order Ericales; family Ericaceae; genus Rhododendron; species Rhododendron mucronatum. The sequence continues at coordinate 531,132 of BPLT01000040.1, read as the reverse complement.
TCGTTACACCTGTTTCGTTATCTTCCTTGCCCCGTCGTTCTTTACAAGAAATTAGGGTTTCTGACATCAATGATCCCAACTTTTTTTTCTTCGTATCTTTGGAGATCGGTCGTCGCGAATTCCTTCTCCCCATCTCTCTCTCTCTCTCTCTCCCTCCTTAGTGGTGATCTGTTTTGTTTTATTGGAGACAAATTCGACCGTTGTAGCAAAACGTTAAAATAAGCGACGGTGCAGATTTTAAGCCTACAATATCTCGATACGGCTCCTGATTACGGAATTTTAAAAAAAATAAAAAAAACAAGAAGTGCAGGAAGTGGTTCGAAGTTTATCCGGGTCAGCTTACTCACATCTTAACTATTCGTTTTGCCAGCCCAGTTAAAAGGAGTACATTTATGCCGAGAATAAGAGATTTGTATTTTTGCAGACCGGCCCCAAGGGGTTGCATAGTTATGAAGATAAGTTTGTTAACATGTTTGGCCCCACTTGAGAAATATTGTTTTAGGGTACCTAATTACCTATTTAACAATGGATTAGATAAAATTTTGGCATAATTTTGTCCTCTTAAGTGTTCACATACTTTATCCTTTATGTCAAGTTGGTTCATTGCAACAAATCGAACAATGATTGCTCCTTGATTTTCATGAAAACAATCGAATAAATCTTTGTGCTTTTTCTATCCATATATATTTTAAACCCCTATCCCCAAAAGCAAATCACATAGAATGTGAAATTTTATTCATATTCAACGGGGAAAAAAAGAAGATAAAAAGATTCCAATAACAAGCAACAACTAAAAAACTCAAAAACTAGTATAATCTAATATTTTATCAAAATAGTAAATTTTCAAAACTGATAAAATATCAAATTCAATAAATCTACCAAATGATTTGTGTGATAAGTATATCAAAATTGATGAATTGTCAAGCTTAAAATGATGTATATGAAGGGGATAATAAAGTTATCAAAACTCATACATGAGCAAGAGTGAAAATTTTAAAAGAAACTCTTCTTGTTTTTTTTTTAATCAACAAAAGTAACATTTTATTAGGGAAAGGGAAAAAGAGTTCAACCAAAAGTTGGAACTGTACAGCCATAAGACAAAGCCCATTACAACCTAAGAGCATAAAATGCCCAGATAAAGCAGTAAAAAGCATAAACACCCAAAAGGCCTAAAAAACCATATACATCAAAGTGAAGTGAAGGCGGCGGATGAGAGAGAGAGGTGTTTAAACTTTGAACTAAGAAATATTCCATGTGTATCAAATATTTCTGCTTTTTAATGAGTGTCGGGCAGGTACCACATACGGGGTACCTTATCGGCAATTCCAATTGTTTAAAAGTGTTTTGGACGATCCAAATTTGAGAGAGAGAGGTCGGGTGAGGAGTGAGAGAATGGTCCGGTCTAGGCCGTTCAAAATACCTTTGGATGGCTGGGATGAGTACTAGGTACCGCCACGTAGTGCCCGCTCGGCACCCAAAAATTTCTCGGGTGCCATGATGCCCCCACTTTGCCATTTGCACAACATTTAAAAAAATACATCATGCAATAAAATGTTACTAGCAAAGACGTATTATGCTGGCTACTTGGCACTCGCAAAGTTTTGGAAGGCCCTAATTAACTAAATAAACGCAAATTTTATACCGAGTTATTCGTCCTATCTGTGAGGTTTGGCCAGCTGGTTAGGTTTCCTAGTATAATTCTTTAACCTTGCATTATACTGTATGTCTCATAGCTCAACTTAAAAAAGTATAGCAACAATACCAAAATTTTAACTACAATTTGGGCACCCCGAAAATAAATTCTTGGTTCCGCCGGTATGGAGGAGGGGTTGGAGGGAGGGGAGGGAAGACCGACGAGTTGCCATGCACAACCTTATATCCTCCACCCCACCATGAAAGTGAAAAGCTGAATTGTCAATATTCAGATTTCTCCCACGTGTATGGAACCCCGAAATCCAATATGTATAGCAAGGAATTGAGCATAATGCATTTTCAAAACTAAGTATTATGAGAAGTTCTAAGTTAAAGTAAGATGGATAGCTTACAATTCAACAAGTTCAGCAATAGCATAACCGAGGAAAAGTCCAGTTTAGACATGAAATTTGAAGGGGCTAATCTGAAAACAGAATTTACATTTCAGTCACTACAAAGATTCGAAGTCGATACCAAGAAAATGAAATTCCAACAATCCCTTATTCAAGCAAAATTCTACACATTCAAACCATGTTTTAAGAACAAGGCACCAATAACCTTAATATAACTATTAGAACCCCGAAAAGACCAAGATAAAACCCAAGGGGCAACAAATGTAGCAGTAAGAACGAATGTGCCTTTTCGTAAGGAATAGCATCTGTATTTAAGCCACCACCAATGAACCAATACGGCTAAGTCCTGCGAATCCACAATTTACTATATGTAGCAGACCAGTAGTCCAAGGGCTAACCAACCAACAATTAACCTACAGAGTCCTGCAAATTCACAACATACTATATGTAGTAGACTAGTAGTCCAAGGGGTTGTCTAACCAAGCCAAGTGTTTCAAAGAGATAGGTTCATCTGTCATCCAATCAATCCATAATATCTGATCACTTGTTGCATACACAGATTTCGCCATAATCGAAATTCCTCTTGTACATTGTAGAAATTGTCATCACTACATTGATAGTTTACCTCTACCTCATCACGTGTGCTCACCCTCGACTTTGTTTGTGAAGGCTAAATACATCAGGCCTTTTTGCGCATTCATTGACCAATAACAAGAAGAAGGATCAGGACAGCAGAGCACCAAACAAAAGTCTGAAGATTTCCTAACCAGTAAAATAAGTGGTGCCAACAAACAAAAGTCTTTTGTTGCAGTAGGTAAACCTTCCTACCAGAACCTGGTTGCCCAACTAAACACAATCGTTTTGAAGCTCCAACTACTCAAACATCTCTCAAAATAACAGGCTCAGTATTCAGCAAACAATAAATAAATATTTCCTATCCGCATATCTACTGTCCAACATTCTATTAAAGACGATAGTGCAGGTTGTTATCCTCTCGTTCAAGAAGAAAAAGTTCAAGAAGCGTTCATAAAATTAACAGGCGAAATGGTAAGATATAGTCAGTAAGTCACTGATAGGACCTGATCATAATGCAAGCACACTTTCTTGCTTATGGAACAAGAAGAGAGGGAATGTTCAATTGTGCCAAACTGTGGTGCCCGAAAGTTTAGCTGGGAGAGAAACGCTTCAACCTTCTCCTTCACAAGCCCATAACCACATTGTTACACAACAAAATCATTCAATCCATGCATAAAGATCAAGAAAGACAAACCAACCACAAGGATCAAAAGATAAAACTAGAAACACACGCATCAGCGCTATTTTACTCCTCTCTCTCTCTCTCTCTCTCTCTCTCTCTCTCTCTCGACACAACAGAAACTCCCCAAAACTTTGGTCAATCCCCTCCCCTTGGCCCTCACAACACGAGCAAGAAAGGGATTTCAAAGGACATATGCGAGCATACACAACATATAGACTATACTTCTCAAGATGTGTCTCTCAAATTCAAGAACAAACAAATACTAGTAACCAGAACCTTGAGTAAAATCATACTATCCACATTTCAAGAAAAGGCATACCTTCCACTAACGTAAAATCTACAACAATTTCGGTTGCGTCATAGTAAAGTATAGGTGAAAATAAAACTAAACGTGTAAACTCGCGGGATTAGAATCAACAAACGCAGCAACAGAGAATAGATCAACAATAACAAGTGGGCCAAACGTATCAGTCGGAGCGCTTGGAAGGTGCAGGCGAAGCGGACACCAAATTCCTCCACAGGTAGCGACCACTGGCCATGTCCACGCAGGTCCAGAACCCCGCCCTCATTACCCCCAAAACCTGCAGTTTCATAAACAGAATCAGAAAACTGAAAAAGAAAGGAAAAAAAGAAACCCTAGATGTTAACGAAAAGGCCGGAAATTGGGACCTTGGAGGATCCATTGACGGAATCGGGTTTCGCGGAAGACTCGGGTGTAGCATTGAGGGAATCTTCGGAGGTGTCTTGGAGGATTTGGGGCTGAGATTTAAGGTTTCTGAGGACGAAAAAGCCGGCGAGGGTGGCCGAGAGGAAGATGAGAATCAGTCTCAGCGGGCACATTTTCCTCTCTCTTCGTTTAGAGAGAGAGAGAGAGAGAGAGAGAGAGAATTAGGTTTTGATTGGGTGAAGAATGGAGGAAAGGATGAGAGAGAGTGGTTGGGTGGTTAGGAAATTGTCAACACGGTTTACTGGTCTGGTGGGGGCAATTGGGAATGGAATAGTCTCTATGGGGTGGGGTGGGGTGGGGTGGGGTGGGGTGTATATATACATGTGATGAAAATGATTAACGCCGCCCCCACTAATGGATGTACTGTATTAATTAGTGGACAATATAGGATTAATTAATTACACTAGTGTTTATCTTAAGTGCAAGTTGGGATATTAATGGGTCGTCCTAATGTAGATATCCTTTTTAATCATTTTAATTTCTCTTAAATCAACCACCCATCAAGGGTGAAAAAAATGTCTAGAAAAAAAATTAAATGATGTGTGAATTGCATCATGCACAATTTTTAAGACTCTATCAAATCTGTAGTTTAAAGGTGAAAAGATTGTGTTCCGATCAGAGGAAAAACTAAGAACATAAAGTACATTGTGTCTGTAATAAATCTCAAAGAAATGTGGATTATAACTTTGACTATTTAGACGTTGTGGGAAAGGTCAACGGACGTGACGTTTGACTAAGTTGACGATTTGACCAACCAATCCAAGTGGGACGCATGGCAACTTTGCAAGGGAGGTGGTCTCGCGCGACCTCTACAAATATGTGGCACCGGGGTGGCAATGCTATCCCCTTGAGACTCACAGGGTCACAAACCTGATATGTTGAGGTTTGTTCCCATAGACACTCCAAAAAGGAGTTGTGGCCTGAGGAAGGTCAAGATTGGCGTAGCCCAAAGATAATGGGCGATAATGCAAGAAATCGAATGGCTAATATATTACCCGGACTTTCATGTTTGTACCGATCTTAAGGCAGGACCTAAGAGGCCCTCTAAGGCTGGTAGAGGTATTGGCATGGCTAAACTAGCTATGACCTTGTTTACAAGGGAATGAAGGGAATTTAGTGACTTGGTGGCCATAAAAAAAGGTACCATTTTCTCTACGGATTTTTGGACGGACCTCATAGCCACGATTTCTTCTGTTGAGTAATGTCCTCTTCTTTCACCTTTCTAGATTACTCTATTCATTTCTCATAATGATTAATCATTATTAACCTCAACGATTCCTCCTACCTTTGTTTTTTCCCTTATTTGGTATTTACCCATTATTCTAAAAGTACGTTACGGTGGGTTAGATGACTTGGATTCCATAATCACAATGATTCATTTAACCTACCCAAACATCATCCACTGGTTCCAGTTTCATTGGTTGATAATGGAGATCGTGCGGACTTGTCCTACGTAGCTATCACTTTGAGAGTCAATGAAAATCTCTCGCAATGACACAATGCTTTGCATTTCATTTCAAATCAGAAAACAAGACAAATGGACGACCAAACCAAACCGAATCAAATCAAACCTTATCTCATGTAGTCCGCTACATCCAATTTCACATATCGAGAACTCTCGCATGTTCATAAATCAGACAAGAAGTTCTTTGTTTACCCCCATGGATTGCCCCCAGTGGTAAGGGCAAACCTGCGACTGCAAAATGGCAGGATTCGATCCTCCCTGGAAGCAAACCATGATTTAAGAAGGGGGCCATGGCGATGAATTGTTGTGCTAGTCTCCCCTGAGGATTCAGTCGAGGTGTGCATAAGCTGGCCCAGACACTTCGGTTACCAAAAAAAAAAATGGTTCTTTGTTTGGGAATCCTTAATATTCTTGAAGAAAAAAATAAAGTACAAAAAGACTAGCACATGCAAGGGATACAAAACACTCCATGCATTCTAGAATGTGGTATTGTTGATGTAAGGAAAAACTTGGTTGCCTCCAAGATGGAACTTTCCTGTACTATGTAAACAGATTTTTCAATACATGATGCTCTCAATTTCAGTCTCTGGCAATTTCGAGAACGAAGATGTACAGCTGAAATTTCAAAGCTTGAATATTGCAGAAGATGAAATGTATAGCCTATGAATTCTGCTCAGCAAGCTAATCACCCCATGCAGAATCAGCCAAAAATCTGCACAATATATACAACACTAAACCTTCAATATTATGAATGAACAAGGGCCAATAGCAAATGCAAAACCTATACAATAGTCTCGTGAGTATTTGGGTTATGTTTCTTTATTTCAGATGTTAGTTTAGGGGTCCATGCATCTGCTGCTGTGATGTTTTGCGCTTTTGGTGTTGCAGTTCCGTATATTGGTGTTTTCGTGTTTTTGGGTTGGCATCTCGTCAACTTCGGTTGTTTGCTTAGCAATGGTAGTGCTCCCATAGTTTTGGGATTATCTCTCTTTCCTTGTTGCCTTCTCCTTCATCCAGTTTTTCTCGTTGCACTCTATGCTCCAAGTTGATAAAATTTCTTTTGCCACACAAAATAAAACCTAACCAAGTAACCCAACTAGCGAAGTCAATAGGCTGCAATGCAGAAGGAGGTAAATAATACAAGTCCAAAACTTACCGTATCAGAGATACTGAGGGCAATACATAGGCTGTGGCTGTCCGAAAACATGTCACCTGCCTAAATTTTCGAAGGCATTGTGTAAAATGCTGAACGGTACTGAAACACAAAATGTGGAAATGTAGATACTGAAAAGAATCAAAAGCAGCAGTTAGAGTTGGGAAATAACCTCAGGAGGACCACTGAAACCTAAAAAGAATGAACAGGTTAACAAATAAGGGTCAGGTTTTACAGTTTTATTCAGACATGGTTCGAACTATCAGTGTCCATAGACAATTCAGCTCCAATTTAAGAAGTTGATATGTAGAACTGCCAAACTAGGGATATTGTCATATAACATGAAAATACTTGCAAGGTTGAATTCAAAGAAAAGAAATCAAATAAGAGCAAGAAAATAGGAGGGAACAATTTCCAATAAAATGGTAGCTATAGTACCTTTCAGACTTTTGCAAAGCGAGCGATCTTAGCTAGCACTGTTCTTAAACTTCGGATGCCAGCTCCAGTCTTTGAGCTTGCCATCATCTAAAATAAGAAACAAAGTGGAACTCTCAGCTCGCTTCCAGGAATAGTTGACCTAAAATATTGAAATAATCCAGAATTTCCTTCATACCACAGGGATAACTGAAGACTTATTGGCCTTGAGGCTCTGCAATTAGATGTATGCATTAATTTTCATTTTCAGAGGTATATCTTGCACTAAACACTGAATTGAAACAGAAGTCACCTCTTCAATTTGCATTGCACGGCGTGCCACATCAATTGGGAAAACCAAATCGGTCTTGGTTAGTACAATCTGGTATTTAGTTTGAGACCTACGATATACATAACAGCATCACACACTCTGTATCAACTAACACTTGAAATTTCCCACCACAACTAGAACATACAGGTGCGTGAGACACACTCAGAGAGAGAGAGAGAGAGAGAGAGCACTATGCAGCACACAAACATGACGCATCAGTACTCACATCAATGTAGTGAGATTCATCCCAAAATTACAGCAAATACAAGAACTTTCAAAGGATGAGAGTCAAGAGGCATGCCAGAGCTACAAGATTCCAAAATAACAGTTCATAAATTATTAAATGGAGTTTCAAATCACAGTCTTAGAACAAACATCATGGAAAAAGCAAGAAAGTGCCTCCTATCATACTGCCATTGTGGAATGTAACTTATTCATGCATGCCACTGATCCATTTAGAGGTCTAGTGGCAATAATATGCATCTGATGAACCAAGAGTGAAAACCAACAAGCATATGTATCCATACCTTTCCATCAAGTCAATCAGCTCATGGTCCCTTGGCTTCATACCCCATTTTGTATCAATAAGAAGGCATACTCGCTTTAGACCAACACGTGTTGAAACATACTCCTTCACCTAGAAAACACAGAAGTTACAGAAAGAACAGGGAGAATCAGAATCAACTGCTGTTCAATAAATAAGCATAAAAAAGAAGAATTAATAACAATGTGGCAGCATGAATGCTTCAATATTTTTTTGTTCACCATGAATGCACTAATCTAATCCATCAGCTGAGCAAAGCAATCCTTAGTTGGGGACAATTTATATACTCACACTCCATAGGTTTCAGTTTCCTACCTAAAGAATGGTCCCTTTTTCAACAGTAAATCTCCATGAAAAGGGAAAAAAAAATTACAAATCTGACTACCCTTCGTAATGGAGCCAAGTACTCTCTAGATCAATCAACACAACTGTTCACGATAATTAAAATGGTATTGACAATTGCCATCACATGCTTGGTATGAGAAAACCATGATAACATCTGATAGATAACATCCAATATTGAAAAATATCAACCAATCAGTAGCATGAAGTGTGCCAGTGACGCAAATGATGCCATGGACCTCCTGGTATAAAGAGATATTTTTAGACTGTTTGGCCATTTAGTACGTGTTCAAAACATAAATTGGTAAGCAGTTACTCCCTCCATTCCAAAAAGAGTGTCCTTTTTGGGAAAGCGTGTCATTTTCAATTGCTTATATCTTTCAATGTGAATGTCAAAAAATATGCAATATGGATCTTGTTTGATAGATTATAATTAGTTCTATTAAACAAAGTTTTCAAAATCACATAAAACTTCATAAATCGAAAGATATAAGCATTTGAAAATGGCACGGAGTTCCAAAAAGGACACTCATTTCGGAACGGAGGGGGTATTACCAAGAGCACAAAAGGATATACAGAAGGAGAGCATAAAAAGAAACCAAAAAAGCAATAAGCCCTATGCACTTCCAAGAGTAATGAAAAATTCTATCATTTCAAGCAATTGGTGGAGGGTTAGATTACTCTCCCTAGACTCACATCTACAGAGACTACAAACAAGATAGCTTTTAACTCACAAAGGACTTCCCAAGCCATCAAAGTGTGTCATCCTTTCCCACCAAATAAGCCACATCAAACATAGATGAATCATATCCCGCAGTCGCCACTCCCACGTCCTGCTTTAGCAGTTTAGCCCCTCGCCAAAAGTGAAGAAGCTCAACCATGCCATCCAGAAATACTCATACCAACCACCCTAAAACAGGAGATGGCTAAGCCCCACAGTATAGTGTATCTGTTAATGTACCACCAACTGGGCAGTCTGCTTGCACATACAACTCTTCGAACCAAATTATCAATAGTGATAACCTTTCCTTGACAAGCACAAAGGACTTTACCTATAGCACGAGTACCCCAAAATGCTTTTCAAGGGAATGAAGAGTTATCACGTCCATATAACATCTCACAATGACCAAATCAGGTACCAACGACATTGCACTAAACTTTTATGCTTCACTACTTACAAGATGAGAGACAAAAAATGAAAAGAAACATCTAAGGCAAGAACCAATTGGCATACTCACAAGGTCCTCCCAAGCTTCCTTAACTTCTTCTTTTGCATAAGCAAAGCCATATCCAGGCAAATCAACCAAGTTGAGCTTTGGTCCAAGCTTGAAAAAATTAATAGTCTGCAGAAGAATGTTACGGATGATTATCCATATAACACATACTAAATTTTCAATTTCTGGGAAAAAGGATCACCTGAGTAAGCCCAGGCTTATCCGATGTCCGTACAACACCCCATTGTCTGGTCAGAGCATTTAATAAGGATGACTTTCCGACGTTGGACCTTCCTAATAAGGAAAATTTCATTCAGCTAAATATCTCACTAACATTTATCTCACTTCTTGGGAAGAACCGAATGAAATAATACTAAAGAAAAGCATAGGTATTAGTAAATGCATATAAAGACAAACTTAAGCCCACTGAATGTAACACCACAAAAGCAAACAAAAAAAGGAAGCCAGGATCAGATGACAATCAACAGGTATAGAACACACCGTATAAATTAAAATCTTCCCACTATTACAAAAGGAAAGGACCGTCCTCAAACAATAGAAATTGCTTGTTTCAGGAGAGCTCATGAGTTTAAACAAAATTGATATACACACACCACGAGGGAAACAATTAGAAAACAAGTACCTGCAAATGCAATCTCAGGAAGATCAGGAGGCGGGAATGACGAAGAAATGTTTGCAGCGGCAAAAAATGTCAATTTATTCCGAAATACCTGCCATGAATAGTGAGCACCAAACCACTTATGAACTGAAATGGATAGGGAGCACTGAATAATTAACATTCTCTACCAAATCAACAGTATTTGAAACACTTGTTTAGAATACTCAAGGCTCAGTCATCAGTGTAGACAGGATAAACTTTACATCAACCATAAAACAATGGACAACTTAATTGGAAATTGGCCTCAGAATATTCCAGTGTCATGCTAAGTAATTGAATATAAGAACTTTGGCCTGGCTTTCAGGTCATAAAACTTAAGTTCTTTTCCAAATACATAAAATGTCAAGGACAATCTGTTACACTCTTGCCAATGTCTTGGCTCTCACAAGTAATGCCTTTATTTGGGCAACTCCATAGTGCTACAAATGCAAAGTTTCCCTGCACCAATTCAACAACAGAAAAAGTGTGATTCCTAGTTGAGATTTGTGTGTATATATGTATCACCAAAGTTAGCTTCCACGGCCTTGGTTACAAATATATACAAAGCCTGGCATCTATCTCTAATGGGGTCAGCAAAAACCGAATTTTAACAACAATAAAAGAAAAACTCCTCCACATTCAGTCATCTTCTCCTTCACACCAATTAAAAAACAGAATTGCTTGTCAAATGGATAACCGCCACTTGACAAAAAATTCTTTGAAGTTTGAACAATCAAATGGGACGGGCAAGGTAATCCGTAAGCCAATATCAGTGTTCCTTAAGGTTGCAGATCCCAAACACAATCACTTTTAAACCTAACCCAATAGTGGTGTTCCTTAAAGGAAAGGTCATGGTAACAGCATGAAAATGTGTCGGTGTTTTAACACTTCAGATTTCAGAATACATAATCCCATTTTGTCACTAAATTAACCAATAACGCGTGAAAAATAAGGGGAAAGAAATTGCAAGAATGGTAAACAACTTTGTGAACACGTAAAACAAATAAATACCGGTTCCTCAATTCGCTCTCTTTCTATGCTTGTAGAAGAGGGAATGTTATCCAAAGGCGCAGAAAGCTCAGTGCTGTAGCCTGCTCTACGTAGCTCAATCAAACGCCTACGGCCCAAGAACTGTAGATGGAATTGCCAAAAAACATTAAAGAGAAAAAAGAGCAAACAACATATAAATACGAAATATATGAACATGCAGCTAAAATTGAAAAGGCCTTTCTAAGAGAAATTACATTATCCTCCACAAAGGAAAGGACAGAGGGGCTAGGTTTTATCGCACGAAACTGAGCATTCTTTGACATTTCAACGCTTTCATTTTTCTCCGCATCTTCTTTCTTCTCTTTGGTAGGTCCTAGAGAACATGTAACCAAGAGCCATAAGCCAAGAAATAATAAACCTATATAGATGCTGAAATCAATAGGGAAAAAAAAAAACTTAGGAAGGCGCATATAAGCCCAAATGTTTGAACAGCCTCTGCAACATCTACAATTCATAAGGGGCTGACATGATACTTAAGTAGTCATAAGGATCCAACAACATAAGAGTTATCTAAGTACGGGCAACACCTCGCCGTAACACCCATCCTCTGTTTCATACCTGATAATTGGTCCATCAGACAATGGCAAGGGAATTCGACTTTGAATGCCGGAATAAAGTCCCCAACTCAAACATGTTACCCATTTACCGAATTACATAACAAAAAATAATAAAAACATGTTCTAGAGAAACTGGGATACACGAAATAGAATCGAAGGATTTTGGTGGCCGAAATTTGCATCATAAATTTTCACGACAATTGCATGCTTCTTTGATCAATTTGGTTTCTAAGATATTGTACAAGCACATAACGACTTATTAACACAATCTCGTAAAGAGATCAAACAAATTACTAGCAGTGAGCAATATGAGAATGTCAAAAGAAGCTAGGACTCCAAATACAACGTATTCCCTTTACATGTTCCAACAGTCCAACCTATAACATTCAGAATAGCCAACTCATACTTATTAACACATTCTCCAGCAAGCTCCAAATCACCATTCCATAAAGCAGAGTTGTGAAATGAGGTAGAAATACCCTTTTAGAGAAATCCAAGAACAAACCACATACACCAAGTAAACCAAAAAATTGGCTGATATGTGCAATAAATATGATTCACAACAAAACTCAAAACCACTTAATTGGAAAACTAACCAATAGTGACAATGCCATCATCTAGCCGCTTATTAGTGATATCACTTGGATCTATCCGGATTACTCGCTTGCTTTTTGTTGGCCGCTCTTCATTTTCAGCCAAATCATCACTCCCACATTTCTTCTCATGAACTTTTTTCTTCCCAGAATTCTCAAGAGAATTATCATCCATGCGTCTGTTACTTTTCTGCTCTGATTGCTTCCTAAAGTCATGTTTACTCTTGGCAACATTCTTCATCAAACTATTCCCACCTCGATCTATTTTAAGATATCCCCTATCATCAATACCCTTCAGTTCAGTTCTCAATTTCTTGCGGCTATGATTATCGAGTGACTCGGTTTCGCGAGCCTTTCTTTCTCCTTTGATAACTTTTTCCTTCTCAAGTTGCCCAAAATCATGAGATTTCCCTCTCATAGTACGTTTTTCTTTACCAACATCATTCTCCACCTCATTCCTCCCCTTAGAAAAACCTCCTCTACTAGGTCTCTCCACCTCATTCCAACCCCGAGAAAAACCTCCTCTACTAGGTCTCTCCACCTCCTTCCTCCCCTTAGAAAAACCTCCTCTGCTAGGTCTCTCCACCTCATTCCTCCCCTTAGAAAAACCTCCTCTGCTAGGTCTCTCCACATTCTTCTGGAACATTCCATCCTCTCTGCTACCACCATCATCGGCGTAGACTCTCTTCCTTTTCCGATCATAATTTCTCTCTTCAAACCCCCTTTCACCATCAAATTTTTCCTCATAGACAGGTTTATCCACATTCTTTGACTTCACATTCCTCTGATCACCAATCTCCTTCTTATACACCTTCTTAACATAGAAAGAAACTTCACCAGCTTCTTCTTTACCAAGCCGGTCATTCCTATTTCCTCGAAAACCTTTCTTGGAATCTAGGGTTCCACTGAAAGGTTTACGCCTTACATTCCTCCTATCACCATTCTCACTCTCGTACGCCTTATTATTTCCAAAGGAAGGAACTTCACCAGCATCATATCTGCCATTTCGATTTCCTCGAAAAGCCTTCTTGGAATCTAGGGTTCCACTGAAAGGTTTACTTTCTGTTGTTTGCCTTACATTCCTCCTTTCACCCTTCTTGGTATCATGGAAACTAACATCAACAGCATCATCTAAACTAACTCGAGCGTTTTTATTTACTCGAAAGACCTTCTTTTTGAAACCTAGGGTTTCACCGTCAGCCTCAGGGCTCTTTGATCTCCCAGTAGTAAGTTTCACTTTCTTATGGAGTATGCTCTGCCTTGAGCTTGTTTTAGTAGACATTTTTCAAAAATACAACTTTTCGATAGAGAACATGAAATGGCAGGGATACGAACTGAGAGAGAGAGAGAGAGAGAGGGTATCTGCTCTTATGCCGCCGACGGTAGCCGGAGCTGCCAGCAGGCTTGTTCGATGGAAGAGTGGCTCGAAAAGTAATTTAGGGCTAACACACATATACTGTAATTAACGAGACCTGCTACACACACAGCAATCTGTGCACAGATTGTGCACAGATTTTGTTGTGGGGCCCACCACGGGTCCTACAGAAATCATCCGAGCCGTTCATTAAATGTCAAACATTTTTTCAAGGGTCGCCGTAAAAAATAAGCTCAATCCAATACCTATATGTGCTTCATCCAACCATCTAACTTTTCATTCAGATTTTCGGATAATGAAAAGTTATATGATTAGATCAAGTACTTGTAAGTATCGGATTGAGATTATTTTTTACGGGAACCCTTGAAAAAATGTTTTACATTTAACGAACGGCTCGGATGATTTTTGTGGGACCCGTGGTGGGCCCCACATTGAAATCTGTGCACAATCTGTGCACAGATTGTATATGTGTGTAGACTTTCTGGTAACTTTACCCTACGACTTCTAAAAGAGGCAGGTTGCTCTGAACCGAAAGCTCTCGTGCCACTCTGTCAAAAAATACTTTAGCCATTAAATTTAGAATATAAAAAAATACACAATTCAACAACAGAAAAACTTCTCAACATAGAGAGACAAAAAAAATTTGGAATAGAAGAGATCAGACACCGATTCTAATTCTAAATAGTAAAACCCCTCAAAATGACTTTCTACCCTACATAGGAGGAAAAAAAAAAGATCCCATAGAACTCTAATCCCATAAAAATGGCAAACCATATGAAGTAGAATTAAAAAATAAAATAAAAAAACCTTCTACTCTTTCAAGTACGAATGGATACTTTTTGAATCCAAACGGCTAATTTACAAGAAATCAAAATATCTTAACATTAAGGCTATATTTGGTAAAGTTGTCAATTAAACGAAAAATAAGAAATGAGTTTTTATTTATTTATTATTAAGAAATAAAAACAAAAAATACGTTTGATAACCATAATAGTTTTTGTTTATTTATTTTTGGGATGCCGAACGTGTTTTCAAAACAAATAAAAACGCAATTTTTGTGTTTTCTAGAATTTTCGTAAATTAGCGTGTATTTTGTAAACAAAAACAGTGACACAAACATATTTTATGATACCTGTTTCAACAAAAATTGAAAATAAAACCTTTTCCAAACATAGTAAGTAAAGCATTTGGATGTTGTCACCAAATATACAGCAAGTAGCTAGCTCAAAAAGCACAATTTTTTATGTATTAAATGTGCCTAGAAAAGTGTTAAATGCATCAGAAGCTGTCTTCGTATTCTTCTTGTCTTATTGACAACCACTATAAACGTAACTAAAAATCAACTTAATGCTTAAGCAAAATTGTTTTACGGCTGTGGGAAACTTGTTGAGGTATGATAGACCATCAACTCTTGCCGGTGCAGCACACTACGAAGCACAGTCCCCGCTTCCTCAACACAAACCAATTGAAATTTTTACAATGTTGCACTTTTTCTAACACTAGGATTTCGCAACAAGAAAAACAGAAACACATGTTGGAAGTAGCTACCAGTTATGTACAAAGTAATGCCCAAGTCACCAGAAAGCAGTGAATGGGAATGTAAAACATAGAAATAATTTACAGAATCAACTTTTGTAAATCACACCAACAACCACCAAAAATTTTCAAAAGAGAAAAGTTTATGAAACAAGAAAACAAAAGTGGGTCCTCTCTATATATTTTGCTGGTATATGTGTTAGCATCTACATTAGCAAACTTCCTCGCTTAGTCGTTCAGTTTCAAAGGAGGGAAATCATCTTCATTCTTGAGGACGAATGACTGCCTCGCAACCCTGAAAACCGAAACCACACACTGAGCTTTAGGCATCTAATGGGTTGAAAACAAAGATAACTTGCCTGATTGACAGTTTTCGAAACCTGTATTCTGATACTTGTCTGAAACAGAACCATTTCCGATAGTACTTTATATTATTCTCAAAACCACTAAAGCTAAAAATTGAATACGATAACAATGAGTGTTTTGAGAATCAAAAAAAAAAAAAAAACGACGAGTTGTTTTGTTTTCCAGAAACAGTTTTTTGAAGAGCATTTTGCAATACTGATTCCAAAACCTAACCAAACAAATAGCTGCTATAGATTGCACTACCTTCCTTCATTACCACCCAATACTGCCTCTTTTGAACTCTGCACCCGTACCACAAGGCTTGGAGGGCCTGAAGCTGAATGAAGGATTTGTTCCGGTAACTGCCCAAGAGATCCGAATTCAATTTTCCGACATGGAACGGAAAAACCACTACCATTGGAATCATTCACTGAGGAATGAGTATACTGGTGGGATAATCCAGACTTTTCACGACATAATGACACCTTCTCAGAGCCATTGCTATTTATTTGTCTCCAGGACTGACGTTGATTCCCTGGTGCATGATTCCTTCCCCTTGGTAGTGAGGACTTCTCCCTGCATGAACAACCATTCTGCAAATTTCATGTGTAAGATAACTGATAACTGCAGCAGAAATGAAAGAAAAATTCCAAGAAACTTCCAAGAAAAAAATGACTAAGGAAAATACCATATCAGGAAAATATTTGCCAGTTCCTCGCGGTTTATGCTTTTCTTCCAAACACAAACGAGAATTGGATGGTGTGGAATTGTTCACGGGGTTTTCATGTGTAAGATCAACGATAATCTGCAGCAGTATGCATCTCAATAATATATGAACAAGTAAAAGAAGTGCCCAAAAATTGAAAAGAGTTTGAAAAGGCAGTACCGTATCAGGAAAATATGTGCCGGTTCCTTGTGGTCTATGCTTTTCTTGCAAACACAAACGAGAAATGGATGGTGTGGGATTGTTTGTGCGATTTTCATTCGTTAGACCAATGATAATCTGCAGCAGTATGCATCTCAAAATTATTTCACCAAAAAGGATAAATACCCAAAATTTTAACTAATTTAACAAGGCAATACCGAATCAGGATATGGACCAGTTCCTGGAGGTTTAACCATTTCTTCCAAACACGAACAAGAATTGTATGATATGGGATTGTTGATCGGGCTTTGTGGCGGTCTGACCGCACCATTTGTTTTAATTTGAGGACTTGCATTTTGCTTAACCGGAATGGATTGGTGAAGGGAATTGGGAAGCACAGGTGCGGATAAAGCATACCCATGGCAACACTGACCATACAGCAAACTCCTTATGTGACTGTCATAATCCCCACTGAGGTCTGACAAGGGAATCAAAGTTTCTGGAATTCCGGCAATATCACCCAACTGGGCCAAATCCCTTTCCCTGAAATCAAGTGGGCCATCAGAGATGGCGGCAACTGGACTTGAGATTCCTGATCCACTAGAGCTCACATTCTCATGATTCAAATCGTTCTCCCGAAGTTCAGTCCACGAGTCAAAACCCATCTTCTCATCAACATTTGCCAGCTTTTCTTCATTTAAATACCCGTTTTCCAAATTACCATTTTCTGGAGAAAATCCCGAGAAATAGAAATGAGGTGCATGATAATTCAATCCATAAAGAGAATTGCTCAAGCAGTGACTTGATGGTGAACCATCAGATGTGTCGTCTGCAATTCTCAAACTCGCTTCTCCATTTCCAACTACTGTACAGGCCATTTTGGACGCCAGATTTATAGAATTGCCATTCATCCAATATCTGTCTGGTTCATTATCTCTTTCTTCCAGTTTATTGTTGTCCAAATCAAGATTCAAGTTCAGCTGAATCGATTCCTCAGAAAATGTTCTGGAATGGGATGACGAGGACAAATTGCTGAAACTATGCCCATGCCTTTCTAGAGTGTTCGCAAAGAACCTCTTGATCTCATTTGCAATTCTTTCTCTTGGTAACAGAAGGATACGGCCAAGCTTGCGGGCTCCGTATTTGAAGGCACTCCGTATCCGATAGTAATTACCTAGAAAAACCAACTCCAGTGATATTATCCCATAATGCCGCATCGGGACTACTCTCGTAACACAACAACATCTAGAGGCAAATTCTGCTAGAAAAGAATTCAACAACAAAAACATAAACAAGAAAATGCTCCCTACCTCTGTTGACACTGCGCCCAAGGTTGTTATTTTCTTTCAATGGGTCTATTATATTTAGATGCTTTTGAGGAAATGCTCGCAAGTTTGTATCAAGCATCCTTGATGGAACTGAGAATATGTCCATACAGTTCCTAAGAAATTCCTCACTAAACATTAAGTTGTCACCCAAATTCGCTGGCATTTCAACTACACACCAGAGAGAGAGAGAGACGCATTAGAATCATATATGTGAAACAGATATGCATTACCAACTTCGCCACCAGAGAGGGAACTTGCTTACCAACTATATCAGGCAAGGAAGATTTGGGAACTGGACCTTTCAAACTAATACAGTAGTTATCCCAGTCAAACTTGCTAAAATAATCCAAAAATTTATAGAGGACCTATCAACATGCAAAGAAATATAATAACTCAAATTATCATATGTCACGTCTAACAATACAAAGTTATTCACAGGCAAGAGTGGTTACCGCCAGAGGACCATTTAAAGATGTATGAAATAGATGGAAAATGTACAAGATCAATGTTTCCAACGCATATGTTGAAATTAAACCATGATGAGCACCCAGAATACGGCTTTCATAATAGCACCAAGCCTTTATCAGAATAATGCTACGTTTGAAGAGATGATCTCTGCCAACAAGGCGATCAACCTGCAAGAGAGAGAGAGAGATCAAAATCCAGTTAAAAAAATGTGGTCCTCTTTTGGTAAGGATGCGTGACTTCAGGAAATAGCAACATTTTCTTTCTGTATCAACATTTTGCCCACTTTGAAAATGCAAAGAGATGTAACGCAATAAATCACATATGAAGAAACAATTAAAGATGTAACGCTATAAGTC
Organism: Rhododendron mucronatum var. ripense; assembly: GCA_019656295.1. Lineage (NCBI taxonomy): Eukaryota > Viridiplantae > Streptophyta > Magnoliopsida > Ericales > Ericaceae > Rhododendron > Rhododendron mucronatum. The sequence goes on along the minus strand of BPLT01000040.1, from coordinate 512,508 downwards.
ACTTATGAAGAAACAATTAAAGGAAAGAGAAAAGGGGAGATGTCTTTTTTTCCTTTTTTGTGGTGGTTGAGGACAACCGGTATATATACCATCACAAGAATTACAAAGATTCACAAAAAAAAAAAATTGAATTCTTCCATGAGACGGGTGGAGTGGGGTGGGGGCAAGGAGTTCCAATAGAACTGTAGAAGTACAAACCAACCCTGATTTACCCAAAAAAAAACCAACCCTGTATCATGGTCAGCGTTGAGAGGCATTAAATTCACGAATGGATTCATCGCCCAGAAAGTTTTAAATCAATATAGCTTCTCTAACAAACACACCAGCTTTGACAACTAACTGAATCAGAATGCATATTCGTACGGGTCCATATTGCTCTATTTCTCTGGTGCCAGTGTGCCACTATGTGAAATTCAACAAAAAGCTTCAGGTAGACAGAGAGGAATATCAACTTATCTAAATACATTGAAAACAAAATAACTTTGATTACTATACTGCATAAAATAAGCTGACTACTAGTGAGGCATACACGGAGTTGGAAGTAAAAAGAAGTTGGAAGTAAAACGAACAAAAAGAAGAGGCAGCAGCAAGAAACCGTACGATAAATCCTTACAGGAAGTATTTAATTCTACCTGCTCGAGAAAACATAGTGTACAAAGTCCCCCTAACTGACTGAAGGAGACATCTATAACAATGTTCTGCACCAAGCATTTCACTAGTTTAACCTGCCACCAACAACCCATACATTCGTAAATACAGAACTCCTGGATTTGAAAAGAAAGTGGGGGGAAACAATTGGGAGTTAACATAGGGACATAAGTACATGGTTACATATTAATGCAAATAGCAACTTCCCTGAAAGGATAAGAAACAAGTGGAAAAAACTGACAAGCATGTCAACCCACAAGCATTTGCTAAGGAAAAATTCTACCCGAAAACTGGAATGATACTTCTACTACCGTCCGGTTTCACAATGTGTACAGCTGAGTTTTGGAAATCCTCTATTAGCAACAGTGTTTAAAGGCTTCATTTCTTTCTAAAATTAGTTTTCAAGTGACGATGGGAAATCACCCCAATATTCAGAAGCGAATGTAAGCAGCTCCATGTTTGGAGAAGGAGGTATTCTAGAACTAGAAGTTTAGAGCAGGTGTGGAGAATTGTTCCACCCATACCATGTGCAAAGACAAAACATGCACAAAATAGTAAGAACTAAGAATTGAATGAACCTCCTTAAAATTGACAATTCATACGTCTAGCCCGCTAAGAAAAAATTCAAAATCCAAGAAAGAATGGCCAGCTGACTTGTAATTTCAAGGAAACCATAGTGGGTATGCCTTTCTTGGAGGGAGCCACTCAAAATGAGAATCTTGAGATATCCCACTAGTTAAAAGATAAGATTTGTGCCCAAAACAGTTGCGTGGTACGATATGCCAATAAATTCCAATAGAAATACAGAACCAAATTTCCCGGAATATTGAAGACATGTGAAACCTAGACTTTGTCGTAAAACATCAGAGGAGAAAACCTCAGCATCAATAAATTGTGTATCCTTGACTTCGTACTCAGCATTAGCATTCTGCTCTTCTCCCTGTAAAACAGCAAGTACATCACGGGCTAAAGTTTCCTCGACATCAGGCGTGCAAAGGGCAGTCAAGTCGATATCTCCGTCCGGAAGATAGGTCTTTAGTGGCACAGAGCCATATGGGAAGACCTATAAAATTTGCATTAACAGTAATTAAGGCTTAGTTTAAGGCGCTTCAAAAGACATGGAGCAATAATCATCCCGACATGGCTTGCTCAATTAAATACGGAGCCCACGAAACAGAATCATAGTAGAGAACAACCTAGATAGCTATTTAACCATGCAGATGTGTTTCCTGCTAGAACTGAGCTCCCAGGAGAAAGTAGAACAACAGGAAGTTGGAAAACTAAATGCAAAAAAGAACTTAAAAATGACAACATAAACAAGAACAGGAAAAACATAAAACGAAATCTACAAAACAGAACCAAACAAGAATAACCCAGATACCTACACGACCATACAAAACTGCACACTACAAGAGGTCTAGATCTGAGCTTGTGAAAGGAAGTAAAACAACAGGAAACTAGAAAAGTACATGCCAAAATAACATGAAAATGCCATCATAAACAAAATGAAACCCACAAAGCAGAACCAAACCAAGCACAGCCCGAAATAACCCCAAAATCCTAAACAAAATGAAACCCATAAAGAACATAACCAAGCACAACACAAAATAGTACCCAACTATAACTGAGGTCATGTCAAATGAACTGAAACATATTTGATGACTTAGGAGTCCGGGTCATCTTACGCACACCCCGACAAATCCTAGGGTACCAATTCCATCATCCACTAGCAGGGCCCAATTAAAGCCGGGAAAACCCATATGAACTGGCCCCAAAAGAGATGAAAGCACCTAAAAGATTCCGAACCCGAAACCATAGATGAGTTGATCTACTGAGGAGAAGTAAACCCCTAATTCCAAGCATTGCCCACCAGCCTACCCCATGGGGTTTTAAATGAACCTAAAGATGGGCCATGTAAAATGGAAAACAAGAAAATGGAACCCACAAAATATCTAACCAAACCAAGCACAACCCTGGTAGCTATTTAACCACACAAAATTGCACACAACTAGAAAAAGGGGCTTGAATTCACCTCGCATCCAATTGACAACCGAATGAGTCTCTGGATATATTCAATCACGTCCTTCCTCTTCTCCTCAGAGTCCAAAGTGGGATGAATGCAACACAACACTTCTTGGGTCATTTTCTCAGCAATCCCCAAACTACCCTCCCCAATTGACAAGGACAAGGGATCAGGGTTAGACGTCAACGACGGCATTAGAAATGGGCAATCTTCTGCCACGACGCCGTTTGGCTGTCGAGAACCAGCCTGAAGATCGCCCATATGATCAGCAAGAAAACCCTATTCAAGAGGCAAGAGAATTATACGTGAAACAAAACCCATGAGCTGAAGAGGGGCACAAAGGGGTATATATTATGTATTTATGGGTGGATATGGCGAGAGATGGGGGAAGTTGGTATAAATCAATGAGTACGTATCTCGCGCATATGAACGAAAAGAGAACAAAATTAAAAAGGAGATTTCAGACCAAAAACAAAATACAGCTGAGGGGTCGGTTTAGGAGATATATGTAATGTTTGTCTTGTTGAAGCTTTTTTTTTTTTGCAGCCAAAACCGAAAACCCCCGCAAAGCTTCTCTCTCTCTCTCTCTCTCTCTCTCTCTCTCTCTCTCTCTCTCTCACACACACACACACACAAAATTGCGTGTATCGCTCGTCTCTCTCTTTCTCTCTCACGTTTTGCAGCGACGCGACGCAACGGAAGCGAGTGGCAAAAGTAATGGTTTTCGTCTGAGAGGAACGTGGGTTCGAGGACGGGGTGATACGACAACGTCGGAGTATATTGGGTTGTTTCGACGTCGTCGTTCGGTTACTCGTTAAAGATTTGCCGCCCTCAGTTACTGGTTCTTCTCCCCCCAGTAATTAATTACACCGATGTACATTATTCTTTTTTTGTTTATCCGCCACCGATGTATTATTCGTCTGCGGCGTTTTACTCCATGGTATGGTCAAAAAGCATCATTTTTATAAGTCAATTTATACACACCTCTGTTAAATTTTACCGACAACTAATAGAGAGATTGATTAAAGTTTAGAGCAAATCCTTGATGAACCGGCCCCGTAAGAATTGATAGACAAATATGAAGCAAATTTTAAAATCATGAGTCTTGACTAAGAGACTAGCTTATTCTCGAACATTTGTTGAGCAAAACAATCTCAGCTGTAACTCTTTTCTGACAAAATTATAGTATTTAAATTCGGACCGTCCAAAATCGAAACGGATGTCCGCAATACACCTCCGTAAATAACTATATTCTGGGAAACAACCATAATAAAAAATTTATCCTTTGACTAAAAGGCCAATCCCTTCAGGTTTGCCATGGTTATTATGTACTAAGCTAAGATGCTTTTTATATATATTATTTTCAAGAGAAAAAATGGTGCTTCTCAGACTTCACTATGAGAAATATCCGATACAAGTGATCTCTTCTAGTACAATGTAATCTCATTAAACTACATGTAATTATTATAGTTATCGGACCAAACTTTGACCAAAGGTATATCTTCTTCTTTTTCAAAAGTCGGATGGTAGTACCAATCTCAAGAGATTGAAAAAGAAAAACCATAATTTCAGGAGAAAGTAAAAATGAAATTAAATGTCAATTCAGAAGTCACCACCCAAAAGTTGTAATGGCAGAACCCCAGCGTGGTACCCTAATGGTCAAGGTTTGTAACTTTTTAATTTGCTCTTTCCTAAAATCTTAAGTTCGAAACCTCTCACAACAGAACACCCCTTTTTCCCACTTTTCTCTACCTACATAGTGTGGATTTCTTGCCTTCCCTAAAAATCATGAACCAACCACATATAGCTCAGTTCACTAATCAATCTTCTATACATAAAGAAAATAATATACCACTATGAAATGGATCCGGAGATCTTGCAGGGCATCCTGTAGGACAGCTCAAAGTCGTCCAAACAAGCACCCCTGCACCACATGGTTTCCGAGTCCCTATGGGATGGGATGGAATGGAATGGTGTTGGCCCTTTTTTTCTTTCTTATATCAGAAAAATGAATGCTACTATTATTTAAGCATCGTGAAATTTCACGACCTGTAGAAACACGAGGCTATCTGGGATTTTTAGGCTCACTGCTTCTGAGCATTTTCTTATGCTTCTCCATGTCTCCAAGAATAACTTCCACATATTCCCAACTGCATCTGAGTTGTAATTAAAGTTCTTGTTGAGAATTTAGCCCCTTAAGTCAACAATGGCAGGAAAAAAAAAAAAAAAAAAGCAATAGGATTCCAAACATATAGCCAAATGTATTCCGAATGCCGAATGCGATCGTAATGGTTTTGGACATGTGCATTTTTTTCCACGCTTTGAGCCAAATTTCAGGAAACCTAGCATATAATTAGGGTAAAGATTTATCAGCTTTGTCCTCATAATAGCCACCACCCAAATAACTGTCTCCAAAGGTCAACCTTGAAGGAAATTCCAAAATCAGAATAATTACTTGATGTGAAACTTCGAATTTTCAGAGAATAGGTCACTAGAGATTATTTATACCCATACGGCCATACCCTGTGCTTAAGCAAGGACCAAGTGAAAATACGATCACAAACATCAAATCATTTTTTCCCCTTTTGCTCAGTAAAAAAGATGGGTTTTGAATGCACGACGTAGTGACCTCCTCGGGAAACACACCCAACCTAGAATCTTCGGACTCAAGCCATATCTAACCCGGCCAGCGAGGAATATTATTCCATCACTCACGCCATGGTTAACCCGGCCGGAGAGGAATATTATTCCGCCACCACATCACGGGCACCATCACCAAGCCCCCAACCAAAATGAAAGTTACATTGGAAACACCTCCCACCGCCCAACATAGCAAACCCACCCGGAGAAGAAATATTAATCCGAGGCAGACTTGTTATCAAACAATATTTCCACCTAAATGAAATGACTCTTATAAAGGACCAGGACGAGACAAGATCAAATCATGATGAACTAGATTAAAATATGCATTCAAAAAAAGCTTACTTAAAAATAAGCAATTCCTTTGGATCCCATTGAATTTATCACAATAAAACGGCACTAATCCAAAACAGAAAAACAAAAGATGCCAAGTTCAAAACCTCCATTACAAGTAGACATGCTTAAACTCAAAACAGAATTAGTCCAAAAGCTCATACTATAACAAAACAAGCTGAGGGTTTTCAGGCGCGAGGAGGGTTTGGTGCTCCTCCTGCAGGGCGTGGTGCTTGAGGCTTTGGCATGTCATCCTGACAACAAAAAGAAAAATCACATAAGAATCAACATTTGAGGAAACCGGTGATACCAAGGTATTCAGCAAAATAAATAGTCGACATGGGAATAAAATACGACACCAAAGACGTCTTAAAGAGGTCTTAATACTAGTCTGATGAGATAGTGCAATAAAACCAGTGGTACATCTGCTAAATCTAGAAATAACGACTTTGAACTTCAAAAACCAATTTCAGTTTTTGTTGTCCTGAACATGTGAGAGAGACTGAGTACTCAACCACTTCCTCAGGGGGTTGAGGCAAACAGCCAGAGGAAGTATCCTCGCAGAAGTAAATGAGAAAAGCTATGGACAAAAGTTTTCATGCCACACCAGGAAATAGTGCGCATTCTATTTGGAGGATGCAAACCACAGAATTCATCTCGTGTAGTGATTGTGGACTCATAAAGGGAAACACCTTGGAGAAGGGCATTTATGTTGCCTTTGAAACCCAAAAATACCTAATTTTATCCAAAAAGAGGGATTCAATTGACATCAATACTGTGTGGTAGTTTCTCATGAAGGCATTATTTGTAGGGTAGTGATTTTGCCACACCCTGCAAGTGCATTTTTTGGTGCAAAAAATACACTTGCAGGGTGTGGCATTATCAAAAAATGGTGTGGCAATATCATTTCCCTATTTGTATTGTAATAAATTTTCAGGAAAATAAAGTGAGGATGCCAAATTTGGAATCCAAATGCAATTAAGGAGTAATAGATTCCAATTGTCGCTAGCCGTAATGTAGTGACACAACTTCATAGGTGAATCCAACACTTGCGAAAAATGACAAAATAATGAAGTAAAACTTAAGTGTATACAAACATATTAAGACAAAATAATGAAGTAAAACTTAAGTGTATACAAGCATATTAAGACAAAAAAGGATACTCAAAAGGGAAGCCGAATACCAGCAACAAAAATAAACATCTTAGAATAATATCTTTCGAATCTGTGATTGTGCTCCAAACAATTCTCTTTCCAATCATAGTCCTCTCCTACATTGAGAAGTGTCCATAGGTCTGGTTCATGGGGCCACATATGGCATCGGATTCTCACACACAATAAAAAAGATAGGGAGAAAAGGTTGAGCAACAAAGGGGTCGTACATTTTCAATTCCCTAGACAGATACTTCTAGTTTATGGTGCAAAAAAGGTCATAACCATATTCGTCATATGTTATAAAGATTCATGCAAAACACAAATCAAAGGCTTGTGATCAACTCAAACAGCACAAGGTTAATACAACAAAATGAAATGTTATGGTCCGACACTACATAGCAATTTCTTAGATGTAAACTAGCAAAAGCCACAAAAACAGAAGGCGACATAAGAGTTCATTATTGTATAATAGAGAAGTTTGACATACCCTGCGTCTGAAGCGCTGAGGAGGCTCACGGTTCCTCCTATCAGTACGAGAGCGAACCCTGACGACTTTGGAGTGAATAGCACATGACACACAGTATTGCATCTTTACGTACAGCTTGGGTAGTGTGTAACCTTAATCATCAAATAGCACAAAAATAGCCAAACCATAATCAAGTTCATCCAAAAAAATGATACAATTAACAGTAATCCATATGAAATTAGAAAAACAAGTTTACCATCAAAAGCACAAGCTTCTTGGACATCCCTAACAGCAGCCTGCTCAACTATGTTCCTCACAAGAAACCTCTTGATAGCTTTGTCCTAATAGAGAAAGGTACAAAATCACACAATTATCAACTAACACACACGAAAATTTCTCTAAATAAAAGTGGAAAAAATACACAATGTTTGAATGGTTTGTGGACCAACACTCAGAAATAAGACACTAAGTTGCTCCTCCCCACTCTCTTCCCAGCCAACCCCAAAGCCATAGACATTAGCCCCACCTCATCCCTTGAGATATTCAAGAGTCCAATTTTCATTCTTCAAACAGAAAATCTAATTCGGTCAAATGATTGCAAACCAGATAGCCGACTAAAAAGGCCCAGAGCATTTTTACTTTGCGGCAACGGCTCATTGGGATGGACCATGGGAGCGTTCTAGATTGGAGGGACGAGGGGGTGTGTTAGGAGGCGTTATTGGGGACAGTGGATGGGCTGGTTGGCGAGCAAGGAGGAACCAAGAGGAAGAAATATGTAAGAACACAAATGGTAGACTTGAAATTCCAAAGAACAACTTAAGCGCCATTTACTTCAAAACATTGTTGAGTTCATACCAACTTTTACCAGAGGTAAAATGTATCTCCACTTGGGTTGGAGGACAAATTGTAAAACATTGCATTTCGTTCTGAAAAGTGAAAACCACAAGCTATATACCTAGTATCGGATACTAAGGAGTTGTTTGCTCATGATTTAGTACTAGAACATTTCTAGATAATCCAGCAGATAACGTACAACACAGAATCAATCCCCAACTAATCGATTAAAAGGCATACAAAATTAACGCACACAAGATCTTAAACTAGCTTCCACATTCGAAACCAAATCAAAATTGGAAAATTACATATAACGGACGTGTCAACAACTAATCAATCGTGTCACTGGATGATCTGCGCAATTACGCAGCTGAAACTACAACATACATACATACATATAACAACATACATATATATAACCACATGAAATGAGAGAAAGAGGACCTTGGGGCAGCATTTGCCGCAGTTGGAGCAGCGGATGAACTTGACATGGCCACGGCCGTGCTTGTTGCGGCCACCATTCCTTCGCTTGAAAGTCTGCACAGAAAAATAGACGCAGATTCAATGAGTCGATTGATCGAAGATAATTGAGATCAAAAAATAGAGAGAGATCTTCCTAGTGATTTACCATCTTCTGGTTCTCTGGTGAAGATGTTGCGAAGACGGCTACGGCGCTCTAGGGCTTTTCAGAGGGTGGGAGTGAGAAAATGGGCGAGAGAGACTTTATATAGAGGCGGTTTGAAGCCCTACAGACCGGCCCGTATTTCCCAATGGACCGTACCGGGTCTTTGGGCTCCAGCCGAGTTTTTAGGCCCGCCTTCATTTTCCTTTCTGTATTTAGGATAAATTTTTCAGTGCCGAGTGGGCACCAGCCTAGTGGTGCCGAGCACGCATCTCGGCCGTCCAAATGTGTTTTGGACGACTTAGATCTGTTTGGACTTGAGTGAGTGTTTTAGTAATTTTACACTTAACAATTACCCAAATAGATCTGGGCTGTCCAAAATTCAGTCCAAAATACGTTTGGACGGCCGAGATGGTGTTCGGCACCACGTGGCCGGTGCCCACCTTGCACTGAAAAACTTCTTCTGTTTTTAGAGGTGTTTAACTTTACCCTAGTGATTAACTTATGCAACATACTAAATTTTTAGTTTTGTCTGTAAAACTAACAAACCCAACAAAAAATTGAATAAAGACAAAACAAAAAGTGGTGATGCATAAGTTAATCACTAGCATGAACGGGTAATCGGTTCCACTAAACTACAAATTGTAGGCTATAACTTTTTTGTGTTGTTCTTATCTTAATTTTATTTGCACTTTTTTTAGTTTTACTCTAAATTTTTATGTATTATTTGGTTTCTCAACGAGAAGAATCGAAAGAGAAAAAAAATTAATATGACTTTTACACAAGTATTTTTGTGAATATCCAAAAAAAAATGCTTTAGCTTAGATATTTTTTAAAAATTTTGGTAAAAGTCATAATATTTTACTTTTTTGATTTCTCTCGTCGAAACAAATTAATAATACATAAAAATTTGACGCAAAATTAATAAACACAAAAAAAATTGAATAAGAGTAAAACAAAATATTTGTAGTCTACAACTTTTAATTTAGCGAAAACGGGGCCTATTTTTCTCTTTGTTACATTTTATAAAAAACCCTAACACTGTCGATAGAGGGATGGATGATTGTAATAAGTGCTCACAAAGTACCTTTTTTTGGGTGTGGAAATTGCACATAAGTTTGTCAAATTACATAAACTACGTGAAACGGTTCTTTTGATTTTATTTTATTTTTTAAAAATAGCTTTATTTTTAACGTAATTGCATCTAATAGAATAGTAGTTTGCATGACCCTTTAGCTTTTTACTAAGTACAAATACAGACCACGAATCATCGGAAAATGAAAGTTTAAAGCTATTTCTATGCTTCAACACTCAGTTGGTACGGTGTCAATAAAAAGAACAAATAAAACCGATTCTATCAATGAAAATATTTAGAAAAATATGCAAATATGTTTGGGGCTTGACTGTCAACTTTATAGAGGCGATCTCATACGAAACATGACGATTCTTGTTGATATTTAGGTCCCGTTTTAGAACACCTTCTTAAAAAATAAATACTTATTTCATATTTTAAAACGCAAAAATAATGTAAATGAAAATTAAATTTTCAATTTTTTTTTGCACCGTAGTAAATATCTCAATTAGATCTATCAAATAAAATTCATATTAATAGGAAAATTATTTGCGTAAGCACTTGATTTTTGAGCTTAAAATTGTCTTATTAAAAAATAAATACTTATTTTCCTTTCGGGGACTGGGCCTTAGTCTTAAAAGTTTGATTTTTGTCCTCATTTTATCATCCAAATGTCAAAAAAATCAACGATCCATGCTTATCCATTAGGAATGGAGCATTTTTCATCGAGCTGTGCACAGATCCCGTTTTCTCCCATCTCGGATCGCACAAAAATGATCGAAACCGCTCATTTTGTTCAAAATATGTCGTTTAAGGTCTCTGTAAAAAATTATATTCATTCGATATCGTTAAAGGCGTTAACAAAACATCTAAAATCACTTAAGAATTTAGGCCAAGTAGCTTTTCTGTTTTTCATCCTTCTGCAGCTTGGCTGCCTTTGGTATTGTTGCCAGAGATTGTTGTGGATTAACTGTGGAGTTTTGGCAGAGTTATGGTATCTATGAGTCTATGACTATCTTCATCGAGACTTGGGCTTTGAGAATTGCTTGCGGCATTGCCTTTGATGTAGACTTTCCATAAGTTATTTCTGAGTCCGATTGCCAGAAGGCTATAAATTGTACTCTCTCCGTCTTAAATTGGATGTTAATTTTTGATATTCGTGTCAATTTCAATTTCTTTTATCTTTTAATATGGATCTCAAAAAATATGCAATATGAATCTTCTTTGATAGTTCTCGATTAGTTCTATTATACAAATTTTTCAAACCCATGAAAAATATTATAGATTGAAAGATATAAAAGATGAAAAATGACACGAGTTTCAAAAATTGTCATCATTTTTAAGACGGAAGGAGTATTAACCACCTAAATTCTTAGTGTTAAGAGAGTAGCGCCTTGTTTGCAGACATGTTTGGGCATCCTCAAGGAAGTGATCGTTTGTGTGGAGAACAATATTGGTCATCAGCTTGCCTCCAATTGCTTGAGTAGGAAAATTTTGTTTTTGCCAAGTTGTATTCTATCTTAGCTTAGATGATCATTTTGATAAAGAGAAAATATTGTCAGTCTGTTCTGTTGTACTGAGTGACAATATAAACCAAAAAAAAAATATAAATCTTATTGTAGATCTTAACTTGGAAACCAAAATAAAGTAGCATTTCATCTTAAACCGAAGAAATGGTACTCCCTCCGTCCTCATTCTTTAGTTCCTTTTGAGAGTCAGTGTCACTTTTTTAATTGATTATAGCTTACAATTTATTTTATTTTTTGATAATTTTGAAATCATCATTTAAAAGAGTTCATTTAGATCTGTCAAACAAGATTTATATTACATATAAATATTAATACCAAATAAAAGTTATAAATATTTTTTTATCTGATTGGGAGAGAACGAGGAACAAAATAATGGGGATGGAGGGGTAGAATACAACATCATACATGTGTAGTAGACGCAGTGGAATTGAAAGTGTTCTTAGCATTAAGAAGTGTTGTTATATGTATTAATGTTTAGAAGCAGTGGAAACAACAAGCACCAGTGGTCTAGTGGTAGAATAGTACCCTGCCACGGTACAGACCCGGGTTCGATTCCCGGCTGGTGCATTCTGAGAGCTGTGATGAAGCCTTCTGCGCCCAATGTGATGGTTGGGTCCTTCACGATCGTCCGATTAATAAGGACGAAATCGTGGCGTATCTGAGCTCTCTTTTTTTCCGCTTCCCCCCCTCTCTCTACTTTTTCAATAAGATTATGTTCAATTGCAACTTTTCTATTTTCCCAAAATTTGTTACTTTGCCAATATAGTATCTTTTAAATTCTTAAACTCTAAAAACTGTTCTGCATCTTGATAAAAAAAAAAAAGAGTAATCAGGGTGTAACAACAAACTGACCTGAGCATGCGGGTAAAAGTCGCAATATAGACTCAACACTTCCTAAGGTCCTTGATTGTCATACTTTCGCTACGCTTATTCTTTTGCTTTATTGGCAATTAATGTGACATTGTTGTAAGATGAGCAGACGATTAATTTTACTCTGGTAAAAGATAAGCACTAATAAATAAATAGATGCTTTCTTTTGTTTTATCTGCTGTAGGATGAGGAAACGATTGATTTTTTTTTTTTTTTTTTGCGGTAAAAGATACTCCGTAATTCTTAATAGTACATTGAAAACCCGTTTGCTATTGTCGTTTGCTTAGCTAAGGATGAGTTTGGACAAACTTTTTAAAAACATTTTGGTTATTTCACATAAATTGATTGAGTAAAAGACAAATTGTTGGGACTAACTTCTTTGTCTCTTTACGTGATGTTTGGCTGTTTGCTCCCCACAAAAGGCCTTTACTTTGAACATAAACAGTTGGATTTTTTGCTTCCTCAAAAAAGTCCAAAAAGCCTTCGGAAAAGTTTGTCCAAACTTAGCGTAAAGACCGTATGCTTTGCTTGAGAGAGAGAGAGAGAGAGAGAGAGAGAGAGAGAGACATTTCTCGTGCACTTCCTTGAAAGGAAGAACAATCTCAACATACCAAAGAGTTAATGTCATGCACTTTTGTGGGGAAAAAATCAAGCAGTTTAAGGGTGACAACATTGCAAAACCATTTCTATTGGCACACCCAACTCTTGCAAAACTAACAGCCAAAACTGCTACTACATACTGCATTTCCTTTTTAACTCTGCCAACCTCTAGAACAGACTCAATCATCCCGTCGAAAAGTGCCACTTATGTGATATGCAATATTACATCGAGATCCTAGCAGCGACATCTTCATCGCCCAAACAATTTAGTCTACAAGTTTAGAACTAGCGTATTAATTTAATAAAGATATCAGTAAGGTTCATGCTTCCAGGTCCTTGTTCGAACTCCACACAGGGGCTTTCGTAACAACACCGTCACTTAAGATGCTCGCTCCATTTTCCACGCTCATTAGAGGATCGGATTCACTTTCCTTTACCTTGGAAGGATTCAAGCAGAGAGACATTAGTAAACCAGATCTTTTAAAACCTATCACAAAGTGCTACGCCGAGATTAAATAGGTGAGGATGGGAAAGCGGAGTACATCCCACACTTGAAATCACAAACACTCCATGGCAAATATAGACTCTATTGTCAAGCGCAAATTGGTTCGTAAAATTAGAAAACCTTTTTCTTGTGTTCTTTTTAAAAAATGGGTTCCTTTCAAAAAGAAAGCCCTTAAAACAAGTTCTGAAATTTGTCAACCAGATGGGTTTTCCACAATGTATTCTGGAAATCTAACTCTAAAAACAACCAAACACAGCCTATGATTTTGAGAGAGAGAGAGAGAGAGTACACCTTTATTCCATTTATTGAATGATAAGAGGAAAGAAATTATGAAAATGCAGGGAAGGGGAAAGCAAAGAAAGTGAAATACCTGGGACAGTTGGGCTGATGCTTCACTAGCTTTTTGCTGGCTCTCAAGAGTACAGCAATAAGAATAGATTACCATCCCAACAACAGCAATGAGGATTCCTAGAAGGTTTCGCCAGCTAAATGGGTTGTGCAGTAGAACATAGCCAAAGCCCAAAACCAGGCACGTTTTAAGATGTCCTAAGACCTGATAGGTAACTGGAGATGTCTTTCCTATTACCAAAAAAGTACTGAAGTTCACGGAGACTGATATCATGCACGATAGAACAATGAAGGCCTGCAATCAAGACCATAGGAGAGAAAGTTGCATTTTCACTCAAAATTTAAGGGAGAAGGAGGGGGAGGGAGAAAAAATTGAATTCTCACCAGCACATGAGGGGTATATTTGAAAGCAAATACATTCCGATTTGTCAAAAGCCAATCTACAAAAGGTCCAGCGATGAACAAAGTGATTGCCTGATAGGGACAAGATTGGTAGAGGAGCTGGGTTGAAGAAACTTTGAACTTCTTCTGTATGGTATTGGTCATCTAGAAGTAATTAATTAAGGTGTTAAACAGCAAGAGAATATGAAAAGGAGAAAATTCATGGTACATCAAAATCTGACCTATTTTTGTTTAGTTGGCGTTCAAGCAAAATGGAGAACAAGCTTCATTTTTTATTTTTTTTTAGAAAGGCAAAAATATTTTTCTTATCTTTGAGGATACAAGCTTCATTTTTTAGATAAGCTACAATTGTTTAATTTGCTTTATTCCATCACGGGCGTGTGTAAAACAGAAAAAAAGGAATCATGCAAAAAAACAATATAATGGTAGCTGAGGATACAATCTGGGCAACACAGGTTGTAACTACTGCGAGCAGAGATAAGACAGATCCAAGAACATTTAACTGCAGATCAGTCACTGTTGCAATCCCGACACCCAAAAGTAGGACACCAAGTGAAAGCTGGATATTCCGACTGTGAACAAATTGATAATGAAGTTTCAGAACACTAAAATTGTGCATCTGAATGTACACATATAAGCAAGAAAAAATTGGAAAAGAAAAAGATCACAGAGACAATTTGAAGTCGCAACGCTGTGAAGACACAGAAGAGCAGGTATAGCTGGAAAGACGAACAAAATTAAAGAATGATGCACATAGCTTGACAGGCAAGTGTGAGAGATAAAATAATGGTGGAAGACCTAGAGGGTTCCGTAGCGGATCCATTCACGATTGGGCAAATAAAATCTGGAACAAGCGAAATCATGCTCAAAACATTAATAATTTGTGGCTTGCAAATGTAAAAAGATTCAACCCAACTCACCAAGAAAGCATGACAAGCTCACAATTGGCATGGAGCCTTCTGGAGAAGACCACAGGAGCCATTTCTTAATAGGATCAAAGTAAGGCTTAGATATCGCCGTATCGAGATAATTTGTACATCCTTTCCCTCTGGTGTTCTTTTTGTTTTGTCTTTCTGCTCTTTTTCTTTCATTTTCTGGATGTTGATGTCTTTAATTTTGTTGTATCTAAATCTTTCACCTAAAGGTTCTGAAATAGTTTCTCCTTCCGACTATGCAGAATGTTCTTAAACGCTACTATCCTCACTGATTTGATATTTTGATATGTAAGGTAACAGCAGCCTCACTCGTAGGCTAGTGAGCATGAACCTGTTTGAAACAGATTTTAAGCCATGGTTACAAACACTTGAGATAGACATACTGGAGAAGTCATTGAAAATGTTTAATCTCCACCTTCCCAGTGCAAGCAACTTTAGGTCTTCAACACAAGCAATCCAGTGATTTTCATCCTTCTTTCATTCAATTCGACGAGTTCTCAAGTTTAATATGAACAGAAACTGGGTCAACTTAAACACCAGACTAATTGGGCCAAAGTAACACATTACTTGATCATGGATTTAAATTCCATGGAGATTGAACTTCCATAAATCCATGCACGGTATGTCACTAACAAAATGGATACAGAACTAGAAAGAAACAACTGTGTTCTCCTGTGGCTGCACATGCATTTTGAGTAATTACCTCAACAGACAACTTAAAAATTATTTTACATCATGAAGACAAGCATGCTCGTTCTTTTCATCATGTTTAATTGGCACACGAGATAAGTAAGGAACACAACTGAAAAGAAGCTATAGCCACTAAGATCACTCTATAAAGACTGGTTGTCATTAGTTGCCCAATATAATTGCAGTTTATGTTGGAAGCACTTCATAGTTTCATACACTGACGTCATTCGGGACCAACTAATGACAAACAGTTTCAAACCCAAGGATACTCAGTGCTTGGCTTTTAAATACAAAAGCCTTCTATAAGAAGAGAAGAAAGAGATAAAACAACACACTTACGCGATTAATGTTATGTATAACTTGCCTGAATTTCTTCCTGAAGAAAATAGTCTCCAAAAGAACTGTAAATGGAATAATTGCCAATTTTGTCATCTATAAAGAAAATGAGAGAAAAAACGGTCAGAAATCAAACCTTAAAAACGGAATTTTACAAGTTGAACTACTGACTTCAAGGATATGATTGTGACCAGGGTACAATCAATATTCTAGACATAAAAAATATCCCGTGACGACATATCAGTGGTCCTTCAGTATAACCAGTCACCACTCAATCAAGAAACAAATGGCTTATGTGATGCAAAACAATATACAGCATCCATGGTGCCCTTCCCATATCTAGTAGCACAAGCACAAACAGTCCTAATTGAACAAATACAGTCACCAAAGGAATGAAATGCAACAAATTTATGATTGTTTCCAGCAAATAATTTATGATTTCAAAAAATAATGAGTTTGGAAACCAAAATAATTCAAATTATAACAGCAGTAACACCATTACAGAAGTCAACGGATTAAGTGGTTGGAACAACAATTTCAAACCACACCTGATAGAAACCAACAGAGTTGAAACCCAAGCTAAGATTGAGAAGTCCAATGGAAGTCCCATTAAGGATGCCAAAGCCCATCACAGCTCTTGGATCAAAAGGCTTGTGCTCAAACAATTTCATCCATAAAGCCGCATGAAGCGAAATAAATGTGACTAGAAGATGCCAGCTAGTCAAAGTTGTAGCTGAAGCAACAAACAGATAAGATACAATGACAGAATCAAAACTCAGGTGTAAAGGGCACCCATAAAGTTCAATGCATGCACAACTAAATACTTGCTTAGAAATCATATGGCATTTTAATCACCCTATTCACATCCATCCAACAATCTAAGCCTCATTTGCCAGCCGGGATTCAATGTTAAAGCAACAACAGGTAGGACTCTAGGTCTTTAGCCAAATATGCCGATAGCTTTATCACTAAGAGAAAGTGTTCACCTTTTTACCCCCCAATAGTACTGAAGAAGATCAAAGGTGCTGGGCTTCTATGTCAAGAAGCTTTTATATGGTACTGATTTTAGTGCTCTATAGCATTTTTACCAAACCAAACCAAGCCTTGTGTCCCAATCAATTGGGGTTAGCTAATTTATAAATGTTCGTCTCTCCATCTTTACTATCTAATCTAGCATAAAATCAGCTCTATATAGCATTTTTGTTTTCCCATTTTTGTATCTTAAATTTTAAAGTAAAAAAACACTTAAACCTAACGAGATGTATGCTCAACAATCTATAATCACAGCCCATCCCTTGACTCCACTCCTAGGGATTGCTAACGCCTTCAATCTGGTCAACGGTGACACTAGTATCCGGACAGTATGTTGTGGAATTTAACTTCCTAGTGCATAACATTTAATGGGAAGCGTAAACTTAAGCGAAGAAATAGAGTACTACCATTTTCCCACACGGCTTAATGATGGTAAATAAAGAGATAAGTCCTTCACAATGATAGCTATCGACAATATGCTGCCGGGGAGACCATAATACATGGAAACAGTAATGCCACAATTAAAAGAAGAACTTGTCAATCATTTAATCATTCTTATCGAGAGATGGAGCCATCTAATTCTAGCCGATATTAAACTATCTAGGTTGTAAGCAGGGTACATATAACGTGGTTGCCCTTTCCCTCTGTTCTTCATCTGCCTGCAGTTCTAGATCAAGTAAGGAGATGGTCGCTATTAGCTATCATTCTAGTAGCTCGTGTAGCTAGCCTTAATCATTTTGTAGGTAGCCCCTACCAAGAAAAAAGGGTATTCCCCTGAATCCATGACCAGTAATGGGTCAAGTCAGTGCTCTGCAACATGTGGCGTCGCTATAACGTTGCAAGAATGCACAATGCCACTTTAAAAGACAAAGAAAGAGTCACGTGAGGTTAAAAAAGGTCAAATGTGTTCTTTAGCGGGTTCATTTCTTGGGGGTAAGGTTGCCCGCCATAGGCAGGAGCCTTACGCACTACATGCATCCCTTCTGAACATATTTGTCTTCAACATTTCCAAACAAAGACAATATCGAAGTGAGTTCATTCGACTCAACATGGCATTAGAAGGATCAATCTTCGAAAGTAAGGCTACTAAATTGGAGTCCACATCCTACCATCAACCACGCACGGTTGGATGTGTCTCTCGTTATAAATTCTTGCATTAAAACAGAATTTCCCATTGCCCCCTCCTTATCGTGTACCGCATAAGATTTCCACAAGGGAAACCTAATTATACACCAATGACAGGACCAGAATTCCCTTAATTGTCACTGAATGCAATTTTTGTATATATTCTCCCTTCTCGTGTCAATTAATTGGGAGTTGGGACGTTGTATACATTGGCAATGTAATCGAAGGAATAAACTTGGATCAATCACCAAATTAGTCTCAAACAAACCAAAACAAAAAAGGAATGTATCAAAGATCACCACAAGCCAATATAAATTTGTAATGCTGAAAATATGGGGCACACTCACCAAAAGTGAAACCAAGGGTGCTAATAAGCGCCTTGTTGCAAATCACGATCGACACGGACGAAACCACGGATAAACTCAGTGCCCCAATTGTCCCCAGCTGAAACCGCTGGCCCTCACTCATCTTCAGTGTTAATCAAATTCCCCCCCGCCTCTCCAATCCCTTCCTCACAATCTACTCGTTAAAAACCACAACAATTATCAATCAGATACGCCACAATACAAAACACTGAAAAGGGCAAAGCAAAATGAGAAATTAATCATAGAAAATGCAGAAACAAAAACCTGAAAATGAATCCGAACTTTGCAACGAGAGCGCTTAACTGCAAAAGGCATGCACGTTAAAAATTGAAATGAGACATGGTAATATAATAATGAAAGGGGATTCCCTAGAATTCAGCAAATCTTAACCCTAGATCTGCCACTTTTTTGGTAAATGAAGACAGCGTCAGCATATTTCCATTAACGTAGTGTGAGAATGTAGAGAGAGATAATCAACGTAGTGTGAGAATGTAGAGAGGGAGAGAGAATCACCTGACGGCAGCAGATCAGGGAAATTTATGGAGGAATCCGAATATTAGCGGTTGATCTTCTTCTTTATACGTAGAGGGAATTGACGTTATTGGAAATCCTTGTTGTGTGTTTACGTAGAGGAGCGGGTTTTAATTTTTCTATTTATGGTTAATGCAAAACGCAAGAAATTAATGCAAGGATCTGTCTTCAGCGGTTGTGGTAATGTATTTAATACTCTGTAGGAGTACTCTTTGTTTGTTTGTTTTTTAATAACCTCGGTGTATAGGTCGGCTTACGCGCATTTTGACAAATTATGAGGGCTCAATTCCACCGTTACTTTGCGGGGAGCCTGATTAAAATCGAAACAAAACTCCCTAGACTGGCTAAAGAATTACTGCTACCCACACATACAATAGGAACAGATCTTGCACAGCAGTCCGTGTGGCAATAAAAGGGGACCCACCACTCTCTCACACTCTGAAATTTCTGTCCAAGACAAACCCAAATGTCCACCGCCCCTACTCACCATCCCTCTTCTCAGGCGACTCCCGGCCTCTTCTCCAGCGTCTTCTCTGATATTTTCTGCCCGGAGACTTGACCAAAATTTCCACTGCCCAAACTCGCCCCCTCTTCACCGGCGCCTCCTGGCCTCTTCTCCAGTGCCATCTCCGTCGTCTTATCTAGCGCAGTTGGCTGAAACAGAACCACGTCTATCGGGACTTGCTTCAGACTACCCTTGTATGCGAAGTGCAGATACACGTTTATAAGGGAGTTCGAACCGATTTTCCCATGGAAATCAAAAAGCGGAGTGATGAATCCTCTCAGATCTCGCCGGAAAGCTTAGGCCGATGGCGGATAGAAGTGCATTGTAAGTGCTTTGCAGCCAGAGGAGGAGGTTTACGCCGAGAGAGCTGGTGTAGAAGGTTAGGACTTAATTTCCAACTGTAATGCAGGTGACCTGGTGAACACTAGGTACTGTTGGCGTTTGTTTTGACACAGGCTAGGACGTTGTTCGGATCTCTCGTTTAGGATAGACTTCGTTCACATCGACTGCATTCGCCGGAGAAAATGACAGAGAAGACGCTGGAGAAGAGGCCGGGAGTGGCCTGAGAAGAGGGAGGGTGAGTTGGGGCGGTGGACATTTGGACTTGTCTTAGACAGAAATTTCGGAGGGTGAGAGAGTGGTGGGTCCACTTTTTATTGGCACATGTACTGCTGTGCAAGATCTGTTCCTATTGTATGTGTGAGTAGCATTTCTCAAGATGATGATGAGCAATGCTACTTGCACGTACATTTTTACACAGATTTTGCACATATACTTTTATGGGGCCCACCTCGGATTCCACCAATATGATCCGAATCGCTTATTATTTTTAAAAAGTTTCTGTAAAAAATCAACTGAATAGGATATCGGCAAGGGTTTTTTCAAAAATCGTAGGGTGAAACAGTCTGATTCGCCCTTCAATTTCTGAAACAGCCCTTTCCGATATCCTATCGAATTGATTTTTTTACAAAACTCTTAAAAAATTGTTTTAAAAATAATGAACAGTTCGGATCATATTGATAAATTTGAGATGGGCCTTATAAAAATATATGTGCAAAATCTGTGTAAAAATGCATGTGTCCTTAGATTTGCTGTACTAAGTGGTATGGACTTTCTGACATTGGATACAGAGGGATGTCGGTCCCTTGGATTTAGGAATTAAAAGAGACATAATATGGATTTTATGAATAAAAAAAACAAGTAGAGAAACTGCAGCAAAAGAAGAAAATATATGTGTGTGTGTTCACTGTTCAGTTAAGCATTCGTAAAGAACATTTTAAAGTATTTCTGTCGCGGCATGAGGTTATAATGACGACACCTTCTATCGAAGGATTTTGATTTGAGTAAATTACAGTAAACCCCCCTCAACTAACCCAAATTTTCACTTAACCCCCTTCGACTACAAAATCCAACAGTGTGCACCCTCTAACTATCCAGAATTGACACTTTACCCCCTTTTGTTAGGTCTCCGTAGGAAAAATGCACCGACGGCCGTCTCCGGCCACCGGACGGCCGATCCGAGCCGTCCAAATTTTTTAAAAAAAAAAACCGAGTGGGCTTACGCTAGAATCAACGGCATCCGACGTGCGTAAGTGCTCGATCTAAACACCCCATTTAAATTCTTGGGATGTTTGGATCGAGCACCTACGCACTTCGGATGCCGTTGATTCCCACGTAAGCCCACTCGGTTTTTTTTTTAAAATTTTTGGACGGCTCGGATCGGCCGCCCGGTGGCCGGAGACGGCCGTCGGTGCATTTTTCCTACGGAGACCTAACAAAAGGGGGTTAAGTGTCAATTCTGGATAGTTAGAGGGTGCACACTGTTGGGTTTTGTAGTCGGAGGGGGTTAAGTGAAAATTCGGGTTAGTTGAGGGGGGTTTACTGTAATTTACTCTTTTGATTTTCGCCCACCATTTTTTATTGATAGCGTTCCACTTTATTAATAAAGTTACCAATAATTTCACGTTAAAAGTGGAGCGCGAAAATCAGTTTCCTATACCAAATTGGTCTTATATGAATTCATGTGCACTTAATGGTTTTAGAGGTGATTTATTCAGAATTTGTATTTAACGGTTTCAGACAATATTATGTATGGAGTTTTAACTCCATTCTCCTAAGCCCTTTTACCTTTCTCGTTTTATATGTTTTGTACATCTTTTCTGAATTTTTGTTAGATTCATATTATATTTTTTAATTAATGATTCATCTCGACAGAAGGAGTTTAAAGAGTAAAAAAATTATGATTAAAAGCATTCTAGAGTGTGTTCTTGTTTACCCCTTAAAAAATAAGTACTTATTTGTAATTTTCAAGCATAAAAATAACAGGCCTATTGAAAATAAAAAAATATGCAATACGGATTTTGTTTGATAGCAAACCCTGCAAAAAAAAATTGAAACTTACGCGTAAGCCCATTATTTTTAAAGCTTAAAAGTAGGTATTTATTTTTTAAGTACTTATTTGAGAAAATGAAACATGATTTTAATCTATAATGTCATCTTATATGAATTTTTAAAACATTAATCCACCTTTTTATAGATGGAATGCTTAGTTTTTTCCGAAAATGAAAAATGCTAACGTTCGCCCCCTTAAGGGCGGAGGATAATAAATTTTGGCATTATCATTTTCATAATATGTGCATTGATATTCGAACTTCTTTAAAATTATTGAAATATTATTATCTGTCTAGTGGGCGGTGGTTAGCAAGACTGTTCAAAAATTACAACTAAAAGTTCAAAAACAATTACTAAAAATAAAAAAATACTGAAAAAAATTAGTAGAAAAAAGATAGTTTAATCGTGTGTTTGTACTTTGAACTGGGAGTGTCAGTATTGCCCTTCTCTTGCCCGTTAACGATTAAACTTTGTCGTTTACAAAACCCGAGAGAGAGAGAGAGAGAGAGAGACTGTGTCGATCGCAGATTCGCAAATCGAATACTACTTGGTAAATTTCTCCCCTAAACACAAAACATCCGAAAGCTCGATTTCGCTTCTCTTCTTCTCAAAATCACGTCTTTTTCCGTTCACTCCCACGAATTAGGGTTTCCATTTGATCCGTCCCAGTTCATGCGTTAACCAATGGACGCCGACGTGGCTCGTTGGGTCCTCGAGTACATTCTCCGTCAACCCCTCGACGACCGCACGCTCAACAACCTCCTTCGCGTCCTACCTATCCCCAACGACAACGCCCGTTTGAAGAAGTCAATGCTTCTCCGCAGAATCGAATCAGAGATAATTAAAAAGGGCTCAATCCCGGAGAAGCTTCTAGGGTTTTTGGAACGCATCGAGGAGCTAGATAACCAAGAGGGGATCGAGACTTGCGATTCGATGAAGCACGCGTATTGTTCGGTGGCTGTGGATTGCACGGTGAGGTTTCTTGATGAGAGGGAGGAGTATTTCGACGCGGTGAAGAGGATATGGAGGGGTAGGGTTTGGAAGATGGAGAGGTCTGAGAGGGCTGTTGGGTTGGTTTGTGATGAGTTGAGAGGTTGGAGGGATGATATTGAGGCGGCGGTGTGGGACCCGAGTGTTTGCGAAAATGTGCGGGTGAAGAGCAGAGGGAATGGTGTTCTGGAGGCGGTTAGGGTTTATGTTGACGAAGCGTGGAAGAGTGTGGGCCCGTCGTTTCTTGAAGCCGTGGCGGGGACTGTGAGTGAGGATACAATGAGGGAGGTTTTGGGACAGGGCGGGATAGGTGATCGAGTAGGTGGAGATTCGACTCGAGATTCGATTGTTAGTGAGAAAGATAAAGGTGACTTTTTGTGCCAAGTTTGTTGCTTTATCATGATTGTTATGGGGTGTACGAATTTTGAACTGCTTGATGTTAAGGGTTGGAATTTCTAGCATTTGTCTCCTTTTGATTTGTAAGGCCTAACACTTTGAATATGCGTATATAGATAGATGTCTTGGAATTGTTAGGCTTCAATCTCATTGTTTTATGATTGAACCCTGTGCCTTTTTCAGAAATTCCAGAGATGCATAACCTCTTTGTAACTGTATATAGATTGTGTTGTTTGCGGAAATTAGTATGTTTTCCATTTGCATTTATGATCCGACATTTGCATACCCTTGGATATGAGTAATGTGTTTGTTAGGCCCATATTTAAAAGTGATAGTTGGTGCCACATCAGATGGCAAGCACAAGTGGTCAAAGTAGCATTTGAGGGTTTTCTTTCTCTGTGTTCATAGCTTCAGTTCATGCGCTAGATCACCAGCTTCCTGTCATAGAACAATTGCTTATTTGACTAAGTGTAGCATGATAGCCAACACAGTTGTTCTCCTTATGTGATTAGATGACTAGTGTGCTACTCAACTGTTTCTCAAACTTATGAGTTTTGCAGTTGTATTGTGTAATGAAGTATTTTGTTCTTTATTTTAGAATCGCGGAGAGGTGGTGTGCTGCCTAGGCAGAAGCGTGTTGCTATGAAACACCCCAGAGGTGCAACCATTGGCACTTCTAGAGGAGTTAAGATCACTGATACAGAAGAACTGGATTTGAGGAAGTTATCTAACTACTATGAGTGCCTACCTTCTCCTGAAATTAATGAAGTACAAGAAGCACTCAGAACCAGTGTTGCAGAGCTACAAGCAGTGGTGAAAGACCCTCTTCCTGAGGCCTTACGGCTTGCAGAAAATGTGATGTCTTCCATGGGTGGACAAAACATGAATCAGGAGTCTTCAGTTAGAGGACAGAATGGAAAAAATGTAGATGCTGCAAATCCTTCTGTTGGCACGAGTCCTGAAGCTGCTCT
The DNA here is from genome assembly GCA_019656295.1 of Rhododendron mucronatum var. ripense. Taxonomy (NCBI): domain Eukaryota; kingdom Viridiplantae; phylum Streptophyta; class Magnoliopsida; order Ericales; family Ericaceae; genus Rhododendron; species Rhododendron mucronatum. The sequence goes on along the minus strand of BPLT01000040.1, from coordinate 488,195 downwards.
CGCCAATGAGGCTAATTGTGACAATCAACGTTCTGGGCATCAGAATGATGTGCCTAAACCCAGCTTAATGGCACGGAATGGCACTGCCCGCACTTTCGAGGTAGTTATTTCATGTTTTGTTGTTGTTATCACTTGCATTTTATATAAGCTCAAAGAGTGAAATTTGCTCTCAAACATATTGTTTCTTTGTATCCAACTGTATGTTATGTAGTTCTAGATACTAGCATTCATAATGTTTGTCATTTTATACAGCCATCATTTGGCTCTATGCACTATGATTGTCCAAGTGGTACTTTTCTCTTCTACATTGTTCAAAATTGCTTGTGTCATGGTTCATGAACAATAACTTTGCAGTGGGATGATTCTGTTGATTCCTTACCTGAAGGGTCAGCTGACCATGCAAGTAGACTTCACTTGTCTACACCAAATAGAAGGCTTGTTTCTCCTCTTAAAAAGTATGAAACTCCAAAAATATCAAGGAGGAGAAAAGTGAAGAAATGGAGTCCATTGGAAGAAGACACTTTGAGGACTGGCGTGCAGAAGTATGTGCTTTTTTCTTTCCTTTTTTGTATTCTGGCAAAGCCTTTCTAGATATGTTTTCTGCTTACTATGAAAGAACCGTTTTATTTTGTTGTTCTTTAGTTTTGTTTTTGCTTGTCAGATGTTTTACTGTGGTAAAATCATGTATTTCATCCAAAAAAGAAAGAAATAAAGAAAGATAAGTAATCCACGTTCTATGGCATCAGTTCTGATTTTTGCATGCATGTTTTGACCCTATAGTGCTGCCAGAGTTTTACCGCCAAAAGGGTTGGTCTCGTATCTTCTGATTGAATTAGTAGATGAATGATATGTTTAAGAGAAATCTAATTATCTTAACTAATCTGTGTATCTTCCTTCTGAAGGCTTGGTATGGGGAACTGGAAGGTCATCTTAAATGCGTATCGTGAAATATTTGAAGAAAGAACTGAGGTAAGAATGTTGTATAGTTACTTGCAGTGACTAACTGTTATATCCTTTTTCCTCGTATCATACACCAGAGGTTCTCCTTTTCAGGTTGATTTGAAAGACAAGTGGAGAAATATGACACGCTATTGACTATTCAAAATAATGTCTTCAGTTTGTATTATATTTGAGGTAAGCCCTTTAACATTAGCTCTTTCTCCCCATACATTCTGTATTTTTGGTGCGAGTTTCTCAAAACACGGGGGATTGGCTATATGCTCTAGTTATTTAGTGTCCTTTCAGATAGTTTAGTCTGTGCTCTAACAAACTACGGTTTGTAGACATGAAGGATAGTAACATAGTTATTGCGTTGATAGATTTTTCATAGCTTTCTGGATGGATTTTTGAGAAGGAAAAAAATAATCATTGACTGCTTGAGTAAAGTAATAGTGCATCAGATACATAACGCATTGAAATTTCTTCTTCTGTTTGTTTTCCTTTATACAGATACGACTGTAATCATGGTACAAGTCATGAAGAGGCTCGCAACAACATTTTGTTGGTCTTAAACCAACAGACTATCGGCATGAGCTCTCTAGCTAGTTTGGGTCTTTTTGCCTATCAAATTAGCCAAGCCTGTTGATCGAGCTCCAAGTCTGTGCTCTCTCCTCCAAGCACCTTAAGCAACCCAACCGAATCACCAGAGTGCAGGCCTTACTTTTTGTGCTCATCGGTTCAAGCATTGTGAATACATCGGTGACAAAGTTTGTACATCTGCTAATTATGTTAGAAACGTGTAATTTGTATAATGTTTAGTATTAAGCCAAGGTTTTCTTATACATTCAGAATGTATGAATATATTTTCAATTTTACGAAGGGTTACTGTAAACCATGCCTCCATGCCTGATGAACAAGTAGGACTGTATTACATGATGTTTCTTGTGGCGTCAACAAAGATAGTAGCCTTGTTTTTTTCCTCACTCATCTGCTTCTTTTGGTGTTTCTTTGCTCTTCTGTTCAGTATTATCATTTTTTTCCGCATACCATCCCTCTCTGAGAGATTTGCGAAAGATTTCAAGTGCATGGAGCAATGAGGCCTCGTGTGCGCTGCACCTCTAGGGTGTTTTGGATAATCTGTGGAGGATTTTCCAGAACGAAAGAAAATGTAGGAAAATTGCGAGGAAAATGATTTCTTCCATTTTCCTATTCTAACGATCCTCTCCGCAATCCACCACAAAATACAAGTGACATGCAAATGAACATCAAACCAACAGCAGGCGACGGAATAACCTGCTTGGAGTTGATATTTATTCTCTCACTTGTAATTCAATAGGAACTGTGAAAGTCATACCCCATAAAGATAATGATCATAAGCAAGTAAACTGTGAAAGAGATCACACACACACACACACGCACACGCACACACACACAGAGAGAGAGAGAGAGAGAGAGAGAGAGAGAGAGAGAGAGTTACTTCAACAATATTAGTATCAATTGAATGAGACATTGGAACCTTGATGTCTGTAATATACCGTAGTTGAGATACATGAGTACGTAAAAGATAGTAGATAGTAGAGGTTATGAAAATAGTGGCTTCTCAAAACAATAAAGAATTGATCATGCACAGAGCACCAGTACTGTATTAAAGAATCAGATAAATGATCAGGGCATTTTTTTCCCAGTTGAATCTATATCGGTCATATAAGCATTCAGATGTCCCCAATTGAAATATCAGGAAGTCGCAGATCCACTTCTGCTGCTTAAAACAAGAGCACCTTCACCGTTCACGACATCCGGTCCTTTGCTATTGCCGCCGGGAGAATCATTCTGCTCGGTAGGAGTCACTAGATTTGCTTGTCTCAACCGGCGGCTTATAATGCTTGACCGGGACTTATGCAACGGTGGCAATGGAGCAACAGCATAAACTGATGGTCTTGGGATTGTTGTTGTTGTCTGTGGGGGGGAGGGGGAGGCTATTTGGGTGAATGGCACAGTTTGCACGAGTGATGGGGAGGTTAACGGGCTGAAATGAAGGGTTTGCACGGTTGATGGGGAAGTTAACGGGCTGTAATGCACCGGGAGGTTGACAGTTGAGGGGGAGGTTAATGGTGGAGTGATATGCACCGGGAGCTGGACGGTTGAGGGGGAGGTTAATGGTTGGGTGGAATGCGCGGGGCTTTGGAGGGTTGAAGGGGAGGTTAACGGGCTGAAATGCACCGGGGGTTGTGGCGTTATGGTTGACGGGGAGGCTGATGGGCTGTATGGAACCCGTCCGGGGGCTCCGAAGGGGCATAGCTCGGTGGGAGTTCTTAGTTCTGCGTTTGCAATCTTGAGACTCTCGACTTCATTCCTCAATGCCACATTTATAGCTGTTCAAAAGACATATATCGTAAGATCATGAATCCAGTTAAAACTCTAGACAGCATGTTATTCACAAAATTAAACGAAAAGACATGCATAGAGACAAAAAGAGAAATCGAAGTAAGCAATTCGGTACTTCTTTCATCAAGCTTTGGCACAAGAATCAGAAAAGATAGAGAAAAATCATCGCACGAGTGTTTGGCTCAACAACAGTCGTCTTCTCCCAACATACACATCCAAGAAACAGCATTCAGAGGACTCCGCTTTTCTTTCCTTCTTAAAAGATTAGGTGATTGTACATGTATTAGGAAATTACTTTGGACTCAGATAAGATAGAAACATCTGCGTCCAGAGCCGTTCGATGTGCATGTTCTAATGTGTTTTATGTGGGAATCAGGTGCATCGGCTGCTCCGGATGCATCTGTGTCCGTATATGTACATGTAGCACTGCTCTTATGTCTTATTTTAAAGGATCTCATGATCTTACCATCGCGCAAATCAGCCTGGTCCTCCATAGCCTGTAACCGTAGTTTGAGCTCAACATTTTCAGTGCTTAGACCCCTTGTCTCTCTCTGAATAGGAAAACAAAAACAGGATAAGAGTATAACCTTACTATAGAATGACTCGAAGGATTTTGTGCGTGCGCAAGGACAAGAGCGCGTACTTGCAAGAGAAAACAATAAGATATGGTAGAGGTCTCTTGATAAAAAAACAAATTAAAGAATTTATCAATACCATCTTGAACTCTCAGAAAGAAACCTGCAAAAACTTAACAACGACGAAGATGGGTGGAAGATTTGGGGTGGCGATTGATTTTTTCTTCTTGTGCGTCCAAGAATTGTCTACAAACCGATAAACACACACTACAAGATATGCATTTGATGGATAATTTCCCAAGAACACAAAAAAGCCAATTTCATGTCAGAAATGTCACACAGAGAAACAAGATGAGGTTTTAGAGCCCATTTGGTGTTGCAACCATTCATCAATAACCAGGAATGGATGTATAAGTGCAAGTAGAAATGCAGCTAGACAAACCTCGTATATGCTGATTTGTGCAGAGAGATTCCATGAATCGGTTTGAAGGGATTGAATTCTTCGCTCGAGTTCTAACATGTAGCGAACCTTCCTCTCTTTCGAACGAGCAGCAGACCTTCTGTTTGCCAGAATTCTGAAGGTAATGTTCAAGCACGTTTAGCACATCCTCCAAAAGAAGTTTGAAATCAAGATGGTAAATTGGTTTTTTTGAAAAGATGGTAAATTGGTTATAGGAGTAACTTCCAGGGCAACCTTTTATAGGGTTAACGAATAAAATGTGATCATCTCGAAGAATAGGGTTTACTTTCACACACATAGTTGAACTAATAAAGGTTACATGTATATCTAGTGGCGGAGCTGAGAATCAAAAGTCGAGAGGGCCGAACTATGAGAGAAATTTTTGTAGGATGATTTTTCACTCATTTGAGGTTTTATGGAACCATCTTGATAAATCGAGAAATTAATATCGAGATATTATTGCTGTCATATCATCCAATGACACGCAGTAACATTGTCAAAAATTTCATTTATCATAATTTTGTTCGCTTAAAATGATCTTCATAAATATCTGCCAAAAGGTTCAAAACTATGAACTTTTTATAAACATCTACCAAAACTACGTAAACTATGCGGTAAAAGGAAATTGGGTGGGGTTGGGCTGGACATCAGCTTCAAGAGTTTCTATATCGAATGATTCAGAATACATTTGTATTTGTATCTATGCATCAAAATTTGTGTACGTAGCATTGCTCTATAAAAAATAGAACGAAGATTAGACAAATTCTAGGAAAACAACTTTAAAATAAACTATCGGGAACAAATGTGTTTGTAGCTGTTCGATGCATGTAAATCTGTATATATCGAACAGTTTAAACGTAATTATGTTCTTAAGTTGTTTTCCTTGGACTTTTTGGAGAGAACGAATTGCACCTCTTAACGCGCTTGGGGTCCTCGTCCCATAGTTCAACCAACTCCGCCGGCAAACTCGGCCGGCCAATACCCCGGGAGCCCTTCTTCTTTGTCTCACCACCGCCGCTGCTGCCGTCATCGTGATCCATCAATTGTCCGCCGGCGCCGTTGTCCTCATTGAGGAATGCAGAGACGAGCTCATCCTCCTCCGCCCCCATCTCGTCCAAGCCCGGCGTGTAGACTCCGTCGTCGTCGCCGCCGGCGCTCTGGAAACTTCCGTCGGAGTATGCCCGCCGGTGGTACAGCCCCTTGAACACGGAGGGCGAGGCAGAGTCGTCGGAGCTCCAAAACAACGTCGTGAATTGCGGTGCCGGCGTCGTCGGCGACGGGTTGTTCGAGGGATGTTGAGAGGAGGAGATTGGATTCACATTGTTGGTATAGTTATTATTATGATTAACGTAATTATTGTAATTAGTGTTGTAATTATGGGGATTAGGGCTCGGGTTGTCTTGGTTTTCCATTGGTAATTGCAATTACATGCTTGTTTAATTCACAACCCAAATGAATGGATGTTGAGGGGGTAAAGATTGTGGAGGTAGGAGAGATGAATGGCGACGGTGGCGGGTGGCGGCGGCGGCCGTCGACTCTCGCGGAGGAGGGACGGGTGGTTTTGGATTGCAACCAAGCATTTATATAACGTTAGGAATTTGGGATTTTGCGGGAAAGCGGGGAGGAGGAGTCAAAGTGGAAAAGGAGACTTTTTGGGGGGTTTAACCACAAAAACAGGAACTGAAAACTCTACAATTTTGACCTAATTTGACTTGCTGATTATGTGTGTGGTTAATTTTGTGCCAAAATTGAGGGGTGGTTAGGAATTTGTGCAAATGGGGAAAGGGAGGGAAAGTAGGGGTGCAAACGAGTCAATCTGATTTTTGGAGTGTTTGAGCTCGACTCGTTTGCTAAACGAGCTCGAGCTCGAGCTCAATTTGTTTCTGAGAGACAAGCCCTTATCGAGCTGAGCTCAATTCATTTATTTAATGAGTCTTTATAAATGAGCCGAGCCTATACAAACGAGCTGAGCCTAGCTTTATAGTGTTGAACTCGGCTTGTTCCCTAAATAAGCTTAAAACACGAGTTTGAGCTTCTCGGGAGCAGCTCAGTTCGTTTGCAGTCTAACATGCATGTGCATAGATTCATATGTATATCGCGAAACAGATGTATTTAGAATCATTTGATACACGTGTGTTTATTAAATAATAAGATATCTATGTGCATCGGATGGTTGCAGGCATATTTATTGTTGGGAGTGTGTATAAATTTGTGTACCTACCGTTACTTATAAAACGGTTGTTTTCCCTTTTGCCTGCCTTTGCGAAGAGAAGGGAGGGGAATTGACAAGGAATAATCCTGTCCTGTTTTTAAAAAGACTTTTTCCTTACTGAATTTAGGAACCAAACAAATCACAACACAATTCAATCCTGTCTAAACATGTTCCCACTGTTTGTGTGAGCAGCAAAAAAGCTTCCCCTCTTCTGCCCGAATCCACGAGTACTAACAAAGTATCCGAAAAATCGGACCCGGGGCCTCTCTAGTGCATAATTCGAACCGTTCATCTCAGCTATCAATAATTTAGACTTTACTTATTTCGGCAATGAGCGACTCACATTTGCAGGTATGGAGATGAAATTTAGATCATTGATTGTCATCAACATTAACGGCTCGGATCAGAATCTACTTTTTGACAGTGCACCCCTGCTCCACAGAGACCTTGGTTCGCAAAAAATCACCCAACTTGACATTTGTCTCACCTACAACAGTATAATTGAAACTTGTCGCCATTATATTAGTAAGAAACTACGACTTCTTCGAACAATGCCGCTACACACACAGATTTTCGCACACAAATCTGTCTGTAGACTTACCGTTCTTAGAAATGCGATGTTGCCTGTCGGAAAGGGTAACCATTTCAGAACGGGCCATGGATGGTTCCGATAGGCGTCCATCATGGGGCCCACTAGCCAGTTAGGTGCACTGAAGTGTGGGCCAAATCAGTTTATACTGTTGTCATCCCATTTTAGTGAGGAGACATTAATCGTTGGGAGCTGCAAACTTTCATGTACAGTAGGCGTGAACAAATGGATTTTGGGTCCGTCTCGGGTTCTAAAAAGATGAATGGAACCACTCGTTTTGTTTAGAATATTTAGTTTAGGTAGGGTTCCTACAAAAAAATTAACTCAACCAAATATCGGTTAGAATACTTACGAAATATTCAATTTTACTCGTAAGCATATTCAATTGATCGCTACTACAAGTATAGTGTTGTACAGCAGGCGCGCACAGACCGCTTTTGCGTCCGTCTCGGATCCCGCAAAGATAACCGAAGCCGCTCATTTTGTTCAAAATACTTCGTTTAGTGTCCCTGTAAAAAATCACCTCAATCCAATATCAGGAATGGTGTTTACGAATCATCCAATTTTGTTTCAAAATTTGGCCATTTTTTTACAGGGACACTAAGTGAAGTATTTTGAACAAAATGAGCGGCTCCGATTATCTTTGCAGGACCCGAAACGGGGGACAAAAACAGTCTATGCGCGACTGCTGTACAACACTTGCTGTACTTGTATCTTTACAACATTTAATTTTGCCTTAAAATTCAGGTCTCAATCAGTGCACATCTGTGCCTTCACATGCCCTTCTGCAAACGGGCCACATGGCCTAGAATTTACATCTCCAGTGGAAACTCTATGGAGAAGAAAACTGTACTATGAGCTAGATGTAGGTTTGTGTTCTCGCCGGAGGTGCTTACATGCGAATCTACCTAAGTTGGAGGGGCACAATTGGTTGATGATTAGGAAATGAAATAGAGGAGTGATCTAGAGGGGTCGAGGAGGAGGCATAAAATGTGATCGAGCCCGAGTCATTTGGGCTGTCTACGTATCCCAGTGCACAGGGAATTACGTCAAACGTAGTTCCATCTTTTTTGAGGGAGATGTTCTCTCCCTCTCTCTGAAAATGTCTTCTCTCTCTAGAAAATCTGTCTGTCTCTCTCTTTGGAGGAGATCATGCCCGCAATGAGTACCAGCACCAGTATTTATAGGTAGAGACCAAAACCTCCCATGGACTCATCCTGCTGTGGACCCATGCTACGGGAACTTATGCCGCGGGACCCTTGAGGGCCTATCTGCCCCCGCGATGGCTCTCACGGGCCTCTCTACCCTCGCGAGCTTGTTCAGCTGCGTGGGGCCCATCTCGCGTCTTCGGACCCTTGCTCGGGCCTTGCGCCCTTTGGCTCTCGCTAGTTTGATTGCTCTCGCGGGATTGTCCAGCTCGCGGGATGAACTCTGGTTCTTTGTTGGGTAAGCTCTACATATGAAGTCTTGCTACCTCGGGACCCTCACTGGTCAATCAACCCTGGTGATGACTCTCGCGGGCGTCTCTATCTTCATTAGCTTGTTCAGCTGTGCGGAGCCCCTTCTCGCGCCATGTCAGCACGCGAGCCCCATCTTGTGCCGTGTGGCACCAAGTCCTTCTCTGTGTGACAGTAACTATCCACATGTCATTCTTACGACCTTTCCACGCGTTGTCATGTGAGTGGTAGGTCAAACTTTTTCTACGGCCAACGGTCATAATCTTGACCGCACCTACACTAAGTAACATAAGCTTGAACGTGAAAGTGTTGTTGAAACACTTCTTAACTTATTGAAATTCGAGAGAGCGATAATTGAAAGTGCAAACGTAGTGCGAGGATTGAGAGAAACGCAGAGAATTTTGGAAAATTATGTGACTGAGGCCATGATAATGCCCCCCCCCCCCCCCCCCCCCCCCCCCCCCACACAGCACATGTTTTTCATTATTAGTCTATTCCAAGTGGTATACATCAAATTTACCCAAAAAAAGTGGTATACATCAGAGCAGGTTAGAGAATAGTTAGTAAGTTTAGTTCACATAAAGTTTAAAGACTGTCTATAGTCCTGAATCACAAATGTCTCTAACTGGTTTAAACCCTAGCCTCCCACAAAGGAAGGACCAAGAAATACCATTTGACTACCAGCCCTTTTGGCCATTATTAGTGTAAACATAGGCTAAAAACCCAAGAATGTACTAGGATATTATACAGGGTATTGAAAGAATAACAAAGGAGTGCATACAGATAACTTCTAAAATTACTTGACAATACAATTTTTTTTTTCCGATAAACGTAACAGTTTATTAATACCCCTAAGAGAAAGGGGAGGGAATTCCAACAAAAGATTGGAAAATACAGCGTGTTGGAAAAAAAGCTCAAACATACTTATAGAGACAAAGCCCATAACATATGTGGGCTTAAAATGCCCAAATCATAAAAGAGAAACCTAACCCATCAAAGTGGGTTAGGCCGAGCCGAAGATGGAGATGAGCTAACGCATGGTTCAATCACTGTCAACAATAGAATGTACATATCTTTGGACAAGGATTTTGTAGCTAGCTTGCAAGCAATTTCCAGAACCTAATGATAAAAAAAGGACCAAAATAAAGGGAGTGGTTTGAAATACTTCCACTTTTACTTGTTGCTACATATGCAAAAGTTACAAAATTACTCTTTCGACCCATCTAGATATTTATCATGTACTATTGTGTAAATTGCAGGGTTCACACATAGCAACACACCATTCTAATGTTATACTAGCTGAGTTCGCTCAGTAGTTGAGACACTCTTAATTTACTAGGTTCTTTATAAGGAGTGGTTTGCCATTATGGGCTCATTCATCCCTTATTGATGATACGAATCATTCATGTAGTAAAGGTCTTGTTTAACAAAACGTCCACACAAAAATTCAAGTAGATTGTACATTCGCTACCACTATATGTGTTGAAACATTTCATTCAGGTAGTTGCAAGTATTTGATCGACTTATGTTTTCGTGCGATGATTGAAAAACAAACTTCAATTTGACATAAATACTCTATTCGACGAAATCTACAACACGAACGGCACTTCATCTCACCAACACCTACCAAATTGCAAAAGAGGGGAAAAAAGTAATTATATCTGCCGTCTGGAAGAAAATACCACTTCATTTTATAAGTGTCCCCTCAAAATAATTGAGAAATTGAAAGGCCACCTACCTCTCAAACCTCACTCTCTAACTGCCTTCCCAAATAAAAATATCTAATCTGTCACTTTGTGTATCATTCTCCGTCATATATCACCGCCCTTTGTATTGATCCTTCCCCCACCCCATGCACACACCTCACACCACTACCACCACCACCACCAAGATCTTTCTTCTCTGCATACCTTCATCTCTTAAGTAAAAATGGAGCTCAGGTAACCAATACTCTCTCTCCTCACCCCCCACCCTCTCTCCCTCTCTCTCTCTCTCAACAAATCAATTTTAACATGGTCCCTATTCACAACAATATCCAATCCCAACTAGTACTTATTCACTTCCTCCCTTATCCTTTTTTTGTGACTAATTAGATGCCTTTTGGCTTTTCCGTTTCCTCTCTATCTTGCTGGAATCCTTCCAACATTTAAACTCCTATATATAAACTAACCTAAAATCCCCTTATTACCGTCATAATACCCCAACTATGGCAAGAATACACCACCACCACCACCACCACCTCTGCCGCTTCTCCTCGACCTGAAAAATTGAAGTTACTCAAGATCGGTTTGTGATCAGCTCGATTGAAGCTCATTTAAGATTTATTCGTCTCGTAAACGAAACAAAGCTCGAGCATATATACTTTTAAAGCCGCTCGATTAAAACTCGTTTGTGATCGATTCGTCCGATAAACAAACCAAAGCTCGAATACAATTTTGGAAGCAGTTAAGCTTCCAAACCAAGCTTGAACAATCAACTTTTGTTGCGCTGGTTTGGCACCTTCCTAAAACTATCTTCTTACCCTTATAAAACCCAACTATGGCGAGAATACACAACCTCCACCGCCTCCTACTCAACGCCTCCGCCGCCGCGCCGCCGTCGGCGACCGGAAAACCTACAAACTCCTACGCCGCGGACGCCAACTTCGACAGCAACATGGTGATCATCTTAGCGGCTCTCCTCTGCGCGTTGATCTGCGCCCTGGGTCTAAACTCGATCGTGCGCTGCGCGTTGCGGTGCGGGCGGAGGTTCAGCTTCGACGAGGACCCGGGGCGGGCTGGGTCGAGGCTGGCGGCGACGGGGCTGAAGAAGGAGGCGCTGAGGCAGCTACCGGTGGCGGCGTACGAGGCCGGGATGGGGATGCCGGCGACGGAGTGCCCGATTTGCCTGGGGGAGTTCGCGGAAGGGGAGAAGGTGAGGGTGCTGCCTAAGTGTAGGCATGGGTTCCATGTCAAGTGTATAGATACGTGGTTGGATTCGCACTCGTCGTGTCCGATTTGCAGGCAGTTGTTGTTGTTTGAAGGTGCTGGCAGTTGTGCTAGTGTAGATGATGGGCAGGTTAGAATTTAGCGGACGAAATCAAAATGGGTTGTTTTTACAAGGAACTCTCTCTCTCTCTCTCTCTCTCTCTCTTGCTTATCAAAAAAAAAAAACTCTCTCTCTCTCTCTGCCTAAAGATTAATGCGTTTGGATGAGTTTTTGAGAATTTTTTTATGAGAGTAATGATTGAAAGTAAGGGTAATAAGTGGAGAGAGATAAAGAGAGAAATTAGAATAATAACGGGAGATAGGGGAAGGCAAATCCCTCCCGCCGGCGGTGCAACCGGTGAGTTTTTCACCACCGTTATTATGGGCTCCACCGTACGTTTATTGATGAACTAAACCGTTCATGTTATAGAGTTTGCAAAATAGTATGTTCAACTAAAAAAATTAGTTTGATTGGATATTGAAAGTGTATATAAAATTAAATTTTGATTTATAAAATAAATGGTCATAAACAATTACCATCCAATTTATAAACAAAAATTCAAATTTTATGTATTTATCGATATTCGATTAAACTAATTTCTGTGTGATTATACAACTTTGTGAGCCTTACAATATGAACAATTCAGACTATAACAATAAATGCACGGTGGAGCACACAAATGGCGGTGGTGGAAAACCCACTGCTTGGTGAGTACTGGCTTTCTTACCAATCGGGCTACTGAAAAGTTTTACAACTACATATACTTACACAAATACTTTTGCACACTCGTTCACATTCTTGTCGGGACTTACACATACGTGAAACAAAGCACTTCGGGTGGAGAAATATTAAGTTTACAACAAAATCCTACAACGTAATTACAACATCCTTATTCCTCAGCACCGGAGCCAGAAACATCCTTGCATATACTTTGTTTCTGGGCACGGGTATTTGAACGTGGAAAAAACACAGACGTGCATTTTGGCGAATGGGACTGCGGACGAAAGAAAGAAAGGGAATGTAAAAGTTTCTTGTGAATTTTGTGTGTTTATAGAGAAGTTATTGAAATCCAATAAGCAATTAGTTTCTTAGAGCATCCACAGTGGACTAATTAAATTTGGATAATTAAAAGTTATTACATCACCTTTTGATTATCTATTTAAGGGATTGCTAAGATTAGCAAGGTAGATATCTACACTGACATAATCGAACATTGAATAATCAAAACTTGCCACATCATCTTTTCAGCCTGTAAAAATTTAAAAATTGTCACCATATAAAATATTTTTCTTAAAATAGTTTTCAAGGTAATAAAAACATTTTATTAGAAATAGAAAATAATTTTTTTAAAAACTTTTATTTTGGAAAACACTTTTCCAAAAAAGTTTAAAAAAACAGTTTTTGAAAAAAAAAAAGACAGTTTTAAAAAAACAGTTTTTAATAAGAAAAAAAAATAGTTTTTAAAAAACGGTCTAACTGTTTTTGTAAAAAGAAAGAATTTTCAAAAATATTTTTCCTAGAAACATTGTTGAGAGAGGGAGAGAGAGAGAGAGAGAGAGAGAGAGAGAGAGAGAGAGAGAGAGAGGGTTTTGGTTATTGACAAAAAGTTGTTAGTTTTGATTATCCATGGGCCAAAATTTGATGGGTTGCTAAGATATTATTAAGTTTGGTTATACCACTGTGAGCACTTCTTTGAGAGAACATTGCTAACTTTAACAACCTTATGCTCTTGGTTATTCCACTGTGGATGCTCTTAAAAGAGCGCCCTTATTTTAGTTAAGTCGCGGACATTCCTTTTTCTCTCTTTTCCTGACTAAATTTCGATTATCCAAGCCGCTTAATGTGTTCAAAACGTGATTTTAAGAGTACCCGTGAGAAATTAAAAAAAAGAAAGACCGAAAAGTGCTTCACAACAAAAACTAGTCGGATGAAGCCCTTCTCAGTTATTTTTTTTTTTGCTGATTTCTCACTTGTACTCTTAAAATCACGTTCTGAACATATTAAGCGGCTCGAATCATTGCAAATTGGTCGGAAAAGGAGCATCCTCACTTTAATACGTTAAGGATGCCCTTATAAGAAGTTTTATGACCCAATAAGTATCATGCATAAAACACAAGATTATGTAGAACTTTTTTTTTATTGTTTGCGATTAATCGATTATTTTTTCATAAATTCCTTTTATCAAATGAGCACTTAGGGAAAAATATAGTTCAATTTTTTTTTTACTACATTTATCGATAGATTTTCTAGAACAAATTTTTTTTTTTTTGCACCATTTCCTGACACGTGGGTCAAATTATTTCAATCTCTTTATTGAATGAGTCAATAATAGGGGTGTTTGGGAGCTAATTATTTGTCGGGGAGACAGTTTTGAATTGTGGATTGTAAAATATAAACTTTTAAATTATAATCAGAATTTGGGAAAGTGTTAAATAGGGAAGTGAACAAAGGACGATGCTATAGTATCCCCGGTCATTTTGGGAAACCGTAATTTTTGGCATAATTTCACCATTATGAGCATAATTAAAACTCATTATAAGCATAACAAAATCCAAATAAGGCATAACAAAAGAATATTCAAAAAACTAACCAAGGCATAACCAAACCCATCCAAGGTATAACAAGTTATGCTTGTAATGAGTTTTGGTTATGCTCATAATGATTTGTTACGTCAAAAGTTACGGTGTCCTCAAAATGACGGGAGACACCGAAGTCATTCCCGTGAAGAAAAGGATGCTCATTGGATAGCTTCGAAACTGCCTTCAAAGGAGGATCTCGTCCCAGCAAGATTCTTTGCCATTACGGTATTGTTCCACTCAACTTAAAGTGCTTTAAGGAGATTTCGTTCTTATTTAAAAAAAAAAATCATGTTCGTTAATTTTGGGTCAAATTTTGGTGGATTATTGATTCTTTTAAATGAAAGGAATTGAAAAAGTACAATTTATTTGCTTTTATTCAAATACTTTGAGAAATAACCATTTTTCAGGGAAAAAAAGTCGGAAAGTTTTTTTTTTTTGGGCTTAAATTTTCATATTTCTAAAAGTATTTGAATAAAAGTAATTTTTTTTTACTTTTCCTATTTCTCTTGTCCAGACGAAACTTTAATCCACAAAAATTTAAAACAAAATTAATAAAAACCTTCAAAAAATGCTAAAAATTAAGCGGAACGGAGCCTACGTCTAGCTGATATTGCAAACTCTGAAAATAAATTGAGAAAGATATCATGTTGATTTTTATATTGAGAATTTCGAAAAGCAATTCTGACTGGGTTTTGAAGTCTCTTTTGTGGTGTTGGCCGTTGAGGATCCTTTATGAATCACTCATGAGTGATGGGACTAGTATTATTTGACTCACATGTGCACAGCGATATCAATTCGTTAGAATTTTACGGGGGCGGAATGGCATCTCTGTGCACATGTGAGTCAAATAGTACTAGTTATCCGTATTGATTGAATCACTCATCATTCATGAGTTCACCATAGAAGAACAGAAAGTCTAACTGCACAAATATTATGCACGGATCACAATGTGGAACCTACTTTGGGTTTCACAAAAACGATCCAAGCTGTTTATTAACGTAAAATATTTTTTCGAGGGTCTTCATGAAAAATCAACTCAATCCGATACCTATAGGTGCTTGATTCAATCATCTAACTTTTTGTTCAGGATATAGATGATTGAATCGAGCACCTATAGCTATCGGATTGAATTTATTTTTCACGAAGACCGTCGAAAAAATGTTTTACGCTTAATGAACGGTTTGAATCATTTGTGTATGATCCATATTGAACCCCACACCATGATCTGCGTACAACAACAGTTAGCCGCTCTCGAAGAAGAAATAGTTTAGTGGACCCCACCTACCCACACACTCAATAATTGAGGAAACCTATACATGAGAGTGATTATTTTTCCTGTTTTTGCTGTTAGAAAATGAGACTGGTTCTGGCACGATTCAAACTATGCAGGCATGCCAGGCAAACAGCAACTGCACTTGCCATGAAATGGATAGCTACAATTATTTGGAGGTGGGTTCCATTCACAAAATAGTAGTACTGCTTAAAAAGTGAACAGTCCTGATCGGTGTTGTGGAATTAAGCAAGAAACACAAAAGAAACCACATAGCCATATTTCTGTTGTTGTCTCTGAAAATCTCCAAATCCTAGTCGTCAGCAGCCATTTCCCTCCTTCCCCTCCCCCCCTTCTCAGGTAGCGGGAGGGGAGGGATTCTTCCCCTCCGATCTCTCTCCCTCTGTTCTCTCTCTCACCATCGAACCGTTTTCTCTTCCAATCCTGCGACTGAAGTGGGCGTCCATTGGAAATTTTTCAGCCAGATCGTTTTCTGGCAACGTTCCGGGACTTCAATTTCAGTGGCTGTGGATAAGATGTTGTCCTCCACCGTTCTTAGCCTCCATCTTCTCAGATTTGTGACCTGATGCCGTCCACCGCGTTGCTGGGCGACCACTTCCCAACGACGTGTTCTTATGTTGTGAAGCAGATGTGGTGGTTACGAGTCTATCAAGGTGATTGCGAAAGAGTGACGGAGGATGTCTCGGTGGTGCGTCTTTTATTTTGTTATTTGTTTTAATAATGTTCTCTTTTGGGGGGTTTTGTCCTCCCTCAGGGGATTTTGTTCTCTTTTGCGGGTTTTTTTTTTCATTTTGTAGGCCGGTGGATTTGTGCGCTTATACGCTTTTTCTGGTGGAGTGTCCGATCTGTGGACTCCCAACCTTCTTCCATAGGATTTGATGAATACTATCTCTCAATTTTGAGCAAAAAAGATCAGCGTTGTGGACCCGTAAATGGTTCATAAATGGCCCAAAATACCCGATCTCAACCACCCCACATCTGTGTGGATAGGAAGGGGGAGTAGTAACTAAAATCTTAACACTTTGCAGAATTTATTCATACCGACGCAAGAAAACCGCCATTGAACAATTGGGAATTTAGTAGTTGGTGTGTCCTTGTCGGTTTCTGTATCCCCCATGCTTGTGCTGTGCACCTCTAAGCTATCAGATCGTGCATTCAATGGCTCGAATCTCATCTCGAGAACTAACAATCGAAAACCGTTTATTGCCGAAATTTGATCTGAGCCGTTGGATGCACAATCCGACGGCTCAGGGTGCGTAGTATAGTACTGTGCACACTACTACACAACACCATCTTCACTTCCTGCTAACCAGGATGACATTGTTTATGTTTTTTGGCAGAGGACTACTATACTCCAAGTGAGTTTGAATCATATAATAGTGCACTTCATAAGTATTCTAATTTTGTGCACTTAGGGTTGTTTAATGGGAGATTTCGAGCATCAAAACTGTTTGGAAATTTTGGGTGAATGAACTTGGGGGAAATTCGGAGGGTCTCTCGAGCAACTGAAAGATACCTCCTAGGTTCATTGCATCTGGACTGTGCAGCTGACAGGCCAACGGTTGTGCTCGTCTGGTTTTATTGAAAAAAGCTAGGAAAAATGACGGTCAATGACGTGTTTTGATAATTATTAATTAATACCTGTCAAAGACATGCTGAGAACATTTGTTAATACTGAAAATATTCTTGACATGTAGTATTAATTATCAAAACACGTTTTGGACCGTCATTTTTCCAAAAAGAGGAATGGATACATATGAATGTACTTTCTTGGGCCTGAATTCAGCACTTTCTTAGGCCTAGCTCAAAGGACAGGGATGCCTGTTTTTCACCTTCTACAAAGAGAATTGATTTGTCACTTTCATTTTTTTAATGTCACTCATTTCCTTTCACAAAATAAATTATTTAATAAAGACACAAAAGAATGTGACATTAACAAAAAGAGGAGTGACAAAATTACTCCCCGCTCCAAAACGTGTGATTGTCTAATATAACATTTTGAGCAAACTATTTTTGTTACCTTTAAATTATTAAAATTTTAGATTTCCCACTCTGGTCCCCCAAGAATATTTCTCTATAAGACCAAATAGAAAGTTGAAATGCGTCACAATTCTGTACAAGCTAGTACGTACCCCGGTATTGACCAGATCTGGTACCCTGCACCTCCAATTTTGTTTCGGCTCAAACAACACCAATCGGCACCTTACAATACTAGCGATACCGGATGTTACCAAACTACTTTTAAACTTATAGCAAAAATTTAAGGACGACTGATTTAAAACCAAAGGCACCCTCTTTTTTTGGGTAACTTAAAGGCACCCTCTCAACTGTAAAGATGTATAAGTTGGCTATGAAGGAAATACAACAGATCGGATCAAAAAGAAAAGAAAAGGAAATACAACAGATGCATCTATAATTCAAAAGGAAGAAATACAACAGACTCATGTATGGTTCAAAACCCACCCCCCAAAAAACAAAAAAAAAATTTATGAAAAACCTTCTTAATTGAAGCTCAATTACCTTTCTCTTTTCTTTTTTATTTATAGCTGAAGTTCAATTACCTTCATCACCGTCTTTTCCTTTTCCTTCTTCTTCGACTAAAGCAGAAACACACCCTTGGCCCTCATCAGGTGGGCAGTCTCCGGTCTCTCCTGCGGCTTGCGACAGCAAACAAGGACCCAGATCTAAATCTCCGATCCCGTTCTCGCTCAAGTACCTCTCCTCCGGAAAATTAGTTGCGCGAATGAGGCTTGCCATGCTCAAATCCCCAACTTCATCCTCCCGGTTCGGATCGCAATTCAAGTCTAATCCTCCGTTGCTACTCTCTCCCCCACCATCATTCGGAACTCTGTTCTGCCTTTTGCCCTCCTCCGATGGGTTGGCACGTTCCGAATTCTCCTCCGTGGGCGGAATCGGCTCCTTTCCCCGGGCGGTGGCAATTTCTGCTTCGCGTTTCTTCCGCCGCAGCATTAGGGTTTTGAAGCGGCGCCTCACGGTCACGCAGACGTTGCAAATGCAGGTGGATTTGTGTCGGCCTTTTCCGCTAGGGGGCTGAATGCACACGATGCAAGTGCAGCCAGAGCGGTGCCGGGGATGTTTGGTGGTGGGCTCCGCAGATGGATCCTCAGCGTCGACCGCATTGTCTCCTAAGACTGCAGCAGTGGCCAAAGCATCTAAGCCGGAAGGCTCGAGTTCCTCGGCTTCGGTTACAATGGGGCTATCTCTGATTTTCCTCTTCTTTACTTCTGGTGAATAAAAAAGAAAAGAAGGGAGTCGATCAATAATTTTCTCCATTCTGAACAAAAAGATATCCGCAGAGGCGTTCATTATACATGCATACACATACATTTCAATATACTTCAATTACTTCAGGATACCCCAAGTAAGGAATGTTAACAGGTACTTCAGAGTGAGGATTGTAGCCCCGTAACGCCTAAATGAATGGGGTACGTTTACATTAGATGTGTTGGATAATCCTACTCTAAGGTGCAGAAGGAACAGAGTGCTCGGTTATGCATAACGAGGAAGACGATATCCTTGAAAAGATACTTGCATTCCTAATCTTTCGCGATATAAGTGCAGATACTATGTAGAACATACAAAGACGCGCAATGCAAAGAAAATAACTTCAACCTTTTGTCCCCGTATATCTATGTATTAGATGATTTGGCAATACAGCACACGTGCCTACACAACACACAATCGTCATCATTCAAGTCAACAGTCATCACAAAAGCAATGTTTTGAAACCCGGACCGTTGAATGAACCGGAAAAGGAAGCGGGTGGACGGGTCACTAGCTCAACCGCGGACGAACCGGAATCAAACTGTCTTGTCATAAATATATCCAAAATTATAAATAATTATGTCAAAAACTATTAATAAAGGGAAACTAACTGATATTATAATAAAGAATACCTATGGGAAAAAATGTACCAAAATCACACATCTGTTGAAGTAAAAGAATTGGAGTTGAGCTATCCTTCGTGAGGAAAGCAGCCAAACACTTTTCTAGCAATCCCACGTCGGCGAGAAAATAACTTGAGGCAACATTTGAGTGTATAAAATGGTTTAGAGTGCGTAACAATAAAGACCAGCATATGCTGAAATAGTGTTTGCATGTGCTCCCACGCACAGAGCCAGCCATAACTTAAAATTTTTACCGGTTCAGTCCAATTAAACCGTGAACGGTCTATCAAAGTGGCCGGTTGAACCACTAAATATGAGCAGTTTTCAGAAAATAGACCGGTTTCCGAAATCAAACGGTTTCCAAAATCAAACAGTCTTCTGAGTAGTCCGGGTTCAACCGGTCGAACCGGCTGGTCTGGTCCTGTTTAAAAACACTGCACAAAAGCTTGATTTGGTACGAAAGGGGAATGAAAAATATGTGCCAAGCTATACGACACCTGTCCTTACATTCAACCTCGTCTCGTAGGTGCAGACGCAAACATGCATCCGTATTGTGGAAAATGTGAAGCCAAGTGCAAAAATGCAAATGGGGAACAAAATGCATTCAAATAGACTGAACTCAAGACCTCTCATAGAAGGTTTGATCCCATTTACTTCCAATTGTTCCAAAAGCTCAAGTTATTGGGGAATGCATGTCAAGCTACTCAACAAATTAAAAATCAAGATGATGCAAGCAAGCACGTATTAGCATATGAAATTGCAATATATTTCAGTCATTATTTTTCTTTAGGTTCACTGATGAGCTTCAAAAGCTTTGCTAGAATAAAGAGGAAATACAGCAGGTTGAGCCATACCCTTGCCAAGTCCAAGAAGACTTTCGAGTTCCTTTGGACTTATCTCATCAGGTGCAGAACATGAAGATCTGAAAGCACGTACAAGAAATGAGGCGGCAAATAAACAAAAGTCATTTTCTTAAACATTTTCACCTTATTCTCAAAATTCATTTAAAAAGAATAACTGAACCCTACACCTCAGTTCGCTATGCCCTCCAGAAGTAAGAGGTCACTTTGAAGTGCCCCCCTACACCGAGCCAGCTTAGCTGGCTGACCATGTACCATTGATTTATATGATCACATGAACGAACAAAAACTGGGACACAAAATTAAACGGACCTGCTTGAGTCCCAAATATTTTCCACACACGTCCACTTTGGAGGGAGAAGAATGTCCATGGGCAACCGTCGCCACTTGAAGCAACTATCGCACTGGGCCCATTGCTCCTGTTCACTGAACAGTAACATTGCACACTCAGACTACATGGGTATTTTCCAACTGAAAAATGAATCAGAGGGGCAAAGGCCACACTGCTGGTGCATGGGCCGCCTTTTGTACAATGAGAACATCCTCAATCTATGCATGATTTGCAGTGAAATAAAAAATACAGGATGGTCCTTGAAATAATTCTTGCAAGATGAGAAGCAAGGCAAACCAGATCGAGGGCAGTTCATTCTTCTTGTACAAAGGACCAAATTGAGGCTAAACTAGCCTTTTGAAACTATTTTATATGTTCCAATTTTCATTAGGGCCCCCCACCACCAATGTTCCATTCCCAACATGACACCCTAGAACCAGCCAAAATGTTCCTCCTAGGTTGGGTTACCTTTCATAATATAAACTCACGACGAATCTGAGAATTTTCTTACACAGAAAATAAGTTGTAGAAATCCTTACCCAGATGCTTTGGTTGTGAACATTGTCCTCTTTCCAAAAACTGGCGGTTCCTAATAACATGAACAAAAGGTAAGGATGCAGAGTTACCCAGAAACTGTTGTGGGGTCTGAAATCAAACTCTCTCATGGTTAAGAGTAGCTTCTTTTTCGTATGTGATGACAGCAGGGTGTTGATAAATAAATTTCAGAGAAGCAATATAACCAAATGGATGACCCGGAAGGCCGGAATACAATACAACCCTGAACAACTGCCAACTGGATTTACTTACATCATATTCTTCAAATTCTTGATCCTCAATCATGACAATGGTAGGCGTGACACTGGGAGGCGGGCGGAGCAACTCCTGTGCTTCCGCCCACGTGAGTCTGAGCTCCATAGCATCTTCACTATGCATGCGTAGCCTCTTGCTTTTGGACCCTATATTTCGAGACCTCTTCTTCTCCGGAATCAGCAGGGGCCGTTGCGATGATTCCTCATTGGGCCCGCCTCCATCCTTATCATTTAAAGCGAAACATCACAAGCCACAAATTCAGACAGAGCAACCATGAAGTATATCTATTTGACTCTGTCCAAAAATTCTGATTTTTCAAAGGCTAGAGCACTTACGGTAGCCGGGTTGTCATTAACACCAAAAGGGGAGGTTTCTTCGGAGGGAGCGCCGTTAGGAAGGGAAGATGCTTGACCGTCCTGTTTGTTTCGCAACAAATCGATAAGTCGTATACATAATAAAAGCAGCACAATGCTAATCAAATAAAAGGTGGAGAAGATATCGATGCCTAAGAGGCTTGACCTGCATATCGGAGTTTGATGACTTCCTAAAGCCCATGACGAGTTTACCCCCAGGTTCTATCCGACTAAAAATCACTACAAAAATGTTTTATGTATCAGACAACGTACCCAAATACACATTAAATCAAGGAAATGTCAAAAAACATGCAAGTGCAACTAATTGCCCTTAAATGAATTATAGTACAAGTAGCAGAAGAAGAATACCAAATTAAAGGAAGCCATTAAACAAATCAAATAAGGATAGTGCTTCACATATCAAAATAAACAAGAGAGCCTTAGGAGGATAGATGATGGTTGATGAAACATAACTAGATGTGGAAAACTAATAATCCAACACAACAGATGAACCAAGAGAAGTAACACTAGATTGTAACCTAAAAATCCCAGCCCGATGAATAAAAAGCTTCTGGATGGTATCAAATCACATAAGATATAGTGCTGTAACTGATGTAGTGAATTAGTGATGTTATATGAGAAGAGACATATTATACAACACCACCTCCGCAAAAATGGCATGAAGAGTACCAGTGTCACCAGCTTGTAATTGCATATTCTGTATGCAAGGGGTTACACCCTCTAACACATACATCCGGCTGTTGTTATTGGGCCAAAATCTGAATTGGAATGTCCACTCTTTCCCTTTTACATCCTGAATTATTATTGGTAAGCCTTCCGATGAAGAAATAGGAGGAAAATATGCCTGCATGAATTTGCATTGTATAAAGATTTGAAGCTAGGGAGCAAAAGGAAAAGAAACTTCACTAGGGAGAAGAACAAGGGGTAAAAAAGGAAGAAGAAGAAGACGCACAAGCCCGTTTACAATGAAAACAAGAAATGGGAGAGAATGTAAAACTCACTTCAGCACATGCTTTAGGGAGAACCAAACGACCAATTCGACCAGCATCACTAGCACTCAACACCTTCTCAAACAGCGGCACAATATTGGAATTCAAACTATAAGTTGAGAATTAAGGTAAACACTTCATTTCAATCGATAGACATACATAAACAAGTACGAAAACATACGAGGTCTGATTATGAGAATGACTTCAATTAAATTTAAAACCCAAAAAAGGTATCAGTAAGGATACTCTCCAGATATTTGCTGCAGTTCTTGATCTGTAATCCTCGGCCAGTAACGCGGAAGTAGTTGATGGCGGCCCCGACCTTCAGCCGGAGGCCTTGCAACACGCGTCGTAGAGACCGTTGCATTATTTGCCTCTGAACCAATGGCAGGGCCAGCTTTGGGGGGCTTGGGCAAAATATGGCGTGTCCTTTGCCCTTGTTGAAAGGGAGGCGTTTTGTTCTGTTCCCTTCCTTCCACAACCCCACTAGGACAAGGTAAAAGAGAATTTGGAGTATCCAAAGGAGTCACCAAAGGGAAATTTAAGAACCGCCGAGACAGTGACTCATACATATCTTTTGACCCTAGTATTGACCCGCTATTCTCTGCTTTGGCAAAAATAGAAGATCCAGCAGCCCGTTGCATCATCTCTGGAAAGCCTGTCATCTCTTCTCGTTTGATTTTTGCAACAGATGCATTAGCTTCGCTCCTCTGAGCTTGAGGGAAGTGGGTGAGCTCCTTTGAATCCGGAGATTTGCTCACCTTCATAAGCTTCCGCTGATCCATACTGATACTGCCTATGGTATTTTCAAAAAAAGAGGACCTTGGAGCACTGATGTTGTTTGCTGTCAATGGGCTGAATCCATTGGGAGTATCATCATTTGGGATCTGCGGGAATAAGTTATAGAAGTATCGAATCCTCATTAGTTTGATGGATTTCTAAGGCACGGCCAACAAGGAACATATGGAAATATAAAAAAACAGGATATTCTTGAGGAAGAACATTCTTTCTTACTTTTTTTTTTTGGGCAAAAACATCATGCTTACAAACAACTGTTATATCAACCTTCATTACCAAATTCACATACGTTTATGCGAAATACATCTATATCAAAGCCAAGAATGTCACATCCTTGGTTAGTACACCTTAATTCATATGGTTTGACTAGGATTGGGTGAATTATACTTGCTAAACATGTTGGTCTTAGTTGTGCTACTGAATACTTATCTTACCTATGTTTTTCTGTGTTTGTTTGATCTTCATATAATTAGAGAGGTAAGTGAGACATACATGCATACTTTTCCATGTGGGATGGTAGAACATGGTAATCATGTTAATAAATGATCGCAATAATTACTAACCAACTTTTGGCATTTTGAAGGAAAATATACTCACACACTAAAATGCTTCCTCACAGATACATCGGTTATTGATAGGGCTGATGCTTATAAAACCTACAAAATATCATCTGATACAGGTAAAGCATTATCTTTTAGAGGAAGTTTAGCACGAACCGACTAACCTGAATAGGTCTTATCGAGCGAGTCTCCAAACTCCTTGCACAACTTATGCATCCTACACCCCCAAAATCTAGGTACTCGTGCAAATACTTGGAAGCGATGCATCCACAGTGGATACGCTGCGATACCAAATTCAAGTAGACTAAGAAACCGCAGCGGAAATGTCATCTGGACATGATAAGGATAATTGGGCTTTTAAGCTACCTTTCCACATATTTTGCAATCCCTCCAACCAGATTCGCTCACATGGAACGTCTCACAGTAAACTGAATTCTCATATGCAGATCTACAATCCACATGAGGTGACATTAACCATTGGACAAAACACAAAATAAAGCCAAATATTATGAAAAAGCAAACATATCCATATATAGATAATTTAGACAGCAGTCTTGTGTACAAAAAGCAACAATACATGTTACTGCTATTTATACATCTGGGGAAGAACAGAAGCACATCACTATAAAGCAGAAATAATAACTGCAACTTGAACTTGAGCTTAGGTCAAGTGGTTTAGGTCAAGTCATTGTACGCCTTGGAAACAAACAGGGAGGTTAGAGGTTCGAGCATATGGACAACTATAGAATGCCCATAATCAGTAATTGATCTTCCAACCTGCTACCATCATACCTTTGGCCAACAAAAGTACATTACAACTCTTGAAGGAATTCAATTAACTCACTATACACACAAGAAACAAATTAACCCGACACCCTTTTCTTTTTAATATATAAACCAAGAAAACCGTAATCCTCAAAAATAGTATTCCAAAAATCCTAGGAAACTTTTGAGAACGTGTTTGGCGCAAACACTCTTTTTACACTCACAACGCATGTTGGACAAACCAAATGAAAGCAAACCGAGCCTTACGTCTCAATAGTTGGGGACGTGTTCAACAAATGTCCAAAAATGGCCTATTATATTCTCCCTCCGTCCCATATTGCTTGTCCTGCACAAGGAATCCGACTTTTTAAGGGGCAATGCAATTAATGCATGTCTTCTTAGAAAGTTAGATTAGATTTTCAGTGCTACCCCTTAATTATTTATGAGAGGTAGTTTGTAGAAATTTACACTCTTTAGTTTGACTTTTCAAAGAGGACAATCATTTTGGTACATCCCAAAATAGAATACACAACTGGCAATATGGGACGGAGGAAGTATCAATTTTAAGACCCAAATTATTCAAATACTAGGGGAAAGATGATTACAAAATTGATTGTATGAATATTTACGCCTATAATCATTAGTTAATCACTAGCTAATACCCTTAGGATAATCAAATCAAATGATTTCTGTTTATGTAGACCCAAGTCAGATGACATAAAATGCACCTTTATTCCAGGATACCATATCACAAACAATTTTCGTTACCTTGTCGTCATCATGCAAGGAAAAATTGAAATTAGTGGAGCAAATAATTGGTTAACTTTCAACATTCTAGGAGGTGCTCACGCCAATTATGTAAATTTCACTCTTCATTAGTCCTCCATCTTGCCCTTTTCCCCCTGAAAATATCTCTCATTTGTGTCGAAAAGTGAAAATTAAACTCATTTTATTGGATGCTATTGAGCATTATTGGGCCCAAATCATACATTTATTTTATTATATTTGCAAGCACCCACATTTATAAAAGGGGAAATATGATCCAAAAATAAAGGGGTAGAAGTGGCTATAAAAAGAAATTAAATTAGGAAACGCCTGAAACTTTATAATCAAAATAGAGGAGGCAGGAATCAGTACCCCAAAATTTCGGAAAACTACAAATAACCAACACCGACGGCAAAAATGCAATAAATCAAGAAAACCCAAGAAGGGTATTACAAGAGATCCAAACCCCTGTAATGCCCTTGCAACATGAAATCAAGCAATGAACCAAGACACATCAGATGCACAAAATATCAAAGGACAAAATTGGTATTGAAAAAAAAATTACCCGCATTTGTAACAGAGGAGAGCAAATCCACCGGATTTCAAGCCCCAGCCTTTCTTCCATTCAAACGTCGTCGTCGTCTGGCACGTCTCGTTCACGCAAATCTTCGCCATTGACCCCCGAAAAATCAAATCTCAAATGAATCTTTCCCATGCAAAGCAGAATCAAAAACCCCAAATCAAAAACCCTAAAAAATCGCGATAAAAAATCAAATCTTGGAACACGGAAACACAGGTTTAGGAATCAATTACCTCAGGCCAATCTTTGATGCGAAGTAGTGAATGCGACATTCACATGCAAAATTAAGCGGAGAAATTGGACTTGTTTAGAGACTTCAAATCGTGAAGTGAATCAATCGGAGAGAGAAGGGGTCAACTGAGCGGTAGGTCGGTGACAGTAAGATAGATGATAAATCCGGCTATGGAGGTTTTACGGAGGAATAATTATATGATTATTTTATAGATAGACACACAGAGGAAGAGGTAGAGAGAAGAGAGAGAGATGAGGAGAGAGAGAGAGAGGGGAGGAGAGAGAGCATGTGTGCATGCAAAGGAAAACAGATGCACAAAATGCATGCACGACACTTGAAGACAGCGCGAGGTCGTCTCCTCACCCACTTTTACAAAGCCCCCTTTGTTTTCTCTCTCTCTCTCTATCTCTACTCTCTCTCTAGATTCTCTCTCTCTCTCTCTCTCTCTCTCTCTATCTGTGGGTTGTTTCGGACAGTGGTGATATAATAACCCGACTGTTTCGTGGGACTCCATTGGTTACCTGGTTGCCTAAATGTCAAATTTAACTCAAAGCCCAAGTCAAGCAATATACTAGTACAATGTAAACACAGTTTGGGTTTAGGGTTTTTTTTTTTTCCTTGTTCTAGTCTAACTTTGAGGGTCTCTTTCATTCGGAATACGGAGTATTATTGAATACACTCGGCACCGTCACGTAATATTTCAAACTTCTACTTCATTACACATTCGTGTGAATATCATTATACAAATGTGTGTTAGATAAGAGTTTAAAACACCGTTACGTGGTACGCAGGGGGTGTGGAATAATTACTTCTTCCTTTTGCAAAGCACAATTAGATTTTATATCCTCTCACAAGTTTGGTTCCTTTTTAGAGAATCATGTACTAGTAGTATGTACTAGTAGGGATCCATCACTGCCGGTCGCAGCCATGTTTCTGCTTCTTCTATTTTCAGATCTTGGTGACCCTTCTCTGCTTTTGGTTTGTTTTGGTGGTTGGAGCGCGCGTGCGGAACCAGATTGGGCTTTCCCCAGGCGGTGATGACGGTGGCGGCAGATGGCGGTGGGTGGCGGCTCATGGCAAATGGGGCAGTGCTGTGTTTTATCTGTTTTTAGTTGTTTGTAGCTTGGCTGGTTTGGCAGGTCAGGCGTGGGTGGTGGCGGTGGCGTTGGGAGCCGATGGCTGGAGGGTTGTCTCTTGAGATTGGTTTTAGGTGTTAGGGTTGTATTAGGTGTGTGGGCTTTGCCCATTTGGGTGTTTGGGCTGTGTGTCTCTAGGTTGGTATCTCTCCTGCCTGAGCTCTTTAGGTGTTTTTCCCTGGTTCAGACTCAGCCTGTTAGGTCTAAATCAGTTTTTCCTCCATGTGGTTAGGAGATGAGGGTCATGGATGGTCAGGCCGATGTATCCATGGTCCTTTTAGCTCTGTACTTTGTGTTTGGAGTTAATAAATCTTTATATTTTGCCGATAAAAAAAAAAAGAATTAATTAAAGCTACTCCTATTTTAGATTCAATTTAAAGCTAGTATTAATTAATTAATTAGGAAAAATTCAAAAATTTTAAGCACGAAAGTGCTCCATTTTTTTTATAAAAAAAATGACACAAGATTACAGTAAAAGGATTAATAGTATGATATTTGTTGATAATTCACGTGTCTGGATCAGATTAAGATCATAAGAGATGAAGCAAATGTATGCAGTGTAACTCTTGGAATTTTTTTGGCCACGTGCATTTTTTCCCTAGTTATTCCTACTGTGGGCGGAGGAGGCACGCGGGTACAAGGGTGGGCGACTGACCCCCCTGGCTGCCAAATTTTCCTTGGGATAGGTATAATTTTTACCCCATTTTTGCTAATTTGATCACAAATTTTCATAGGAACATGTATAATTTAGCTATTTTGACCCCACAAAAAATCTCTAAATTGCACCAACTTATTTTAAGAGCATATATAATTTTTTACCCCTCTAATCAAAATTCCTAGCCCGCCACCAGAGCTTGTATTGATTATATTAAGGAATTGATTTTCATACGGAAATTGATTTTAGCACTTCAAAATTGATGGAGTAGCTCCAAAACGACGTCGTTTTGTGTATCAACATAGTTCAATTTTGGAACACCTTCATTATTTTTGGAGTGTCAAAATCACAATCCTTTTCATACTCCACTTTTTACAATTCATACTCCATTTTTTGTCTTTAGTCACTTAAATTTAGGGAATTGATTTTGCCACTCCTTTTTTTTTTTTGTTAATGTCACTCCCTTTCTCTCACAAAATAAATCATCTAATCAATACACAAAGGGGAGTGACATTAACAAAAAAGGGAGTGGCAAAATCACTCCCCTAAATTTACTGTCTTGTTCTTTATTCAATACATTTTTTTCGCACATTCAAGGAGAATATTGTAAATTTATGTGGATAAAAAAAAAAAAAAAGTGTGGATAATTAAAAGGGGAGTGTGAAAATCATTTCCCTTATATTAGTGGTTTCAAATTTCACTCATAGCTTGCATTACAAAGATAAGTTATTACATAAGATTAATGGAAGATATTTGCATGGTAGAAGGGGGTGTTTTTTATTTTATTTTAACACTGGGGTTGCCCTAGTGGTCCATGCGGATGTCCAGAATTTGAGAGTAGTGGCGAAGGGACATAGAGACAAGGGTAGGCGGCCGATCCCACTGGCTACCAAATTTTCATAGAGATAGGTATAATTCTTACCCCATTTTTACTAAATTGACCCCACTTTAAAGTTTATTTTTGCCTCAACCCATATAAGGGTTTTATACTTGGGGAAAAAATGAGTCAAAATAGAATCTCCATCCACAAAATTTTCAAACATAGTGCTAGTTTGTTCGTTCCTCAAAACAAATTAAGGGTTTCATTCGTGAATTACACATTGTTCAAATTTTCAATCTCATTTATCGAAAATCCTAGCTCAACCACTATTTGGGAGTATTCCTCAAGGTATTGGGTTCAATTTCCCACTAGGTGAGTAACCTACAGTAAGTGAGGATTGTGACTGGTGTGTCCGCGCTAGATTCCGAAAGTTTGGATTACGTAGTCGGGTCCATATATACAGTGACTTGGCTGCAGGATTGGTTCCTCTGTTACAGGGAGAGAGAGAGAGAGAGAGAGAGAGAGAGAGAGAGAGAGAGAGAGAGAGAGAGAGAGATGGGTGTCTTTTACCATTTACATTACCTGCTTTTAGGTTTAGAATAAGCTGCAATATATTTTCTCATCCAGATTAAGTATAGACTATTTTGAGTAGTCCTAGGAAATTTTTTAGAAACCCATGTTTAAATGTATATTCGTCTCAGCAAGTTAAAACAAAGAATGAATAAATCTTTCTAAAGGGCATGTCACATGTGCTTCTCCAGGTGCTAAATACCGATCATTCGATGTTTTTAATTAAGTATAAATATTCAAATTTTTAGAGCATGATGTTATATATATACGCATGGTCATGTCAAAAATGTACCATTAAATAAATATATAATTTATCATCCGCAAATCATACTTGACATTCTCCATCATCTCCTTTGGTTGCCTTCACTGCTGACAACTACTGAGCTAATATAAGAGATAAATTAAGATAATTGTTTTTAGATATCCTCCGACATCATCTCTGATTGCCATTAACATGTTCAATCTTTTCACCTATCATCGTTCGATGGTCTATCGTCTTCTTGCTATCTTTCATTGCTAAATAATCTCATGTATTTTAATTGAAATTATTTTTCTTGATATGAGATTCTTCCTCCACACGTAAGAGTAACATCTATCATGTTTGTCGTATTTCTTTTGTCATTGTCTACAACTTGTCGAATACTTTTATGTTCGATATCCAATCAATCATTATGGTTATCGATTGAGATTTATCACTATCTTTTTATTGGTTGTTAAGTAGTTTGTTTTTATTTTTTATCCAATAAATTAAAATTTGCGGGTCAAATACTGGCATGGTAAACTAAATTTTAATAATATTCTTTTCCTATGACTCATTACAAACAAATTAAATACTAGTAGTATGATGGATCTCAACAATATTATTGAATTTTACAGGCCCTGGCCTATTAGATGCTCCATACAACAACTAAAAAAGGATAAAAGCGTAATTTTACTTTGCATATGAGAGATACATTGTAACTGGAGCTTTAGTATTTAGTAGTAGATTTGCATGAAATTTCTGCTAGATTATATTTGATTACGAATATCTTTGGTTGACACTCAAAATCTTGTTTTTTGGTTAATTGACACTGATAATTTCCTCAAACAATAGTAGTAGCTGACATAATTAGCTACTTGGAAGTTGGAAATTAGAAACAATCACGAGCATATGTAAAAGCGTATTTCAAAAATATCCTAATCAATTACAATTCGTAAGATCAAGGATTAAAAGCGCGAGTACAAAGCGAAGATTGAGAGAGGGAGCCAGAGAAAGCGGAAGATCCTACTCAAGGTTTATGTGATTAAGTTTCAAACATGATCAATCTACAGATGGTTAAGACCATTGCTTTTTTTTTTTTGTTTTTGGTTTGCCCTTGAGAGTTTGTTAAATGCATGGGTAATTATTATAAGGAGAAAGAGGGAAGAGAGAGGAAGAAAAAATAAATGGAAAGAAGAAGTCAACAAAAGTTTGGGTTGTGTCTTAGACTATATTAGATAACGTGAGAGTTGAAGCAATGTGTGATAATGATTAGCTCTCTAGCCCTAAATTAATTACAATTATTGGATTATTAGGTATATATTGGAGAGCTTTCAACAAAAAACCCAATTGCAAGAGGAACCTAGAAAACAGCTAGGTGCATGGTTGTTTATGATCGAGGATCACACCCAGAGGCAGACACAGGGGTGCAAGCGGGGGCTAGGGTCTCCGTAAACCCTTCAATTATCGCAATATTTTTATTATATTTTAGGTTTTGCATGTAAAAATTATGAAGAAATGTCTCCTCAAAATTTGTGTTATTACTATATGAGGATGATATTTTGTCGTTAATTTATGAATACATGTGATTTGGTCCCACCACATCAAGAATCTTGCGTCCACCACTGATCACACCCCTTTAGCCCTACTTAAATTTTTTCGATAACAAATTTATGAAAGTGGAAGTAGGTTTGCTAATTTTTTTTTTTTTAAGAATTTAGGATTCAAAAACACAACCAATCGGCAGTAAAATTGGCAGAAGGGTATTACCACAAAACAAATTTGTTGTACAAAATTCAGATAACATGATTTTATATATATATACACACGTAGTATCGTGGTCCTTTCGTTGTTCTAGACTATAATATCTAACATTTACTATTTTCAAATATAGTCCCACATTGCATGAAAGTGAAATGAATGATCACTACATAAAATTTGAAGTCTATCCATTCATTGTTAATTGATTTTGAGTTGCAGTGGCAGAACCAGAATTTTGATCCGAGGGGGCCCGGCTTAATAGATACGGAGTATACAGTTTTCAAATACCACTGTGCCACCTTTGAGTTCTCAAAAGAAACTGTTTTTATGCAGAGCACCGGTACACGATATGGCATGTACATACTATGCACATATGGATTTTGTGAGGTCCACTTCGGGTCCCACAGAGATAATTCGAACTGTCTATTATTTTTAAAACATTTATTTTATAGAACCCTGTAAAAAATTAGCTCAGCCCAATATCAGTAAGTAGTTTTGCCCCTACAAATTCTGAAAAAAATCCTTACCGCTATCGAGTTGAACTGATTTTTTACAAAATTTCATAAATTTTTTTTAAAATAATGGACAATTCGAATATCTCTATGGGACCCGAGGTGAACCCCACAAAACCGATATATGCACGATATGTACATTCTCATATGTACCCATAATTTTCTCCTTAGTATGCATTAATTTGTTGGATACCTACATTGTTTTGTTGCGATGTCCATCTAATTTGGCAAAAGGACAAGGATATCATGAACCTTAATGGGTTTGCCGTTTGGGGAAGTGAGAATGATGAGAAAGCAAAGAAGCATATTTGGCCAGAATTGGATTGCATGTTCCAATTTCACAAAAACCTAACATTTCAAATCTTATTTGTCACGTCATTAATATTGAAATCCCGAAATTAATCGAGATGTTCACAAGCTGGACCGAATAACCGATTATAGAAATGAAAGAAGAAGAAGGACGCATTGCATGGCCTACACGTAGAGCGCGGGCTTCCATGCAAGAGAGAGAGAGATCATTATGTCTTCAATGGTTTAATTTTAGTGAAAAAGACAATGGCAGCATGTGCCCATGACGATATATATAGTCCGGCCCACTACTCTCAACCCTGCGTTATAACTATTGCTCCATTTCGTTTCTTTCTGTCAGTGTGTGTGTATATGTATATATTTTTTTAAATGTGCATTTTTAGGGCATAAAATACCTTTTATGAATATTTGTTAAGCTATTTTTGTACTGATTGAAAGATTTAATATGTAGAGCTCTTTTAATTGGTGTAAAAAAACCTGAAGAAAATAGTCATGAAAAAATAAAATGGAAGAAGCGTTTCTTTTGGCAAGTCGTAGCTAAGTGTTATTTTTTGGATTAAAAAAGTGAAAATACTTGTGCATGA
Source organism: Rhododendron mucronatum var. ripense (assembly GCA_019656295.1). Classification (NCBI taxonomy): domain Eukaryota; kingdom Viridiplantae; phylum Streptophyta; class Magnoliopsida; order Ericales; family Ericaceae; genus Rhododendron; species Rhododendron mucronatum. Next base: position 455,184 of record BPLT01000040.1, on the reverse strand, counting down.
CATATTAATTTGAAAAAAATTAAGGAAGATCTTTGAATTGGTACCGAAAAAATAAAAGACATACGCGCAAACGTGTTTTATTTTGCTATTTAAGAATAATACGACTTTAATGAGGGATAAAAATAGTATGGGACGGATGGAGTATATATTATATACTACCATTTTCATGCACTTCATTTGGGGTCTAAAAAAATCCAATCGTGCCTCGTTGAATAAATTATAAATGAATGGTATGTCGACCTGTTTTTATTTCAATATACGATATGTTTCGTTTGCCAAAACAAAAATAAAAAATAGTGTGTCAACCGTAACAACCGAATTTTGCCGGCCAAAACCATCTTTTCATATTCAATTAATTATAATACGGCTGCTAATTCCTTGGAAGGGGAAAAAACTGAAATGGTCCATGTAGTTAAGTGTTTGTGTCAACTTGGTTCCTGTAGTTGTAATTGGCTCGATTTACACTCTGTACTTTCTACGTTGTTCCAACTTGGTCCAATTACTAACATCCGTTAGTCCGCTGTTGGTCCTTTTAACAGCAAAATCAAATGGCCCCCTTTTTTGGGGTTAAAACAATAATTCTCTCATTTCCCTCTTGCCCTAATATTAGGGGTGTGCACGGGTCGGGTTTGACCCCCGAACCCGACATATCGTGAAACAAATGTTTTAGGCCCGCAAACCGAACTGAAAAGGGGTACGATTCGTCCGCGAGCCCGATTCTTTACGTCGGGTCGGGTTCGATCAAAACTTGAATTATTCTTTATGAATTGGTATGGGGTAAGAAACACATCAATCCGAACCCCAAACCGAAATCTAATTTTTAACAAAAAATAAACCCGTACCCATCCAAACCACATGTTCGATCCCGCCTGAGACCTTTCAGGTCGGGTCCGCGGGTGGACGGATTTTTTGCACATGCCTACCTAATTTACCTTTAAACCAAAATATAGCTCATTCTTCCATTCTTCATTGATAAGGAAGCACCTGAGAAGAAATTTGGTTATAGTTTTCTACAAAGAGTTACCCTCCAATTCAGCATTTTCATGATCAGCCATGAGGCAACATAACCACTAGTATTATCTACTTGTTCAACTTGTGGACAAATATTGAGATGTCTTATTTTTCTGCATAGTATTGAAAAAGCATATAGAACCATATCCAAAAGTCACAACATGACATAGATCCAAAAGTCACAAAATGATAAAAAAAAAAAACCTTGTTCAAAAGTCAGAATATTACATAAACTCAGGGGTTGTTCAACTAAATATGCCAAGTGACTTATTTTTTTGTCCTTATTCAATGTTTTTTCCGTATTTGTTAGTTTTTTTTATCAATTTTTCAGATATTATTGATTCGTCATGACGAGAGGAACCTAAAAAATAAAAAATTGCCATCGAAATCCAATTTTTTTTAAAAATAAAAACGAAAAAATTGGCTTATTGACTTATTTTTGTCTTTATTGGCTTATTTTTGTCTTTATTTAAAAGGACTAACGGCGGACTAACGGCAGCTACCAATTGGAACAAAATGGAAAGTACAGAGTGTAAATCGAGTCAATTACAACTACAGGGACCAAGTTGACACAAACACTTAACTACAGGGACCATTTCGGCTTTTTTCAGTTCACACAGAGTTTGACCAAATTAACCTATGCTACGCCAAATATGATTATTAGCGGCACTTAACAAATGCCGAAAAAAGTAGTAAAAAATGCCGGTAAAAGTTTTACCGGCATTAGTGCGACCTTTACCAGCATTTTTTGAAACGCCGTCTACAAAAGTGTTGGTAATGACAAAAACCGCCGGTAAAGATAAAAAAAACGTCGATAAAGATATGACACTATTACTAGCATGTATAAAAATGCGGGTAATAGTGCCACTATTACCGGCATTTGTAAAAACGCCGGTAATAGTGCCACATCATTAGGGAGAACAAAAATGCCACGTGGCATCCACATGTATGCCACGTCCACACCACATGGCAACCACCTGTACGCCACATCCACGCCAATTGGCATCCGCGTGGCGGTTTGTTAATGTTTTGAGGTGTGTTGTTGCCAAGAATCGAACGCCCAACCTCTTTGGACAATCCCTCTACATCTTAACCGTTGGGCTACTAAGAATTTAGTGTTAAAATCGTAAATTTTTTTGTTTTATAGTTTATAGAACGTTTACTGGCATTTTCTATTTAATGCCGGTAATAGTATTTTTTATCGGCATTTGTTTAACCGGCGTTTAACAAATGCCGCTAAAGGGTACTATTACCGGCATTTAATTAAACAAATGCCAATAATAGTGCTATTACCGGGGATTGCAACAAATGCAGGTAATAGTACCCTTTAGCGGCATTTTTTTGACCGCCAGTAAAAAAAATGCCGGTCAAAGCTATATTTGGCGTAGTGCTATTTGGCTCGTTTTAACCGTTAGTATTATATTAGGGGCATTGGGAGTTCACTTTGGGTCCAGTTATTAGCTGACACCTAATTAAGGTTATTGAAATTTTGTCTAAGAGGGAGGGAGGGAGGGAGGGAGTTAGGCAATAGGCCTAACTTGCAAGTTCGTAAATTGAGTTTAAATTCTTTCCATCTTAACCACCCATTGTGGGTTCTGTTAAGAAAATAGAGTCCCACATTGCTTGGGTGTGGAATGGGTGATCACTTAATAACATTTGGGACCTCTTCACTCATTGCCAATTGGTTTTGAGATGGATATAAAGTTTCTACATGGTATCAGAGCGGGGCCCGTTCCACTCCAGATTTTATAAAAATTAGCAATCCACACCCCACGATGACAGACCAGCAAAAAGGCTGCACGATGATAGGACCCAAAAGTGGCCACACGTGACAGACCTCAAACGCGGCTGCACGTGAGGGGGGATGTTAAGAGAATAGAGTCCCACATTGCTTGGGTGTGGAATGGGTGATCACTTAATAACATTTGGGACCTCTTCACTCATTGCCAATTGGTTTTGAGATGGATATAAAGGCTATTAAGCAAGGGCATTAATGTCAATAGTTTGTTAAGAAAGTGGTTAGGAAATGATTAGTTGAGTCGGTTAGCTTAAACTTGGTTTCCGAAGGTTTCTGTTCAACTGAACCCCTGAGGGGGTATATATCTTGTATCTGTTATTTGATAAGAACAGGGAAATAAAAGGATTCATGAGATTCTCTCTCTCTCTCTCTCTCTCTCTCTCTCTCTCTCTCGAGTATGTGTTTTTGATTTGGGGTTTTTCCTTATGGTATCAGAGCTTCATGACTAGCGTCTGAAGATCCTGTCAATCTTTGTTCGATCTCGCCATGACAACCGAAGCGGCACCATCAACCACGGCAACCGTAACTCTACCGCCGGCGTTAGCTTTTCTCGTCTCCAATTTTCACTCTCTTGTCAACATCAAGTTGGATTCCTCCAATTATCTCCTCTGGCGTATTCAAATTGAAAGTGCAATGGAGGCCAATGGCTTTTATGGCTATCTCGATGGATCGATCGAACCACCGCCTACTCAAATTCGTGACACTCAAGGTGATTTGGTCTTGAATCCAGCTTATTCTTTATGGAGATTGATTGATTCTCAATTAAAATCATGTTTAACTGCTTCCCTATCACAAATCACACTGCCGTACGTTTTAGGGCTTCGTTCTGCACATCAGATATGGATCTCTTTGTCCAATCGTTATAATTCGTTGTCTGAAACACATGTGCAAGAGCTTAAAGATCAGTTATATAATTTGTCAAAAACTGTTTCAATTGATTCGTACATTGACAAGATCAAAGAATTGGCTCAAAAATTGGTTGCGGCAGGCAGTCCTATTGAGGATGATGAACTTGTGTTCAGAACCCTACATGGGCTGCCTAAAGCCTTTAATGGTCTCAAAACTGCTGTTCGTGCCGTACGCACTAGGGGCTATCGTCTTTCTTTTGATGAAGTGGTTACCATGCTCAAGAGTGAGGATATTCAGTTAATTTAGGACTCGTCGTCGGATGCTGAGGTTCAAAATACTTCAGTTTTGGTTGCTACACATGATCAACAGTTACGTCAAAGTTCTTTCCCTACCAGTAATAGGGCCGATTCTTCTCAGTTTTCTGCTCCAATTCCTTTGCCGTATGGTATTTCCTCTCACTCAGGATCATCATCTCAGTCATCTCAGTCTATGCCGTTTAGTCAACCACACATGTTTGGATATCAGAATCCTTGTATGTACCCTCAGTTTGGTGCACAACAGTTTGGTGGATCACACTTGGTATCACCACAGTTTGGGACACAGTTTATGCCACAACAGTTTGGATCTCAACACTTTGGTTATTTTAGGGGTTTTTCAAGAGGACGAGGCCGAGGCCCTCGAATGCCTTGTGAGATTTGTGGTCGCAGTAATCACTCTACTAATTGGTGTCATTATAGGTCTCCACAGTTGAACTATTTTTCCCAGATGCCATCTCCTGTTCAATGGGGAGGAGTTAATACTTCTGGCCAGTGGGGTAACACTTCAGGAATTCCTATGTTTCAACCATCTCAGAGAGCGCCTCAGGTTTCATCTTCATCAAATCCTATGCCTATGTCTCCGTCCACTGGCTCTGCCCAAACACATTTAGCTACCATGACAAATGATTTTTCTGCTCTGAAAGTAGCTCCTTCATCTAGCACTACTGATGGATCTTCTCAATATGCTCCTCTTCCATCCACTGTTGTTCATATGGGAACTTCTTCTTCCATGCCTCCCCCTACGCATTTTCAGGCTTCTCTCACTACTCCACAAGCTCAACCATGGTATTTTGACAGTGGAGCTACCAGTTACATCACCAATAACCTTCAGCATGTTCTCAATCCTCAACCTGCTGCTATCACTGAAGGTGTTCGAGTGGGAAATGGTACAAATTTGCAGGTTTCTCACACTGGTCAAGGCCTCTTACCAACACCTTCAGGTTCCTTCCTTTTATCTCATGTTCTTCACACTCCTCAAATTACACATAATTTGATTTCTGTCTATCAATTTGCCAAAGATAACAATTGTATTCTCATCTTTGATTCCTTTGGTCTTGAAATTCAGGACAAGACTTCTCACAAGATCTTGTACAAGGGCCCTTGTCATCAGGGCTTGTATCCCATTCTGAGCTCTACTGATTCTAAGTCTGAAGTGTTGTTTTCTGATGCTCTTGTAAGCACTTCTTCCTCTTCTGCTATGCTTTGGCATCAAAGACTTGGACATCCAAGTCATCCCTTGTTTCTTTCTTTAATAAAACAACATGGCTTACCTGTTCAAAAGCCACAATTAGTCACTTGCAAATGTTGTAACATGGCTAAGAGTCATAAGCTTCCGTTTTCTAATTCAGAACATGTTTCCACTGCTCCTTTTCAATTAGTGCATATGGATGTATGGGGTCCTTCCCCCATCCCTTCACATAGAGGTTATAGATATTATCTTCTTGTTGTCGATGATTTTACTAGATTTACCTGGTTGTTCCCTCTTCATTATAAATCAGAAGTCAAAACTGTTATTGCACAGTTCAAAGCCTATGTTCAAAATCAGTTTCATACATCTATTCAAACTGTTAGGAGTGATAATGGGGGTGAGTTCATTAATCATTTTCTTCTTCACTTATTCTTGACTACCGGAGTGATACATCAAACCTCTTGTCCTCATACTCCTGAGCAAAATGGTAGAGCAGAAAGGAAACATCGACACTTGATTGAAACTACTATCACACTTCTTCTTCAAGCCAATTTACTAACCTCCTTCTGGCTTGAGGCCTTAACAACTGTTGTATATCTTATTAATAGAATGCCTCATACTGGTCTTCAGTTCCAAATTCCTTATGTTCTCTTGTTTCATTCTACTCCTAACTACATGTTTCTCAAACCTTTTGGTTGTAGTTGCTATCCATGGCTAAAGCCCTATGCAGCACATAAACTGTCTCCCAAATCTACACCTTGTGTTTTCCTAGGATATTGTCCTAATACTAAAGGGTATCGATGCTATGATCCTTGTACAACCAAGGTGTATACTTCAAGGCATGTCAAGTTTGTAGAAACTGAATTTCCTTATTCTGAGTTAGTCAAGACTCCCAGTCCTTCCTCTGAGTCTTCCTCTCAATTTCATGTTCCTTTAACTAGTTTTGATGACATAAGCATCCCTATAACTGTACCTATGCCATCTTGTTCTAGGTCTTCTGTATCTTCTACACCCCAACCACACACAGCTGTTGAGAGTCTGTCCTCTCCTCTTTCATTCCCGCATTCTGTTTCAAGACCTTCTACTGTTGTTCCTAATTCCTCTTCTCCTTTGTCACTTGCTTCAGATCAACCTAATGAAGTCTTCTATCCTCTTTTGTCTACTTCTCCTCATTCTTCTGATATTCCTCAAACTTTTGTTCCTCTATCTTCTCTTCCTTCTGTACCCACCCATCATTCCATGACCACAAGGTCTAAGAATGGCATTGTTAAACCTAAAAAGATTTTTGGCATGACTATTGTTGGTAATGAGTCTTGTTTACCAGTTACAGAACCTGCTCATTTTTCTGAAGCAAATAAACATTCAGTTTGGCAACAAGCTATGCACACAGAATATCAGGCCTTGGTTAAGCAAGGCACTTGGACCCTTGTTCCACCACCATCTGGTGCTAATATAATTGGCTGTCAGTGGATCTACAAAATTAAGCATAATTCTGATGGCAGTGTGGCTAGATACAAAGCAAGGTTAGTTGCTAATGGAAATCAACAAGCTGAAGGCATTGATTTTACAGAAACATTTAGTCCAGTCATCAAACAACCCACAGTTCGAATTGTTCTAAGTCTAGCTGTACACTATGGGTGGTCCATTAAGCAATTAGATGTTACTAATGCTTTCCTCCATGGGGTTATTGATGAAGAAGTCTATATGAGACAACCTTTGGGATATAAAGACCCTGATCATCCTCATTTTGTGTGCAAACTACATAAAGCTTTGTACGGTCTCAGGCAAGCTCCACGAGCATGGTTTTCTATGTTTTCTGGTTTTCTGATTCAACACGGATTTCTTCACAGTCAAGCTGATGCATCTCTTTTTACCAAGAAAACAGAAACAGGTATTACTCTAGTTCTTGTCTATGTCGATGATATTCTTGTCACTGGAAGTGACACCGTATACATATCAGACTTGATTACTGCATTAAGTCAGAAGTTTGTTATGAAGGATCTTGGTTCCTTAAGTTACTTCCTTGGCATTGAAGTTCTTAATCATGGTTCTAGCGTTATTTTGTCTCAAACAAAATATGCCACAGACCTTCTTTCCAAAGCTGGGATGCTGGATTGTAAACCAAGCTCTTCTCCATCATCATCCAAACCTGCAATTTTTGATCCAGATCCTGAGTATCTTGATCCTCACTGGTTTCGGACAGTTGTTGGTTCTCTCCAATACTTGACACTCACCAAACCAGAGATCTCATTTGCAGTAAATCTTGCTTGTCAACACATGCACAAGCCTCATTATAGTCATTTTGTGGCAGTCAAGCGTATTCTAAGATATGTTAAAGGCAGTATTCATGAAGGGCTTCATTTTGTCCCTAGTTCTTTAAATTTAACAGCATTTACAGATGCTGATTGGGCAGGGGATCACTTAGACAGAAGGTCTACGTCAGGCTATTGCTTATATCTTGGGTCTAACCTTGTTTCATGGTGTGCTAAGAAACAACATACCGTTGCTCGCTCCTCAACAGAAGCCGAATATAGAGCCCTTGCCCAGGCTGCTGCAGACATCTCATGGGTACAGCAACTTTTGGTTGAGTTACATGTTGCATTATCTTTGCCTCATGTTGTCTGGTGTGACAATATTTCTGCCATTGCTTTGGCATCCAACCCCATCTTCCATGCCAGAACCAAGCATGTTGAGGTGGACTATCACTTCATAAGGGAAAAGGTCCTCTCCAAACAGATATCAGTTCAACATGTTGGGTCTCTTGATCAAGTTGCCGATATTTTTACCAAATCCTTATCCGTCGCTCGGTTTATTTTTCTTAAAGACAAACTCCGGGTGTTCCCCACACCCATGAGTTTGCAGGGGGCTATTAAGCAAGGGCATTAATGTCAATAGTTTGTTAAGAAAGTGGTTAGGAAATGATTAGTTGAGTCGGTTAGCTTAAACTTGGTTTCCGAAGGTTTCTGTTCAACTGAACCCCTGAGGGGGTATATATCTTGTATCTGTTATTTGATAAGAACAGGGAAATAAAAGGATTCATGAGATTCTCTCTCTCTCTCTCTCTCTCTCTCTCTCTCTCTCGAGTATGTGTTTTTGATTTGGGGTTTTTCCTTATGGTATGATGTTAAGAGAATAGAGACATTGCTTGGGTGTGGAATGGGTGATCACTTAATAACATTTGGGACCTCTCTACTCATTGCCAATTGGTTTTGAGATGGATATAAAGTTTCTACATGGTATCAGAGCGGGGCCCGTTCCACTCCAGATTTTATAAAAATTACACTCCACACCCCACGATGACAGACCAGCAAAAAGGCTGCACGATGATAGGACCCAAAAGTGGCCACACGTGACAGACCTCAAACGCGGCTGCACGTGAGGGGGGATGTTAAGAGAATAGAGACATTGCTTGGGTGTGGAATGGGTGATCACTTAATAACATTTGGGACCTCTCCACTCATTGCCAATTGGTTTTGAGATGGATATAAAGTTTCTACATGGTATCAGAGCGGGGCCCGTTCCACTCCAGATTTTATAAAAATTAGCAATCCACACCCCACGATGACAGACCAGCAAAAAGGCTGCACGATGATATGACCCAAAAGTGGCCACACGTGACAGACCTCAAACGCGGCTGCACGTGAGGGGGGATGTTAAGAAAATAGAGTCCCACATTGCTTGGGTGTGGAATGGGTGATCACTTAATAACATTTGGGACCTCTTCACTCATTGCCAATTGGTTTTGAGATGGATATAAAGTTTCTACAGGTTCAATTGTGCATTTTTTTCAGTAATATGAACCGTTAATCTTCTAGAGCCCGCAGAGTATATAGTATATTCACACAAAAAAAAATCATATTTATCGGATATTGATGGATACATCAAAAATTAAATTTTAATTTATAAATAGATGGTCATGAATGGTTTAACTTTAAACTTATAAAATAGACGATCATAGATCGTTTATTTTAAACTTATCCACCGTCGATCTTATAAACCAAACTTCATTATTTTATATACCTATCTATGTCCGATAAAGTTGATTTTTTTGTGAAGATATACAACTTTGCGGTCCTTCAAGATGAACGGTTCTGATTATTGCAATATATACGCACTGTAGGACCCACAATTAGTAGTGGTAGAGGTAGAAAACTTGGTTAAACTCTCGTAAATTTAGTGGTTCATTTCTCAAATTTCATCAACATCAATAGAAGAGAAAAAACTCTCCAAAGTATTTCTTAGGCGGATTAATAAATTTTCGTGCAAGCCTTGCCCCCTCTACCCAACTTTTTGACACAGTTTTTTTTGGTTATTCTTCTCTTTATGCTCACTAAATTTTGGGTCAAATTATTCTATCACATCGTTCGTATCGATAAGAGAAATGAAAAAAGTAAGAAAACTATAGAGTGAAGTTGAAAAAAATTTACATAAAATAAAAAAAAAATCCCAAAAATATTGCTAGTGTAGATAGACCAACGAAAGTAATTTATTTTTAAATTTAAATGAGCTAGTGTACTAGTGATTCACATTTTTTAGAGTTTGTTTGGACCTGTGCAAAAGAAAAGAAAAGAAAAGAAAATTTAAATTAAACTTTTTTCTCGACCTGTAATTTTCCACGGTTTTCTTTTCTACCATCCAAACACGGCGCCATATTTTCCAACCCACATGGCGGCATTCTTCAGAAACCACAGTCGACGCCTACTCTCTCTCCCTCCCTCCCTCCCACCGACCACTCTCTCTCTCTCTCTCTCTCTCTCTCTCTCTCTCTCTCTCTCTCTCTCTCTCCCTCCCCACATTACGTGACATCAAATCCGCGATCGAGTACGTCCGAAAATCCGACCCTCTCAAGCTCGCCGCCACCTTCGAATCCTCCTCCTTCGCCACCGTCCCCCCCTTCCACCTCTGCGTCCGAAAGCTCTCCCGCCTCAACCGCCCCAGCCTCGTCGAACGCATCCTCAACCACACCATCACCACCGCACCGACGACGACAAACCATCCATCCCTTTTAAATTCCCAAGGGTTCTGGATCGGTATCCTAACGCTTTACTCCTCCGCTCGATCGGTCAACCGCGCCGCTCGAACCTTCAACAAGATGGAAAACCACAACTGCCTCGGACCGAGAAATCGCTCTGCGCGATCCTATCCATTCATCTCGATAACAATGTAGAAACTTTATATCCATCTCAAAACCAATTGGCAATGAGTGGAGAGGTCCCCAATGTTATTAAGTGATCACCCATTCCACTCCCAAGCAATGTGGGATTATTTCCTTAACATCCCCCCTCACGTGCAGCCGCGTTTGAGGTCTGTCACGTGTGGCCACTTTTGGGTCCTATCACCGTGCAACCTTTTTGCTGGTCTGTCATCGTGGGGTGTGGATTGTAAATTTTTAAAATGTGGGGTGGAATGGGCCCCGCTCTGATACCATGTAGAAACTTTATATCCATCTCAAAACCAATTGGCAATGAGTGGAGAGGTCCCCAATGTTATTAAGTGATCACCCATTCCACTCCCAAGCAATGTGGGATTATTTCCTTAACAAACAAAACGAACCATGAATTACATCGGTTGTTCGAGTTGGTTCCTCGTGGCGCTGCGGGGGGAAATCTTATAAGTTGGTTTTGAAGGCTTTTTGTGAGGAGAAAAAGATGGATTTGGCAATGGAGTTGGTTAATAAGATGGAAAATGAAGGTGGGGTTATGGTATGTTTTTGGATGCTTATTTGAAGGCTAAGGATATGGGTGGATTCGATGCAGTTGTGAAGAGGATGATGGAGAAAAAGGATTGGGTCCTAACCCTAACTTGGCGGCTTACAATGTTAGAATTATGGGGCTATACAAGATCAAGGAATGCGTTAGAGCCAAGAAGTTGTTCGATGAGATGGTTTCGAAGGGGTTAAGCCTAAATTCGGCGAGTTACAATGCTCTGATTTCCGGGTTTTGTGAGGCTGGGGATTTGGAAAAGGCGAAGGAGGTTTTGGACAGAATGGTGGTGGATGGCCTTGTTTCGCCGCATTCTTTCGCGTAATATACGTTGATGAGGCATATGGTTGAGGAGGGAGACTTTGATTCGGCCTTGGAAACGTGCAAGGAGATTATAAAGAGGGGGTGGTTAACAGTTAACTCCATTTGAGGCCATGGAAGTTCTGGTTAAAGGGTTGGTGAAGATGTCGAGAGCGGATGAGGTTGTGGAGAAGGGGAAGGAGGGGCTTAGAGGGAAGTATTGATCGAAGCAGCCCTTCCTTTGTAGGAGTAATGGTTTCATTTTCTGTACTCAAGAGGAAGTGTGGCAATTGTTTTGTCACTGTAAATTTGTTCGTGTTGATGTTTAGTGGAATTATGCAGAGCTTCCAATTCGTCAGCTTCTTCAAAACCAAATGTTTTGTTGTTTTCCAAGAAACTCAGCTTTCAGAATCAAAATACAAATTTCATCGAACATGTACAGTAAGGTTTGGTTTGGTTTGGTTTGATTTGGTTGGTAATACCAGCGAGCCAATGAACGTAGAATCTCACCAGCTGAAAGGTTTTCAGAGGCACGTCGGAGAAGCTAACCAGCATCCCCGCTGAACTTTGGGCTTCAAGAGATGGACTTCAAATGTTTGTCCATCTCAAACTCCATCGCATTGATGTGGAAACAGATTCTCTCGCGCTTTATCATTTGTCCATCTCAATCTCCATCGCATTGATGTGGAAACAGATTGATCTCTCGCGCTTTATCAGCTGATCACCCATGAGCAGAACAATTGCCATCGTCTATGCAATAGTATGATGGGAGTATTTGATTGCAGGTTCCTCCTGCAGAAGCTAGTGTCAGCACTGTTTTGACATGTCTTTAGGGAAGCTAACAACAGTGTGAATGTTTTTGAGATTGATTATAGCAAAAAGAGTATATAATCGTTTGACCAATTGTTGCATTCAAATACTGAAAACATGCTGTCCCGCAGGATTTGCACTCCAATTCCACTCTTAATAGTGAATCAAACAAGTCCTCATTGTACGTCGATTCTTTGAAACTAGCAAGAGATAAAATTGCATTGCTTCTTTGATTTCTAAAATGTCGCTAAATGCAAAATTATTATACCTTCTTCATAGTGTCATGCACAAACACTTCCTTCAGTACCTTCTGCATGCATAGAAGTTGAAGCACATAGCTTTCAAGCATCATCACCTGGCAAGATGGGACAATAAATTTGGGATCTCCTAACGGTTTTTTTTAGTAACGCTTGGAAAAACCTTCAGTATAGATGGTATATAGCGACGGTTTGCAAAACGATACTAGAAACAGGACTATAGCAATGATTTTTATGCAACCGTTACTAGATTATAAGACTATAGCGACGGTTTTTAACAATCGTTACTAAAAATTGGACTATAGCGACGATTTCCAACAAACGTTACCATAAAAGCGATGGTTTTTAATAACCGTTCCTAAGAAATTGGATTAAGAAAAATTTGGTTAATATAGTATAAATATTAGTAGATTCTTCATTTTACACAAGTGTTGTGCTAGTTCAGTGGCTTCGCGTGGGCACATGAACGCAAGGTCCTGGGTTCGATTCCCAAGAGGAGCAAAATTTGTTACACGTGGTTGCCACGTCTTCTCCACGTGAAGGACACATGGCCATTACGTCTCACAATGGTGATTTTTCAAAAAAAAAAAAATAGTCTTTAGCAATGGTTATAAGCGTGGCTAAAGAAACCTTTACTAAAAAAAGATCTGTACCAACGCTCGTCAAAACCGTCGCTATACTTCTACAATGACGGATATATTGCGACGGTTTGGCCAACGGTTGGTGAACCGTTGGTATAGCCTTTAGCGACGCTTTTTGTGTTCTTTAGTGACACTTTTAACCATTGTTAGATCCCGATTTTCTTGTAGTGCACCTGGCGCTCCACGAATTTTTTTGCATCACACATTTGTGCAAAAGTCGCACAACCTAATAATAGAGCTGATACAAATGTGTTGTAAAGAAGGCTCCTGAAGCACAACATGACGATGCTCGATAAGCAAGCACTCCAAAATTTCCCACCCCTTGAACTTGCACACACAGTCGTCATGGAGTGAACTTGCACCCTTGACGTCGTCACCTCGTCTTCGTCGGTAAGGTTCATTGACCTCGCACACTCGTTTTAATCTTACGTTCGGAAACCTTCCCCGTCATCCAGCCATTGTTCGGAAGTGAATCGTTCGGGAAGTACTCTTTTCGGAAACCGCTAGACTAGACGGTTAGGCCAGGGCACTCGTCTACGGTCATTCAGGGCACTCGTCTACGGTCATTCAACGGTCGTCTATGTCAGAGCAAAGTGACCGCTCTGTACCAAAGTGACATTTCTGTCTGATGTGACATCTCTGACATTGACTAATGCCGCTCTGTGATTCTTGAAGTGCGGCGTTCATTAAATGGTTCTGACGCATGATGTCATCCGAGCAGTACAACGCGCGTGGAAGGAAAGTTTGTTCGGTACTCCAAGGTCTTGCCTATAAATAGAGGATTACTCCTCCTAGGCTTGGGATCCCTTCTCCTTCATATTTCTTCCTTAAAAGCACACTTTTCCCTCTCTATCACCTACTAACTAGACCGTCAGAGTCTCTTCCCGGAGGTATACCCCCCTCTGATTTTCAGGTATCCAGGTCATCACCGATCAACTTCTCTGTTCAAGCCAAAGGAAGGAAAAATGTTCAAAGTGGAATTCACCCCCTCACAATTGACGACTCTGCTAGGGATCGAACCCAGAATCTTTGGTCATCACGGGTCCTACCGAGCCACAACTTGGCACATTGCACGCTCAGTTCACGACGGGAATTAAATAAGCGTCCAAAGAAAGTTATACTTACTATGAACAATGTACGGTTTGCTTTGTGTGCATTTGTAACTGAAGAAAGAAAGTGAAAGGAAACAACAATGTTAGTTCCAATTCCTTTTTTGGTTCCTAGTTTACATAGGAACCAAAGTTGTCAAATCCGTTCCATACCGGTCGGTACGTACCGTACCGGTGCTTAAACGGAATGCAAAGAGTCAAGTTTCGTTCCGGTTGAAATACCGGCCTATTCCGGCCAATACCGGATGTACCGGACAATACCGGTCTGTTCCAAACATTTTCTGGTATTCCAGCCGGTACAAAATTACCTTTTTTCTCTCTTTTTTTTATATTTTGTTTATGTTTATACTTAAAATTTGGCAACATGGTAGATATATATTAAATATATATATATAATATTAATTGCGGTAAATTCGGAACCGTACCGGGATACAGCCCGGTACCAGTACGTACCATTTCAGTAGTGAAAACGGTACGCTGGCAGGTACGGTATTGACAACTTTGATAGGAACAGAAAAACATACAGCGGAAATCAACTAGAAAATTATCCTTTCCACTTTATTTTCTTCTTCTTTTACCCTTTCTTTCGCCGCCTTCTTTGCCATTTCTTTCCACTTTTTCGTTTGTACTTGAGTCCTTCTATTACTCTTTCCTTCATGACGAGACTAGAAAAAGTTTTTCATTTTTTGTAAAATCAAGCAAGGAAATACATCAGACTTTGAGTTCAAATTTACTTTGTTTCCTTTACATGGAACTTCCCTTCCATAAGATCCAAAAAAAGCATTAGAGATACCCGGAAATGGAATAGAGTTAATTGAACGATAATTTATCGACTTTTCAGTCTTTCTCTAATACACGATTTGTTTATGAAATGCCTAGTTTGTTAGGTTACTTCCAATATCCGGAAGGAAAATTAATTTTGTGCGAGAAACATTCAGTACTCTACGTACAGTCTCTACTCTTGCCTTAGAAATTTTGTCATCATAGTAAGTTTGTGATGGCTCAAGGTGTGTGTGTATCCTAGAGTCCACGTACGTAAATAGTTACTCCACTGATTGCTAGATGGTTTTTCTCTTATGCAAGGATATATATTATGTCGAGGAGAATGGAAACTAGTACTTGTTGCTTGCGTTAGTCATTGCCTCATTGTAATGGAAAAGAATTAGATTCTTTATTCAGGGTACTGATGAATTTAACCTAATGTTGTAGAGATGAGCATTGTCGACTGATTGTTGTTTCAGGTGGAAAAGTTGGGGAGAGAGAGCTTCTTTTTTTCTTGGAGAGTCGTTCCCATTTGACGAATCAAGCTTCAGGAAGTTGTCAGATTAAGTGAACATTAAGAAGCCGATGGTGGTGGTATCAAACCCCATCTCCGATCCTATGTTTTCTACATGAATCCTCCTCCCGACGTCCCCCCTCAGATGACTACACAACTGCATTTTTTCAACTTGCACTCTGATGTTTGAGTCCAATAAATCATGAAAAACCATTTTGCAGTATGGTATCTACATTTTGAAGTCTTTTGCGTGCATTAGCTAAATACTATTCTGTAAGATGGACTCCCAGGTGATTAGAATTGCTTCAGATGGGCATAATTTCTTCAGGTCATGGTGATTTTGTTTATATTTGTAATCACTATATTAAGTGTTAATTAGTTGTCTTGTTTTGTTTGTATTTTGGACTGGTGGAAGCTTTATCATCATACCTTGAGTCATAGATCATGAAGGTTTGTAGTTGGGATTTCTCGGATTTATCTTTCCAGTTGATGGATTTTGGAATGGCCATTAGAAACTTGTGTCGGTATGGAAATTAGAAGCTGCTTGAAGATGAAACAAACGAATATGGTCTCAACTACATCTCTGGGCCAGTTGATAGCCGCACCCATCTGCTTCCCACAGTATGAGACTGTTAAATGAACCAAATTATGGGTTCGACTCATGCCCAATAAAAGTAGAGTAACAAGAAAAATACACGCGCTACTGAAGTTAAGCTCGAGGCTGATGTGAGCCGAGCTTGAACTCTCCGTTGTACTTCAGTTTGCATCTCAAATACTAAATGCTGCAGTTTTCGAATACAAAGCAGTGAACCAACGATGAGGGTCAAAGAGTTGGATCTCCACAATAATTTATGCAAAGCCCTCCTTCCAAACGAATTACATGGCCTTCCAGTGTAGTGAGTGGGTTACGCGTGGAACTACTTGTGTGTAGTTATCCGTGAACTGGAGAGGTGCGATTGGTCGATGAATAGTTGAAAGGGAAAGAGAGGAGGTCTTGCGGGGTGAAAGAGTGGGAGCAGGAGGTACGGAACGAACAGAGGCAGCGCGTCCCTTTTGTTTTCTGCGCGGTATTCGACCTTCCCTGGGCTTGAGCGAGTGAAATCACCCATTTTCTCTGAGGAAGAATGTTCTCCTCCCTTAAATTCAGTGCTCACTCACTTTTTTCCAGAAAACGGTCGTCCTCAATCATTGGGAATGTCAGGGGTATTTATAGGGCACCTAGGCCTAGGTCAGGCCCAGGACGGCGCTCCGATCAACTCCCGATACGTGTCCTTCCTGTACCTCCAAGCCTTGAGAAAACTTGCCCTCCAGCGGGTGCCTTTCCGCGGGGAGGCTAGCTCGTTTTCCTGCGGCGACACCTCCAACTCCAAGCCACCAAGCCACAAGAAATTCTCCAATTCCCGCTGGAGCGAGGTCGCGACCCGCAACGATCGTTCTTTCTCCGCGGGGTTCCCGCCGGACCCTGCCTCTAAGCTTAGGACGGAAACCCCCGGGGCTTTCTGGTGAAAACCTCACTGTAATTGCGAGGTCGGGGAGACTCGTAGAATAGTAGTATGAATCCCACCGCTAGCATCGATGCGTGGTGTCCGCGGGGGTGATCCGCGATGGTCACATACTTCGGCGGAAAGACGGTTTTCCGCGGAGACGACTTGTTGGCTTCGCATGCACACGCGTCGTTGTTTCATCGAGTGGTCAACCGTTCCCCGTATGTGGGTCCCACCGTCACGCGTCTGTCCGTTATTGAAGGGTCAAATAGTCATCTTGAATGGTAAGCTAGCAACTTTGACCACGCCTACATCCAGTAATTCTACTCATTATTTTGATGGTTAGAGTGCTTTTGTATATTAACTCCATCATGCCTTGTTATACATCCTCCAGTTTCTACCACGAGATTCTAAAATCCACCGGAGCTGTTTAAGTATTGTTACTGTTTGATTGGGTTTTTGCCTTCCTGGTTTCTGGTCTGTTGCATCGATATGGAGGATAGTGAAGGGAGAAATCAACTTTGCCAATCCAAGTTGTGTTTCTCCTATCTTTTCCTTCTTCTCCACAAATTCGTTTAAAAATGTCGGAAAAGCTAAGAATTAGTATAGATTGGAAGCAAAAAACTAGATATAAAATGAAGAAAGGATGAATACATAAAAGCGGAGAATGAAGTTCTTACGAGTAAAAATTGTAGCCGATTGTAAAGTTAGTACATTGCTGGTCCTATGTTTTAAAAATCTATTTTTTGCTAACTTATGATTGTTTTGTGAGAATCTAAATACCTTTTTTGCGTTTTTAAAAAGTAGCATTATTACTTACCCAAAAAAAAGTAGCATTATTACTACTGATATATACATAAGACATTACAAAGTAAGCAATATGCATATATATTATATATATCGAGGAACTACACAAAAGTGGCTCACTTTTTTTCTTCAATCGAGATAGAAAAGATACATTATATATGAAGTACCAACTACAAAGTACTATAAACTTGGAACACTGTATTAATTGTGAGAGTTCACGAGACAATCAAGTTTAACAACTCAATCAATATAATAAATAAGCACATTATAGGTTAGAATCAAACAAAGAAAGAAAAAACTTCTCCAACCCACATACAAGTAGGGAGATTCAAACTCCTGATCTTTTAGTGACATGCAAGAATACTAGTCAACTGAGCTAGCCCCAATTTGTTAATTGAACACTTTATCTGTCCCAAAAATTGAGGTAATCAGGCATTCATATCGACGTGATGTGAATCATTTAATTTGTAAAATTCATTAAACACCTATTTTTTGTTTAAAAAAATTAAGGTAATAGAACATTCATATTCACATGGTCAAAAGAGATTTGTCCTACAGTATAATAATGTTAATCTATTTCGTATATTGTTGAACCAAAAAACAATTAAAATTTGTTTAATTTAGCTTTTTGTAGTATAGAAATACTTATTTACGAAAGTGCTGTAAACAATTTATTTACAGTATCAACCAATCACATTAATCGTCCAAAAGTGTTCTGAGTTTGAATGGTTCGAATAATAATAAAACTCTTTCCTGAAAAAATTTTATTATCATTCCGACCATACAAAACACTTTTGAACGATCACGGTTAAAGTGTTAACACCACCTTCGTGAAGAAGTATTTCTCATTGTATTGGACTACCGAACAAAGTTTACACATGGCTCAAAATCTGGAGGCTGAGATTTCATTCTGAATTTCCATTTTTTTTTTTTCGAACGAAAACGAAACCTCATATGTGGTGATACTTCTTCTCCGCACCTGCCTCTTCTTCAAAATCCCATTTCCGATTGAGACTTCTTCTTCTTCTTCTTCTTCCTTTCTGAAATCCCAAATGTCCCACAGACCACTAGACTCACGGCGCGCCATAGACTCCTGCACCTTCCAGCTCCACAGCTGGAAACCATTCCACCTCCCATACTCCACTAAAACCCTACCACTAGACTCCGCCGATTCCTCCTCTCCTAAACCCTACCAGTACTCCACCGCCGCCAACGGGGCCCACAGCAAGCGCCCCTGCCTCTCCGATCGCGCCACCACCTCCTTCTCCATCGACATCTCCAGGCTCAGCCTCATCGACGACGACCGATCTGTCTCCTCCGGCCTCCGGTTCATCGACCGGAAGAGGCGGCGGCAGAGGGGCGGATCGAGGTCGGTGTCGGGCCGGAGCAGCGACCGGAGTGGAACCCAGCGCCGGTGCTGCTCCGTTGGGGCGGCTAACGGCACGTGCTCGGATTTCCCAGTGGCGGCGGGGGGGACGGATTCAAGCGGGGAGTTGTTTTTAAACGGCGGGGGGGAGGGGAATTGGGCGTCGGATGTGAGTGAGGCGGCGGGCAAGGGTTCGAGGAGAGAGAGGGAGGAGAGAGATAGTTTAGGTGGCGGTGGCGGTGGTGGTGGGGGTGGGATTGGGGTGGGGCAAATTGGTAATTTTGATAGTATGGGGAATGAATCTGGGTATGGGAGTGAACCGGGGTATAGAGGGGATGCGGAGTTGGGAGATGGGGATGAGGTCGATGAAGAGGAGGAGGATCAAAGGCTCTTGTTTTGGGGTCAAAATATTGGAGGTACACTGGTGAATTCATGTTTTGGAGTTTTTCTTTTTCTAGCTTGTTTCTGGATTAGTATATATAGCTTATAACTAATTTTTAGTTTTTTTTTGGTGAGTAAATCTCAATTTTGTTAACCAAAAAATGGATATATTACAAGAATGATCAAAGACTCTAGCTAAGCTACAACAAAACACTCCTCTTGCAAACAAGATGTTAAGCACCTATTAGAAAGAAAACAAAGGTCAATCCCAATTTGAAGAGCTGAAAAGCAATTGCCACACAACATAAGCTTCCAAATACAGAAGGCAAAACTAGCAGCTTGAGAATGTCATCTCATGACTATAGTAGTTTATGAACATGACGAATTGAATGCTCTTTCAGTCTTTCTTTTTTTAGAGGGAAGAGGACCAACTTGAGGATGTCCTTCTAGGTGGTAGACTAAAATGCTTGGTT
The DNA here is from genome assembly GCA_019656295.1 of Rhododendron mucronatum var. ripense. Classification (NCBI taxonomy): domain Eukaryota; kingdom Viridiplantae; phylum Streptophyta; class Magnoliopsida; order Ericales; family Ericaceae; genus Rhododendron; species Rhododendron mucronatum. The sequence continues at coordinate 435,414 of BPLT01000040.1, read as the reverse complement.
TTTGTTTTTCACTTACATAGTTTATTAAATTGTTTATGTCTTGTTGTGCTGGTTGATCATACTTGGATCCAATCTTTTGGGCAATGTGCTTGCATAGTTTATAACATGACTCGACAAAGTTCTTGGTTTCGAACAGATTAAAATTCCCAAAGGATGACATAATTAGAATTTAAACCCTGTAGTATGCATCAATGCATGCTCAGGAAGCATCAAGGAAGGTATTGGCAAAGGGAAGAACCATCTAAACAAAAAGAATGGTTGATAATCACAAACTAGGCTAGTAATTCGTTTGATTGGGTAAGTTTGGAAAATAAGCTCTCTATCAGCAGAACTGAAGATGGGTTTGTCAACTGATAAGCTGAAATTTGGCTTCAGTCCTAATGTGAGTTTACTGCTGGTTTTGCAATGCTATATCATGCCAAGTGATGGAGGAATGAGGATACATGTGGAGGTTACCGATTGATTTTGGAATGCTATATCGTAATAGTGAAGGATACTGATCTGTTTCAAGAAGCCAATTGATGGTTTTTAGGATATGGCGAGGGTAGGGGATTGGTAACATGTATCTGGGAGGTGACATTTGTGTATTAGAGAACTGGGATCAGATTTGCATTATATTTCAGGGGCAAATGCAGTATCTAAAGAGCTATAGTTGAAAGAAAAAGAACCACACAGAGAGAGAGTTGACTAATTGTCAAAACAAGGGTTGCTTCTTTTGATACACAGTCAATTACGGTACATATTACATACTACATAATGCCAAACTCCGACATAGCATTTCTGAAACGGAAGCCCGCGATAGTTTAGGAGTGTGTATGTAACCTGGAAATCAAGGATGAATTGATTCCTTAAACCGGTTGCCTGAAAATGAAGTACTCTGGTTGGGATTCTCTTCTTGCCACCTCCGTGCTTGTGAAGTAATTTCTAGTGTACAGATGCTATGGGAAAACCTTCGTTACACCTACTATTAAAAATGATTTTACTTTTTTTGATTCAGAAGGCACTATGCAGTAAATGTTAATGTGTTTCCTTACCCTCCTTCTATGCACCAGGTACAGATTCTAATATGGAGATGGTTGGTGAGAACACACTGCAAAAAACCCATCATAGATGCCGTCGTAAGAAAAATGATGTGAGAATGGTTGACCCACTTCGGTAAAAAACCTATGGCAAGGTTTGAGGGTTCCTGGATTTGCTGCCATCAGTCATATAAAGCAGTAATTCCATTTGATATTGCTGGGCAGCATATTAGTTTTCGCTTTGTTGGGAGCTCACTGCATACTTGGTGAGCTGTGGCACGATGTTGTAAAAGTATGCGAATGGAATCTTTTTTGTTTCTACTTTGTTTGGCTGGTGGTTGAGAAACTGGATATAACTTATCAAAGGTGAAAAGCTAACGTGCTTTTGGATGCATTTTAAGCATTAGTCTGAGAATTCGTTTGAACATAATATGCACGTACATGCAACTGGCCAATCTCTCTCTCTTTCCTTTTTTTTATAACATCAGCTACTAGACAGATATCACAGATCTAAATGCGAAATACAACTCATTTCCCTAAGCCAACAAAACTCTGCACTTTTTTGGTAAATGGATCAACAGCTATTTTCTTCTCAAACGCAATAGAAACAAAATGGCTACTATTCTTCTTCTCATTTCCTCAAATACAAAATTGGGAAGCTAATTGATATTGTGCGCCCTTTGGAGTTGTCCACACCCACCTGCCCAGCCCTAGAGAGAGAGACCCACCAAACAACTCGAAACTGTCATAAAAAAGAATCATCAAAATACAATAAGAACTGCCTCCTATTTGTGTTTGAAGATGGTTTACGGCTAATCTTCCACCATAACTTCATCTTCTTGCTTTTGCTCTACCTCAGTCTCCTGTGTTTTCTGTTTGCCATAATCTCCTGAAAGGGATAGAACTGTTACAGTTAGTGACAACTGCATTTCATACTCCTGTTCTCCCATCGGCTATCAGTAGGAATCCTAAGAAAAGGATAAGAGTGAAACGAAGGAAAACCCCCAAATACAGCTGATATGGACAAATAAGCTCATTGCAAGGGCATACCACGCTTCTGATTTTTTCCCACCACAGAAAAAGGTTAAAAGGAAAGGTACAATGTCAGATCAAAGAACATACCATATTCACTGAATATGACGCCACCAGAACACAATCCTTCCTCGACTTTCATGAGTTGAAGAGTCATCCTGGGTCCAATCTCTTGAAGCTTGACAGCACTTTTTGTGGAAGCTCGGTTAACTCTACCGAGATCACTTGGTAGACTTACAGTTGCCGCTTCTTCATCTGCTTCGCTTTCTGATCCATAACCAGCCCTGCAAGCAAATACCAAGGAACGGAAAACACAATTTTACAAAGTTAAAACAAAAACAGTAAACATTCCCAACACATAACCATGAGGTACCAAAGAGCTTCTTTTCTTGTGATTTTATGCTAATATACGTAATTAAATTTCCCTTTTTCTTAGTCAAGCAGAGGTTTATAGACCATAGAAAACTCTAATGTACCGTTAAGACTATACTAACTACTGATTACCCTCTATGCCTCTAGGCTCTAAGCCTCTAATGCTCACAAAAACAAACATAAATGCATACACAACGGAAATCCGAGAAGCTGAGAAACAACTGTGAGTCAAGTTGAGAGCTCCTTAGCTACTTGATATTTCACACACACCCAAGAGAGAGAGAGAGAGAGAGAGAGAGAGAGAGAGAGAGAGAGCATACTTGGTGACAAAGTCACTCACGTCTTGAAGACTTCTTAAATCAGGAACTTGATGGTTCTGCACAAACTTTCTGATTCTGCGTGAGACCCCAACAGGTTGTAGTCTGATGGAGTAATGCCGAAAATCAATCAGCTTTGTCTCCTTATCATAGTTTAGCAGCACAATTCTCTCACACGAAGAAAGTTTCACCTGCAACACAAGCAACATATGAGGGAAAGCCGTACTCAATCTGATGCAAGCATCTGGTTGACATTGTCACAGCACTCACAGTGTTAATATCAATGCCTGGAAAGATGTTCTGAAACATAATAGTTGTAAGCTTCAGGTGTTGCTCCCCCGTCCCAAAACCAGAAAGAACAATCTGAAAAATTAGTGGATGGAAAATCTGAATAAGTAATCAAAAAACAAGAAGAAAATCAATAATGTGCAACAGCTAGTTGACACTTGAACCCAACTATACATTGCAAACTAAATTTACAAAAGTAGCACGTCGTACAGCTTGAAAATAAATGGTGGGAATACATGTTGACAGAAGAATGTTTTCTTTTCCTCTACACAAGGAAGTTTAATAACTTGCTAATGCGGGAAAACTGTAAAGTTATACATAAAGAGAACTGGAATCCACTTCGGAGCACCAAACCATAGGCTCTTTTGCATTAACACATAGCCCTGATCACAACATAATAGCACTATCACATGATTCACATGGCAGAAAAAGGAAATTACAGATTTCAGTGATACGAGTTACTAAAGCATAAGCCCTCTAACAGCTGGAAGTTTGGCACCCATTTGTGATATCTCTCTGGTCATTGCCAACTAAATACCTGTGCTATGGACCTTAAGTTCGCGAAGTTTCCGTAAGAAGCAATTAGATGAAAATCAGTTGCAACAATATAGACACGCAGCTGCACAGAAGTGTATATTTGTGCATGCACTCCACAGAAGAAGATTATTACCAAGGGTGGGTTTTTGAAAAGGTCTTGAGGACATCTCGGGCGCACTTGAGAATGAGCAACATCAACTGCCAATGAGTACTCTTGTATTTTAAATGTTAGAGTTGGGCCTTGCGGAGTTCTGGCAACCCTCAAATATGGTGCAGTTTCAGTTTTTGATAATATGAGGAAATGTGTAACTCCCATCGGCCCTGCAATGTTCAAGAAGTCTTTGATATTGTTACGCCTCTTTTCCTGCAATTTTGAGACAACAATGAAGTACCAAGTTAGCCAGGAGTATGCTTGATTTTATCAAACTTAACATAGTGAACAGAACCAAGTCTGATGAATTGAAAGCTTTTAGAAGATCCTATATAAAAGGGGATATGCATTAAGGAAGACCCAAAACTGCTTAGGCAATGAAGCCATTTTGTTCTCCGACTAACGTATCAACACCGTATACCCTTGTAGAACGTTCAGCAACTGTTTTACTTCAACATGGTGCTTTAACTATGACACTATCTTTAAACAAATACTAGTCACCGCAAATTATAGATTTCACACAATTGAAAGAATACTGGCTGGCGAAATTGAAAAGAACCAGCCAAAGTAAGAATCTCCTGAATGCATTTACAAGAAGCTGATATCCCTTAACTGACTGGCCACATGACCAATCATGTCTACCTCTACGCAACAATTACTTGTTCCCAAGTCACATTATCCATGTGCGTGAGCGGGGGAGTGGGAGCGTGAAAGAGTCTTTCAAAAACATCCTATACTACTAAAATTTGTAAGAGCAAGGATAGAAAGTGAAGCGTAGAACGAGGATTGAGAGCAATAGCTAAGGATGCTACTGAAGGATTAAGTGACCAAGATTTGTCCCACAAATCTATCAAACTTGTGCTATTTTCACTCCTAATGTCTAGGCATAACAGTTCTCCAAGCAATCATTGAAAGTTCTTTAAGCCACTCTTGTTTGGAATGAATCGATACCAAATTAACAAAAACACCAATATAACTGACTGAAGCTACAAAATGGTAGTAATTAATTACCTTAAGCTTAAGGGCAGTATAAGGAAGCATCAACTTCCTCAAGTCCATCTGCAATTGCCTAAGAGAACCGGGCAACTTCCCTCTCGAAAAAACAAAGCTTTTTGGGATCTTATCGCCTGTGATATGATCCACAGTCTGCTGCTTCTTCATAACTGGCTTTACGAATGCCTTCTTCTTCTTCAGATCCAGTTCGAAAAGACAGTAGCATAAATTAGCACAGACATGCCACCAAAACGATACATAATTGAGAACTTAACAAAAGCCCCCTTTGGTTTAAAAAAAAAAAAAAAATCGACGAAAATAACAAGAAACCAAAAACTTTCACTTCTATTTTGCTTTCTTTCCTTTTCCTCATTTCCCCAGCAACAAACCAGAGAGAGTGCAACATCAAATAACGTAAATCTTACATTTCGGAAACGAGCCATCTCTTCTTCAATGTGTGTTCCGGTGCCCTAATTGAAATGTCAATCAAGCTGCATAAAACTACCGACTTAGAAATCAAACAGTAGACACACACACAGGGCTAAATCCAACATACATAGATATAGGGATAAACTAGGGTTTGGATTTTAGAGAGAGAGAGAGAGAGAGAGAGAGAGAGAGAGAGAGACCTGATAATGGATGGAAATGAGTAGAGAGAGCGAAGCGAGTCAATAATCGTAGTGCCAGAGAAAGTCGACGAGGTAGTAAAGCTTTAGGGCAGAAGGGGTTTTGGTTCAGGGGTTTACTGTGTAAAATTATTTGATGGGCCTACGCGCAAAGGGTTTTGTTGGACAGAATGACAGGCCTGCATGGGCTCTTCACTCGGCCCAGAAAGGTGAAAAAGAAGGGAAAATGGCGGCGGGATCAGATCTGGAGTGGAGGAACGTCGGGGTGTACCGAGACGTTGGGGCTGGCTTTGGCGTTTTTCGTTTGGGAAAGGGCGAGTGGGAGACCGACAGTGACAAGGGATTAGGGTTATATAATATACTCCCTCCGTTCCAAATTCTTTGTTCGGTCCATAAAATGGAGTGTTAAAAATAATACAATTTTTTTAAGAAAAAATTCAAACTTTTTTCACAAATTAAAAATACTCATTGATATCTAGTAAGTTGTTGAAATTTTTTTGATTTTTTCTTGTAAAAATTGTATTATTTTTAACACTCCGCTTTGGAGATCGAACAAAGAATTTGGAACGGGGAGAGAGAGAGAGTGTGTGTGTATATATATATATATATATTATAGGGTCGGGCGGGTCGGGTTCGACGGGTTGCCGAGGTGCCGACCCGGACCCCGAACCGAAAATCGAAAATTCTGCACATCACAAACCGTAACCGACCGAATCACTGGTTCAGAGCTGTCCAAGACCCCTCGGGTCGGGTCGGGTCGGGCCCACAAACCTGCGGGTATTTTGCATACCCCTACATGGAATAACCCATAAAACCAAAAAATAAAATTACTTCAAAATTAACTTGGCTTTGTAATGTTGTTTTCCACTCTGCACATCTGAATAAATTTTTTTTTTTCACATAAAGTTTAGATCTGAAAATGCATTATTTTTGGTTTCTTTACCGCTCAAATAGAACGGAAAATGTGTACTTAAGAATTCAATAACTATTTGCCCAAACATTTTTCGAGGACATGCGTTTGAAATTTAAAAAGTGTGTGATTATAGTTTAGATTTAATGATAACAATAATATTAAAAATTGTGTGTCTGATGGTTCCAGATTATTTGTTTTTTATTTTAATAAATTAATATGTACTTATCCTCTTTTTTTTTTTTTTTTGAGTATACGTTTCTTTTGTTGTCTGTTAGGGAATAATATATGCAATCTTAGTAATAAAATCTTAAAAAATGAAATCGTAGTTACAAAAAGAAGATAGTTTATAATTCAATTCATTTTTGTTGTTATATTTTTATTTATTTTAAATTTATATTTTGATTAGATAAAATTATTTTTAATCACTGATTTAAAAAATTTATGACTACAAGGACAAGGGTATAGAAATATCAAAATTACATAATCTTAGAAGATACTCGAAACTTAAACGCTGATTAAAATCCAATAAAAACCCTTAAAAAACCTCAATCTTGGAAATTTCTTTCATATTTCGTGAGCGAGATGGTATACGCAACAAAGCATTATAAGATACATAAAATAAAATAAAAAGAATTTCTTCATGTATCCTTTAGTCTCATGCTAGGAAGTTGTTTTCGGCTTTTCTGTTTTAACTAGTACGGTAGCATTTTTTTTTTTTTGGTATTTTAATTATACATAACTATAAATCAAAATAAAATGTTTCATTAACTAAAGCTGGGACGTTAGGATTATATTTTTCATTTTAGTCATCGAGTACGAAACATATAGATTATTTTTCCCCTAAGATAGACACAACGTATGTATGTACGTACGTAATGTACTACAATAATTGCTTTGCATTCTACCTAACTAGCTGTGAAGTACTATACAAGAGGCTATTGGTAGCTAGTGAATGCAGGTAGGTATACACATTCCAAATCCTAAGTTTCTGGAAATTGATTTTAGCACTCCAAAACTTAATAGAGAGGCTCTAAAACGACGTCGTTTTATGTATTAATATAGTGCAATTTTAGAGCCTCTCCATCAATTTTTAGAGTGCTTATATCACAATCCTTTTTTTTTTTTTAGTAGAAACCATTGATAAAAATGACAAGTAAATGAGACAATTCCATGTCGAACTCACACTTTTTCATCAATAATGTCATCAAACTTGTGACCAATCTTCACAAAAGATGATATCTCATCTGCATGTTCAGGAGAATCATCTGCTTTTTGATTCTCCATTTCTGGGATTAAATCCCAGGCTTCCTTGCAGTCACTACAGTTATCCTTTGACTCTGAAGCTTCTAATGATCGTCCGTTTTCAGAGGACAAGTCATTGCTTCCCATGCATATGTCATTCTGAAGCTCAACTATTGCGCAGCCACTTTGTTGTTTTTCAGATCTATTTTCCCCATCTTTTGCAACACTTACTTCCACGGGCACATGGAGAAACTCTGCATCTCCCTGAGAACCTTCAACAGGGAATAAATCCTGAGGTCTACCTTCAACCTTAGAGTCTGTAAACAAACTTCGTTTGCATCGCCGAGACCCAATGGTCGAGAAAATAGGAGTGTCATAAGAGTTATCATGACCATAAGGTTTGCAGAATGCAAGTTTCACCGAGGAAAATTTGCCAGAAGGTGACAATTTGGGAAGAACATCATGCTTGGATCTCTCAAAAGATGATTTGACATTCACATGTGCTCCAGGAAGGGGGTATGCACCAAAGGGATCCTTAGTCCAAATCTTGGGATGTGCGGATGCACATTTTTCTGATCCTGATGTTTGGCAGAATGAACTGAATCCTGAATCCATCTTTGCAGAAATATATCCTTCCTTGCATGAGAAGCTGTCCTCAGGTCCTAACTTTTTGTGGAAAAGAGCATTAGAGAAATGGGCTTGGTTTGGATTCGACGGATTGCGAATCTCTGCAAACTTTTGGGGCCCATTTATCTTCTTTCCTTCAAAGAGATCATCCCTTTTTTCATACGGTCTAACTTTTGCATATTTCTCCCTACAGCACTTATTAGCTGGGCTACAGATATCGTTGCCATGCCGCCTTATGTTCTGTTGTGCCACTGAATTTGATGGTGACCTCTTATTAGCATTGTTCCTTACTGAGTTCATTCAAAATAAAATATTCTTAAATAGGCTGGGGGAAAAACCCAAACTTTTGAAGTATCAAAGATCTAGTAATAACCTGCGCTGGAGGAGCACGACTCCTCACTGAAAAAGGGAACAGTAAAGAAAATCAATTATATAACTCCAGCTTCCACAACATCCCCCCCCCCCCCCAAACTCGGATGATAAATGAGAGAAACAGTATGCCAGAGACAACAGTAACTAAGAATACTAACCTCAACAAGCTCAAACTTTCTCCTGCATCTTCTGTTAGATGGCAAGACCATGTTGGTTGGTTGGTTATATCTCTTAAATCACAGTCTCTTCCTACCTTGCGGTTCCTGATATGAGAGGAAACAATTCACTGATGTAAAACGAAGTTTAGCAGTAAAATATCCAAGCAGAATATCATACCATGTTCTGTCTGGAAGAAGGAAATCATGATTATTTCTTGATCTTCGTTGCCTATAATGTGGCCTTGGTGAGTCTGGCAACCAAAGAAAAGAAAATATTAACCAGAAAATATCAGGAGCCAGTCAATAATGTCATAGGTCACAAAATTCTCAACGGCTGATAAGACTACTATAATCCGAATCCAAACGGATTAGAAAGTGCCAAAGTGGTCAATAATTTTACTCCCTTGTCAAATTAGAAATTAGTTGTCAGATGCCAATATTTTCACACTGACCCCCTAATTGCTGAACAACAGAAGGTTTATGCAACTCTAAAGAATTGAAAATATGAGTCAAAAGTTATTCTCTCACAAGATTATCATAAAAAGGTAAGGAATGACAAACAAGATTCTCCTGGAAACCTTGAGAAAACATGTCTTCTTGATCAAAAAATAAAATAAAACATGCCTTCAACCATGACGAACAAACTTACAGTTGCTCTTCACATATGGGAAGCTAAGTGAATATTGTTTCATTGAGGTAACTAAGACCTTGGAAAACCAGTAATGTAACCACTATAACCAAATAAAAAGGTAGTGGAGAAATAAAGCTGTAAAACACACGGGAATCCACATACTACCACCAAATCTTTCTCACATCAACGCGAGCTATCAATGCATAAATTTGTTTGCTCAAGAGACTATGGACATTTTGATGGCATTCCATATTCTTTTACTTGAAAGAATCCTAATGAACAACTCAATTAGTTCCACATCGTTACATCAATCTTCTGAAAAACAACATTTCCCTTTTCCATTTCTGATAACAAGTCAATTTCGGAGAACCAAGACCAGAAGCTTGGTAATAACTTTGCAGTCATGGGAGACGGGATTAGAAAGAACCTGAGATGTTGAACCTGCCTCTTGCTTTCTCTGTGACCCTACACAGATAAAACAATTTGATCAGAAAGCATAGAATCACATCCAGAATAGGAAGGTCAGTTCCAAATAAAATACATTTTCTCAAAATGGGGGCCTCCAAGAGCAAAGTCTGACATCTCATGGCTTCCAAGATTCCAAAATTCAGAAGAACTGCCATCGATTTCAAGCGGACTACCATTCCATGTTATATCACAATCCTCATCAAGAAAGTTGCCATCTGCAAAGTTTGATGTAACAGGTGAAAACTGATACAAATTAGTTATCCCACTATTTTGGACATAACGAATTAGATTCACAAGTCAGGTCAAAGCAGCATCAAATATTCAAGTTCAATAAACACAACTAAACTACGAAGCACAGACACTTCGCCAGAGGTCACATACCAGGACCGGAAACTTCTCGGACACCAACACTCTCCGGACATGTGTCCGACACTCACATCCAAAGGGTCCTAAATTCTTCCAATTTTGTTCCCTTGGGTGCTTTGGGTACTCTAGAATGCGTTTGGGACATGGTAGGACACTCTATGGACACTGGTTGGACATGTCACTGGTGTCAAATGAAATAGTATGCAATAATCTAAAGCTTAAAGACTTTGTATGTCATCAATGATGGTTTGTAAAATAGAATCGTAAACGTGAATGATGAAACACCTTTTGTTGATCTACTCTTACATGTGTGAATCAAGGAATGTAGTAATAAGCAGAGCCTTAGTTTCACATCTTTAATATTTTTGTTTCAATATCCTGCATGTACTAAAAGTACAAAAGTATATTGTTTTAACGTGTCTCCAATGTGTCATGTCCTTTATGTTTCAAAAATTTATGTGGTGGTGCCATGTCCATGTCGTGTCATGCGAATTTAAAACTTGAAGACAAAATGATTTCCAGGTTTGGGCATTGGTGGTTATCACATGCACTTAACAGTGAACATGCTCAGTTTTCTAGCAATTAAATAGACTTTTTAACATGGCTGTTCTTGGCACAAAAGGTTTGTTCTTTTTTTGAACATGGCAAATTTCATTCAAAGCCCGAAGGCATCACAAGCGATTTCATCACAAAATACAAGAACGAACCAAAAGTAGCGATAATCTAGACAAGAGAACAAGCACACTGCAGGCTCAAATAACACATATTGCAAAGCAGACAGAAAAACAAGTTCAGATATAGGGCCAGTCACAGATGTGGTAGTACAGGATCAATAAGGGAAACCCCGCTCAAACCATAGGAAAAAGCCCAAATGAAATCTACCACCTACACACAAAGGGGTGAGAAAGTCGCGCTAAAGGAAAGGAAAAACCTCCACTTAGGAGGAGAAATACAGATAATAAAGTAAAAGGAAAAGAGAGAACTAAAAATTCCATATATCATCTATGCCGCCGGAAGTGCCACGCCGGATCTGGCAACTTATTTGCCAGAGAAAGAGCCAAAGCCACCCTAGCTACACAACATCTTCAGATCTGACCACACCTGAGATCGGAACCAAGTTGAGGGAGATGTGGAGCAGAGCCGAGGGAGGGAGATGGTAGATGGAGGCAGCAAGAACGTGGGTTTTGAAAAGGCAAGGAGATGGAGGTGGGGGTGGCTGGCGAGGAGCGGAGGGGCTGGTGGAGGTGGAGGTGGAGGTGGTGGTGGTGGTGGTGGAGGAGGCAGCCTCACCCCCTATTGAAAACCCTATTTATACCTAAAGACCATACCAGTTAAACTACCAGTTAGTTCAACTGGGGACGTGAAAAACTGACTGTAACTCCTAGAGATGTTAAACCCAGGTAAAATCAGAAGGACCAAAGCGCCTTTCAGTTCTCTAAGGTTCTTCCAGCTCTGCCACAGCAGCCTCTGCTGGTTTGTTTGGATGCTCCAATGCGTACTTCAACCAGAACAAGCCTATGACCGAACAAAAATGAGTTCGTCACTCTTTTTCACATAAACATTACACAGGTAGAAAAGGTTACAATAGTTGACATAGGAGCATCTTCTATTTGATTGGGTTTCTTTGATCCGATTACTCGTGCTCTATTATGGTAGATTAAGCCGAGGGTCTATCTGCTACTTAGTCAACAGGCTCTGATCCCGGATCAACAAAGTCATCTACTTAACATAGAACTTATCGACATAAACATCTAGACCAATAATAAGAATTTCAACAAAAATAGTGGTGAAAAAGATGGAAAACATAACTACCTTTCCATATATCGTTATCTTCATCTGCAATGTTATATGACAATTTATCATCAGCAAAGTTCTTCAAACTACTAGCATTGATGTTGAATCGCGAATACGCCTTGCCAGTGGATACCTTCTGCCCCTGTTCGCTATGTAAGTTTACTGTGCCCCTTGAACAGAATGGATCATCCAAATAACTGCCAGAATGCATATCTTGACTCATAGCACCCTGCATCATGTGCAATGTCTTGATTTGGTCCCTGATCTTAGTCAATGGTATCAAGCAACTTAACCCTACCACGCAATAACACCCAAATTAATGGGCCCAGCAAACATAACAATTGGATTAACTCTTACTAAAATAATGCTCCTATTAGGACAGCAATCCAATGCCTCACTAGATCTCCATACTGCTTTCCAGTTTTACTAGATAGCTTTAGCTCTCTCTTTCTTGTATTCAGGGCAGCAATAGCTTCCAATTTTTTACGGAGGGATTGTTCAAGGGAAACAAAAAGCCAACACTCCAAATTCCATGCTGCAATGTTGGCACTGATTCCTATGTAGCTGCCTAGAACATTTCCTTCCACTTCGATAGAAAAGGTGATTGTATCCAGCACCTTTCATAATTCCCGTTATGGAGCCATTCCTTCTAAGTTTATGAAATCAACACTTTTTTTCAAACTTTCGTGTTCCTGAATCTAGTTTATCTATTGAAGACATATCCATGATCAAATTCAAAGATGTCTTGACAAATATTCCCTCAGAAGAAAAATGGCACCTGTAATTTATCCGTAGGTTGCGAACTTGCTTTTCGTATAAAACTGCATATTTAAGTGACAAACATGGAGGTTCAACTTTCCACCCGATCACGGAAGCAAACTGAATGGAGATCACTGTTACACCTTTAGGAACTTAGACACACCTATCAGACACTTCGACGCGCGTATAAGACACCTAGGCCTACATGTACTGGGTTGTTGAAACATTTGCACGCAGAAATTTCATGCAAACCAACTATAGGTACTAGATATGGCTCACCACGTCAAGTTCAAGATCATACAGCAGATCGTCAAAGTTCTTGGACGACTGACGTTGCCTTGCAACCTCCAAAGGCGAGGAGGAACCATATGAAAACATTCTATGTTAATCCAAAATGAAAGCCACATTTCAGTAAAATTCAGCCCTCAATCTAAAGCCCTCATATTAATAAAAATACACTGCAGCTAAGCCACTTAAAACTTCATGTAGCATGGAAGGCCAGAGAACTGAATAAAACAGTTATGTTAAGAACCACAAAATACGTGTAAGATGCTGAGTTGAGGAGACAAAAGTTTCGAAAAAACCAAATTCACCAAACAAAGCAACATACTTAAACAAGACGGCCTCTCACAAACCTAGGCAAACAAGGATAATTATACATGGCCAACTGTAGTATCACAGAAGATGCAAGACAGCAGGAGAGCATGCCAAGGATAAACTAGGGAATAGAAAAGAACTTTTTTTTTTCATCTGGTATTCATTTGCTATCTCATGTTCTGAACATACAATCAAATCCAAACATTTTGGCCTTTCAGAAAAACCGGTTCTAGCGATTCGCAGTTGGAGACATGATTCAGGACTACAACACATCTTATGCATTAAGAGAGTGGCAATCTGTGATAACACAAACAAGACGAAAATTGTATGGCATTGACCTGAGACATTTGAAGCAATTTGTAACTAGCTTAAAGAGTATATGAACTTTTCCAAGCCATTGTATAAGAAGTCATGAAGTTTCTAAAGTGCAGTTTGAGCAGGTCAGTGTCATGAGTTCAACACCAAAATGAATCCAATCCCAAATGTCTTGAAGTTACCTGCCAGGCTGCTGTGGGGAATGAACAGGTGTTTCTGTCTCCACTTTACCCAAACCTAATGAGCGAAGAGCAGGCAGTTAACAATCTTATGCATGATAAAAAAGAAATATGGAAACCTAATCGGTACAGATTATCATGTTGATATGATCAAAAGTTATTAAGGCTTGAACATAAAGTCGAATAATCTAATTTCCAGGTTATGGAACTTCCCTGTTTCCAAGGCTTAGTTTCGCCAGTCCAGAGACAGATTTATGCAATCACACCACAATGCCACAACAAAAACAAATCATTCGACCATACAGTAACAAAAATGGCGAACTTCAAGCGATGCATATTGGGGAAATTGTTTTTAGTGGTTAACAATCAGTTTTCACTTTCCAAAATCAAGTATGCTAACTTCAACAACATATCGAATGTAAAAATTAAATGCAATTAGAAGATCATACCTTCAATTGCAAATGCAACATGGGCTTCATGTTTGGGATTTTCTTGCAGACTTTCATTTGGTCCATCATCACCAAGTAAATCAAAAACAGATAGCTCTGAACAAAGCAGAAATTGAACAGCACTGAAAACTAAGAAAAGTCAATTTTCCAATGTATCCATAACCGGCGAAAAAAAGTAGAAGTATAGAATAGAAGGCTGCAATGACTTAGAATGAACCAGAAACAATAAATTGTGACGTAATCAGTCCAAAAACTTCAAATTAGATGGGAACATGAAAACTTGTATCAATGAGTAGTTGTACTTACGGCGGTCACTAGTCATCTTCAATTGATCTGTTCTGTCACCATGTCCATTTAAATGTCTGTTTTCAGTGGCAGGAGTGCTAGATAAAACCCTGTGAAACCTGAGGGAATTGCTAAAACGAAAGTTCAAGCGTGCAATAAGACCAATAAATTTAACAGGGTCTGCATTATACATATTATAGTCAATGCAGAAAGGCAACTCTCAATCAACTTATAAGCCCAAAATAAACACAATACAATCTTTAGAGTACTGTAATCAATACAATCCCAAAACAAAAACAAAAAAAAATCGCTAGGAAAATGATTGTTGACTGGAACTGAGCTTGATAAGTGAAAAGGGGTACATGTATTGAATTATTTGATGTCCAGGCTCCTAGAAGCTTACTTCTTTGGGTATACAGTCTCCACTTGACTGACTGGTGGATTTCCTGCTTTAGCATAAAGCATCATGCATACCATCAACTAACGAAGTTCAGATATAGATACCAAGTAAAAGCTACAGAATGGTTTAAGTTAGGAAAGACCTACTTGCTTCTTCAAATTCAACAGGGTCAGCTGGTGTGACTTTGTCAGCTTGGATTGTTGGTTGACATGTTGTAATGTGATAGTTCCCTGTCATTGCATTGCCGCCCGAATTTTCCCTTGCTTATTTTATTTTAAAATGAAAATGCATAGAAAATATTTTCAAAGTTAGATAGGTCGCCCGATGTCAACACATTGAACAGGAAATATTTACATAGAATGACACTTATGAACCCTACCTAAAAGAAAAAAAGGATCTCTACTTAAGTTGTATATTTGTATTACTTTCACTTTGACTTTAGTGTATAAGAACTACCATTTCTAATGAAATTTAGAAGATATGGACTCATTATAAGCAATTAGTGGCCACAAGCTAGGTACATTATGATCGCACATACTACTACACGGCAAATGAACTATCAAACTAAGTTGAGGTTTTACAACAAAAAAACCTTGAAAGATAACATTTAGTCAGTGACGTAAAGAAAATAGAGCAAGTTTGCTAAAAAAACTAGGAATCATAAGGTACAATTACGAGTACTATTTTTTAATTTAGTTGCCTAATAAAAGTTAGAGCATAAATACAATTCCATCTTCAGTTTCACCACATCCGGACATTTTTCATTATATTTGCCCATAAACAATGTGAAAAAAGAGATACGAAGCATGGCAACTTTCATCCCCATCAATTGAAGAGAGGGCAAAAAGAATATCATATCTCCGGCAGACGCAATTAATCATCCATGACATTAATCACCATCACAGAAACTAAACGTGTGTGTGTGTGTGTGTGTGTGAGAGAGAGAGAGAGAGACGTACAACTGTGGCAGCTGGACTTGCGATATTGAACAACTGTTGACAAGTTCAGCAAACTAAGAATGTCCAGCGATCTATTGGTATCTAGATGTTGACTGATATTCCCTCCATCAGAAAAGGTCTCCAACCCAGTTGCCTGCTGCTGCTGCTGTTGTCGTTTTCTTTGCTCAAAGTATTGCCTTTGCCTAGTAGATTGAAAGTTTAATTAGGAGGAATTTATGACATCTAACTTTTCGCCGAATTCTGACGTAACGTTTCAGCCACAGCGAATACTTTTGTAAATCACAGTTAGCTTTATTGATTACAAGAAAGAAAAAATAACTCAAGCTTATGTACCTCTTCTGTGTCGACTTTCTTGACTGAAATTTTCTCCATCAAAGCACAATCAAGGAATATCATGCAAGCCAAAAGACAAAAAGGCGGTGCTCATATGTAAGAAACTCAACAACATCACACTAAATGCAATTTACAAGGTATAACGACTTGACATAACACAGAAAGCCGAAGTTGCTGATGGAAAAATGAAACATGAACCTGAATTTAAAAACATAAAAACTACGGAGTTCTTCATTCTTGGTTACACGAGAAGAAGACAAGAAAGTGCAGCAGCACCACAACATGCCATAACTTATCAGGTCAACATGTTTCGTTATTAAGGAAGAATACTAATGCTTTAAAAATTTGAAGACAAGTACCAATGAAAATAGTAGTATGTTGATTTTTTGATAACTACCAATGCTATACTAACTACGGTAGAGATGAAACGAACCACTTACAACGTACATCCACACAATCAACAAACAGAATGCAGGTTTTATAATTACTCTTCAATTTCACCAGATGATCAATTATCAAAAAGTCACACAAATGACCAAAGCAATAGTTGTAAAGACAAATTACACCTAAGTAAACATCAAACTTACAGCTGTCACTTTCCGCCTTGATCCACCCATCCACTGTAACATTGTGACAGGTAAAACCTATTTTCCACACTACCTGAGAATCTAGCCATAAATTAATCCAAGGCATGAAAGATAAAAACAAATTACAGATAAGTAAACAAATAATTACAAGTTCAGCACACTTCCTCGTTTCTTTAGCCGTGAATTTTCTTCAATTTTATACTGGAAATTCAAATAACGCAAAGGAGAAGAACGTGTACCACCTTCTTCTTCTTTTTTCGTAGAATCTCCAAGCGGAGTAACAAACGCTTCAGAGACCTCTGGTCGATTTCCAGACCTATGCACCACGACGGCAGAAGAATTAAACTACGTTTCTGAATTTTGATATGCTCAGAGGAAAGGAAAATTGGAATTCATGTTCTAAGTTGAGGAAAAGTTTAAGCAGAACAAGTCTTGAGCAAGCAATCTCTTTGAAATCACAATCTTAGGGTTTTCATCAGTTAAAAAATCGAAGAAATTGTTTACCAGTGGAAGTTAATGCCTAAATTTATCTCTATTTCCCGTCCGGAAGCTTCAGCGGAGAGAGAGAGAGAGAGAGAGAGATTCGCGCTGTAGAGCTCCACCGCCTTTGGTTTTCGGTAAAACTATGCGACAGATGATCGAGAAAGAGTTTTAGACAGCGAGGAGAACAGAGAGCAACGAACGCGAGAGCCTAATAGAATCTCGACTTTGGAGGAGACGGTTGAACGACGACGGACGAGTGAGATGCTGAGGTAACACGATGCTAAGATGAAGTGGGCGCCAAGTACAAGGAAAAGGTTTCAACGACGGGATCCCAGAGTTTAATTAGGAAACCCAGAATTTTCACTTTGTTTGGAATCTTTGGATTTCTCTACTAAAGGGTTGTTCTTCTTAATAAGCCACTGACTTTCCCTCCAAAAATGAGCCAAATAAACCCACAAAAAAACGAAAATAAGCCAATAAGCCACTTGTTTCGTCTTTATTCAAAAAAAATTGGATTTCGGTCAAAAAATTTTACTTTTTAGATTCCTCTTGTCATGAGGATGCAATAATCCCCAAAAAATTGACAATAAGCCAAGTGATACGAAAAAAATTTGAATAAGGACAAAAAATAAGCCACTTTGACTTATTTATCCGAACAACTCTTAAATATATATTCTTTCCAAAAATTTTGATTGTTTATTCATTCGTGATTTTTCGCCTTTAATAAATTTTTAACTTATTTTTATTTTTTGGATAGATATAACGTATCTCTATTTAAAAAATAAAAATTTGTTAAAATGTAAACAAAAATTAGATGAAAAAATACTCTAACACATAGGAGTATTACTTCTTTTTTTTCAAAATCACAATCAAACAAAGTCAATTTGGCGAATTCCTAAAGATTTTATTCATTATCATCACCCAGGACTAGCACATTATAATTTTTCAGCGTCACGTGGATACCATGTAGTTTCCGCTCGGCACAGCACATTCGGGCCTTCAATTTTGATTTTGAACGACTCGGATTTGGAGAGAAAAACGAGAGAGAGAGGAGAGAGAGTGGTGAGGTGAGAGAAAAGAGAACATTTCAATCTGAGCCGTCCAATATACTTTTGGACGGTGCAATTGTGCCGAGCGGATACCATATGGGCACAGCCACGTGGTACCCACCCGGTACCGAATTTTCTTTTATAAGTACAAGAAGACGGTACATTGTCTCAACCTCGTGAATTCCAGTTCACAGCGAGGAAAAAAGAATTCGAGTTTCATAGTATTCTCGTTTCTTCTAAGGTAATCAGGACAACTAATTACTCACAAGACTACACACAGATAACAGAGATACAACCAATTTCTTATTGCAAATTCAAGAAACATCCTTTTCAGATCCACAGAGAGATCAATATCACATCAACCCAATTACTCCACAAACCCCACTGCAGAAATTACAAAAAAAAAAAAAAAGAAGAAGAAGAAAAGAAACGAGACTCAAAACGATCTTGGTTTCATAACAATGGTCGAGTGCTTCAAAATGTGCAAGCTGAACTGTCCCCCCTTTTCCGCAGTATCAAGCTTAGACTGCCCCGGGGGAGGCGAAAGCTCGAAATTCTGGACCAAACGCCCAATAGTGATGCTGAGAATCGGCAAAGCAAGGATAATTCCAGGGCAACTTCTCCTTCCAACACCGAACGGAAGGTACCTAAACGTGGAGGGACAAAATGTCAGCGAACGCATACTTAACTGAGTCCTAATGTTTCTAAAAAGAATGGAGGTAGTATATGGTTTTCCAAAAAATAAATTGCGGAAATATATTAATTACTAACATGAACCCCGTCTCATATTGATTGTGCATTCCAATAATACTGTCTCGTATTTATTTACATTTTTTTTGTTTCAAATTTTTTAAATAGTGAATCATGAAATTAAACTGTTCGTTAATTTAGTTGAAGTTAGTTTAAACGCATGGCTATCACAAGTAGACAAACCAAATGTATGGAGTGCTACAGAGCAAGAAGGTTATCTGCATACCTAAAGTCGTTCCCGTTGGCCTCAACCTTAGCCTCCTCTTCCAAGAACCTCTCCGGCCTGAACTCCTCAGGCTTTTTCCAGGAGTCGGGGTTATTGGCGAGCCACCATGCATTAACCAAGATCTTGCTCTCCGCGGCGATATCATAGCCGCCCAGCTTGGCATCTTGGAGGTTCATGTGAGGGACTAGAAGTGGAATCGCCATCCGGAGGCGGAGGGTCTCTTTGACTACGGCTTGGAGATAGGGCAGCCTTGGGATGTCAGGCTCCGTGATTTGGACGCCGGGGCCCAACACGGTGTCGAGCTCGTACCGGAGCTTCTTCTGGATTTCAGGGTGGTTCACTAGCTCTGCAATGCCCCATTCTATTGACCATAGAGTCGTTTCAATTGCTGCAGCATCGGAAGTAATTTAGATCATTAGCATAACCGCAAACAATGTCAAAATAAAAACAACGATACTATCATGAACAATAAACATGTTGCTAGTGCCAAATTAGCAGCATACCCAAGAATGAGAAATCACATTGGATCCTTTTTCGCTATACCTTCTCGTGGGTTCCATAAATTTAGTACTGGACCCCACAAAAATGTGTGGTGGATAAATGTGTTAAGGCTTTCCATCCAATACTCTGTTAAACTTCTTAGGACAACTCACGACTAAAAAATAGTACACTGTATTTCAGATTTCAGGAATTTCTGAAGTCTGAATGAAAATATAAAAGAGTGGATCGAGCACATATACTTATCGGATTGAGCTGATTTTTCATGGGTCCACTCAGATTTTTTTTTAAAGTTATTAAACGACGCTGATCATCTGTACGGGACCTGAAGTAGGCTTCGCGTACCCGTAGGTACCCCATCGGTATGAGGTGGTTGGTACCATTAGCAGGGTTCAAAATAAATATTTGCTGAAACGGGTAGATAGATGGGTTGGTTAACAATGTGCTTTCAATGAAGTCACCTAATCTTACCAGTTGGAACACACGTGGATGTTTTGCCAACCAACAATTGGATGGTGGAGCTCCACCAATTTAGCCATCTTTATAATCAAACTAACCCCGTATGACCCAACAACACCCACCAAGGGGCAGGGCTAAATACCTGACTCAAACGGAAAAGTAGGTCATATATAGAGTGAGAAAAATACAAATTCAACTTGGATTAGGTTATTTTCCATTTCTGATACAGACCGAAAGAGGCAGTTTCTATCACGTAAATTGTGTCTTATTGTCACTTTTCGCAAAGCAACTGTGCATCAATCACTCACAAAACCCGACACCTGACATTGGATCGAAGCACAAAAAACAGTTTTAAATGAATATTGATTTTCTCATTTGGTACAAGAAATATAAATGTTAGATTGACAAAACACGTGATTCATTCTCTTTCTACCAAATCCAATTAAAGAAATACAACTATCTGCATTTTTTGGTGATCTAGGAACCCCTCATATCAAAGCAAAAGACCAATTATCAGACTGTATTAATTTTTTCATTAAGTATAGACGATATGAATCTTAGATGATTCACCAAAATATGTGACTCGATCTTTTCTTCCCTAATTAGATTAAAAAGTACATGTACCTTACCCCGATTATTTGCGTTGTTACAACGACTGCATACGAAAAATTCACCTCATAATATTTAATCCCAAGAATAATATTTAATTCATAATCCAAAGAATAATATTTAATCAGCAATGGAAGGATCCAGATATCTGAATTACTTAGTGACGTCTACACTATCTTATGCTTAAGTTTCTGGCTTCTAAAACAGGGCAACTACATTATGAATGAATAAATTGTTTGGACTAACAGCTCAAACCCCACTCATCCACACGCTTCAAAGAATGCTCCCTCTCTCTCGAAAGGATTATCCAACATGAGAAGTGAGAACTCAGAAAATATATTTAATAACTTCAAAAAAACCAAACTTTTAATTTCTCATTTTGCATACTTAGACAATTTTTATTTTCATGGGTCAGAGGTAGTATTATTCGGTGCTTTTGGAGCAACGCTCAAACGACTTCAGAGATTATTTGAAGGATTAATTTAGAAGCAAGAAATGATCCCTCCGCTTCAACTTGGGGTTGAAGAAGTCTTTGACAATTCTAAGGGAGTTAATTTGGTAAACTAAAAGTATTCCGAAGCTTACAAGAAAAATTTCACGCATTGTGTCACCCTCACAATAAGTCGCCACTACCACGGCCACCCAATACACGAGGCTCCCATTTTTCAAGATTGAATATTTGAGCCTAACGAAAATTCTGTTTTTCAACTCAAACCCATGACCACGACAGGTTTTTGAAAAAAGGTAACGCTAAAGTTAAATAAACCCCATACCCTTGATTTGTGAATATTTACTCTGTTTTTTTTCCAACTACATGACATTGTTCTTTATATGGAGTATATATTATTTTAGAGGACACCAAGTTTAATACTGCTATGTATTTCAGCCTCAATTCATCCCAATTCAGACTAGATAGGCATCGTCTAGTAGTAACAGAGATGACAACCTATAGTACTCACACAGACCAAACTATATCCAAAATAGCCCCCATTACTTCGGGAGAAGGGGTGCCCCCACACCTTCTGTGAAGGGGTCGCAGTGATCAGGCCTAGGCGATGGACCGTCTTTAGCAAATCATTTTAATTCAATCTTGTGAATGCCATAGTTCGGTATGCTACAGCGTCAAAACACTCAAATTTCTCGATCCCGTCCCAACAGTGTACGCACATTTTCCGAACAGATAAATAGAAAATCGTGGAAAGAGAGGGGCAGGCAAGAAAATTACCAGCAACGTTAATGTTCTCAACAATGTAAAGAACGTTGTCTTCGTTAATCTCTCCCTTCTGTTGTGCATCCAGAATATGATCCATGGCACATTTCAGACTGTTGTTGTCCATCCTCTTGGTGCTTGATAGCTTCCTGTACTCAAACAACCATTACAAAGGTCAAAATTAGGGGCTTTCCATAAGGTCAACCATTGTTATTCAATTAACTCTCGTGCCAGGGAATTGTCAAACAAAGCACAAAGTTTGAACCAACTCAATCACCATCGGACGCCATACAAAATGGGGAAAAAACCCGCACTGGTTCAAAATCGATAAAAAAGTGTGGATCACACAAGAAGATATAACCTTGGATTTGGTTGATCCAACGATGCAGTATCTTTCACCAGAGATTATAAATATCTATTCTACTCGGACCGGGCCTTTCAGTCCACTCAAATTGCTCAATAGAATAATAAAAAAATAAAAGGTCTTCCTCACTTTTTTAGTTTTTACAGATATTAATACATTTTAAATGCGCAAGATAAAAATGTCTTTTTGTGCTAAAGCAATAGCATTAGTAAAAAACGTAACACGTGGGTCATCAGTGTAGAACAGGGTCTACCAAAATTTCCGTGCAATGTCCTTCAATTTTAACTTATTCCACAAAATGATTTTGGCTACTAAATACGTAGTTTGTCCCCACAAAATTTAAGACATCTCCGTATAATTTGTCTTCTCATTAAAGAGACTATTTTCCCCACTTTTTCGAATATTTTCTCTTTCTTCTCCATCCTTTTTGTTCCATCTTAAACCCTCTCTCTATTTCTCTTTTCAGTCTTTGCACTATTTTAAAAAAATTAGAAAAACCTGAACAACAAAACAAGACAAGACTTGATTTGCAATTCATATATATGGTCCTAAACAAATTAGAAAGTCTAATTTGCATATAAATTTAGCATAGATATCTCCGCGGTGAAAAAATAAAATCTGGATGAGAAAACCAAGCTAGCTCAATTGGTTTGTCTCTTCTCCCCCAGTAGAGGTCGGTATTCGAGTCCCACGAGAAGCGAGTTTGGGATTAGGGCTATGGACAGCACGAACTCCGAACTCATGTTGACTAATATACTAACATTTTACTAATCCCGGCTAATGTGGCTAATGTATATCGGCTTGACATTATCCGTGTTAGTACCACCACATAATCCAGCTTATAAAGTAATTTCGCACATAAATGGAAAAGAATTAAAGACTCACTTCCTTTCATCGACGAAGTAATCCTTGAACAGCTGCAGCCTCCTCTCCTTAACCTCCTTGCAAATCTTCAAATACCCTCTCAGGAACGGCCTCAGAATCGGAATAAAATCCCCGTAATTATACTCGAAGCTCTGGGCCAACCTGCTCCTCTCCCCGTTCAACGCCTTGAGCTTCACGAACAGCGGGTCCTCCTCGCTCTCGAACCTCCGGTCGAACATAATCCGGTACATGTTGTTGTACATCATCAGCTGCAACCGCCGCCGCAGCACGATCCCGGTCGTGGCCGCCTCCGGTTTCTTCCTCACGTCCTCCACGACCCGGCCCGCCTCGTCCTCCCACCCGCCCCGGTACTGCTGGACCACCTTGTTGGTGAAGAACGGGACGGTCATGATCCGCCTCATCTTGCGCCAGTGTTCGCCGTAGACGGTGAACACCATGTCTTGGCCCTTGCCCGTGAAGATGTCGAACACGACGTTCCGGGTGCGGGACCCGAACTCGACCCCTTGGGTGTGGAGCACCTCCTTGGACAGGTCCGGGGAGGAGACCACAACGAGGTTGCGCTGGCCCATGCGGAGGAGGAAGATTTCGCCGTACTTCTTGGCTAGGTCGGTCAGGTTGCGGTGGTTCAGGTCGTCGCCGACCTGGAGCCAGTTCCCGAATACGGGCACGGGTATGGGTCCGGGCGGGAGTTTGAACCGCTTGCCGCGGAATTTGGAAATGGTGATGGCGAGGACTATGGCTATGAAGAGGCCCAGGAGGGATTTCTCCAGCAGGAGGAGGTCCATTTTGGGGCGTAAGGTAGTCACGGCACGGCTGAGTGGCGTATGATAGAGGGGTGGCGGGTGTTGATTGAGTTAGGCGGAGATGGAGGGGGGGATTTTATAGAGACTAGAGAGAGTAGGGAGAGGAACTGGTAGTTTAACGGATGGGATAAATTTCGGTTTTACTCCCTCAACTATTGAATTCATTTCTATTTCATCCTTAGTTTATCAAAATAAGTACATTGAGTCCTTAAAACTTTTCAAATCTATACTCACTTAGTCAAATTTTGGATTCGTTGGCTGAACGACGGTGACTATTCCGTTACTTAGGTTGACATTGAGGCTTTGGTGGTTAATTCAAAATTTTCCGCCAACTATGAGGTGAAGCTACATCGTATTCTTATAGGACTGATAAACAAATTACTCAAGTTTGAGTCTGTGTTCATTTCTTAATTAAAAGCTCGTTTAAGACTAATTTGTTACATAGTCAAAAGCTTGAATATTTTTTGAAACTCGTTAAGCTTTCATACCAAACTTGAACAATTAGTTGCTTGACTTGTTCGGCTCATTTATCACCCCTACATACATATGGACATGCATGATGTCAGACAAAATTTTATTCTTTTCCTTCTAACAATACAATTAAGAACATCGTTGGTTAATTTTTAAAAAGCAGCTAAAGGAATGTTGTTATTATGAAAAATATGGGTTCTCGAATAGATGTTTACAATTGAGAAAAACAAAATTTTTGACAGTTTAACAAGAAAAGTGGCTTTTGTCTAATAGATATACGGGAAATGCACAATTGTACTAAAGGGATATCATTGTGACAAGTTGAAGGAGTGTATTTCATCTAGGCTAAAGGAATTCCATAGTATTTGGTGGAAGGCCTAGAAGTGTCAATGAAGTACTAGCTCATCTTGATGAAAATATAAGGGTAAGGGTCTGTACTTAGGAGCACTTCCCAAACTCACTTGAGAATCAAAGGCTTTGTAGCCAATGGAATATCTCAAGTAGAGTCCTTAGGAATGTTATCTCGTAATTTTGTTTTCTCTTTGTTTCTACACATGTAGATTGTAGTAAGGTTATCCTTTTGTGTATAGGTACTTATATTGAGATTTATTCCATTTGTTTTCGAGTTTGGTTGGTTATAAAATGGTACTTACCAACAAAAAAAAGTTAAAGGACTCCATGTGTTTAATTGATAGATTAATGATCAAATAGAACAAAATTAAAATAGTTGAGGGAGTAAAAATGAAATTTAGCCAATAGAGCAGTGGTTCTGTTGAACGGGGAGACGCCGTTAGGTGGCGTGTGGGCATGCGGGAAGTGGGTGGGCTTGTGCGACCGTGCGTGGGGGGAGGTACTTGACGGCGTTAGGTTTGACGACGAGAGTTGGAGGGGTAGGAGAAATATTTTGGTGGATGGGAGTAGGTAAGCGGGTTGGTGAGTGAGTGAGCATAATACTCTTTCAAACTTCCGTGGGTTGTTATTCGGTGTTCGGAGTGAACGGGCAACTACTTCTGTCTGGCCAATACGCTGCTGCCACGTCATAAGAATGCAAGTTCATCCTCCGTCCCACCAGAATTTGCTTCGGCGCATTATATTGGATTGGAAACCTCGGAACAGCACACGGATTTGCCATCTGAAATACAGGCGGCGCACCAAAAATGGTGGCCGGTCAACGGCCCGGATCCAAATCCGGATTCAACCTAAAGAATTCGTTCCGAATCCGACAACATTAATTCGATAATTTGAATCCGATAATTGTAATACTAATCGGATCGGATGGGATTATACTGGATTAGATCGGTTAACAATTCGATCCAAACTTTATTTTAAAAAATCCTATTTTCTAGCCCCACATTGTTTTTGAGAATTTCAAAATGCACAGATTCTAAAGCACAATGCAGCTAATATTTTGGGAAAATGACGCCCAATGCGTCAAAGACATTTTCAACATTAACAAGAATTCTCAGCATGTCCTTGACGGATATTAATTATCAAAACATGTCTTCAGCCGTCATTTTCCTTAATATTTTTGAACAAAGGATTGCGAGGTGCCTACTAAAATTAATAATGATTTCTTTTGACATTTGGAGTCATAAAATTGGTAAGGGTCCTTTAGCAGCTTCTGATCTTGTCTTCCTCCTATATACAATCCTTCGCATGGGGCAGAAAAGTCGAAGAAAGATGTGAATTTTTCTCGTTTTGAATGTGGGATAAATTCCATTAACGTAAGCGGGGTTTGTTTGGGTAATCAACAGATGAGATCACAATTCCAAAGTACGGTACTGGAAGAGTAAATGTCCGTGATTTAAAGCAATGGCACCGGGAAGTGAGGCGGTGCCGCGGAAGAGGAGACAACAAGAACGACAATAGCATTCTTTCGCATCTCCACGGAGTTCCGTATCGACAGAGTGGAGTCTCAGAAATAGTACGGAAAAACTACGAGCGAAATCGTATGCATTTGAACTCTATATGATGCACATCGATCGGCTTTTAAATAGATATGAATTCCAATATTCGTCCCAACAATGTGTCCATATCATTTCTAGTTCTCAATTATGACAAAACAACAAAAGGCCCTAAGGTATAATTTTTCTCCACAACGTTTACAAGTTTTTCGGATAATGTAGAATGTAACACGGAGAAAGAAGGATGTAGAGGGATCGAGAAGCACCATAATGAGTCCTTGTCTTTGTCATGAACGATTGATCCTCAAATTTGGCCCATGAAAAGAGCAAGGAAGTGATCGAGGTCACTCCACGGGTTCGGGTCCCAATTGGAGATCTAGCTAGTTGTTGTTGTTTTTTTTAAAACGGCAAAAGAAATTTTATAATATGCTACAAAGACTAAAGGACAAGGGTTGACATTATCATATTCCTAAATTTAAGAATAATTTTGTGCCCAAAGACCCGAAATCCAATCTCTAAATTAGCAAAAACCAATCAAGAAAGTACACATTGGGACAAACTCACACCTATTGGGACAAGCCCAGACACCTGAAGGGCCAACGGCCTAGAACCAAAAAGAAAACCCTATCCTATCCAAACAGCCAACAAACCACCACCCCTGCCCAAACCAGCGGCCGAAGCCACCAGCAGCCAAATAGCAACTCCCACCACACGACTGCGCCCAAAACTGCAACCAACTGTGACCACTAGTCGCCGAACCACATCTCCACACCAGCCGCCACAAACCGGAAGGAGCCTCGGCCCATCGGAGAAGATCTGAGTATTAATTAGTTTAATCCTACAACGTTAATTAGTTTCAGTGTATCCATCCAGTATTTTAGTTTGGGAGTTCTTAAATGTGAGGCTACGAAAATTGATTTCTGCATAATCTTTTCACTTTTTCCTTTTTCTGTTCTTAGATTCAACGGCTTTGACAAAAAAAACTTACCCACCTCATTGACCAAATTTGCAGCCATAAAAAGCAATAAGTTCGGGCAGAGAGCATGGAGAACCATTGCAATTGGGCTATACCACAAAATTGCTCTAGAATTACCAGCCGGTACAAAAGTCGCAGCACAAGGTAAGACTTAATGAGACCATACCCAACTTTTTGCCTTCTAAACTTCCATTAAGACTTCTTAATTTATTTTGTGATAGTTCGGATGTCTGAACCAACTTAAACACAAGTCCAATTAAAGGCGAAGCAAAGCTCCGTATGAACTGACTTTAAATAAGTTGATAGCGCCTAAATTTTTTTGAATTATAAAACCTTAGGAAGGAGCAAACTCTTAAAATTCCAAGTCTTGACTATTAAGCCAACTTTTTGGAGTTAATGTCGGTTAGACTTGACGACACCAGAATAAAAAATTGTTTTGGAAATCGGTAAATTTGGATCTCCCTCGTGCTGTCTACCACCGTCACCCACCTATTTTATTCTACATTGGGCTTTGCATGTTGTACTAAGCTATTTGTGTTTTACTATTCTATACTATTCGTCTCATGAATATATATGGATTATTTTTTTTTTTTCAATATCAGTTCATAATGCGTGTAACATTGAATAACCAAATTAAACTGAAGATTCTTATCTTAAATTTAAAAATCCCCATTGGGTAACCCACTACCAACTTGATAAGTTTATATACGGTTTATAGGTACAAAGTTATTTTTTAGAACACATAAGATAATCGGATGCTTACATGCACGTTGACTAATTCTCGGAAACCTAATATCACTGTGTACTAGTGGGGGCCTGATTGGAAGCGAAACAAAGCATTATAGGACTCGTTTGATAACAGTGATAGATAGATGAAATTCGTAAGGAGATGAGATTAGAATTGAGATTGGTAATGAGAATGGATTGATAATGAGTATGTTTGTTTGAAATGGAATTAGATGATAAGATTATTAGTATCATGTTTGTTTGAGATGAGACTGGATTGGATTGATAGAAGAAATTGGTAATAACAAAAGATTAAGATTAGACTATAACTACCAAGTCCCAAGGGGTATTCCTAATACCCCTATTGGCCAGCTTGGACATCTCAATGGACTAATAGTCCGGACATTTTTTTGTTAGTAAACATAGTATTAGTACTCCCATGGAATTAGTACTCTCATCCCAACCTTCAAACTTGTTATCAAACGGGGCCTATATGTTTGGTTTGATCCCATGAATCTAAAAGATTTCGAATTTGAGACCTAATCTCACTGTATACTAGGGATGCTGAAGCTCTTGCTATTAGAGATGGTCTAAACTTGGGTATTACTATGAGGCTGCCAAAGGTTATTATAGAATCAGATTCGGAGTCAGTTGTTCAAAGTTGCCTTGAGATAATAGAACCGCTGCCTGACAATGGTATATTGGTGCAAGACAGCAAAATTCTTAGTGATTCATTTATGGTTTGCGTGTTTAAGTTTGTTAAACGTGATTGTAATCGAGCCGCACATTATTGTGCTAAGATGGCTCTTTCCAGTGGTTCGTCCGGCTTGTGGACAACCTCTTTACGCCCATGGGATTTCTCACTCTCTGATGTTTAGGCTTTTGCCTTCATATGAATAACATTATTTCCTTTTTGACGAAAAAGAAAAGGAGAAAACCTATAAGTTCACCACCGGGCCAACTCTTTGAGATTTTATAAACGTGATGTTGTGTTTTGCTATATCATATTTCGTGTACGATCATGCCGACTAGCTAATCAAACAAATTCATTGAGGTTTTAATTGAAGTTAAATAATCATTGGCTCAATTGCCCCTTTAAGGGCCGATATAACATAATTATTGAGTCATGGTAACCTATAAGATTTGGACTACCCATTCAAGTTGGTTTATTCTAAGATAAGATGACAAATCGTCAAATCCAGATAAAATATATACCATAGTTGCAAGCTTACGTGGTGAATTTTATCGGCTAACCAAATGACGAAAAGTGACATTAGTAGTAGGCTAGCTAGCCATAAGATTTTCTGAGGTAAATTTCACTGGCACCACCAACATTCAATAGGAATCACATTCTTGCCCCATTTACTCTCTGAAATCACATTGTCACCCCTACCAGAGTTATTGAAGTTTCCATAGAATTAAACCCACAACTACAAAAATCAAATATACGTATCTATATGTGTCTATATAAGTTACACTCAAATTACCAACCCTTATAAGGTAGGGATGAAAATTTTAATTGAATAACTGAACCGATCGACCGAATCGGATCATTTTTTGACAAATTCAGTCAGTTTTAATGATACCTCAATTTGGTTCAGTTTTAAATTTTAATTTTGTAGAAAAAGTACATGCATGCCAGTTCGGTTTTGATTTTAAGGTAAAGAAGAACCAATTGGACCGAACTGATTTCTATAAAACCTTTAGGGGGTTTGATGGCGGTGATAGAATAGGTTAAAAACTTACAATGGTGGGGGCACTGAGGGCTACAAATGAAGCTGAGATGGGAATGAAGCAGACCTGGGCACTGTGCGTTAGATAGTGGATTTCATTGTAACGACTTATTTTTAGAATTATAATTGTTGTTTGAGAATTACAATCTAGGTGATTGTAGGATTTTTTTTTTTTAATAAAACAAGAGCAAAGACCAGGGCCCGCCCAAGGTATTTGGGTGCCCAAGGTCTGTTTTAAGAATGGTGCTCTAAACACTGAACAGTTTTTACAGAAAAAAAAAAAAACCAAACAAACAGTCACAATACTAGAAAACCAAAACTATAGTATTAAATCCCCTTAACTAATACACGACAAAAACAAATTATAAGGGTTGGGTCACTACAAAAATATAAAAATAAATGTCTATATAAAGTAGGTTGTTTCAGAAGCCAACAAAAATAACAAAGATCTGAAAACAAGCAATCTAATTTTTAATCAGTACATAATATTTTGTTATTCGTAAAACTATGTATAAAACCATGTAATGCCCCTAAAATTTGACATTTATTGGATACCCAAGGCCCAGACCTCTTGGGTTTGGGCCGGCCCTAGCATGTTTTTCATCTGGTCAATTAACGGATTACAAACAGATGGACCAGAGTGTTGCCTAAAATTATAAAAAAGTGAGCGGAGTGCAGTGTGATTTTAGAGAGTAGAGGGGGTGACAGTGTGATTCAGATAGAACGCGAGGGGTCTCAGTGAAGTTTGCCCTCTCTCTCTCTTTATCAATGATGTGTAAAAAAAATTTTAATAGAAATGATGAGTTGAAAAAGAAGAGATGGAGGGCGCATGAGGTGGAAGACGTGAGACCAGTTCTAAGGTTCACCTACTACCAAGGATTGAGACTCGAATGCTGGTTGCTGCTACTGCTTCCCATCCCCACCTACCTCCCAGAAATAATTAAACGGACCACGTCCAAGGCTTTAAGCTAATTAACATGATCTCATGACTACTCATGGGTGACCTAAGTACGCCCACACACCACTTTTTTTTTTTTTGAAAGCCTAATCTTCAATTAAAGATCCAAACGAATCAAGGAGCAGAGCCCATCAGAGAGATTTCCAGGGGAAAGGGGAATACCAACACCTAGTCTGCTATTACAGGCAATCCAATTAGCACACCTATTGACCTAACGGTACACCAACTAAAACCAAAGTTTGAATTAACCGAATAGGAATCATCCAGAAAAGCTTGAATGGTCCAATTCTTCTAGACTGGTTGGAGCACATTGACCAAGGGTTGATAGTCAGACTCAATAATAGCATCCTTCTTCCCCCAAGCCAGGGCCATTGACACGGCAATCCTAATAGCCCAGGCTTCAGCAGCAAGCGTAGAAGAAACCCTTATTCTCCCATGATTGATTTCTACCTCTGATCCATTGTCATCTCTAACTAAGACAGCACAAGCAGCAGACTTGTCCGATGTGTTGAAGATTGCCCAGCATATTTGGGCTATATGACCCATCCTCCCCGAGAATTGGCCTCCCCATTCGACAAGGACACTCACAAACCATTTCTTAACAGATACCACTCTACAGGGCCGGGCCAAAGATTTTTAGTGCTTAAGGCCTGATAAAAAAAAAAGTGTCTTTAAAGAGTTAAAACAATTTTTACAGCAACAATTATAATATTGGAGTTGGACACTTGGGCTTATGGAATGATGGGTTGGACTAACTCATTACATCAAATTGAGCATTTTTTTTCATTCTTTGGGCTTAAAAAGTGCCCTACTCAAACCCAAGTAGTAAAAATATTGGAGTGCCCCTAAAATTTGAAAATTTTAAAATGTCCAAAACCTAGACCTCTTGGGCCTTGTGCCTAAGCCGGCCTAGCACTCTATTAACCGGAGTTGGAAACTCAATTCCACTATTATCTCAAACCTCTATTGTCCACTCACACCTGAGGAGAACACGTTCAATTGTTTATATCTCAGCTCCACAGAGACCACACATAGGACTTCTTGCACATTTCCTTGCAAACAGGTTCTCCTTGGTGGAAACTGCATTTCTGATGTTTCGCCAGAGGAAGTGCTGCAGCCTAGGAGGGGATTTAAGGTCTGTTCCACTTTTGTGGAAAGAGAATTTTTTGAAAAAGAAGACAATTTTAAGCTCAAAAATCATTTGTTTATGAAAATAATTTTCTTACAAATATGGATCTTGTTTGATAGATCTCATTAAGATCTTTTAAACGGTGCAAAAAAATTGAAAAAATATTTTTCATTTTCATTATATTTGAATTTGAAATTACCTTTGTTTGAAAAAAAAATACTTTTTGAAAAAGTGGAACATCCGCTAAGGTTGCTGAATTTCTTCCACAAGGTGGAACTGAGCTCCGACTCCGAGGATGAACTATCTTGCCCACGATCACTTTTATGTCTATCCATTTTTGGAAAGGTCAAAGGTCCAACTAGGGGGTAAACGAGCCAACCCGAACATTGTTAAGCTCGAGCAAAAAATTTGAGCTCCAGTTTAGCTTAAGTCTTAACGAACCGAGTTTAGTTATTTACCAAACGAGCCAAACTTTTATCGAACAAGCCTAGCTCCACCTTGAGCTAAGCTCGTTTACTAAACGAGCCGAGCCGAGCTCCCAAGCTACTCAGTGTATTTGCAGTCGTAGATCCGTGTGTCATTCAAATGGTTTTTTTTAATAACCCAGAAAATATATAATTCGGGTTTTTTATTTTTAGAGTTCCATGAGTAGAATAGGAGTAATTATTCCGTAGCCTAAGAGCACCGTCACCTGGTGCTCCGGACTACACCAGTACCATACATTTATGTGGAACTCATATATTTATTCATGGAGCCCCACAAAAATATGTGGTTGTGGAGTGATCTGGAACACCACGTGGTGATCCTCCCGGACTATTGAATAATTTTATGTAGAATAGTGATGCAGGAGCATAATAATGCTAATGTGAAAATGAATGGTTGCCTTAATTATGTAAAAGTTTATTTTTTAAGGAAACTAATTTTTCGCGCTTCACTTTTTACTGATGGCGCTCAATTTTAATGTGAAATTACTAGTAACTTCATGAACCAAGTGGACCACCATCAATAAAAAGTGGAGTGCGAATATCAATTTCTTCTTTTGGTTTCTAGTAAATATGTCTATCAAGTTTCTATTCAAAACCATTATTGGGTGTTAGTATTAGTTACCCTCAGGTATTTTTGTTGTGACTATCTATGTTGTTTCGAATGTCTAAATGAAGTGTATTTGTTTTAATAGTGGTAAGTCTTGTTAAAAACTGTCAAGAAGTATTAGTCTTGAAGAATCTCATCTATTTAATACTTACAAATGATCTAATAAAAAATCTTCAAAAAAAAAATTGATCTAATAAAATGAGAAGGGGAGTTGAGTAGATTATTAAGGTTGTGTTTGGTTGAGAGTTTAGTTTAGTTTAATTTTGGTAGTGGGTGGAGAGAGAAATAAAGTAATGATTGAAGATAGGGGTAATAATTGGAGAGAGATAGAGAGAGATAAGAAAGTAATAATTGAAAAAGGGAAATGATAGTGGCACTCCAAAAATTGATGCAGGCGCTCCAAAATCAGTGTAACTCCAAAGCCATTTTCCTTCATTTTTGGAGTGCATGCATCAATTTTTGGAGTGTCAATATCATTTTCCAAAAATAGGGTAATGCTTGGAGAAAAAAATAGGGTAATGATTGAAAACAAAACTAAAATTAAATGGTTAACCGAACAAAGCCTCATGAATTATTTGCAAGTGTGTCATTGCTTGGAGTGAGATATTTCTCCTTTAATTGAGCATGTGGTTGGTCACGTCAAGTGACATCCGCTACCATTGGTTTGGTTGCATTTCGAGATTATCTTATCCTTGTAGGCGTTGGCACGTGCCAAATTGTGAATTAAAAATCAAGTTGATGAGGCATCTCGGCAGCTTGAAGCCGATTGCACCAAATATTTTTGAAATCGTATTCGCTGTACACAAATGATTCGCGCTAATCGATACACGATAGACTCAACTCTTCGCAGGGCCTCCTATGGGCCTAAAATTGTGTATACTAAAACTGCTCCTTAACGTATGATCGCCATTATCAAATAAGGATGATATGATCGACTTTTTGGGGGGCCGGTTTCTTTGGTTATGGGCAGGGCAGGGCAGTAAATGAATTGAACAACTCAAAAGCTCAGCTCGTTAATGCTTGGCTCGACTTGTTTAGTAAACAAGCCGAACTCGAGTGTTCAGCTTGTTTAGTAAACGAGTTTGATTTATTCGACAAAAGATCGGCTTGTTAAGGTAGGCTCGACTCGATTAAAGAGGTTGGTTTAACAAATAACTAAGCTCGACTCGTTAATGCTCGAGCCAAATTCAAGCTCAAGTTTTTGTACTAAACGAGTCAAGCCGAGCTTTGTCATGGGTTCTTGTGGGGTTTCGAAGCCGAAAGTTTTTTTTTTTTGATCAGCAAAATAACTTACTATTAATGGGGGAAAGGGAAGGAGGATTCCTACAAAAGGTTGAAAATTACAGCCCAATGGAAACAAGCCCAAGCACACCAAGATGGATGAAGCCCTAAACATCCATGGGCCTATAATATTGTTTTGTTTAGTAGAATGTTGCCAATGGGTCCATTGAGCGGCCCAGATGGCTGGCCCGTCAATGAGTTTGGGTGAACTGATGAGTGTCTTCAATACTCCAATAGTAACCCACAAAAGGGAAAATACCAGCGGTGCTACAGTCCCCGACCATAAAGGATCCCGATCGGATTTCGACGCCAGTCGGGCACACTCCAGCCACTTGACGGTTGATCCGAGCCATTCAAAAATTCTAAAAAAAAATCGAGTGGGCCTACGCGAGAATCAACGGCATCCGATATATGTAGGTGCTTGATCCAAAAACTGAGTGAGCCTCTCAATGTGTTCAAAACGTGATTTTAAAGGTATCTGCGAGAAATCAGCAAAAAAAAAAAAAGACTGGGAATGACTTCATCTAAGCAGTTTTTGTTTGTTTTTTATCGAATGGTTCAAACAAAAACTGCTCGGATAAAGCCATTTCCGGCCATTTTTTTTTGCTAATTTCTCGCAGGTACCCTGAAATCACGTTTTGAACACATTGAGCAGCTCGAATCATCGAAATTCGATTGAAAAATAGGAGAAATGAGGAGGCTGACTATATATGCGGACCACCTCATTTGAGACTGACTCTATATATATATATATATATATATATATTTTGGATTGTCGTTAACATCACTGTACATACTTGTCTCTTGCTAATTACTCCATTAAAAGTTCATAACCCATAGAAGACAAAAGCAAGAAAATCTCTCTTATTACTCTCTTCGGTTTTCATCCGGGTGCTATCAATTTCTATGTTAAATCAGAACGCACAATGACAACAAACTTTGTTTGGTTCTCCTTCAGAAATATTCTCTCTAAATTTTTTGATTGATTTGTCATTCGTGTTTTTTCGTCTTTCGTGATTTTTTTGTCAAATTTTTTACTTATTTTATACTTTTTAAATATACATAACATACCTTTATTTATTCAAAAAGTAAAAATGTTTGCCAAAATGTTAAAAAATTTACTAAAAATGGAAAAATATGCAAACCTATAGATTTTTTTTTATTTCAATACTGCAAACCAAACACATTATTTAACTGAGCTGCAATAGTGGATATTTGATTCATTCCTTCCGCCCGACGCGCATAACCAAGGTAGAATTCATTTCAAAAAAAAAAAAACCAAGGTAGAATTGGTTCCCCAACTTGATTGGTGTAAGCTAGGCTGGATATGAACTTATCTGAGGAAAGAAGTATTTTTTCGTTTTTACCAAAGACTTGTACAACACTTTGTGCCCAGGTACAAGGTTTTTTTACACTAAAATATCAAACATTAAAAAAAACAATTTCAACATTATCATCTTCATTTTGCAAATGTCACATTCACTCTTTAGATAAAGAGAAGTACTGCTGACCATAAGAAAGAAAATTGTTCCGCACACAAATATGCGGGCGCAACTTCAGAAACATTCACTCAAGTGCGTATGCAAGATTCATGATCGAGAATATTAAACACTCCCGTATTCGGATTTGAGTCTATAGCACGGGGCTCAATAGGTATGGGCCCCTCATTTTTAGAACCAGAACCGGTTTTTTTGTGTTTTACCCGAAGAGATCCGAGGGAAAAATTCCGAGCGAACATATTGCTACTAAACTACGCATCCCCTTACGCAAAGGCGCAGTTTAGCAGGCTTCATCCAGTCTACCATCTATCTATCTATCCCCTGGTTCCCTAAAATACTCTCTCTCTCTCTCTCATTTCTCTTCTTCTTCGCTCATCACTCATCACTCAACTTTCACGCAAAAAATCCTCAACTCTCTCTCTAAACAATGTCTTATGTGCCTCCCCATCTCAGGAACTCTACTACCACCAAAACCACCACCTCTACAACCCTAGAACCTTCCACTACTCAGTACCAGAGTTTCAACTCTCACTCCTCTCAGCTTCATCAATTCAAAACCGCCGCCGCCGCCGCCGCTAACGAAAGTAGCAGAAGCAACAACAACAGCAACAGCAACAACTCAGCTTCCGTCTTCTCCAATGCGGCTCGCCGGAGCTCCGTCAATCTCGTGGCCGACCCCGTCTTGTCTCAGTGGAAGCCCTCCGAACGCGTCCTTGCTTTCACTCCTGAACAGGTTCGATTGACTTCTTACCGTTGCTTTCAACTTCCTTTTAGTTCTCTCTGAGGATCCGTTCGTTGTAGGTTTCGGTTGAATTCGTAGTTGTTGCTGCACCTCGGAGTTCTTCGGTTTACGGATTCTGTCATCAAAATTACGCCTCGTTTCGTGCTTAAAATTTTTCCACTAGCTGTTTGATTCGATAGCTATTGGATTATTACTGTCCTGTTTACTTATTTGTTAGACAAAACTTCGTTATCAGAATCATCTGTTTACTTCTTTGTAAGAAAATTCGTTGTCGGTTCTGATTAGTGTGGAAGATGCAGTGAGAAGTGAATTGAGAACCAGGAAGATCGTGACAGTGATTGGCGTTGGTGTGCCAGTGAGAAGTTCTAGTGTTATTCCGTTTTTAATCTAGACTAACAGAATTGTTTTGCCACTAAATTACACGTATGAATTGTTTTGAACTGTTGTCTGGAAGAATGTGGCTGGCATTTGGATCTGAGAGAGTTAAATGATGCTTAAATTAGTTTGACTTTAGGAAATGCGATCTCAAGTGAAGTAAGGATAAGATTCTCTCTGGAGGAGTTGTTTCAATGCATGATGTGTTCGCGGAAACAAGTAGTATAAGTTTACTCTGGACATACATTATACGATGTAAGAATTGCTTTTTCAATGTTTGATGTGTTCTGAAATAAGTATATCTTTTTAATATTTTTTTGAGATAAGTACATCAAGCTTTACTCGGTGGAGGACTTCAAAGGGTATTTGGATGGGATTCGAAAAGTGAAAGTCGGTGAGGTGTTCTTATCCAATCTTGGTTGGATATTGCTTTGTAGTTTCATGTTATAGTAGTTGTCTTTGATCGATGTACCCCGTCGAATTTAATAAAAAGTTTTGTTTGCCGAGGGAAAAAACAAAAGTCTATCAAACACAGATACTTGTTCTCTTTATGTTCAGAGTTAAAGGGGGAGGTTCTCTTTATATTTGGGTAGCCTTACTAAATAGTCTTGCTGAAGCGGTGTTTGGTTTTGTAGAATATTTGTTATAGTGATGAAGTTGGCAGTGTTGCTCATACTTTCTAGTGGTGTATTCTGCTTTCGTGCTTTGTTTCTAGTTTTGGAGTGCCGACACTGGTCAGTTTGACATTCATTATAATGTCCAATTTTACAAGTTTTGTTAGTTATCCTGTCGTTTTTCCATTTACCACAGACTCAAGAGGTTCGGCTACGGCTTAATGTCGATGTTGCTGTACCTTCAGAATCCTCTCCGGCGCCACCACCAATTGAATCCTTTACAGACATGGTAAACTTTTGCTTTTTGGCAATAATGAACTCACTGACAATAAGATTAATTACTTGTTGTCGTAGTTATTTACAATGGTATTTTTTCCATTGGTTCTCAGTGCTTGCACTCAAGTATCATGAAGGATATTGCCTTTCATGAGTACAGTACACCCACTTCTATTCAGGCCCAAGCCATGCCAGTTGCTCTTGCTGGAAGGGATCTTCTGGGTTGCGCAGAAACTGGTAGTGGTAAAACTGCTGCATTTGCCATTCCTATGATACAGGTTTTTGCACGATTCTTTAATGCTTATGAGTTCTGAACCTTGTATTTCCTTTTAATCATATTCTACCTGGTATTATTAGATATAAATGTCTGGCAGTTCTATACCCTTATAATTTAGGAAGTTCGTCTTCTCTGTTGCAGCATTGCTTGGCTCAGCCACCTGTTCGCCGTGGTGATGGGCCTTTGGCATTGGTATTGGCTCCAACGAGAGAGCTTGCCCAACAGATAGAGAAAGAGGTGTGCTAGTTTTTTTCTTTAGTTTTTGAGGATTGACAGGTTTGTCTTGTCTGTATAAGCCTTGCCTTGGACGCTATCACTTGCCTGATTTACCGAGTAGAGCATGCAACAACAAAAGATAATTGCCATTTCTTTCTTGTTGTACGGACTATGTATAGTTTAATTCTACCAGCTTTCGGTTCTTGTTGATGTCTTGTGAAAAGTTGTTCAGCCTTCATATTCTATTATTTTAGTTTGTTTTCAATACCTTATTGTGTGAGTTTTGTTCTTTTCCTTTTCTTTTTAGGAGCATTTGTCTTAGATAACCCCGATTATCTGTTTAAGTTTAGCTGAACGTTGGATTCTGGGCCGCTGGATTTTCCGTTTGTTAAGAGCATGAAAGTAATGCCTAAATATTGGGCATTTAGAGAATACCAACTCATCAGATTCTGTGTACCTGTTTTCCTCAGAGAGTACAGTTATTTTTTTCCTGGTTCAGTGACTTAAATGATCATTATGTCAGTTTAGCGATCTTATTTTCTAAAGAATTTTGTCCCAAATAAACGTCCTTGCATATTATTTTGTTTGAGAAGGAAATCTTAGTGATTGATGGACATCATGTTCCATGGCACAAGTAAAGAAATTCAGGTGCTTCTGTTCGTGATTTTCTCTAGATTCTATGTTTTATGGTCTACAAATGTTGTTGATGTTCCTTATAACTTTCTGATAATGATAATCCTTTCCCTTCCTTATCATTTCAGATTGGTCTCTGCATTTATGAATGAAAGGACCTTTATGGACATTTATTTGCTGTTTCATAGGTTAAGAATGACATGAATTCTCTTTGAATACCCTCTTCTATTTACAGGTTAAAGCTTTTAGCAGATCTCTGGAGTCCTTCAAAACTGCAATAGTTGTGGGTGGAACAAACATTGCTGAGCAGGTGCTGATTTGGTGATAATTTTGTTTTAGTGGGTGTTTAATTCTCTAGACACGGGGAGTAAATGGCTTAAGTATTATAGAAGTTGATATTCTTGTGTGCATATTGTTATGGCTTCAGCAAACTTTTTGTTGTTGTATCTAGGAAAGAATGCTCTAGGCATATAGCCGTAAGGACATTAGTGGATGGCTTTTTGCGTTTTTCCTTCCCTTTCTTAATTGGTCCATAGTTGTTAAAGCGTCCAGGCAATCCATCGCCCAGCCAACCATATGAATTCACTCTCATTTGGAGTTAGTTAGTTAGATTGCCAGGTTTTCTCTTGTTCTTAAGAGACCAACAGACACTTGAAGGAACATGCACTGATCTTGTGGTAGAGTTCGTTATATTGCAACATTGGATATATGAACAGAAAATTTATTTAATTATTGAAATGATGACATAAAATTAGTGAAACAACGCATTTACTCTTACGTTCAAGCTGTAAAGCGGGAGCGCCTAAATGGAATGCAATTTCCCTGGTGAGGCCTGCTTAGCTGGGAT
Organism: Rhododendron mucronatum var. ripense; assembly: GCA_019656295.1. Lineage (NCBI taxonomy): Eukaryota > Viridiplantae > Streptophyta > Magnoliopsida > Ericales > Ericaceae > Rhododendron > Rhododendron mucronatum. The sequence continues at coordinate 395,560 of BPLT01000040.1, read as the reverse complement.
TCACCAAGGCACCACTCGTGTTGACTGTGCTTTGTCAACTATTTTCCTATCCCTAATGCAAGTATTGTTTATTTTTTCCATAAATGAACTTCTCCTAATTTCTTTTTTGGACTTCTGTTTTTGCATGCGTGGATAGAGGTCTGAGCTACGAGCAGGAGTGAATATAGTGGTTGCTACCCCTGGAAGATTTATTGACCACTTGCAGCAAGGGAACACTTATCTATCTAGAATTTCATATGTTGTTTTAGATGAGGCGGATAGAATGCTGGATATGGGTTTTGAACCACAAATTAAAGAGGTAAGTGGTATCTCAATTGTTTTACTGAAACTGTTTTCTTCAACATGATCATAGTTTTTACTGGTCACCTTTGTTACATAATTCATGGTGTGTTGGAGGCCCCTCATTTGCGGGAAGAAACAGCAACCAATGAGTTGATTCATATTCAGTGGCAACTTGTCCTCATCCCATTACCTAGAGTTGGGTTGTGGAAATTTTGGAAGAAATTTAGTTTCCTATTTCAATTTGTTTCAGGTTATGCGTAATCTTCCAGAAAAGCATCAAACTTTGTTGTTTAGTGCAACCATGCCAGTGGAGATTGAATCACTTGCACAGGTGGAGTCCCTTGAACCATGAATCTTTTGTTGTATATTACCTAGGGACTAGTAAAGGGCATTGGTTGCATGCATTTAGTATTAGAATGAACAAGCCCTTCTCAAGAAGTCATGACCTGGTGCGATGGCAAGTGCCATCTGCCACATTGCTGTTGCCCGGATGCTTGTCAGTTGTCGCAGGAATCAGATTACCCAAGAAGAAGAAAAGAAAATGGTCAGGTAAGGCTTCCTACTTATAACCTCTCCTAGATGCTGTTGGGAGCCTCATCCACTGGGTCCAGCCTTCATGATAAGAACCATCAAAGTGTATTCATATGATCTCTGGTAATGCAACTTTCGGAATCATTTTGAGAACACATCATTAAATAATGTTTTGGTTATATTGTGCTATGATGTTATGATGAGGAGCCTTTTTCACATTCATCCTTCCTTTTACTTTGTGATTTATCAGGAGTACCTGACTGATCCAGTGCGAGTAAAGGTGGGAAAGGTGAGCAGCCCAACAGCAAATGTATCCCAATTTTTGGAGAAGGTTTCTGAGAATGAGAAGGTGTGCCTTGGCAGTTGACACTTGAGCAGAAAATAGTTCCTTGTTGAAAATTCTGAATCTTAGTTTCATCATTCAAGTTTTTACTGGACATGTTGAAACTGTCTATACTTCTATCGCTTTAGAATCAATGCCTGGTTCTTTCGAGTTTTGTGTTTCCATTGATCCTCGTTATTGGTATTTAAATTCTGTGTGATGGGGAGAGGGTGTTGTACATTTTTCTTTTTCCTATGTAGAAGTGTTCCACGTGTTTATGTCTGAAAGGTGTATCCTTGTCGTCCTGCTTGGTCGAAAATCTAGAATAACCTTATTAACTCCACCCCCACCCTGCTGTTTTTTTGTTTGGCTTGACAGTGTCCCATAGATAAGAAGCCTGATGGTTTGTACACTAAGAAATTCTGAAATTGCAGACATGTTGCTTACAAAATGCACTCCGATGGATTAAGTAGGGTATAGAGTTCCAAACAAAAATAATTAGATAATATTTCAAGCCATCAACAAACGGGTCATAGAATGTATATAGGGAGCACACATGCAATGGTAAATGCAAGTTAACCTGCAAATAGTAGACTTCGAAGTTGGGAACTCGTGTCTTGATTGGAGAAATCATTGTAATTCTGATAATTAGGATCAACAGCTGCACCAATGAGGACATTTTCTGGTCATCATGAAGGTTTACAAGGCAAAGAAGAAGATAGTAGGGAATCTAGTTGCTAAGAATCTAAGATGAGAGGAGACACCAGAAAGGAAGCTGAGAGTTTTGAAACTCACTACATTCCCACTTCCTTGTGTAGGAAGTGAGTGTTCTGCAGAAATCATCTTAGCTGTTTCTGCATATATCTTGTTTTGTTTAGTATACTCGAATTTATTCTCTTATATTTTACTGTTTTCGAGTTGGATTATGTTGTTTCCTTGTGCAGTTGTGCTTTCACAGTTCAGAAGGGGGATACTTCATTTTAAGAAAGGGACCCGTCCGTTTAAAGTTCCCTAGTGACCGGGTTGTTGTAGGGAATTATCTTGTTTCTTTGTTAGTCTAACAAATATTCCTTTTACAGAGTAGATTAGCCAGTAGACCTTAGTTTTGTTTAAGTCTTTGTGCTGTTGATGTGTACATAAGGTGAAAGGAAACTTGTACTTGGCTCTTTTGACGCACAACTTTATGCATCTCAGAAGTAAAATAGTCTAGATCGCTAGCTTAAAACCATATAATTGGGCCTTCAGTACATGAGCTTTGAAGAACTATATTGATTACAAAACTAAGGAATAGCTGGTTCAACTTTAGTCAAAATAGCCTCAACTCGTCATATCAATAGTTTGTTATTTAGGTGAGTGTTTGGAAATGTGAGTTTGCTTTAGTTGTTTTAGTTTTAGATGGTTATGGGAATTATTGCTGATTTATAAGCTTGGATATCAGATACAAGTAACAACCCAAATACTAGCATTGGCATAGATGGGATGATTAGCTTCAGTGTTAGCTTATAACGAAGTCACTGTTTGGTGTTTTGTAGATGGACCGGCTCCTAACGCTTCTTGTTCAGGAGTCCACTCAAGCTGAAAGATCGGGCCACCCATTTCCTTTGACCATTGTTTTTGTCGAGAGGAAGGTATTGTAGATTCATCAATGAATATTTATCAACTGTGTAGGTTCATGAATAGGAATATCATGGTTTTGGCCTTAATTTGTTTCAGCACAGTACACCACTCAGCCTCTTTGCTTGCATAGAGGCTATGTAGCACCGACACTCCAAAAGGGCGCCGTGTCCACGTATTGGACACGGGGACACGCCCAAATACGTATTGGACACGCCATGTGGCGTGTCCAATAATTTTTATTATTTTTTGATGGGGCACACGGCTGGGGACACGCCGGGGACACGGCTGGGGGTCAAAATGTAATATATATTTTTAATTTTGAGGGGTTAATATGAAATTATTCAAAAATATTTGGGTTAAAATTGTAATTATGCTTTTATTTGGACCATGGTAATCTAATACATTCATATAGGACATGTCTTCATCAACAGTGGAAGAAAAGAAATATATATGTATATATGTATTTATATATTTATACACGTGGCGAGTCCCCCGCCGTGTCCGTATCCCCATTTTTTTAGAATTGCCGTGTCCCGTGTCCGTATCCGTGTCCGTTTCCGTATCTCTGTCCGTGCTACACAGCATAGAGGTTCATGCAGCCGCATGGTTTTGTTTTAGTATACAAGCATGCATTCTTTATTGCAGCCCGTGCTTAGTATCTGTTCTGATTTCCGAGTGTTCAGTTCCAATTTTATGGCCAGACTAACATTCGGAGGTCTCTAAACTTTTGTATTAACAATTCTAGAATAAGATAGGACGGGCGTGTTCCTTTGCTGGCTTTAGGAGTTGTTTTCTTCCCAAGATTTTTCTCCCTACTGTTTATTTACCCAACAAACAATGCCCTTATGGAACATTCTGACAGTCTTTACTCTTTAACTGCCTTCTGAGCACCTCCCTCTCTCTATCTCTCTCTCTCTCTCTCTCTCCGAGTTTTTGGTTTCTAAGCTCCAAAATTGGGTTGACAGTCTTTACTCTTTAACTGCCTTCTGAGCACCTCTCTCTCTCTCTCTCTCTCTCTCTCTCTCTGAGTTTTTGGTTTCTAAGCTCCAAAATTGGGTTCCCAAAAACCGGTTTCTCAAACTTCAAACCGAATGCAATCGATGTGGTTGCACTTGTTGTCTTTGCTTCATTTTTTTATGTCATTAACTTTGTATTCTAGTGGTCTGTTGTTCTAAGTTGTTTGCTCAATGTTTTATTACTTGAATCTCGTTTTTATTTCAGACGAGGTGTGATGAAGTTGCAGACGCATTGGTAGCACAAGGTTTGCATGCAGTTGCACTTCACGGGGGCCGCAGTCAAAGCGAAAGAGAGGCTGCCCTTCGTGATTTTAGGAATGGCTCTACAAACATTTTGGTATTCCCCTCTAATATTGCTGGAAGTGTCAATAGCTTTACTGCTTGGGTTTGCATCTGACAGTTTGTATTCCATATAGCTGCACCAATACATTCTGATTGTTGGTTATGGCCCTTTTTGATGTATCAGTTGCTATTTCTCACTATCAACATAATGCTGTGCCAGCACCCATGGGAAACTTGCTTCGGATTTCCTTGACATTTAGTTGTCCAATCTTAGAAAATTGCGGCCATATAAAGAATTCCGTTAGTATTTTTCTTAGTTGCAGGAAACTCCTAAAATGGTGCCGCTCCCTCCTTGGGTGCCCGCTTTTGCTCTCCCAACTAAGGAGCCTGACAGGAACCCGCTCCCATTGAGATAAGAGCTCGCTCCTTACAAAGATGGGAGCTTTTGTATGATCTTTGTATAGTAAAACAGGGATTTGTCACTTGGTTTTATTCATTGATCTTCAATGAACACATTATATCTAGCCCAAGTCATGATATCTTGAAAAGAAAATCATATATTGTAACACTAGCCCATTTCTTACATTTATGGCGGACTTGGCCCATATTTTTACTTCTTAAAATGATTGTACTTTCAAAATGAATACTCAATGCTACATTATTTTTATAATATATGTACCCACTACTCTCATGCTCCCAACCTTGGGAGCTTCTATATTCCCCTGGTCCCGCACCCGCTTCCATTCCCGCCCCTGCTCCCGCTTCGTGCAACTAAGGTATTTTTCACCAAACAGAATTATGGCCATAAGTTTAGCACCATAACCAAACTAAACTAAACTAAGCCTCGCTTTCATAACCTGAGCACTGTCAACTCCAATACTATTTCGATAAGATTTTTGTTTTTCCCGAAATGGGTATTTCATTATGGATTTGTAACTTTTAGTTTTTAAATGGTGGCGTTGACATGAACTTCTATGTTTGACACTAGGGGATATTGTGTGGAGACTTGATTTCTCAGTGTAATAAAACATTTGCACTTGACACTTAGGAATGAGCAGGTTTAAATGGAGGCCTTACGAGGGTAATTTGAAATCTTGTACCGTATACTTTTTCCCTAATTGCGCTATGTTTGAGTTTTTACCTTTCCCATTCATCCTATCATTAGTTGCTATCTCTTTGACTTTTTGAAAGCCTTCTGTATCATGTCGTGCTTGTCACGTTTTCCGCCTTATTAATACTTGGACCTGATTAAGGAAAGATCTCTAATGTTTTTTTTTTCTTTCTTTCTTTCTGTTTTGTTTCTTTATTCATTTTGGTGCAGGTTGCCACAGATGTTGCATCTCGTGGTTTGGATGTGACTGGAGTTGCTCATGTTTTGAATCTTGATCTTCCGAAGGTATATCTGGCTGCAAGTGGGCATCTTCTTCTCACCGAATCTCATTTGATATCTGCCTACCTGAAATGGAATTCAAACAAAAGTCCATACAAAAATAAGAGGACCTAACCATTTCTTTGAAGATCTTGGAGTTCTTTTTGGTTCTTGGATTTTATTTTAGCAATTCACTTGTCTCTAAAAACTATATAATCAGAAGAATTTAACAAAATAACTGATCCAACATGAAAATCCTTGGTTATATAGACTGTATATGATCTTTTTCCCCCCAACTAAATAAGTGTTAAACCGCTGTCATAAATCTTTTCTGCTATCCATTTCTTGGCTTCCTGTTGCTGTTCTTTGAGTCCCAATGATTCACTTTGTTGAAATGTCACTGCTTGCCTCAATTACAGGCCATGGAGGACTATGTACACCGTATTGGAAGGACAGGGCGTGCAGGATCGACAGGACGGGCTACTTCATTTTGCACTGATCGTGATATGGTGTCTTCCTTCTCCACCTTTTAGTTCATTCTTCTTCTTCTTCTTTCCCGATTCATTTTGTATTCCGTTAGTATATTCATTTTTGTGGTGTTATTTGGCCTATTTCATCATATAGTTCCTTGTGGCACAAATAAAGAAAGCAATTGCAGATGTTGAATCTGGTAACACTGTGGCCTTCGCAACCGGCAAGGTATAGTCATTGCCTTGGTTTGTCACCTGAAAATTTCCATAGTGCAACTTCTCTTCATTGACACATTTTAGTTGTTCTTCTAGTTTTTCCGGAGGGGGTGGAGCTGGTTTGATGTTGTACCAATTTTCTGTTTATTTTTGTGAATTTTTTATTTGTTATTGCCCTTTTCATCTTCCCGTTACATGCTTCTTTCTCTTTCATAAATTTCAAAAGCCGTTACTGCTATTGATTCTTAGGTTGCTAGAAGGAAGGAGAGAGAAGCAGCTGCTGCACAGAAAGAGGCAATTGCAGTGTCTAGATTCTCGTCGACGGGACCCACGTCAATCAAGGTAGAGGACAAGTATAGATACATGATAACTCCGTCACTGGTCAAGGCTGAAGGTTCCGCCGATGGTGCTTGGGATGACTGATGAAGTTCTGTATTGAGCGTTAACTGGCTTCCTCATGGTCAAGGACCCAAGGAATATGACATGGTAAGATATGCTCTCTCTCTCTCTCTCTCTCTCTCTCTCTCTCTCCTACGTGCTCTGTTCACTCAATTTTGATGAAGGAAACATTGCAATTTATAGGTGTATCGCTTGTGGGTTCGGGCTTGAAGTGCAAAACGAGCTGAAGGTGGCTTGCTTGTGAGTTTACATTTTACTCTCTCATTGTATAAAACGAGCTGAAGGTGGTGGCTTGCTTGTGAGTTTACATTAAAGGACTAGGCACAACTTTTCTTCTTTTTTTTATTTTTTATTTTTTATTTTTTAAGTCTTACAGGATTTGGATACAATATTGTAGCTGCCAAGATGCTGAAAAATGAAGCTAGTTTTGCGGAGAACTTTATTTTGTGCAAAAATCCTGATGTATGCTAAGGGTTTTTATCATCCAACTTTATGTCCTAGCATTGTTCTAGTAAAGTGAAAGCTCACCTTGCATTTTAATTTTGGATGTATAGGGATTTGTTTGGACAAAAACAAAGTGAAGTTATTTGTGAGGATCCCATTTTTCGGATCCGGGGATCCTGTAGGGTAGCCAGCCCACCCTACAGAGTATGTCCATTTCGGCAATGAACGGTTCAAATTAGTAGGAAGCTCGGATTAAATTTGAGTCATTTGTGCCAAAATGAACGGTCGAATCGGCCATATTACAGCCCTTGAGTGGAGCTGTGCACTACAAGAAATCCCAATCCCATTTTTCCACCCTTTACCTTTTACTTTTCTTTCCTATTTGCATTAGCCTAATTCCAAAATCCAAGCACAATCTAAGTAAAAAAATGGAACGTGATTTGCATACTACGAAGAAATTCTTTCATCACGGGATATAAAAATATACTCCTTCCATTCCATATTAGATGCCAATTTTTAGTATTGTGCTAATTTCAATCCCTTACATCTTTCAACATGAATCTCAAAAAATATGCAAAATATAAATCGTGTTTGATAATTTTCAATTAATTCTATTATACAAAGTTTTTAAACTCATAAAAAAATATAATAGAATGAAAGATAAAAGTAATGAAAAATGGCTCAAATTTAAAAAATTATCATCTTTTTTTTGAGATAGAGGGAGTAATAGAGAAGGGAAATTGCAGGTGGAACCTTAAAAGGATTATCTATGGAAGTTGCGTTCGTCAAGTAAACACTGTCACAACCGAGTAACAAGAATTTTTCCCCGCTCAAATTTTGATGAGGTGCTACATAAAACTGACCAGTTGAACCATTCCCATTCCCATGGGGCACAATTATCCCTCATTTTGGTGAACAGGATTTCTTTGGCAGATTTATCCCATGTTTTCAATAACAAGAAACATAGCCCACAGTTCAAATAAAAAGAAAGAAGAAACATAGCCCAAAAAAATTGGGCAAAAAGAACCTACCATCACATCCACAATTACGACCACAGCATTAACAGAGTGTAACAAAAGGGAATATCATCACCATAGCAAAAACACCGAAATTAAGTAACAACTTCGATGAACACTGCCGAACACAATGGTTGTTGACATCTCAAACAGCCCGAAAAACCTTCCAACGACAAAAGAAATATAACCTGCCAGATCATGTTCCAGTCTTCCGGCGGCCCACACGCGCCACAAAACCGGCCTTGATAGGGGCAACTGATCGCCCAGAACCACACTACAAGACAATAGAAATAGAACAATGAAAAGATAGCATAAATGAGCTATAGTTTATATTTTCTTAATCGCAACGGATTGTCAACCCGGTAGTCGTGTAATCATTGCCCCAAATGAAAGGAATGAATAAAATTGGACCAAACGGAAGCACAACCTCTCTTTAGTTTATACCACGACAAGTATGATTTAGTGAGTTGTATTTTGCGTGGGTGGGCCTCAGAACAGTCAGATTTTCCTCCACCATGTTCTTAACAGTCGGACAATGTAGGCAAATCTTTAGAACATCATTGGCCTCAGAAATGCCGATAATAAGAAGATATCACTACTCTAGCTGAGAAAAGGGGGATTTAATAGAGACTTGCTACACCTCAACACGTTGCAATTTTGTTATAATATCCAGATAAATGTCGCACGGCAAGATTAACCCAACCAGGTGGCACACAAGGTATATAACAAAATTTTTGCATCCCAATTCCATGAAGGTCAATTGGATGCATGGTAACAAGGCAACACCCAGAAGTTGCATTGATCAAATCCAACCGTTTAAACGAATAAATCCAACCTGGCAGAACACTGAAAATAGTGGAAATTGCCAAACAAAAGGTTGGATGCACCGTGAAACATAACTCACTTTTCCTTTAATTAACATAAATCAATATAATCACCATTGCACTTGGACGAGAGGAATGTTAGCGCAAAGAGGATATTAGCACTACTACTTTATTCTGGAAATAGGCAAAGGGAATTGAATTAAGTTTTTATACTTCAATAACATGTTCTAAAAATTGCTATCATTTCAAGTAAAAGGGCAAGAAGAAAGCCAATGCAGTAACAAAGCCTTTCCATCCATGCACATGCTTGAACTACACACGATGAAGAAGGATAATTTGTATTACCTTCTCACATCTCAGGAAGAAGAGACGGTTCTCCTTTGAGAGAATAGTGTCTGGACTCTTGCAACCATTGCAAATGACATACTCATCTGCACAATAAATCAACACACTTTGTCAAATTAAAGGATCCCAGGATTCCCGACACAAACAATTTTGTACTGTGAATGCACAACAGAATCCCACAGCGATCACTGATTAGCTTAATGTTAGATGCCAATTGAGCAAGAAATGGGCCTGGTTCTTATAATCTACACCCAAATTTGCATTATCTTCCCATTTAATTGCACATAGTAATTACGCAATTGGAACTTACTGACATATCTCCTCAGGATACCCTCAAAATTTTTGGGTGCAAATCTTCCCTTCACAACCAATCTTTGTTGTCCATCAAGTGATCCACTTGTCCCCATCTCAGCCAGCAAGAATGTCATGGCATGTTCTGGCTGCCTATGCATCCTGGAGTACCAACAGAAGTAAAAAGTACAGAAATAAGAAACCCAATCCAGAAACAACCAGAAGGACACAAATAAATAACCACTAAAGTTACGGACATCTATGAGGTTAGAGAAACAGCATCCCCTTAGATATAGAAGAGGACACTTTTTTATTTCTGTTTTTGGGCAAGTCAATGGCGGAAAGTTGCATTCGCAACCACGAGACCTACTGAGCCCAAGAAGCAGCAAAAATTAAAACATCTATTTCAGTAAACACAGTTGAATACAACTCAACTTATATGATCGAGTAAGCTGTTCTTAATTCCGTGTCTAACATTAATAAAACAAATAAAACTATGGTTCACAACCCAAAATTGCATTTTACAATTAATCCAGTCCTGCTTATTTCTCTCTCTTAAGGAATTCTAGTATGACATCACTGTTTGGTAGTTCTAATACACCATTTAACTAGTATGATAACAATGTAATCCTCAAAAAGTGAGTCCTTAGCAAACTCTTTACTTGCAGGGGTTTGGTATGCTATAGGACAGAGAGGTAGAATCCTCAAATTAGAACATGCCTGCGCAAGCAAGGGACAAAAGGAGCTAGCCGCGGACAAAGTAACACAACATCCAACAAGTCCAAGCACTATTAGAAAAGGAATAACATAAAAGACAATCTAGAAGTTCTAGACCATACGTCTTGCAGAGATCCATAAAGTTCACGAACACAGTTTTCTTTGTGCCTTCACGAAGAACTTGTGGTGGCCGCATGACCGTCCTACGCCTATCTCCAGCAAGCTCAGGATTATTCTCACGAAGAATGTTGAACACACGACCTAGAAGCTGCATGCATTCCAAGTGAACAGAATTAAATCAGTCTCGAGATAGAACTTCTCCAAACTAATGTTAGGTTATATGAATATTGTCAAACTCCCACAAATCCAGCAAGTTATATCCGAGTCTCAAAAAGAACGTAACAGACATCATCCTTGGCAACCAGCCATTTAAACATTTGACATCAACAAGTTTAGACAGATGAATGTACTTCAATTTTCAGAAAGAACAGAACACAGATGTAACTGCAGTAATATTTCTATCTCTAAAACTCTAAAAGCAAGGGGTGTGTTACCTCCTCGTATTCGTAATCTCGGTCACTCCCTTCCCACGGTAGCTGTGGTTGCAAGACAATTCCTTCTCCTTCTTCGTCCTCTCCAATATGATCTACAAAGAATGTTATGTTCCGTTCAACAATGACAACATTACACTATGTACCACTTAACCCGCAGATAATGAACTGCAAACAGTAATACCATAGCTTCTTACCATCCAAATCATCCCCCACATTTTCATTCTCATCACTCAATACCTCAGTTTGCACCTGAAAACCATTAAGATGGCCACCAGCCCATCAGCAAATATTTCGCATGATACTGTTTGATCAACATAGATAACATGGCACTTACAGGTTTTTTCTTCTTCTTTTTCAGACCAGAAAAGGTATTCTCGACACCGTCAGCAACTGCAAGCATGAGTTATATTTAAAGATCCGCGTACAAATTAAAGCTCGTAAAACAAGGTAGGTAAATAACTTCGACCGTAATGAAGTTCATATACCTGACAAATTCTCAGTTTTCTCAACCAACTTGTCCACGTCGTCATCTGCAGGGTCCTGAATTACAACCTTCTTCTTTTTCTTCTTTTTAGAAGGATCAAATGGGGCAATCTGCAATATAACCATATATTAAAACCAATAACGAAACATTGTACTCAAGTAATCCAGGAAGTTTCACAAGGCTAACTGCATGTGTTTAAGGCACTCTACTGATTCTAGAGATTTATGTGAATCAAGCGGCACAAAATGGAAACCATTGGTACATAAATTTGATGATTAGGCCGAGAATAAACTATTTCACATAATTAAAATTGTTCTGATCATCTTTGATTTGGCACAACTTTTTGGTATTCAAACTCTTTCTTCTCCACTATCTCTACTTGCCAGCAGGTAGGCCACAGGGTACAGCCTCAGAAAACATTCGACGAGGTATATACTACAGCCTCATAAATAGCTGTCATCCTAACTTTTCAGCATTCAAATTCATTGTTTGACCATAATAACGTGTTAAGATATAACCTAGACATCTTAACTACAACCCAGTCTATAGCCCAATCGCGTAACAATCCTACCAAACTACCCTCGAAAGCTAGATTTGGAACATCTGAACATGACACCGTATTATTTTATTCCAATCAGCCCCGTTTTTTTTAATTGCAATAAAAGGACGCAAGTAACAGTGGAAACCCATAAAAGTGCATTCTTGAGTGACCAAAACCACAAAACCACTTTCAACCTTACCTTGTGATCAAATACTGAAATACATACCCAAAAAAGAGCAAGGAACAGAATAAACAAGGATAAGTGAAATAAAAATAAACTTACATCTGCCACATCCTCCTTCACCTCACTTGGACCTTCTGAATCAGCCATGATTGTTTCTAAATCTACAATGACGACACAATAACCAAAAAACCGAATAAAGGGAAGCACGATAAAACCTAGCAGCTTCAATTTAGAGAATCAAAGGTAAAAGTTAATGAAGATTCTGACATCATAACCACCCTCAGCATCAAATAAACAAACTATACAAAGCTATGTGTAGGTTTGTGTTTTGCGCTAGGTAGCTGACGTGTAAATCTCGCGTGAGCTGGAGAGGTGTGATTAGTTGGTGGTTAGAAAGGAGAGGGGAAGAGAGGGACAATCGAATGAGGTGAAGGAAAGGGCAGGGGAACAGAAGAGACAAAGGCAGCGCGTCTCTATCTCATTGTGGGGCACAGACAGATTTTCGTAGATGGATTGGGTGAGATCAGTCTGAGGAGAATGTTATTCTTCCTTTGGTCCAATGCTATCCACTCTCTCTCTAGAAGAAGCCTGTCTCTGTCTATCTCTGTCTATATGGGAATGTCAGACCTATATATATAGGCTCATGGGCTTAAGTCGGTTCCCAGGGCGGCCTAATCAAATCCCGACACGTGTCCCTTCTATTCCCGAGGTCGCGAGGATGACGTCACCTCGCGCGCGCTTGGTGCGCACCACCCCACGACGGACCCCTTTCCTTTGCCACCAAACCACTAGATTTCCCTCAATTCCCGTAGGAGCAAGGTCGCGACCCGCGGCGATCGTATCTTCGCTAAAACTCCTTTGGTCCTGCCTTTTGACCAGGGCGCGCGCTAGCTATCTAAGTAATCTTTGCATATCTTGGCCCCTCTCGCGCTCTTTGGCTTCCCGGAGCCGCGCGGGCCAATCCCTTCTCGCGATGGTTCTCCCTTATAATTTTATTTATATCTTTTTAAAGCTCTCTTTATAGCAGCAAACACCTATGTTTTGCTCCCATGTCATTCCGTGGGTGGTTGGTCAAAGTCCCTTTTTCCCGTGAACGATTCATTATTTTGACCAAACCTACACGATGTTTAACCATTAGCACTCATCACTTAATTCAACCAAAAAAGAAAGTAAACCCTAATATCGTTTATCAATTGTAACCCATAACCAGGCCATGAACATGATAAACCCCAAAAAAAAAAAAACGCGCCACATCGATTAAACATATGTTTTCACTTCACTGTTTCACCACGTTGAGAACATATGTTTAATCGATGCGGCGATTTGTTTTTTTTTTTTTGGGTTTATCATGTTCATGGCCTGGTTATGGGTTACAATTGATAAACAATATTAGGGTTTTACTTTCTTTTTTGGTTGAATTAAACTAGGGCTGTCCATCGGGCCGGTTTGGTCGGGTCCGACATTTGTCGGATTGGTGAAATATCCACCCGCAACCGAGTGAACTTCTGGTCGGGTTCGGACGGGTTTGTGGTCGGTTGGGTTTGATCGGGTTCGGTCGGATCTTCGGGTTGGGCCATTTCAGTGGGCCAATTATTTTTTGGGCCGTATTCATTTTTCTGGGCTATTTTTTTCCATTTCCTTAAATATTTTGGGCTGTTAATCTCCTAATTTTGCGAGTTCTATAGCAGGCCGCAAGGCCCAATGCCCTTATTAACCTTTGGGCTTCCACCAAGCCATATCAAAAAGAGTTCATTAATTATATTGGGCCAAATGGCTCAATGCCCAATTTTCCAGCAATCATCATTCATCATCAGCAAAAAAAAATTTAGACATTTCCAGCAATGCCAAGAGATTTCCAGTCCACTACTACTACTAGTGCTGACATCCAAGCAAGATTAAGCCACAAATGGCTCAATGCCCAATTTTCCAGCAATCATCATTCATCATCAGCAAAAAAAAAAATTAGACATTTCCAGCAATGCCAAGAGATTTCCAGTCCACTACTACTACTAGTACTGACATCCAAGCAAGATTAAGCCACAAATGGCTCAATGCCCAATTTTCCAGCAATTATCATTCATCATCAGCAAAAAAAATTTAGACATTTCCAACAATGCCAATAGATTTCCAGTCCACTGCTACTACTAGTACTGACATCCAAGCAAGATTAAGCCCCCCCAAAAAAAGAAGACCAAACACAACCACATAGCAAAAAAAAACAGCCCAAACACACGGCACACAGCCACATACCAGTGACCAGCCTCTCTCCTCCCCAGTTTTTTCAGCAGCCATACAACCAGTCATAACATTTCCAGTCCACTACTGTCTACTAGGCAAGCAATTACAAGTCCAAAATGATTAAAACTACATGGGCAACTAGACTAATCATACAAATGCAAAGAATGTTATTCCTTCAAAGATATCCAACTGTAGAACCATAATAATAATTTCTTAAACAGTTTATTCAGACGGGCTCTAACTTAAACAGATCAAATTCGACATTCATGAATTGAAACCGTGAGAAAAATGGTCAAGAACTGCTACTGTCGACTACATATGTTTAGATAGTCCAACGTACTGAATGAGAAAGGGTCAAACCAGATTACCCAAACATAAACTTTACAACCCCACAGGCCACAACACCCCCAACCCCCCCCCCCCCCCCCCCGAAAAAAAAAAAAAGCAACAGGAGGATAGCAGATATAACCATTAACCACAAGCAAGACAGCCTATTATGTTCAATTGCACTGCAAATGGGTTCGTAGTGTTCATATGAAATCATCAAAAGTTCAAAACTACATCAGTCGACAATCTTTAAATAATATATATATATATATATATATATATATATATCGAAGAGAACGAGAGAGACAGAGAGTGGTTAGCCGTACCAGAGAGAGAGAGAGAGAGAGAGCGAGAGACGTACCAGAGTGGCAGAGTTAGCCGTTGTCGATCGGCTGCGAGATTGGGTGGAGAGTGGAGAAGAGAAGAGACTTCGAGAGATTGAAGTGAACCACTGAACCCTAAATGGCAAAATCCCTAATGTTTTTGCTTTTGTTGGGGTAAACTTCGGTTGGGTCGGGTGACCGACATCAAATATTCCTAACCTGAAACCCGACCGACAAGTTTTCGGGTCTTAACCAGTCAATCCGAACCCGACCGACTGTCTGTTTTGAAACCGTCCGAGACTACATTTTCAGGACGGGCGGGTTTTTTTTGACAGCCCATTTGATAGTCTAGAATTAAATTGAACAGGATAATTAAAAAAACAGTAGGATTTTTGCACACCTCAAGTGGGACTGGGGGGGCTGCTAAGAATAGCAGCTTTCAGCCACACTCAATTTTACCATCTGTCTTGATAATTAATGGTCCAAATTTTAAAAGAACTCTTTTCTTGAAAGAGTTGTTTTAAAATTGAGATCGTCCAAAACACTTTTAAACTTATTTAGCCAAACCCTTGTGATTTCACACCTCTAATTGATATCTGTATTATATTATTCGCTCCGTCCCACAAAGAATGTCCAAAATTACTATTCACAACTCTAAAATATATATAAACTTTTTAATGTCTAATGTTTTCTATGTACAATATGCATATCTAATTTGATAGATCTCACTTGATTTTGTTCAACAGAATTCTTAAAATCATGAAAGCATTGTAAATTACAACATATAGATAATTTCTTAGATGCATGAACAATGATTCTGAATATTTTTTTTTGGGAATGGGGGTGTAATTTTTATTACTCCCTCCGTCCCTTTTTCATTATCCATAATTCTGTTTTTCTCATTTATGTCTTTTGTCAATATCTTTTAGTGTGGATCTTGAAAAATATGCAATATGGATTTTGTTTGATAGATCTCGATTAATTTTATAATACAAATTTTTCAAAATTATGAAAAACATTATAGATTGAAAGATATAAGCAATTAAAAAATGACACGCAATTCAAAAATGGATAATGAAAATGGACGGAGTATTGCTGATTTCCTTCTTTACTTTCTACCCACGAAATACCAATTTATGATATTCAGTATAGATAAAACAAGAATATACATTGTAAAAAAATAATTTTTTTTTTTAAAATTTTTTTTAATCAAGTCTCCAGTTGATTAAAATTTTCCTTTTATTTAGATGACTTTCATTCATTCTATTTTTTTAAATTTCTCTCTTCTTCTCCTTTTTCACTGCTCTATTCTTCCCAACGTGAACTTGTCGTTTTGCTAGTGGGTGGCCGCCGGTGATTTGGTTGGACTGGTGGCGTCTGTTCATTTTGTTGGTGGCCATGTTCGGAGGGTGGTTGTCGATGGAGATATGGTGGCGACGTTTGAAGATATGTAGAAGACTAGGACTAGGTTTTGGATTTTCTTAGGCTGGGCCCAGCCCACAAAAGTGGGTTAATTTTTCTCTTGTGCTTAATTGTAATATTCGAGTTTTTGGCCATCTGGTGTTTGAGCATTATTTGTTATATCTAGGCTTTAGGCCTTCGGGTGTATTTTCCAATCTTGGTTGGATTTTCTTTTTCCTCTCCCTGTAATAAGATGTTACTTTTGTCGCTAAAAAAAAAAAACCTATAGATTGACAAGTTTTTTTTTACATAACCTCTAGTTCCACAATTCTTTTGCAAAACCTTTGCGCACGGTTCTTAATAATTTTCTCTCTCTCTCTCTCTCCACTTATTACTCTCAAAAGCCTATCGCAAAATCCAAATCGAACATGAAAAAGTTTTTAAATTTAATTTCATGAAAGTTATATCTGAGACGAGGAAAGAAAAACAATTAAAAAGGAAACTCTGGTTTTTTCTACGTCAAAGGCCTCCCAATTTAGCCTACGACCAATGAACATGACAACCGTATGAACAGTGGTTATGAAATTTCTTTGTCCCTCCCATTTACCAGTCCTGTAGTTTACTCTCGTGGTTCTGTTGGTGATGTTTGATCTACTGTTTGTGTGTGATTTGTGAATTGATGACAAAGATGAAAACGCGATCAACAACGAATTTAAACTCCTTGAAACACTATTGAATTTCATGTTCGTCTCAATTTTATTTCGAATGACATGATACACTTTAACGGGAGTACCTGTACCGCCAGCGATAACACTAAACACCTTATGTCCTTATTTTTTCGTAGTTCATGTTTGGCGTCCCCTGCATGTTTGGCGTCCCCTGCCCCTTGTGTTTTTTCACTTTGAAATTTTAGTGGCAAATCCTACTGCGATCTTTGCACAGACTTGTATCGTCGCGTGTCTCAAAATATATAGTTCGGGATGATTAGATATGTTACGTATATATGATGCAGAATGGTCTAAACTTTGTATACTTTAAAGCAACTACTCAATTTCTATCTGCATTGAGTTCGTTCACATGACAACGTACTCAGCGACCAATAATACTACGAAGGCTGAGTTATTGGCGAACTAACTCAGTGTACTTGGCAAACTCAATGCAGATTGAAATTGACTACGATGAGTACGCTGTAATGTAGTAAACATGAACATAATTACAATTTACAATGTAACGAATTTACAAAAACTGAATTGCAAGTCGAAACCCGTGTTACAGATGGTGTCTTTAAAACAGATTCACCGCCTACTGGAGAGTGTTGAGGTTACTCAGCGTCTGTCTCCCAATATTGATCCAGCTCGGAACACAAATATTGTAACACCACCCAAGAACGTCTTGGCGAACTAACTCAACGTACTTGGCGAACTAACTCAACATCGTAGAGGCTACATATTTTTCGCAACTAGCAGCTAAGAATTCTAAACATACAAATATGATCTTGAGTGTTCTTAAAGACAAAAATGTACTCTCTCCATCCCACAATGTTGGTCCCTTGTAACACTCTCTCCATCAGATAATGATTAGTACTACTGCCGACATTATCGGACGGAGGGATGGAGTGCCACTTTGAGCTGTTATCAATCTTCAAAAGTTACTCATGCCTTGCAATTTGAGTGGGTGTGAAGAAATTGTCAGAATGCTTTTGATTCTTTCAGTGTATCTTTTGTCAACATGGTCTAGATTCCAACAGTACTTGTGCATGTTGGAAGTTTGGAACACAGATCAAAGCGTGCGAATGTGATCATGTATCTTTTCATTTTCTTCACATCATCTCTGTTCCCTTTGATTATTATTGAAAGCTTAGGAACTACAAGAGCCAGCTTTATATTCTCATGCCCACCATCCACAACTTAAAAAATCTTTGACAATTTGATCTCTTCTGAGCGCGCCTCTGTCTGTTGTTGCTCTAACATGCATTCCTGTAAGTACTCTACGACCCTGAGTTCATCTTAGCCCTCACGATTAGGGCTGTAAGTGAGCCGAGCTACTCGCGAGCTTGGCTCGTTAAAGCTCGGCTCGGCTCGGCTCGTTTACTAAACGAGCCGAGCTCGAGCTCGAATATTCGGCTCGTTTAGTAAACGAGCCGAGTAGAGCTCGGCTCGTTCGACAAAAGCTCGGCTCGTTAAGGGAGGCTCGGCTCGATTAAGAGAGGCTCGTTTAGTAAATGGCTAAGCTCGGCTCGATAAGGGCTCGGCTCGTTAAGGCTCGAGCCGAGCTCGAGCTCGAGTTTTGGGCTCGTTAAGGAAACGAGCCGAGCTCGAGCTCGCCGAAGCTCGGCTCGGCTCGGCTCGTATACACCCCTACTCACGATACCGAGTTAGCAAATTTCAATTGGTAATTCCTAGCTAGGGCATCGTATTCGATACACTTCTTTAATGTTTTCAATCGATCCGTTATTAATTGTGCACATGTAGTTCGCTTAAGTAGTAAGCGGACCTAAGTACTACTTTTATTAGTGTGAGAAATGGAATTTAACCCATTGGCCCACCTTTGCGATCCGAATCCGATCCGAACTTCGGGCCACTTGAACTAGAGCGTTTCATCATTTTTGACGTACTTTAAAAAATCTCACCTATATAAAATAGAGGAGATATCTTTGATTCTTTTCAAATGTCTCATCTACTGTTCAACTCCGAAGGGTGTAGGGGTATGGATAGAGACAATAATTGGCCCCTTGCCGAGGGGATCACACTCACCCACCAGTTTAAGGTATTACCCCCAGGCGCAGTGGACGATTATCCACACATATATGTATATATATATCTAAGCTGTTTTAGAGGATGACTTGTCCCTTCATCGCCATTTTCTGGTCTTCCCCTATGTAGGGGGAATATTGTTGCCTAATGTTGATTTTTGTCTCCATCTTTCGATGCCGGTTAAGAAAGGTTTGAGTCGATCTCACGCGATAGAAGACAAGAAATGATTACGAGTTTTCACAATCGAAACAAAGCTAGTATGTGAGATAATATTTGAGATAGTGTTTTTTGTTTTTTTGAGGGGAATCAATGTACCACAAAGAAAGGGTACCACAAAAAAAATGTACCACCAAAAATACACGACCAAATGATTTTTTTTTTTCTTCTTTCATCATCAGTGAGAAATGAAAGTGGCCTGCACTGCACATCAACATAGAAACAAAAACAATTCTCTCCCCACTTTTCGACCATTTCTATCTAGTCTAGACTAGTAAACATGACAAGGACTGTAAAATTTTCTACACAGTGGAAGGCGGCTGGCGCTTCTAGACAGGCTTAGGCTTCTTCTGTTGATCGATATTTTCATATAGCTGTTTGGTTTGGCCAATTGGCCATGCACCAACCGCAGGACCCACCAAATCCCTTTCCTTTCTAAAAACCACTCCAATTTTATTTGACCCTTCTTCTCTCCAAATTAATCCTTTACTAGTACTTAATTCACTTTTACATTGAATATGTTTAATTAGGCTGTCGGATTCCTGTCTCACAATATAACATGTATGTATGTATGTATTAGAAGTACTAGTACATGCATCTTCCATTCTTTGTCCAAGCTCTGAGTAAAGAGTTGAGAGGATGGAATTTCGATGATCAGAGTTGCTCAATGTGTTTAGAACGTGATTTTGAGGGTATTCGCAAGAAATCGGCAAAAAAAAAAATGACCGGGAAGAGCTTCATCTAAAAAGTTTTTGTTTGAACCGTTTGATAAAAAACAAACAAAAACTGCTCGGATGAAGCTCTTACTGGTCTTTTTTTTTTTTTTTTTGCTGATTTCTTGCGGATACCGTTAAAATCACGTTCTGGACACATTGAGCGGCTTGAATCATTGAAATTCTATTGGAAAAGGGAGGTCCGCATTTTATTAAGTTAAGATGATGCTTACGGGAAATGAACTGTATATATACTGTAGTATCATAATTGTTGTGACTTGGTCCACTCTTTTTTCGGCTAAATAATCAATCAATTAATTACGATCTCTTCTTTTTCAAAGTCTCAAAACCTACTCTCAGTAGCTTCCCACATCTTCTCATCAGGTCTCCTCCCCATTGAAATACCATTATGAATCCTCCTTTTAAATTAAATACCAAACACAAAGACAAAAATGGCCTTATAAATCGGCCACTTTTACTCACGTTACTCCAACAACAGAACTTATATACATTGTTTGGCAGATTCTAAGCCACACTTGTCATTCTATGATTCATTGGTACTTGGTGGGTGGACACCACCCTCCTAAGGATCCGATAAAAATATGCTTGCATAGTTGCATTCTGTATCAATAATGCTCGGGACACGACTATCGGCTACAATCCGATCACACAACTGTTAATGTGGTACTACATGATTGATGGTTGCAAGATAATTTTAAGATGATTGTTCTCTTATTATCAATCGTGCAATGCCACATGGGCGGTTCTGTTCGAGATTATTGTGGCTGGTAGTTGTGTACATAATTGCATATGTATTCATCACACAAATACATCTCTCACGTGTCGTATTTATCTGCCTTCAACGAGGAAATCGGCGACGTCGAGGTCAAACTCGCCTAGATCCTCGTCGCCGTAATACGCAGTATTCTCCAACACCGACGAATCCGGCAGACTGAACGCCGTCTCAATGTCAAACCCGAAAACATCAACGTCACCGTAACTGATACCGTCATGAAACGGCGTTAACTCCTCGTAAAAAAGAACCGACGTGGGCGATGAGGCCACCACGTTCTTCATTCCTTTCCCGTCAACCTTAACGTCAGATACCGCCTCCGTCACGTCAACCTTGGGAAAGTTAATAACGGCGTCACGGCCCTTCAACATGATGGCGGCTTCGTCGTACACCGTCGCCGCTTCCTCGGGCGTGTCGTAAGTCCCGAGCCAGACCCGTTTCCCCCGGGTCGGGTCTCGGATCTCCGCCGCCCAACGCCCCCAGGGCCGCTGGCGCACGCCCCTGAGCTTGTGCCGGCGAGTGACGTCATGTCTCGTTGGTGTACTCCGCTTCTTGCTTTGCTTTGGCTTCGTTGCTGATGAGTTTTTGGGCGTTTGTTTGAATATAATCTCTTTGACATGTCTTTTTACTCTGTTTACGTCATCGTCGTCACCGGAGGAGTCGGTGGCGTCGGCGTCGGTTAGTATGATTCTCACGACTTTTCGACGGACAGCTGTGGGAAAAATATTGTCGGTGGACATGGATCTCCGTTTGCCCCCAAAAAACCGTGTCTTATATTAGAGTAATCTATTACTGTATCAGATCTTTTAGCCCAATACAGAGAGAGAGAGAGAGAGAGAGAGAGAGAGAGAGAGAGAGAGACTGTTCTTGCAGTAGCAAAGCTTTGCCGGCACGTAGAGATACAGTTGTGCATGTCTATATATAGAGAGAGAGAGAGGGTGGGAGAAGGTAAAATGGAGGAAAATATAGAGAGGGGAGCTTGGAATTTTCCTTACATGTTTGGTTGTTTTTTTCTGTGCACAATTATATTTTATTTTTTTGGAAAATGAAGTTTGTGATCTTTCTTTTCAATCTTTTACAATCCAAGTTGGTTGGTAAAGATTTTGAGAAGAGATTGTATTATTCACGGAGGCGTGTGATCTGGGCCGTCCGTTTCGCTCTTTTTCAGAAAAATTTCATTTAAATCCAAATTGTCCAAAGTCGGAACGAACGCATGCGATTCACCTCCGTAAATTCTGTTCATGAAAACTCCGTTAAAAAGATTTCTCCTTTTGAGAAAGGTTTTTGGGATGGTAAGTGGAGATAGGAGAAAAACTTATTCACAAGCCTCCGTGAATAGTTTTTACGGAGCGCGATCTCGCCGATTGAGCGAATAGGATGTTCACAGAGGCTCCGTAAATGAGCTTCTCTCGTGGAGTTAGATACTATTAGATAGAGATCTAGAGTAATAATTGGAGAAAAAACCTATTGAAAATCGTACAGAGATGAAGACTTTGAATGTAATTCCCCGTAGCATTTTACTATGTAGGGAGTGTTACGCGCATCGCATGGAATTAGGAAATCTCCGTAAATTTATTTAGACCTTTCTTCATATCGGGGTGAAACAAAAAAGGTTGCTCTTAATTTTAAGATTATTGCGAAGAGATTGTGAAGACGTCTAGATTCTTGTTAATTAGTTCGAAAGCAATTCGAATGGAGAACTAATTTCTTGCTCTAAATTCAACTGCAGTGGTGGAATTATAGGAACTCTTGAAAAAATTATGTCCTCATTCTCAAACCATCGAAATCTCTTCCTCTTTATTCAGCGAGAATCAAGTTCATCGAGATGATTTCAACCGTTCATTAACTTTGCTGGATTTACAAAGAAAAGTACATCGGTAAAAAAATCAGCTTAATTGCTCGTATAATAATAACCGCATCATGAATTAGTTGTCTCGAATTAGTCACTCCAGTGGAACAAACAATTTAGGGTTATAGCCTTTTCCGTATGAAAAGCTAGATAGGCAAAAAAACAAAACACCCAGAAAGGCTTTGAAAAGTAAGAGATTCGTGGTGAGATTTTTCTGAGCTTGAAGAAGAAGCAAAGGAAAGGGACCCCCGGCCAGTTGGGACTGCACTTTGGTTAGGCATTATTTAAGGAGGACTGGATAAGGACTCATCTTTGCTTGTCAATTAAGTGAACATAATGATGGTAATTAGTAATTGATAATTATCACTAATTGAAATCTTAATAGGGCCCCTTTCCGGAATGGGAGATGCTGCCAAGCACGGGCAGTGCCGATCGAGCGGTCCATCCAGCTGTTCATCTCGGTACCGACGGTTTGGATCTAATCCGAGTATATTAAAATCTAGACTGTCCGTTGCTCCGATTAGGATCCGAGTCTTCGATTGCTGAGATGAGCGAGCGGCCGGATGGGCACCGCTGCCAAGCGGGGGCGCTTCCATTGACAATTCTGGACTACAACTTAGGTTCTTTTGTTAATTTGTTCATACTAATCCATTACTTCTTACTCTTCATATTTTTCCCTTTGACCCATCTTACTATCTACAAGACTAAAACTTATGAATTCGTAGAAACAATTTGATATTTTTGGACTACAAAAAAATAATCCATAACTTTTTGGTTAGCGAAAAAGTCGCCAAGTATTTTAGTGACACCCTTTGCAACTTGCAAAACTTTCCGAGTATCACCATTCACCACCGCTCTCTTGAGCAACACGTGTCCTGTAACTTTAACTAATCACGTAATAAAACATACTCGTATTTGTCAATCAAAACTGCGGATGGACCCACTTTAATCAAAACTGGGGATGGACCCACTCACAAGTTGTATAGCAACTCAAACTCCAAAGGTCATTGTCAGATTAAGGCTCAGTTCTGTAATTAATTTTAAATATTTTTTTTAAAAAGATAATTTCACGCTCAAAAATAACTTATTTATGCAAATAATTTTACTAGCAATATGGATCTTATTTGATAGATTTTATCGAGATCTTTTATACGGTACAAAAAAATTACAAAATAATTTTTTATTTACATTATTTTTGAGTTTAAAAATGTGAAATAAATACTTATTGTTTAAGAAAATGTTCTGGAATGGAGCCCAATGGTGAGAAGATATCAAACCCCCCACTAACTTGCCAACGGCATCGCCAGCCTATATATACACACACACACAAAACTTCTTATAAGAGCGCCCTCATTGTATTAAAGTGAGGACACTTCTTTCTCGACCAATTTGCAATGATCCGAGCTGCTCAATATGTTCAGAATATGATTTTAAGGGTGCCCGCGAGAAATCAAAAAAGATAATGACCGGAAAGGCTTCATCCGAGCAGTTTTGTTTATTTTTTATCAAACGGGTCAAATAAAAACTGCTCAAATCAAGTCCTTTTCGATCATTTTTTTTGGTGATTTCTCATGAGTACCCTGAAAATCACATTCTGAACACATTGAGCAGTTTGGATTGTCAAAATTTGATCGAAAAAGGGAAGAAAATGGGACGTTCTCACTTTAATACAATGAGGACACCCTTATAAAAAGAGTACAGATATACAAAAAAAATTTATAAGGGAGCCCTCCCTTTTTTTTTTTGGGTACTTAGAAAATTCAGCTTTCAGATGTACTGGTAAGCTGCAAATTGACTCCTATAATGCGCAATCCGAGTTGTTCATTTCAACAATTAATAGTACAGACATGTTTGTTTATTTATTACTAGTAAAATTATTTTTTGACAGATAAAAAATTAACGATAAATCTGAGCCATCAATTGAAAAAATAGACCGCCCAAACGATCACTACACTCTAATAATGACTTGATCGATACATAATCTCCGGATCCATCCCATAAACGAGTTGGATACTATGTACCAGCCTTTCTATATGATGGGTCCAACTCCAACATCAAATATGTTTCTCATCCAAGATAAGAGTACATGATAGACACATGGGGATGATTCCAGCCACACATAATAATAAATCCTCTGAAAATCCCATGTCATTGTACAACAACAGTATCCAGGAAAGGAAAATATCCAAGTCGACTTTTCTACTCGAAAATTTGTGGCAGAGGACGCAGGACGGAATCTGATTTCCACAGATATTTCCTTGATTTTTCTCGTGGCTTTTAGCAGTATATTTCTGCTTTTCCAAAATAGGAACAACTTCAATCGATCATTTTATATTGGCGGATCCAGAAATTTCACTGAAGAGGGGAGAACATATTTATCGTAATTTAGACTATATTTTTCCATGGTGAAGCACATTAATATTCGTCACAAAGTACTCAAGTTTAGAGAAAGGAAGATATTCATTAGTAGAAGAGAAAATTCATATCCATCCATTAATTCTCTCTGTATATTTTTGCTTTTGTCCTCAACGGTCATGGATTGTTATATTTCTAAAGTTTAGCATGATAATGAGTCATTGCCTTGTTCGTTTTGGAGTCTCATAATTTCTGAACACAATTTTCAATAAATTTTCTTTATCTATCTTTCTCCGTTCATTATCCTAAAAAAATCTTTCTTAAATTTCAAACCGAACAGGACCGTTATGACATAGATATGCTCATCAAAAGCATATAATAAATAGATTCAACTCACAAAGTGACTTATCAAAAGCCTAATCTTAGGTTACTCGTTTAGAAAAGGAGCAAATTCACTGTGGATCAAAAGAAATCCAAAATCATAGCTTTTACTTGGAACTTGAAGAGGGAGACAGAATGAGAGAGAGAAGAGTCGGTACCCTCACCGACAAGAGAATTTAAATTTTGAGGTTATTTTCTCTTAGTTATTATGGATAAATTGACTAAATAATTTCAGGAGGATATCTCAAGATATATGATATTTACAGATTACATTATCCTCATAGATGAAATCGCTAGACGTGTTAATACGAAATTAGAAATTTGGAAGGAAACATGAGAGTCAAAGGGTTTTCAGATAAGTAGGAGTAAAATTGAGTATATGGTGTGCAAGTTTAGTGGGTACCAGCATGCGCATGAAGAAAGATTGATGATCCAAGACTAAGAGATACCAATGAGTGATCATTTTAGCCACTTAGGCTTAATCATTAGTAGAGATGGAGAGATTGCTGATGATGTGACCCATAGGATCCAAGTGGGGTGACTCAAGTAGAAGAGTGCTACTAGTGTACTATGTGATAATAGGGTATCTACAAAATTGAAGGAAAAATTCTATGAAACTACCATCAGACCAGTGGTGCTTTACGGTACAGAATGTTGGGCTCTTAAGAAACAACAAGAGAGCAAGATGAATACAACAGAAATAAGAATGTTGAGATGGATGTGTGGTAAGGCTAGACGAGACAAAATTAGAAATGAAATGGTTCATGAGATGATAGATGTAGTACCTATAGCGGAGAAGTTGAGGAAAAATAGGCTAAGGTAGTTTAGCCATGTCTACTGTAGACCAGAATATGTAGCAGTTAAGAGAGCGAATAGAACAGCGTTGGGTAGCAATGCTATGGGGAGTAGTACACCTAAATTGACATTAGATGCTGTGGTGCGTAAAGATATGAGTATAATGAGTTTGTGTGAACAAGTGGCCCTTGATAGAGTTCAATGGAGAAAAATGATTCATGTAACCAACCCCAAATAATTGGGACATAAAGTTCGGTTTGGTTTAGGAAGCCTTAAACAATGTAGGAGAATCTAAGCAAGCACAAAATTTTGGGGGGTAAAATGGGCGATACCATTAAATAGGGGTAAGGCCCCGTTTCAAAATACCTTCTTACAAAATAAGTTCTTATTTCACATTTTCAAACTCAAAAATAATGTAAATAAAAAATAATTCTTTTATTTTTTTGCACTGTATAAAAAATCTCGATAAGATCTATCAAACAAAATCCATATTGCTAGGAAAATTATTTGCATAAATATATTATTTTTTAGTTTAAAATTGCCTTCTTAAAAAATTAATACTTATTTTCGGTTCCAGAACAGGGCCTAAGTGTCAGAAATTTCAGGGGTCACATGCCCCATTGTCCTTACGTGCCCCCTTGTCCTTAGGTGGACCGTGGATTCGCTGGTGTGCTAGTACTAAAGACTTTACCTCGCCAGCTCGCCTGAATAGAAAGATGAGTGAAAACTTGGACCATGTGAAGAGGTTGTGCACGACCCAGAGCCGTAGCATTTGCGTGCCAGTGTGTGAGGTCTCGGTTTCAAGTCGAGGGAACGCGATATTGGCATATTAGTAGTAATCTAACGCTACTAATGTACAGTTGCTCTAATTTAACGCTCGAGTTGCACAGGTTGGGATCTTCCCAAGTGCCCTCAACTGACCCAAAAAGATCAACGATATGGACCTACCAGCACTAGCCAAAAACTTCCCCATTTATTAAACCAGTAAAATTAGATACCAAGGTAACAACAGGAGCCTCTCTACAGTGTCTCAAAAGCTGCCCTTCAGTTTCGCACTCTTCTTATCCAGCCATGGCATGTCGATATTTCTCTCCCCCCCCCCCCCCCCCCCCCCCCGCGTAAGTTCATACATGTAGATTAGCATAAATGAACCACATATTCAATGCATTTGTTACGTACGAATGGAAAACTCAATGGTATTCCAGTCCAATATATACCCCTGAAAAGAGTGTGATTTCAACATCATAGGGAGGGAGGGAGAACAAATGACCCAATACCGTTATACCGGTAATAGGTCTCGTTAGGAGGGGATTGAACCCGTGAGCATAGATCACTGTAAAAGGCGAAACCGCCCCAACTTCCATAGTAATCGACCTTTTTAAAAGGTCTATTTCCCAGAAAATCAGCGACGTTGTTGGCGGCTATGTGGTCATTTGGTGAATCAGTATGCAAAACTCATCATTCCCGTGAAAGGAAACATAAACCTCCAAACACAGCTCTATATGCATTCTGGTGAATCATGACGTTTTTCGACATGGTGTCAGACTCTTTTGTGTTCATAACCACAATGCCAGAGCTTTCTAGTTTCTACCAACCAGAGTTCTATGAGTTGAGAGCCATTCTGACTACTATTCAAAGGCTTCTTCGAACATGTTTCTATTTCGAGATGCAGATAAAAGGTGGCCAATCGCGAAACCATTCACGTTTAAAGGTTGTTTGCTCCGATTGAAACGTGTACCTTCCGATAGCTGCCTGTTATTAGACAATGATTGATCCGAAGACAGGAAAATACAACGAGGCATAAAACAAAGTAATCTTAGTTTGCTGCTCAAGTGAAGCAAGAAATCCACACAGAATTCAGATTACAACATATGATAATGAAAGCATAAGGAAGTTGAAAGCTATGTCAGACGCAAAAAAAAAAAAAAAACAAACTGAACGACTCGACTTGACTCTGGTTCTTATTATCGCGAAAGCAGATGATACAACGACCCTTCCGAGTAGGGAAAAGGACACCATTAGGCAAGCCCGAAATCGACAGGAGCCTGAAATTATTCGCTGCAAGTTTTTCCCTCTCGATCAAAAGAATAGCGAAATTCGAGCTACTTACATTTCTAAAATAGCAGAACTTACTACTATCCTTATATTGGTATGCTTGCTGTGTACTCCCTATTCCGCCGACCACCGAATTGCCCTCTACAACCATAACACCCTGCCCATTCTGCAAATTTTTTAGAGAACTAATGACAGAGAATCCGAAATCACCGGCCTGAACCCACTTCTCATTATATCCCAATGTCAAATTGGTTACCACAGAGATGGTTCCATTTGCTCCCTCCACAACATCACTGTATAGATGTAGAGGAAACCTTTTAGATTTCTTGACTGAGAAAAAAGAAGTTGGCAATTTGGCATGGACACTGTCATTGAAGTTGATTATCTGGTTAACAATCAGTCCGGATTCCCCCACCACCATAAAGTTACTAAAATCGAATCGTTGGGTTGAATCGGTGGTGATCTTTCCGTGAGACGACTTCACCCATCCAACCGATGATACAGTTTTATTAGCAGTCGTCGAAAAAGTTGTATTTCGACCCGTGTAGTTAGATACCAGGGTAACAACAGAAGGTAATATATGGTGTCTCAAAGGCCGACCTTCGGTTTTTTCGCTCTTCTTGTCCAATCAAACGTGCAAATTGGCATCTATGAGCCACATATTCAAAGCATTTGTCACACTAAATGCAAACTCATGGGTCTTTCCATCGAGTATTGTCCCCAGAAATGGAGTGAGTTCGATATCATAAGGAGGGAGATCGAAAGATCCAATCCCGGTAATAGGCATCCACAGAAGGGGATTAAACCCTCCAGTATAGATCACTGTAAAAGGCCAAACTGCGCCAACTTCCATACCGTCCAAAGTGACCACAACCTCCCTAAAAGGCCCGTTAGAGTGGTCCGGTACCTCAATATACCAAAACTCATCATTCTCATGAAATGAAACATAAACCTCCAACACAGCCCTATATGCATTTTGTGGAACTGCAAACTTTTTCGACTCTACATCAGTCGAATTTTCTATTTCAAACCACAACCCATCATTCATAGCCACGGGTAGAGTTCGCGAAATGGGTAAGATCAAATCAGCCCAAGAACCATACCCGCCAACCGAATTACCTGAATTCACTTCAACAGCAGGATAGAAATGGATTGTTATGTTCACATGGTACACTCCAGTGTAAATGTTATTGACCAAGTTACCAAGATAGACAGCAAGTGTTTGGTTATTCATGAGCAATGAATAGTACCTACTACCTAGTAATGTCCTTCTTTACAGTCCAAATAATCCCGTTGGCTGTCGGCTCCGCCGTGCAGCTCCAGAGAAGCTCCACGCCGCCCAGCCAAACCCCGAAAATGCGATCATATTGGGTGCCTTTACATGTAGCCTCCCATTGGAGAACAATTTTAGCAAAATTCTGAGATGGGCAGTTTGAGGGAGGGGTATAATTGGCAAGAACTGGTGGACTACCAAATGTGAAGCCAAAATCATGTTTCAGGAGGAGGTAGGAGCATGGTTTGGTTTTGGGAAGTTGGATGGGTTTGGTTACTTCAAAGTCTTCCAAGAATGTGGTAATGGGGGTGTCAGAGATGGTCTCTGTTCTGAAGTGGTTTTTTTTTTGGATGTGTGCTGTGGTGGAGAGAGAGTGGTTTAGGAGGAAGAGAGAGAAGAGGAGGAGGAGGAGGAGAGGGAGAGCCGTCATTGGTGTGGTGTAATGTTGCTTTGCTTCGGACTCCAGTGGAGAGGGAGATACAAGACGAACGCAAAATTTCAAAGTTGGATGGGCGAATATTAAATTATTTTTCTCGCATATGAATGGATGTATCAATATCTGACAACAAAATATTACAAAAATATATAAACCAAATTGTCGTGCATATTTTCAATCAACCTATAGTCATGAAGATATAGTCGTGTGTTACTCTAGATGCGTGCAATCTTGTGCATCCATATTCATCCCAAAAGTGGAATATTAATTGTGCTATTAAATTTTTTATAGATGCATATAATTGTAGGAGGACGGTTATCGAGTGTTTTTTAAAAGAAAACTTAAATCGGCGCTGGCGGCAGTTAAATTATTTAAAAAGTTATTGGGCGGGCAAACCCATATATTTTTGACATTTTGGTCTAATCTTACAAATTACATCATCCATTCTCCTTCCAAACTCAAGAATATATATATAGATGAATCAGTCAAAATCATCATATAAATTTGACTGAATTATTTTATGCTTAGTATATGGTTCCGTTACTAAAGGAGAATATAGCTTTCTCCTCGTAATCCAAAAATAGCTTTCCCCACTTAGGTAACTACTGTATTAATCAAGAAAGTAGAAGATCCTTCCATAATTCCCATTGATTTGTTCTTCAGTCTGTTAGCCTTGCCATCTCTATTGTCCCACTTTTCCGATTTTAACCCCCTCCCTCTCCGTAAATTCTAAACAATTACTAGTAAAAACTAGCCGTCTAGGGTTTGACACTCGGGGTATTCTATTCCGGAAAGGGGAATGCTGCCAAGCGGGTGCTGAGCGTTCATCTCGACAATCGATGACACAAATCTTGACCGAGCAATAGATGGTTTAAATCTATATGCGCTCAGATTTAATCCGAGCCATGCCAAGCGGGTGCTAAGCGTTCATCTTGGCAATCGACGGCTCGAATCTTGACCGAGCAATAGATGGTTCAAATTTATATGCACTTAGATTTAATCCGAACCATCCGTGTTGAGATGCACGGCTCGATTTTGCTCGGCACCGGCTTGACGGGGGGTGCTTGGCAGCATTCCATTAGTACCATATTAACACTAAATGTTTCAGAGCATTTCAAACAATGACAGAATTGCCGGAAATAAACGCATAGTAGATTATTCGTAAGTAACCGGAATTTTTTATCCATATCTAATCAGGAAATTACGATTAGGAGTGCTCCTCGTACCTATTTATTTACCTACAATAATAGAAGTCATTTGGTACTAGTTCATTACGAATTATTACATGTGAACCGTGAGAGAGTCATAGTGTCATAGTAATAAAATGTTCTCAGCATGTCCTTGGCGGATATTAATTATCAAAATACGTTCTTGATCATCATTTTCCCTAACCGCGATAAAAAGAAACTGAGCCCAACAATCTTTCCTACAGGGATGTTTACTAGGCCTCCGGGCCTCCTAAAAAATCCTTCCGACAAGAATGTTGCTTCAACATTATAAGACATGGAACCGTCTTGCTCTTGTGAACACTGCTCATAAGTGGCAAAAGCAGTCCGAATGCTCATTTTCTGTCCATAAGCTCAAGAGATCCACATAAATGTAAGCCTTTTTACTTGCAAATACTTTACCCGCAACACTAAATTATGGAAATCTTTCTCAACTCGGGTTGAAAAATTCGGGTTATTGGAGAGAATCTATAATTTCCTCAAAGAGTCCGAGACAAGGAGTATTATTCAATCCTTCGATCCCACATTCTTTCATAGACTCGAAAATTGATGAGCCAGCCAACTTAGGCAGGCTTCACCTAGGTTGATAGTATCTGCTACATAGGTGTGCCTAGTACTCATGAGACAGCGGTTGTTTCCTCATTACAAGCATCCAGAAAAATTTCAAACAAGCAGAAGTTCACTTTAAAACAAGAAGCAGAAGCATCATTACGGCGCATTTTTCTTTTCCCTCATTTCCAATATCCAAGAATCAATATTCACAAATTAGGGAATCCAACTTGCTTGGAGAGTTTTAAGTCTACGAGGGTTAGTTAAACTAACGTCCTTACGAACACTTTTTATTCTATCAGCCGAAGCACAATGGTTGCATAATCTCTAGAAGAGCAAGGGTGGTTCATTTTACCACCATTATCCCATGGCATACTTTTGCGTCCAGCTGCGAGCAGTGGCCTCATATTTGTGCCTGTCCGTCTTGTACATGTGAGCTATTTCAGGCACAAGTGGGTCATCGGGGTTGGGGTCCGTCAACAGGGAACATATGGACAACAGGACCTGCAGAAAGTTCAGTTTAACAGAATTCTCCTTGCAGAATAAATATCAACTTTTAGAGAAGGATTGAAATGGCGGCCATTTACGTGGCCTCTTCAATGGGTATGAAGTACCTGTGTCATGTTGGATACCCCAACACACTCCAATATGACCCATGACCAACACGTAGTTGGCATTCTAATAGGACCTCGTGCTAGAACACCCAATTTTCCCGCCTCTAGTTGGTCGGGATCATACATGCATTTATACATGGAAGGAGCTAGAACACCCAATTTTCTCGCCTCTAGTTGCAGCGGTGGAGGTTATATGAGACTAGGCCACTGCAGTTTTTGAATTTTTTGTTTTAGTTTTTACTTTAATTAAACTTATTATTTAGGCAAATTCACTCGCACAAACACTCCATACCCAATGATGTTTTGTTCACTCACTTAAAAATAGGATGAACAATGCCTACTTTATTTGGGATTCATACCGAATTCCACTTCAATTATCTGAACCGTTATTTTATAAGCCTTAAGTTTTTAATCACTCCTCCAAAAAATCATATTAATAGCACATTTGTAAATGCATGATCAAATCATCCAATTTTTTGTGTGTAAAATTTTAACCAAAATTCTAAAGTAAGACACGTGTTATTCGATCAAATACTTCATGATATACAAATTAACTAAATTTTTGCTTGAACTGTTTAAAAATCAAGTCCTAGAAAAACAAATGTTTGTGATTATCAAAGTAAAGACCAAGGGTGGACTAAGCAAGTTTTAGTAATATTCACCTACTTTTTAGGTGGGTGAAAAAATAACTATCCACACAAGCCTGAAAGTTCCATTTGTTTATCACGCCACAAAACACAAGCCAACGTTGCCTCGCCAATTGTTGTCCGAGCTTGGCCATTTGATACATAATCCTGGCTACGCCACTGTCTAGTTGGTTGGGTTCTTACATGCATGTACACATGGAAGGAGCATTGTGGAGTTGCTCCTACAGCACTCACCCCACGGGCAAGGATTCCTTTAATCCCTTCTTATGACTGTCTATCACCGGGAACAGGAAAGCTATCCACAACCATTACAAAAATCATTGAAGTGTAAGTCAAACGCACTGTATAGTAGACGAGAGCTACACGAAGGGTGCCTAACCAACAAACACATATAGGTCAGATTTTGCTTTATGCTACCCTAACTCCTCATTCTAACGGTCAGTTGAGGGACCTAAACTCAACAAAACGACGCATAAAACGAAATATTGTTAGAAGAACATTAAGAGACTAAAGGAATATGAGCATCTCTAAGCCCGACGTGTAAGCATAACTTAACAGTTAGTGTTTTGATAACTTAGAGTGCCCATATCAGCTTGCGCACACCTCTAGTAATCTTTGGGGACTAATCTCACCATCCACTAGCAGGGGCCCAAGTGCTCTTCCTAACTACTTGTGTCAATGATATTCTAGTTACTGGGCAAAAAATGATTTTGCAGTTTGATTTAGCAAATACTGGTGTTTCATACATATGAGGCCCATGCAACTATTTCAAGCTATGTACTAATATATGCAATGAATAAAGTTTCTATAATTATTAATGGCATAAAGAAGTGAAAACGAAACATAGGGAATTTTCAAAATACTAGATGGTAGATAGACCAAACCTTGGATATGGTTAATGCTGGACTCCATTGTTCTTTCAGAATATCGAGACAAATACTTCCATTACTATTAACGTTTGGGTGGAAGACCTTTGTCCTGAATGCCACCTGTCATATTAACTTCATCATCCTTCTCAAATCTCACAAATATTGAACAGATTATACGTGTGGCTTTTAATTGAGCGACATATAATGTCACAAGCATTATCATCCTGGAACCATATATATTCCACATAAAGTAGAAGTATCATTTGCACATGAAATATGCATGCCTTCTACAATGCACAGCTTGCAAAAGAGTAGGAGTGTTAAACTGGGATGGGCATCCTTTGATTATCCTGGCACTTGATAGAAATAGGAAATTCCAATCTTCTCATTGAAACATGTGAGGCAAAAACTGTTCAACCAAAAGAAGAAACAACCTCATTTTTTTCTTTGTACAAGGTCTGCAATTCTTTACTTCATAAAGAAAAGGTCCTTGATTCTTTTGTAAATCTCAGTTTCTCTACTAGTATAACGCAAAAATGCTTTCCATACCAGAGTCTTTCTTTTGTCACAATAACTTCAAAAATGAGAAACAGAATCGCAATCACAGGGTTGACAAAAATGTTGAAATCAGGCAGTCCAAGGCTTGGCTTTCACTCTGGATCTTACTCCTTTGTCAGGGGCAACTTACTTTGTCTCAAAACAGGAGATTATATAGACAGGGTAATGGGATCATTAGGTTGGGACATCTTAACTTGCAATACAAAGGCGATAATATCGGCAGTGTAAAATGATATTAACTGCACAAATGCTAAACTACTAAATGTGATAAAACACCAAATGGGTGGCAAAAATCTACCTTAGGGGGCTTAAAAGGATAATCAGGAGGAAAGTGAATAGAAACCAGAAACACGCCTCCAGCGTACGGGCTCTCAGAAGGTCCCATAATCGTTGCTTGCCAATGGAACATGTCTTCAGCCACGGGACCTGTGAAAATTAGACAAGAAAGTTATATCTCCAAATCACTTCCTCACTAACCGCAAAGAGTATCAGCAAAAGAAGACACCCAAATAATATAAGTTGTTCAAATAATATACCAGCACTGCATGATGTAGGAGGGTCCTTCTGTAAATCCTTGAGCTCCTTCAATATACGTTTCGATGCCATAAATACAATACACTCCTATGAGCTCAATCAAAGATGTGATCTACCTCACTGAAATGCCTACACAAGGAGGAGATATGAGAGGAAACAAAGTCCAATACACTCCGGAGATCTAGGAAATCAACAATGAGTCTCTTTCAGATTCATCGTTGGTTCTTTAGGTTCAGCCGTTCAGCATCAATTTTCCAAAATAAACCCCCACAAATTCATAATGTTGCCCAGACAACCTCACACAATTTTAAAAAAAAAAAACTGCCTAACTGCCCTCCGCTCCCCCATTCAAATAAAAATACTTATGCTCCATACATCTCAAGTCATTCCTAGCCTTTTTTACTTAATGTGATACAGATAGCATTTTTAGCCATGCAAATTGTGAAGAACCAACTTTGCAACCGAATGGACTGAATGATACCTTGCCTGTGTATATTGTGAAACCATCTCTTGTCTTTTATACATCAAATTACCACACACAATGACATGTATAAAGTTATAAACACACATATGTCTATATATATAGGTGCATCGCTTATCTTATGCATGTATACATATTTTGGTACATCAGGGCGAAGTAAAGACCCTGTTCGGTTTGGGTTTTGAGGGAAGTTTTAAAGTGCAATGACGGGAGAGAGATAGATAGAGAATATTTATTGGGGACCGTGGGCAGGACTTTTGAGTACCCAAAACGAACAAGCCCCACGTGATACCATATCAATGACTACTACACATAACTAGTTTGAAAAAATAAGGCTCTCAAATGTTTCATTGGTAAACCAACCGGAGCTAGCTCAGCTGGCCACCCTTGTACACTCCATCTTAGGAGAGGAGAGGTGAGGATTAATTCTTGCTAAAGCAAACATTAATTATTTTTTCCCTGAATTAGGTTATTTGTTTAATTATTTGTTCCCTTAATAGACTTTCAGTTGGCTCAGCATGATTGTGGGCTTATGTCCTGGTTAATGTAATTCAAATACTTGTAATCTTATACCGCTTTAATACAAACATACACACATATTTTTCATTGGTAAAACATGTTATACGCTACAAGAAATTTAATTTCATTAATCAATAATTCTGGCTCTGCCTCTGCTTGGTAGAACTAACTGCTCTGCAGAAACACACCGATGCCAATCGATCCAAAAACCGTAGGTCACAAACAGAGGATGATCAGGTAAACAGTGAACAACAATTTCCGAGATCTCATTATCTCGTCAGAGGGGGAAAAAAAAAACTAATCCATATAAGCATACAGTAAATAAAAAGTACAGGCTGTGCATATCTCTATAACGAAAATAGGTATATAGAGAGAGAAAAAGAGAGGTCAGAGGAGGATACCTGATGGAGAGAGGGCAAGGATAGCTGATGATTGATTTTTGGCGATGGAGAGAGAGAGAGAGAGAGAGAGAGAGGAGAGAGAGAGATGATTCAGAGGCAAGTATAATAGATTATCATTGAGAGAGGGCAGGTCAGCCTGCTAATAAAGTAAAGCAATTGGCGTAGGGTTAACGGCAACCCTGCCTTTATATATACGTTACCCCCAACCCGACACCAAGAGGTTCGGGCCGAAATCGGATCCTCTATTCGGTTGATAATATAACTATATAACTCTGATTTGACTTTTATTAATTTTACATTATTCTGCCTATCATAATGAAATGATAAATTAATTAAAGAAAAAATTGTTACACATTTTAATTGAGTTCCAGTCTATTCTCTCGACCAGTTTTCTAGAAATATCACGTTACCTCTATCTGAATAGCTGTAAAACCGTATAAGGCCCCGTTCCGCTTTCTCCCAAAACCTTTTTTTTCAAAAAGAGGGTAATTTCAAACTCAAATATAACGAAAATGAAAAATAATTTTTAAATTTTTTTTGCACCGTTCAAAAGATCTCAATGAGATCTATCAAACAAGATCCATATTTGTAGGAAAATTATTTACGTAAACACATGATTTCTGAGCTTGAAATTACCTTCCTTTTCCAAAAACTTTCTTTTTTCTAAAGTGGAACGGCACCTAATATATTTTTTATTCTAATATAAGTTTAAAAATTCAAATAAAATGTAGTGGAAGTTACGATTTGATTTCTACCCATGTATATACTATAATTTAAAAAAATAGGTCACCATTGAGTAAAAGACTCGCATGAGTTTCTGCGAGACAACGGCTGGATGTAAAACGATTTCTTTTCAAATCATGAATATAAAACGATTTTTCGGGTTGTGGTTTTGAAGAGGTAAATAGTTAATAGTTTAGGTTGAGCGTCTTCATCCATATCGTATCTGCCGATCATAATAAAACAACATACTAGATTCTCTTTTAGCATCAACACCACACAGGATTATCTAAAGGTTGTCTTTCTGTTTCTTCGAGAATTAGAGCCTATTCCAGAACACTTTCTTAAAAAATAAGTATTTATTTCACATTTTTAAACTCAAAAATAATGTAAATGAAAATAATTTTTTGATTTTTTTTGCACTGTATAAAATATCTCATCGAGATCTTTCAAACAAGATCCATATTGCATATTTTTAGATTTCATTATGCCATTAATTTTTAGCTTGAAATTACCTTTTTAAAAATTAAATACTTTAAAACTCGTTCCGAAACAGGGCCTTAGTATATGCTCTGATACCAAGCGACATTGCGTCACTTCGTCGACATACCTATTTACCCGGCCGGCACTTTGTTTTTTGAGTCCTACACTACAAGTCCGGAATTGAAGCTCAATATCTAAGCAATCAAACAAACTTCTCAATAGCTGAACTTTCAAGGACAGCTTAAAATGAGCATTGCATCGGTATTAACTTTTGGGGGGGGGGGGGGGGGGGGGGGGGGGGGTGGGGGGAAAGTTGTTTACATCATCAAATCAGGATGGCTGTGAAATAGATATTCACACCAAAATTGCTAAGAAAAATAACACAATTTGAACAGAATCACTGTCTGAAGCCAAACATGTATGCAGGCTTTGGAGTGAAGAAACCTTACTTAACTCACCATGTAGGCTTATTCCAGCTTCTGGGCTTTACCTGAAAAAAAATTCTGACAACTAGGAAAGAATGAAAGGAACAACACTCAGATAATCAAGGGGTCTGCACATTAGAGTCCTTGGACTTGTTCTCTTCTGAAGACGGCCGGTTCTCCGAGTCGGATTGCCGGATCTCTTCAATCATCCTAACAACCTCTTCCATACTCGGTCGGTTATCCGGAGCCTTCGCTATACAAGACATCCCAATCTGCAACATCTGCACCATATCCTCTTCAATATTCTGGTACCTCATCAACTCCATGTCGAAAACCTCGGCCGTCCACTCCTCCCTCACGACTGACTGGACCCATCGAGGTAGGTCCACCATGTCGTCGCGTGCGGGCGATTGGATCGGTTGTTTTCCAGTCAACATCTCAAGCAGTAGGACTCCGAAGCTGTACACGTCGGATTTGTGAGTTTGTTTTCTTGTTTCAGCTACTTCAGGAGCACGATAACCAGCCTGTCGTGATGGAGTGGGCAGGAAGTTCATTAATGGGGATAGGCCAAAATCGGAGACATAAGCGTTGGTGCCTTGGTTGAGGAGGATGTTTGAGGACTTGATATTTCCATGACTGAATTTTGGACCGCCGACAGAATGGAAGTGGGCAATTCCCTTGGCGACTCCAAGGGAAATCTTGACTCTTGATTCCCAATCTAGTGGAGTTCTTCTGGCATCATCCCTGTTTCCTGTGGTTTTATAGGATGGATCAATTTAGCATAACAGATTATTGGGAAATAAACTTTTACCCGAGTAATATTGCAGATTCAGGCAGACTGACGGTAAATCTTATTTTAATTCTATGTATGTGTCAATGCAAAAGTGCAAGATGATTTCACTACTCCACTAAGTACTAACCTACAACCTTCTGAGGTTTCCAAATGCAGTAGTTCCTTCCCAACACAAAAATATTAAGTCTTAGCTCGATCAGTCTAGTTAAATGTTTTGCTCTGATATGCACTTCAAAATTTATGTGCATCAGGGTCCCGACTCTGGAGTACAAGTAACAAGATATAGACCAGCAAAGCATTACAAAACACATGTCTTGAATGTACAATCCCTATATCCATTACCATGTTCTCATTTGAATACCGCACCAGAGGGATCGAATCGCAGCCTTTAGAAAAAGATGCAAGTGCTTTCCTATAGGGGGGCATTGGGGGTTGGGGAGAATAAAGCTATCACTGAGGATGAATCCCGTGCTATTACCAGTGTTGATTACACTAATTAGGGGTGATGAGGGGGGTTAACTAGAAAAAAAATAAAAATATATCTGAAGGCAAGAGACAAATAGTTGAAGCAAATCTAGGTCTCAGATGAGCTAGGACACGAGTTGAAGATACCGATGTGATTCCTAACTAGTCGAGTTGGTGCATCGGAATAATCAAAAGAAGTTCTTTATACTTATACACCCGATTTTGATTTGATTCTATTGTATGAAATATTATTTAATGCAATTAAATACAATCAAGTGGAATCCGATTGTAATGCAATGGGGAAAAAAAAAAATTCAAGCCTTGTTTGGAGCTACATTCTCACCCAGCCAACTCGAAAAACCATATTATAAGGTAAGGTCCCTGCCATCAATTTACTCGAAGGGTTAAGGCTAGATACGATGCTAATTTACATAGTAACTACTCCAAATCCTCAACTTGCATCATCATCTTGGCAGCCCATGCTTACACTAAGTTAAACATAAAATTTTATAAAGTTCAAAAAGGAAGAAGAGGAGAACGTGCATACCATGCAAGAGCGTATACAAGTTGCCACCCTGGACGTAATCAGAAACCAAAAGCTTCTCATCTTTTGAGTAATAATAAGCCTGGAGAGGCAGAACATTTGGGTGCTGCCCAACGCTCCCTATAATCTCCATCTGTTGTTCAAACTCCTTCTTCCCCACTGCAACTTCTTTCAACCGTTTTACCACCACCGTGGTTGACTCCTCCAAGACAGCCTTATAGGCAGTCCCATAACTTCCCTTACCCAGTACCTCAGCTGAAGCCCTCAATAAATCCTCAAGATCAAAACTATAAGGCGACCCCTTCAAAGAAAACCAGCTTGTTTTTTTTTCAGGCTCCTGCACCCCACTACCGAAATCCATGGGCTTCTCACTCCTTCCCCCAACAGAGGCCTTTCCTTTCAACACACTGCTGGCCCCATTATCTTTTTTCTTTAAACAGCATAATAATAAAATTAGAGCAATAAGTAACAGAACCACAGACCCTCCAGCTATAATGGCAATAATAGCTACTTTAGAGAGTTTCTTTCGGGACTCTGAAGGGAATGGGGTGGAGAAAAGTTTGCAGGGGGTGGAGAAAAGTTTGCAGGGAAGGAGAAGGAGAAGGAGAAGTTGGAGGCAGTACAGGAGAGCAAGGATTTAGAGGCAGGCCGCATAAGAAAGAGTTTCCAACAAATGAAGAATTGGGGAAATTCTTGAGGGAAGATGGAATTGAGCCATTAAGATGATTGTAGCTTAAATTCAAAGTTTTGAGTGGCAGGGTGACATTAGGAATGGGTCCAGAAAGGGAGTTGTTTTGAAGGTTCAATACACTGAGCCGGGTCAGATTCTGAATTGCTAGCGGAATGTTGCCCCTGAAGGAATTGAACGAGAGATCCAACACATTAAGTTCGGGAGAAAAGGAGGTTGGCATAGCAGCAGAGAAGTTGTTATGTTGAAGGAATAAGCGCTGTAGGGAAGGGAGGGAGGAAATATCAAAAGGAATACCTCCATTGAGAGCATTGGAACGAAGACTGAGAACCTGTAAGGCATCTAACTTTCCAAGAGTGTTTTCTTGGAGAGGACCGATTAGTCTACAACCAGGAAGTCGAACGGAAATCACACGGGTACCATTTGAATTGCAAGTGACGCCAAACCAAAAGCAAACATTTCTAGCAGAATTCCAGTTGAAATTCCGTCCATGAGGGACAGTAGCAGCAAAGGCAAGAAGAGCTCTTTTATCGGACTTGAGGTCGGCAAGAGTTAAAGGAAGAAGAGTAACAATGACGAATATGGAACTGAGCAGAGGAAAAGCAAAGCAGATTTTCATCTGGGGTTGTTCACGAATCACAACGAGGCTTTGGCGACTGGACTTGGTGTGGGCCTTGCTTTTTTCCTGGTTCAGTGACTAACATAAAACAAAATGAGATACTCGAATAGAAAAGGAATAAATTAGTATTGAACTTGAGGAAATGAAAAATTAGCTTCAAACTTATTCTTTCACAAGCATGAATTGTAGCAAGAACAACCTCTTAATGTCCAGAATCAGAAGTAAAACCACAAAGGTTCCTGACAATGCTTTAATACGGATTTCAAGGAGGACAGAACTGGAAACATTTTTATACAAGCAACCTCTTATGAATGTAAATTTGAAAAAATCAGCTTTCTCTTCAAAGGGACTACGCCATCAAAATATGGTCATACTTGCCAAAGATCCATAGCTGTTGATATCTTAGTTAATGCATATCAGTCTGCTTCACATTAGCCACACAATGGAAACAGAAAATAAAATCTTAAAAACCAAGTTTCATGTATGTTTAATTGTTTATCGTATTATACAAGTATATCCAGCTTTATTCTTTTAAGTTTGCAATTTAGTCAATGCCAGAGACTAGTACGCGTTTGGAAGACAACTACAGAAAACAGTTAAGACAGCCGCCCAAAAATGACACAAAATTAGTATATTCATATACCTTTTTACAGCTCCAGGCTTCTGAACAACTATAATATACAAAAAGTAAGGTTTTCATAGATGGAAGATTGCACTTAAAAAAGAGGATATAGAATATTTAGTATGCGTATATATCTATTGTAGAATATGAATATGAACCCGCATCGATATGATCACTAGTGTAACATGCGTAAGATTAGCAGGGCAGGGCTGAAAAATGGAATAAATAAAAGCAGTGAGAGTGCTGAACCATCTTTTACTTTAATTAAGTATTTTCTCATCTTTTCTAAGATAAGGCTGCACATTTTATCTCTCTATCCGTGGTATCCATTAACTCAACAAAAAGTTTGAAAAAGGAAAAGACAGCAATCAAACCCAAAAGCAAGAGGCAAAGGCATCTCAGAAGGAAAAAGCTAAGGCACAAAATCTTTTTTTATCACCATCCAAGCAAACCTTTCCCCCGCAGAAACGAAAGAAGTAAAATAAACAGAACAGCTCTACATACAAATTTAAGTGAAATACAAGACACGACACTTTTACAATTCTCTGATATTGCCATTGAAAATTGAGAGACTGATTACCAATAACTTATTGGTTTTGTGCCAGTTGTCCTTGTTTCCGATTGATGTTTCAGAATCATTTTTTTAGAACATTTATAAGCTAACTGTTTTTTATTTAAAAAATTGACGTTTTCATATTTATTTGTAGCAAAAATAACTTTCGGAAATTTTGAAACAACTTTTCGGTGTGTGTTCTCCAGGTAGGCTATTCTCAAAACAATTATAGAAAAACATGTTTCGAAGTCCGTCGATTAGACAAAGTTTCTGTAAACAACCACCAAATACCATGTCATCCTGAAGTTGTTCAAAAAAAATTAAAAATAACCCTCTGCTCAATCTAGAGAGAAGGACCTAAATCAAATTCTCCATAACCAAAACAGCAGATGATTGCTCTTACATCCCAAACCATTAATATCTAGAGAGGATAGACAATTTTACCGAATCAAAACTTCAAGATGCATCTTAATTTCGGATTGGTTCAAGCAGTTGAACAACCACCATAGTGGGATAGTTGCATTATGCAACAGCAATCAAGAAGTGCAAATTGCATGATAGAATTCTCTGTATTACTTCAACCTCTACATCCTATCTAACTCCTACAAACTAACATTTTCCCAGACACTAGTCTAAGAAAATCAATTCCCTAAACATAAATTCGGAATCATCTTTTAATCTTTTCATTCCTATCAATTGAGCTGTTAAGAACAATATGGGCGGAAAATGTCCCTAGTTTCTGCAAATAGTTACTCAGATCTGTCCAAACAAAGCTTTAAAACTCTATATAAGAGCATCCCCAATGTCCCCAACCCTTACAAAAAATCTCGGTTGCTTGGGCCAACTTACACGTATCTCGACTAATTCCTAAATCAGCTTACAAGCACTTTAACTACTTCATGGACCATCTTTAACCCTCTAAAAACACTCAAGTAGAAACCTCTCAAAATCCACTCAAATCCTTGATTCAAACCTATACCAGATTGAATTTTACTGAAATCAAGGAAATTCAAAAAAAAATTACCCAAATTTTGAAGGAAAAAAAATTAAAATTTTCAACTTTTCCATTAATAAAGGTTTTACCATGTGAAGCTTTCGTCAAAAATTTTGCACAACTTTGAGAAACAAAAGTCTTTAAGTGCTGGAGATGCTCTACCAGACAAATAAACTTGTTCTTAGCATTCAAGTGCACAAACAAACATAGATTCATAAACCTAGCAAAGAGGGAAATGCAGTATTGAAGCAAGCAAACCTTGAAAAATCCCGACCATGTCCAGCGGCTTAGCCTTCCTTCCTTATAGATTGCTTTGAAACCGTGGAAATGCTGAGCTACGGAGTCGCCATTGAAGCTACTTCCTCAATTAAAACCCAATCCACATTTTCTTCAAAAAAATGCGTCTGCGGATCCGAAAGTATAATAACCCTACATTCCCGCTGAAAACTGGCTACTTCGTTTGTGTCAGAAGTTAAGATTCCCAGCATACAGTAACAAAACGCAAATATCTAGAGAGACCTGTCTGTCTGTCTGTTAAGGAAGAAGATGAAGGATAATTCTCCAGGGAAAAAAGGGAAAGGCAAAAAAAAGAAAGTGAGTTTGAGACAAAAACCAAAAGAGTTGAACGGAGGGACTATGGAGTGAGTGTTGTAGA
Source organism: Rhododendron mucronatum var. ripense (assembly GCA_019656295.1). NCBI lineage: Eukaryota > Viridiplantae > Streptophyta > Magnoliopsida > Ericales > Ericaceae > Rhododendron > Rhododendron mucronatum. Next base: position 351,789 of record BPLT01000040.1, on the reverse strand, counting down.
GAGAGAGAGAGAGAGAGAGAGAGAGAGATGATCTGTCTTTTTTCCTTTTTTCAGAGTTATGATATTAAAAGTTTAAAGTAACCAAATGGCATAATGTTAATAAAATCCCCAATATCAACTTCAAATAGTAGTACGGAGTACCCTTTTCTTTTTTCTTTCTTTTTTTTTAAACTTCAAATACAGATCCCAGATACCTCAACAATTTCAAATGCGACAACAAGAAATAAAAAATAAAAAAATTCAAAAGCATCCCAGCATTACATATGCTGTACGAAAATCCAGTCGACTAATTATATTTGTTGATTCGATCAAGTTAATTTTTTAACCGTAACGCGTGGACCATTAAATGTACTTCTTTCGAATATACTACAAAAATATGTGAAAAATATAGTAACATAAAATCGTCATGTATCTATGGAGAGAGATGAATAAGATCACGAAGATATCTTATCGCAATTATTTATAAAAAAAAATTTCCGTTTGTCCGAAAAAAGAAAAAAATTACCATTGTCACATCTACTGGCAGATAGAGAGGCGTGCCGGCGGGGGGTTGCGATATCTCCAAACATTGGTTTAACCTTTTAAGTTTAATTTATTCTATGTTATTTATTATTACTACAAGGAGTAATATTTAGTGTTCGGGCCCATTAAAATATTGAAAATTTTAAACTTTGAATCTCTTTCGGGAGACTTCTTTCAAACTCAATAATTCTCTATGTTTGACCCTATTTGAAAAGTTCCTCTGTCATCTGTCATCAAAATCCCATCAAAGTTCAAACTAGGAAACTACTGGAGTAGTTAAAAGTCTAAAAGGGTAAATTTATAGGTTTATGTGAACAAAAAATTATCACAAATTATCCTGAATTCAATTTTCATATTTGAAGAGTAAATTTATAAGTTTATGTGAACAAAAATTTAAATCAAATGATAGAAGAGGGCGCGAAAATCAGACCCGGAGATCCTGCAGGGCAAATCTCAGCCATTCATGAGTGTTTTCAACGGTCCGAATTCAATCAAAACTTTTTCGGGAAAAAGGGGATGGCTGTGATATGCCTTACATGCCTTGTAGTGCTCCCTGCACTACAAGGTTTCTGATTCAGCGAAAATCCATGATCAAATTACTCACTCCGTCCCAATTGTTTAGTCACTTTCGTGCTGCTTTTCAATGGAATATATCTTGCAATGTATAATCTTTTAGGTGATTTTGAAAACATCGCTTAAAAGAGATCATTGAAATCTTAGAATCTACAGTATCAAACAAGATCCATAGTATATATAAATATATTATTAATCAAAAATAATAATTAATCTTTTATCTTATTAAAATATGACAAGAAACAAAATAATGGAAACGGAGGGAGTACTCCCCCTCCAACAAGTCAATGAATGTCAAGCGCTCTTTTTTCTTCAATTTTCTCTTTCCTGAATTCTCTCTTTCCTTTTTTGTTGTTGTTGGGTATTTGACAATTTGTACACAAAAACCCATATAAAGTAGAACATGCTTATATGCCCTTGGAAGTATAAACGTGAAAAACGAGCCAAGTAGGTGGTTGATCATATTTGAATACAGCTTTAACAAATGTTCGAGCTTAGTCTAATTATGAGGTGGGTCAATCTCAAAGGAGCATTAATCAAGTCGAACATGAACCAATCTCGAGTATCTTAAATTTTTTAGACAATATAGTAGAACAAGTCGAGTAATAGGTTGTTCGAGCTAAAGCTTACTGAGCTTAAAAAAATGCTCAAACTTGGATTTGCATATGTAACAAATCAACCTTGAATAAGCTTTAACAAAGCGAACGCGAACTCATTTCAGTCATTTAGCAACCCGAGTTGTGTAAAATAGATACTTTTTAAAAAGATGTTTGAAAAAAATAGTTTGAAACTCTCTCCTGATGTTAGACGGTGGTTTGGTGTTTTATTTTCGGGTGTGTGAGTGTTCTTCTATCAAGCGTGTTGGTATCTATGTGCTTCACTGTTTGGCTGGTAAGAGTTTGGAGGTTAGGTGTCTCTGATTGAAAGCCTACCTTCTGTTATGCTGTCCACGCAGAGCCGGGCCCGGGGTAAGCCCCACAAGGCCTGGGGCTTGGACAACCCCCCATCATGGGGCAACCAAAACAAATACAAACCCAAAATGTAATATTGATTTTATTTATTTTTCCTTTTATGTTCTTTTGTTTTCTATTGACTTAATAGTAAGTGGGCAATTAAGCTTGGGATCGGATTTGGGCAACCCAAACATCAGCGTCGGCACTGTATCCACGTCTTTGATTAGGGATGGATATGCTCCTTATACGTTTCTCTATAGTTATCAATGGTACGTAATTGTTATCTCATGGAGTAGTTCTAGGACCACACCCAAACACATATTCAAATACAAATCCGCACACAAGTGTGTGGGCTCCACACACACTAGAGTGTACAGTGTGTGTGGAACTCATACACTTATATGTATAGATGTGTATTTAAGTGTGTAAAATGGGTGTGATTGTAGAGTTATTGTACTATCTTCGTTATGCATAATCTTCGAGTGAAACGACCGCATGAGCACGTGTGCAGAAGATAAGGGTAAATGGTTTTCCTCACATTTCATTCTTTCTCTGCTGTTGACTTTGACTTTTTTTGGACAAATAAAATAAAAACTTCATTTATGTGCAATAAAAGTGTGTAAATTTAAGAAATTATAAGAAAAGATGCTTAACAACTGTTAGACTTTATCCTACATTGCTCATCTAAGTCACTCGAGCTTAGTTAATAAAATCTAAAAGCAACTCCACCTACAGTCAATTGGTTTAAGGTTGGAACTTTCCAAGAAATCTAACATGGCAAGCACGGGTCTTGGGTGGCCTCACCTCACGTGGTTGAGTCTCTTGCGCCCTAGCAAATATCCCGGTCTCCTCAATTCATACCTCTATGTGCATCCGGGCTGTACATGAGGAGAATGTTAGATTTTATCTCACATCGCTCATCCAAGCCACACCGAATTTGGTTAATAAAATCTAAAGGATAATCCACCTATTGTCATTTGATTTTACTGGGTTGGAACCATCCAAAAAATTGACAACCACCCTCACAAATTTCCCAACCACTCCCTTTTCTGGAACCCAAATTACTAATCTTTCTGTTCTTTTTTGGGTCGTGTAAATTACTAATCTTTCTACCACCACGTAAAGTGGAACAATTTTTTTGCTAACAAACTTTACATAACAAATCAAAAAATATATTTTTTTATGATAAAAAGAACTGCAATTCGACTTTACAGAAAGCAGTCCACCAAAGTGTTATTTTCGATTTTTTAGGCATGTCGTGGACCTCAGGAAAGAGAGAGATCGATGTCCATGCTAAAGCTGCAGTAGTGCTCTCTCTCTCTCAATGATACTGTCTTCCGATTAATCATGATTTCCTCTTTTCAAATCAAATCTTCCATCGAAGCTCAACTCTTGAACTAAGGGTGGATTTTGCTTTAAAAATTAAATAGTAATTTAATTATTTTTTGGTTTTTATGTAAAAAAAAATCACATTTATTAGTTTTGCGTCAAATTTTATGACTAATTGATTCATTTTGGCAAGAGGAATTGGAAAAGTATAAAATTTTGATCGAAACTCATTTTTTTTTTCAAAAAAGACCAAAAATAATTAGTAGTAATAAAAAAATTGTCTTTCTTGATTTATTTTTGTCTTATTCAAAAAATTATGATTAATTTTTTACTTTTCAAAATTCTCTCGTTGAGGCAAATCAATAAGTCACAAAAGTTTGATGTAAAACAAACAAATGGAAAAAAAATTTGAATAGGAAAAAAAAATACTCCGTCCCAAATTCTTGGTTTTCTACGATTTTACGTGCAATTTTCAATGGCTTATGTAACGATCTGCTCCATCTTTGTACAATATTGTCCGCTTTGGACGCCTTATAGCCCATAGACTTCCCAGTATGTCATCCATCTCTGGACTATCCCAAGATGAACATGTTTAACTGTGAAGTTCCTATGCGCTTTGGCCCGCCCTCACGGCTTTAAAAAGCCTAGTACAAGTAGAAGGGATTTTTTCTTATAAACCATGACTTGCCCTTACCGTCTGGACGGAGCATGCTATCCTGCAGTACTGCCGGCCACTGGAAAGCAGGGTGTCACAATCTACCCCCCTTAGGGATGCAAATGTCCTCGTTGCACAGGTCCAACAACCTCCCCTGGGGTCCGTGGCAGCAGAGCGCATCCTACCCACCACTTTGCCCAGGGTGGGGCTCTAATATCATGTTGTAACGCCCCGATTTTCAGATACGTTTATTAAATCAATTAAAAATGATTTAATTAACGTGTCCAAAAAATGGGGCGTTACAGCTTATATCTTTCAATGTATATTGTTTTAAATATGCAATATGAATCTTATTTATAGATTTCATTTTTTTTTATATAAAACAATATTTTCAAAAACATAAAAAATAATATACATTGAGAGATATAGGCAATTGAAAATTGCATGTAAGACCATATATGACCAAGGATTTGGGATGGAGGGAGTACTAAGTCACTTGATTTTTCAATCCAAACCCACCCTTAACTGAAATCGGAAACCTGTAGTGAAAGAGGTGCACTACAAGGTTTTAGGGCATATTGAAGCAGTTCAAAAGTGTTTTTAATGGTCCGATTTTTTTTTTAAAAAAAAATTTCTATTCTATGGAAGACAGGAAGAGTGGAAGAGTTTTTATTTTTAATCTGAACCGTTGATTGCCAAGATGAGCGGTACTTAGCGTGGCCTGTTGCACTACAAAACCTTGCAGTGCAGAGGTGCAGGATCCCCGGAAATAACTAGCTCTTGTGTGAAACTGAAGTAATTAAAGTCATTAGCAGTCATTATCCTTTTTCTGTGATTCATAATTCTCGTAGCTTTTTCTTCCTTGAAGGCGAAATAAAGGCAAATAATTTTTATTTTTATTTGTTGTTCGATCTTGAAGGCCAACATTAAAAGCAACATCAAGTATTGGAAATAATTGATCCCTCAACATCAACATTAAAAGCAAATAATTGATCCCTCAATCTGGATCGAGCATTGCTTGGTAGACGGTGCAATTGATCCCCGATCTGGATCGAACGTAATCTATAGATTGTATTGGATTCACTAGCTGCTATTCAATTGTTGGCGCCGCCAATCACAGAAAATGACACTCTTACCAGCTTCATGAAGGATTGCAGGTGCATATTGGTGACATTTGAGGCGCGGACGATGAAACAGACAAATGCGTGAATGCTCTAGCGCAAGATCACTCATGTGTAGCCGATGGCCTACATATGTATCTGTAAATTCCAATTTTGTCTTTCTTATATGATGATTCAAAAGGGGCAAAGTACCTCTTAAATACAATTTAACGCACAATGTTTATCCGAAAAAAATACGCGTAAATTGACCCAGAAAACATAAGTTACCAAAAAAAAATAAAAGAGAATAACATGATAGGATAACTGATATTTAAATTGCGTTAACTATTTCCTGTAGTTTATTTGGAAAATGTTTTCCAATAACATGCATGACTAAAAGGTAATTAAAGATTTGGCGATCCTAGGACACCCTAACCTTAAGGTTTTAGGATACCCTAGGGTTTAGGGTGCCCTGGAGTTTAAGTTTATGAGCTTTCATAGAGCCATAGGGTTTAGATTTAGACACTTTCATAGGGGTTTTAGGGTGCACTTTCCTATCATAAGGTTTTTGCGATTTAGTCATTTTCATAGGGTACCCTAAGGCTTAGGCATTTTCATAGGGTACCATATGATTTAGACACTTTTATAGGGTATCCTAAAGATTGAAGCACTTTCAGGGTTTAAGATTTTAGGCATTTTCATAGAGTTTTAGTGTTTCATTAATTGGAGGTGACATGATGGGAATCACTTTTATTTTCTACACGTAAGAAAGCCCTAAAAAGTAAACAAAAATACGTGTTTTTATTGTCTTCTTATGTGCTTACTGTAACGACCCCGGATTTTTGCCCTAATTTTTTTTTGATACAAATTTGAAATGTTAAAACTAATTCAATAGTTAGTTAGATTTATTAATTAAAATTACATTATTATGTGTATAGTTGATATTACTAAAAAAAAAAAAATCGTATTCGAAACATATTATATTTTAGAGATATACATTCATTCCATTATCCTTCGTATCTAAACGCTAATTAGAATTCTATTAAAACTATATATCTCTCTCCTCCCGAATTCCACCACCTCTATACTCCTCCTCTATAAGTACCTCTCTCCTCTCTCACAATACAACACTCCTAGTCCTCTACAAAAACAAAAACAAGAAAAGAGGGATCACAAATTTTCGTCCATATCACGTCCCTCTATTCACGGCCTGTTTCCTCCTAGTTGCTGTCGTTTTTAGGCCTAAGTTTCTTCATAAAAGTTGTAGAGGGCGTCGAGAGCTTCGATTTCGACCCAAGAATCGCCCAGAACGATCAAGAATTGATAGAGTTATCGCCATTCAAAGTTAGGTAAAATTCTCGGATTCTGATTTCCAGGCAGATTTGCGACCCTTCTAAACTTCCATTTTTCTACTACTTAGAGTGGTTTTGGACTTAGACTTCTTCACGAAAGTCGTAGAGCGTTTCAAGAACTTCGCGAGAGACACAAGAATCATCCTAAACGGCAGATGTTTGGTCAAGTTATTTCAGCCCTAAGTTTGCTGCTAGAATATCAATCTTTCGCAATCAAACGAAAAACCCACCGGGACTCCACCGAATCGCCTTGTCCGGATTAAAGGTATTATAATCCTTCTCCTACCTCTCCCTAAGTATATTAATGTACTGAGTTGTTAGTTTTTATGATTAGAATCGAAAAAAAATCGAAATTGGAATCGAACGAATGAAACCTAGTTTTTCCGAAGATTCACTGTTCACTGTTCATTGGGCGTGAACAGTACTCACGTTTTTTTTACTGTTCACCCGCTGGAAGTTTTAAAAGAATGGCACAACAATTACAGTTATCCCCCTGGACTTATTGAATTTATAATTTTGGCTCCAAGAGATATGTTTTGTTCCTGGTGGTTTAACTTACGTGTTGTATGTGAATGATAATGAAAATAATTGAGTTCATAATTATGTTGCCTTGGTTTATTGTTAATTGAATATGATTCTTATAATAAATAAAAAGAATGATGAAAGATTAATAATTAAATTACTTGTTTGATAAAATTTCCCATTAAGGGCATCGGCCCAATCATAAAACGCTATTTGTTTTACTTACTTGCACAATATCAATTGTTATGTTGGCTTTCACATAGATACGTATCATGTTTACGGATTCATGATTGTTGTATTTGTTGGATCAGACTTTGGTTCGCTTGGTGGTTTCAAATGAGAAATTATACAGACATTGATATGATTAATGGAAAAGAAAAACAGATGAAAGTTTGTGGGCTTAGCAGGACCTCGGGGGTGGCCTGACAGGACCTCGTGTGATCGGGGGTAGCCTGGTAGGGACCTTGAGGGTAGCCTGAAAGACCTGGTGTTGCTAGGGTGGCCAAGCAGGACCTCAGGGGTAGCCTGGCAGGACCTCAAGTATTGAGGGTAGCCTAGCAGGACCTTGAGGGCAGCCTGATGGACCTAGAATTGTGAGGGTGGCCAAGCAGGACCTCAGGTATTGAAGGCAGCCTGATGGACCAAGAATTGTGAGGGTAGCCAAGCAGGACCTCAGGGGTAGCCTGGCAGGACCTCAGGTATTGAGGGTAGCCTAACAGGACCTTGAGGGCAGCCTGATGGACCTGAATTGTGTGGATAGTTTAGTAATATCTCGTGATGTTGAAGGTAACAGGTCATTTAAAATATGTTCAATGAAATACTGAGTTCGTAAGACGATGGATACTATGGTACAGGTATGATTATGAAATGTGTGATTCAAAAGAAGGTAATCTAAAGGCTTACTAATGGTTTTACTTATTTAATGCTTGTTTTTCTATTATTTTCTTATGAATTGTGATAAAAACTGCTTAGCTGTAAAGTAAGGGGTTGGCAGGGTTAGGATTATTCTACTGGGTGAATTATCACTCACGGATACGTCTGTATCCTGGCAAATCGTTTGCTTCGGCGATCAATTTGCCAGATGGTGCAGGATTCAATGGCGGGTATTCAAGGAGAGTGCAGTTCGTCACGAAAAGAATATCAGGAACGAAGATCGAGTATGCCTGGAATCTGTATCAAGTCTAGAGTCGGCTTTGAAGTTAATATATTTTGAATCGATAAATCTATCTTGAGTTTGTAATAGTTAAAAACTTTGGAAAATCATATTTATTTAGTAAAATTTCTTAAGATATTATTTTCTTTTGCTTCCGAAAAATCGGGGCGTTACAAATGGTATCAGAGCCTAGGTTCAACTCTCGGCCTTGGGTAGATGGGGTAGATCACTTCCAAGAGCGTAAACTTGAGTTACTAATTGAAGTTGTTACCTATTTTAAGTCTAAATTATAAGTACAATTCAAGTTGTCTCCTGACCTAGACTTTGGAAGCGTACCGTGAGAAAACATAGGCTTTACTTGTTTGACTAACAGCTAGGCTAATTGTAAATGGTATGTGTCTGGTATATATGACGTTCCCTGTATGGATACGTGACTTGTTTGCTATTATTTATTTAATATTCCAAAAAAAAAAGGGGAGAAAAAGGGTGATATTTCATTATTATGAATGGTTAAAAATGTGTATGCATAATAGTATATTTCTTATTCTTATAACTTCAAAATCTTTGTCTCGAAACCGATTTGTTAACATGATAATTAGAAACCCTCGAAACCCTAAACCTAACTTCGTGGGGGTAGTCATTATAAGATTGGTACGAAAGGGTCAACGACGTCATTCTCTACCGTCATTTAGTCGACCTCAGCAGCAAGGATAATACGTGTAGCCCTGACGCCAATGACAACGTTGCCAACGTCAACAAGAATGCTTGCGCGAGTCCTTAGGTCATGCCAACGCTAACCCCTGTGCAATATACACTTGAAATCGACAAAACCATTCAGCTACTACTAGTGATCGCCAACAATGGTTTATCGACACCCCTAACTTAAACTCATAAATTTTAGATGGAAGAGACGAGAAACAGTTCGCACGAAAACAACAACCAGAACAATGGTCAAAACAATGGACAAAATGGAGGTCCACAGCTGAACGGACAAAACGGAGTGCAAGACCTATTTCAACTCATGCAAGCGTTTATTGCCGCCACCACTGCCAATCCTCAACATCAACAACAAACCACACATGAACCACGAGGTCCTCTGACTAGGAGTCAGGCGTTGGACGAATTTTGTAAACGCCGTCCACCGTACTTTCAAGGCGAACCGAACCCCACTACTGCGGAATCCTGGTTGGAAGAAATCAAGAAGATCCATGAAGTTCTAGACATCCGCGGAGATGAACAACCGCATTGCCCTAGCCACCTACCAAATGCAAGGAGAAGCGCAACATTGGTGGAAACTAATGAAGAGTACGCATGCTACAGAGACAATGACTTGGGAGAGGTTTGAAGAAATCTTCCTCGACAAGTACTTTCCTGCCCCAATCAAACAGGCGATGGTTCAAGAGTTCATGAACCTTGAACAAGGTGAATTGACAGTATCCCAATATGCTGCGCGATTCGAGGAGCTGTCTCGTCACGCCATAACTATTATACCAACAGATGATGATAAGGCGAGGAAGTTTGAATGGGGACTCAATGAGACACGCCGAGCAGTAGTGGCGCAGACACTCCCCACCTACTCACAGGTAGTGCAATGCGCGCTTAAAATGGAGAGAGAAAGTTTGGATTTTAAGACAAGGCGTGAGCAAAAGAAAACAATACCAGCAGCTGGAGGACCGATCCGCAACAACGATAAGGGGTTCGATACACCCAAACCCTACGCTCACCCACAACAATCTAACCAACCTTGGAAGAACCCAAATCAAGAGCAAAGCCAGAACCATGACCAGGCAGGCAGATGCTACCACTGTAATGAGGTAGGCCATTTCAAGTTTGCCTGTCCTCAACTTAATGAATCTAGAAGTTCCAGAAATAGGGGACAACAGGTACCAACAAAATCAATTGGTTTTGGAAATCAACAAGGAGGTCAGAATCAGCCACGAACTGGATGGAATCAACAACAGCAACCACCTCGCCAAAATAAGAACTTTGGAATAGAAAATGGTCCAGCAAAGCCAAATCAGTCGTTTGGAGAAAGGATCTTCGCACTTCAAGGAGATTACGAAGAATATGATCATATGGCGATCTGAGGTAATCTTATAATTATTCAACGCGTAAATTTAAGCATTATACAATTTGGAGCATCGCACGCCTTTCTATCTGCAACAAGTGTTAAATCACTGGGACTAAAAAACGAAACCCCTAGGAACTATGAATGGAACCTCAACATTAGGGGTAGAATTTCCGTAAGTCTTATACGGCAAGTTTGCATAATAGAAGTCTCCAATCTGGGTTCGACCTTTGACCATCGAGTCAAAAAAAAGAAGAAGAAGGGGTCAACTGCAAATGTCAATTTGGGAAAGAATTGACTACATGCTCACTCTGCTATCATAGGACGCTATCAGAAGATAGTGATGGGTTACTCTTCAAAACATAACGTGTCCTAAATTTTTAAGGGGGATAGACGAATCCATCATGAACAGCGACTCGGTGTTCGACGTAGCACGACAAGTTAGTTAGGATAACTACCAAGTCTCATCTCAAAATCATGAGAAGAAGAATCAACTGAGAGTCAACAGATGCAAACTGCACACAATGGAAGTAACGCTTTAATTTCGAGGACGAAATTGTTTTAAGGGGGATAGGTTGTAACGACCCGGATTTTTGCCCTAATTTTTTTTTGATACAAATTTGAAATGTTAAAACTAATTCAATAGTTAGTTAGATTTATTAATTAAATTACATTATTATGTGTATAGTTGATATTACTAAAAAAAAAAAAATCGTATTCGAAACATATTATATTTTAGAGATATACATTCATCCATTATCCTTCGTATCTAAACGCTAATTAGAAATTCTATTAAAACTATATATCTCTCTCCTCCCGAATTCCACCACCTCTATACTCCTCCTCTATAAGTACCTCTCTCCTCTCTCACAATACAACACTCCTAGTCCTCTACAAAAACAAAAACAAGAAAAGAGGGATCACAAATTTTCGTCCATATCACGTCCCTCTATTCACGGCCTGTTTCCTCCTAGTTGCTGTCGTTTTTAGGCCTAAGTTTCTTCATAAAAAGTTGTAGAGGGCGTCGAGAGCTTCGATTTCGACCCAAGAAATCGCCCAGAACGATCAAGAATTGATAGAGTTATCGCCATTCAAAGTTAGGTAAAATTCTCGGATTCTGATTTCCAGGCAGATTTGCGACCCTTCTAAACTTCCATTTTTCTACTACTTAGAGTGGTTTTTGGACTTAGACTTCTTCACGAAAGTCGTAGAGCGTTTCAAGAACTTCGCGAGAGACACAAGAATCATCCTAAACGGCAGATGTTTGGTCAAGTTATTTCAGCCCTAAGTTGCTGCTAGAATATCAATCTTTCGCAATCAAACGAAAACCCACCGGACTCCACCGAATCGCCTTGTCCGGATTAAAGGTATTATAATCCTTCTCCTACCTCTCCCTAAGTATATTAATGTACTGAGTTGTTAGTTTTTATGATTAGAATCGAAAAAAATCGAAATTGGAATCGAACGAATGAAACCTAGTTTTTCCGAAGATTCACTGTTCACTGTTCATGGGGCGTGAACAGTACTCACGTTTTTTTTACTGTTCACCCGCTGGAAGTTTTAAAAGAATGGCACAACAATTACAGTTATCCCCCTGGACTTATTGAATTTATAATTTTGGCTCCAAGAGATATGTTTTGTTCCTGGTGGTTTTAACTTACGTGTTGTATGTGAATGATAATGAAAATAATTGAGTTCATAATTATGTTGCCTTGGTTTATTGTTAATTGAATATGATTCTTATAATAATAAAAAGAATGATGAAAGATTAATAATTAATTACTTGTTTGATAAAAATTTCCCATTAAGGGCATCGGCCCAATCATAAAACGCTATTTGTTTTACTTACTTGCACAATATCAATTGTTATGTTGGCTTTCACATAGATACGTATCATGTTTACGGATTCATGATTGTTGTATTTGTTGGATCAGACTTTGGTTCGCTTGGTGGTTTCAAATGAGAAATTATACAGACATTGATATGATTAATGGAAAAGAAAAACAGATGAAAGTTTGTGGGCTTAGCAGGACCTCGGGGGTGGCCTGACAGGACCTCGTGTGATCGGGGGTAGCCTGGTAGGACCTTGAGGGTAGCCTGAAAGACCTGGTGTTGCTAGGGTGGCCAAGCAGGACCTCAGGGGTAGCCTGGCAGGACCTCAAGTATTGAGGGTAGCCTAGCAGGACCTTGAGGGCAGCCTGATGGACCTAGAATTGTGAGGGTGGCCAAGCAGGACCTCAGGTATTGAAGGCAGCCTGATGGACCAAGAATTGTGAGGGTAGCCAAGCAGGACCTCAGGGGTAGCCTGGCAGGACCTCAGGTATTGAGGGTAGCCTAACAGGACCTTGAGGGCAGCCTGATGGACCTGAATTGTGTGGATAGTTTAGTAATATCTCGTGATGTTGAAGGTAACAGGTCATTTAAAATATGTTCAATGAAATACTGAGTTCGTAAGACGATGGATACTATGGTACAGGTATGATTATGAAATGTGTGATTCAAAAGAAGGTAATCTAAAGGCTTACTAATGGTTTTACTTATTTAATGCTTGTTTTTCTATTATTTTCTTATGAATTGTGATAAAACTGCTTAGCTGTAAAGTAAGGGGTTGGCAGGGTTAGGATTATTCTACTGGGTGAATTATCACTCACGGATACGTCTGTATCCTGGCAAATCGTTTGCTTCGGCGATCAATTTGCCAGATGGTGCAGGATTCAATGGCGGGTATTCAAGGAGAGTGCAGTTCGTCACGAAAAGAATATCAGGAACGAAGATCGAGTATGCCTGGAATCTGTATCAAGTCTAGAGTCGGCTTTGAAGTTAATATATTTTGAATCGATAAATCTATCTTGAGTTTGTAATAGTTAAAAACTTTGGAAAATCATATTTATTTAGTAAAATTTCTTAAGATATTATTTTCTTTTGCTTCCGAAAAATCGGGGCGTTACACTTACTGCTTATAAAATGGACATGACAGTTTAGCTTTAAAATAATTAACAGAAACAAACTGTCCATTATATAAACTCAAAGTTCAATTTTTCATATAGATATCGACGTTTAATCAAATTAATTTTTTTTGGGGTCAAAATTTACTGTTCTGTGAACTATACAAGATAAATGATTCAAATTACAATTTTAAATGCACGGTTGGCTCAACTCTACAGTTTCCACTGCCATCGGACTTGTACAAGTAAACTTCACTTTGCCCAGTATATAGTCCCTCTACCATGGACACAAACGGCACAGAAAATTGATCCCGCAGTTTAAGAAAGATAATAGTGATTAGTGCTTTATCGAGAGTTTTATTTGTTGGCCAGGCCGAGCCGAGCTTTGTATTATTTGAGCGATCGACTCTATGTTTAAATAAGCCGAGCCGTTTCTATTTATAAACGAACCGAGCCCATAAAACCGAGTCGAGTTTTTTTTGTGCCAAATCGATCTGTAGAGTATTGAGCTCGGTTCGATTATTATACGAATCGAAAACTCAAACTCAAGCTCAACTCAATTACTAAGCGAGTTGACACGAGCTGAGTCTCAAACTGCTCAACCCTAGCTGTTCAGTGTTCAATGACATTTACTACTCCTATTTGGGACTCGGGGGGGCTGCTCTCCCCCTTGGGGAGAGCAGCGTGCTGCTGCCCCCTTTTTGGGACCCATCCCAGTCTCGCTCCAATGATCCGAATCGTTCACTTTGTAGAGCTCGTCGAGTAGAACAACTATGCAAAAAATCAGCTTAATTGGATATCATTAAGTGCCTGATCGGAGCCTATATACTCTTGGTCCATTGGGAATAATGGATTTGATCCAGTGTTTCGAATCCATTCTTTTCAAAGTAAAAAGGCTCCGATCAAGTACTTAATGATATCTAATTAAGCTGATTTTTTGCATATTTATTCTACTCGACGAGCTCTACAAAATGAACGATTCGGATCATCGGAGCAAGACCGGGATGGGCCCCAAAAAGGGGGCAGCAGCACGCTGCTCTCCCAAGGGGGAGAGCAGCCCCCCGAGTCCCTCCTATTTGAGTGTGTAGTGTAGAATTTTTTGTAATTTTCAAACAGTAATTTATAGTAATTTTCAAACAGTAATTTATAGTAATAGTAAATGCCTTGTTTCTTTCAATTGGTCTCATTCTTCAAGTTGCTGTTTTGCACACTGGTATATATGTTTCCCTTTCATCCTGTTGGCTGTTAGTTCCTTGGACGTTGTGTCAGATTCTCATTCTCATCGATCAGTCAATATCTATATTATAAAACAGAGCGATTTCTGTTAAAAATATATAGATATATAAGTGAGAGCAATTTTTACAATCGTTAGATTACTTTCTGTTAAATTTTTGGCCTTCAGATCATTTCTTATAATAAATCCATTCCTATCTATCTTCACTTTTAGGGCAATGTATCTCTATATAAATGTTACTCCCTCCGTTCCTATTTGTGAGTCCCTCTCCGGGAATCCAACTATTTAAGAAAGGCTTATTATTGCATTGTCAGATTTTTTTAGTTTCCAATTTTGCCCCCAATTAAATAGTTTTCAATTATTTTATTATGGCATTTAAATTAGCCCTGCAAGCATTACTTTTCCTCTACTACAATTTTGGCTCCCTGTCAGGAATTTGAATTTGACTGACTGAGTATGTTTTCCTAGAATGGGTGGCAGTCAATTGGAGGGAAAATTGAGTATGATGTCATTTCATTTATTGAAATCATTATTTAATGAATATTTAAGTTTGGAGAAGGAAGGGCAAAATGAGAAAGTTTGAGCTTTTTTGGTGTTCACTTTTGGAAATGGACACTCATTTTGGAACGTTCAAAAAAGGAAAGATGGACACTCAAATAGGAACGGAGGGAGTACTTTTTATCATAAAAAAATAGGAAAAAAATTTCAAAATGGTAAGTGACGCTCTGTGTAGATTATATTTATTGCATAAATCAATCATGTAGAACTTATAATTTATTTATAGAATAAATTTTTTTAGTATTGCGGGTCCCATTGTGCATTTTTTGCAGTAATCTGAATCATTTATTTTGTATGTAGGGCCCTGCAGAATGGTACATCCAGGCAAAAAATCAGGTTCATCCAACATCGATAAGTTCATCAAAAATTTTAAGTTTTGGTTTATAAAATAGGTTGTCATGGATAGTTTACCTTTAAATTTATCTACTGTCTATTTTATAAATCAAACTTTAAATTTTTTTATATACCTATTAATATCCGATAAAAACTGGATTTTTTTTTGGATATACACCACTCTACGGGTCCAACAATATGAACGGTTCAGATTATGCAATATATGCACGATGGGGCCCACAAATGGTGGTGTGGAAACCACTTGAGGTGGATAAAATTTAAACTCATAAATTACATATATACTGAACATTTTTAGAGCAGCGTTTTGGGGGAAATGGGCCCAAGGTTCACATTACCCATTGCCATGCCCAAGCTCTTTTCGGGAGAGGGTTTTTTTCCCCTAATTGATTATATTATTTTTAAATACAATATAGTATTTTTTTATCTTTGGTAAATTTTGTTAGCATTTTTGGCCAAATTGTTTTAAATCAATATTTGTTTTGATGAGAGGAACTAAAAAGTATAAAAGTACGGGCCGAAATTAAAAAAGAAATCCCCCCAAAAAAACAAAGAACAAAAAGACCGTAAAAATGCTTTTTCAGCTTCTTTAAGGGGGTGTTTCCAGTAGCAATAAGTTTTGAGAAAGAACTTGTTGTTGACAAGTCGTCAGTTGTTTCTACTGGCCAATAAGTGTTTTCCAACAAGTTCTTTTCACTAAGCAATACTTATTGCTTAGTATAAACAATAAGCAAAAATGTCATAATTTGTTGCCCAAATTTGTTAGTGAAAACATGGCCTTAGACTTCTGTGATCTTTTTTTATGTTATTGTTTGGCATAAATTTTATTCCCTCCCTCCATTCCAATTTAATTGTTCTTTTTGAGAGTTCGTGTCATTTTTCAGTTGATTATTTTGTAATGTTTTATGTGATTTCAAAAATATTGTATTATAGAACTAATCGAGATCTATCAAAAAAGATCCATATTCAATATGAAATTCATTACGGATTTAAAAATATAACTCATTTTTAGTCAATTAGAATAAAACAAGAAACAATTAAATTGAGACCGAATGAGTAATTTTTTAATTTCTCCTCGAACGATTAAAATCCACCACGTTCAATGAAAAAGTAACAAAAAAATAAAATAAAATAAAGACAAATAAAGTACCGGTACTCAAGTGTACCCGTGTAGGAAAAGCACAGCAATAAAGGAGCCAACAACTTTATTGACGCCAAATCAGCAAAGCTGTCAATACCGTACCGGCCAGTGTAGCATTTTCACTATTCAAATGGTACGTACTGGTATCGGATTGTATCCCGGTACAGTTTCGAATTTACCGCGATTAATATTATATATATATATCTACCATGTTGCAAAATTTTAAATATAAACATAAACAAAATGTTAAGAGAGAGAGAGAGAGAGAGATAGAGAAGGTGCTTTTGCACTGGCCGGAACACTGGAAAATATCCGAAACAGACCGGTATCGTCCGATACATCCGGTATTGGCTGGAATAGGCCGGTATTTCAACCGGAACTGATCTTGAGTCTTTGTTTTCCGTTTAAGTACCGGTACGGAACGGATTTCACAACTCTGCATATCAGAGCAATTTTAATGAGCCATCAATTGAGTGAGGAGCCAGAATTTTGGTCTCGATGGTCGATTTAATAGACATATTTTTAATCAAATATATATTTATTATATCAGAAGTTTTTTTGCTTTTCAATACCTTACATTTGTACATTGAAATGATTCTAACCTAACGCAGTTAAAAATATACCAATCATTTTTTTTTCCTTTAAGCTACTTCAATTGTCACGTGTTTATTTTTACTTAAGAAATAAAAATGTAAAATAACCGATTTTTTATCAAATTAAACCAAAATTCGTATGATTATAAGTAACTATACACGAATAATTATCAATAATATTTAAAATTAAGTATATAAAAAATAAAAATTTTAAAACGCAAAAGCTTTGAGAGTCGGGACTGGGGCCTAACATAACTCCACCCTGCCAACAACCACCGCAGGACATTGCAGTGAGCGACGGCCACAAACCAAAATCGAATTTTGGTCTCTCCTTAACTTCTGATAGAAGACAATCATATGTTGACATTTCATCCACAGACAACATAGAACAATTAATGGAGGACATATATTACGGCCCACGGGGAAGTCTACCGGGGACGCTGTGGTCCCACATGGGTGTTGTCTCTATTTGCATCGTCCAATTTCAATAATAAACGACTTGAATTTTATCTCGACAATGAACGGTGGACAACTGATATGATATTTGAACTATCCATTGTCAAAATGGATGATTTGGATGGGGACAACATCGAAACAGGGGTCCTCGAGTTTAGGATAAGATATCGTTGGATACCATATCCCATGATTTTCACCATGAGAAGGCATACCATTAATCAAAGGAAGGCGTTACAAAAAATCACAAATAACGTGACAATAACCACAAAAATGGCGTAACTAAATAATATCATCAGTGGCATAATGTTTTCAAAATCACCTTTTGGCTTAAGTACTTAAATGGTCCTTACAAAATTGAGTCGGTTTCATTTTCGTCATTATAAAAAATTTTGTGTCAATTTCGTCCTTCCAGTTTGTGAATCAATTCAATGTCACCCTTGCCGTCAACCAGTAGAAGGAATTTGCCTACTTGAATAACGAAAGCCTTCTTTGGTACTTACCAGGCCCATGTCTCTTCCCCCAATATTACCCACATCGTTTTCTACCAAAAAAGGCGCACAAGATCAATCTGCCATTCAATTACATTACGAACGTGCGACAAAAAAATCACAAATAATATAGGTTTAGAGAAAATGCTCTCTAGACTCTTTTCATTCAATAATAATCAATCACTATCTTGCCCCAAAGGCTTACAACTTGTTAAATAGGTAGAAAAACCCTAACTATAATTGATTCGCCTCAAAACGGACACACCAAATCAATTAATAACGGAAATTATAAAAAATGGAAATTTTTGGAATAATAGCATAACTAGGAAATAGAAAAAATTCTGAGACTTCTCCAAAAAGAACAACTTAATTTGGATTTTCCTTACCCAAGTTATTAGCAAGTCAAATATTTCCTTAAACGGCAAATTTGAGCTTCCGGAGCCTAAACGGCTAAAAAACACACGGCTTTGACCGTTGGGCCATTTCGGATCGAACTCATAATGGCCCGTCGCATAATTCCGCAGTTGAATAATTACAATTTTGCCATCCTAGGCTTAAAATGTCATTAGTATTTCTATTAACCAAAACCAGTACACAAATGGCAAGTCCGTTATCCACGTAGGCGAATTCCATCCACTAATTGATGGCAATGGTAACATTGAACTAAGTCACAAACTATAAGGACGAAATTGACACAAAAAATTTTACAAGGACAAAAATGAAACCGACTCTATTTTGTAAGGACCATTTAAGTATTTAAGCCTCACCTTTTTTATGATATCCCTCGTCGTAAGATTCACTACAAAATAGTATGACACTCGTTGTGTAAAAGCATAACCAATTTTTAGAACCGGATATTTGAGTCAGCTTGTGCATACCTTGACTCATTCCGAGGTTTTGAAGGTAACGATCGGACATAACTCCCAATGATCCCAAAATTTGGGATATATGGTTATGTTTGAGTCATACCATGAGAGGCGATACCATAGATTTTTTCCATTACTATATGCTGAAAGTCAGAAAGTGTGTTGTTTGAAATTTCTTGAGCTAATAATCAATCTCCTGGAGTTGAGTCCTCCTGTTTTCTAATTAACAAATCTCGTACACCATGATGGTCTAATAAGCAGAAAAAAAGGAATTGGTAGTGGTGTGCGCAGCACCATGCTGCGCACCTCCGAATAGTCGGATTGTGCATCTGACGGCTTGGATTTCATTTTGATAATGAATGACTCTCGATCGTTGGTTTGACGAGATGAGATCCGAGCCGTTAGATTCACAATCCGACGGCTCGGAGGTGCGCAGCGCGAAGTAGTGCACCGCACAACACCAACCCGAACTCCGAAAAAGAAGAAGCAGCAAATCTCATGTCTTTGATTTCCTAGCTGGAAGAATTCGCAGATTTAAATTTCAATTGTAACGTTGAGTCAACCAACTCCCTTCCTTTTTCTGTTCTATATTTCTAAGAGAATAAATTATATACACCAATGAACCGAAATTTTTTTTTCCCAGATGTCGAATTACATTTTGAGTAATGATCGAACAGCTTTCATCTCGTGTCCCTTTTGATAGTTTGAATTGTTCATCTTTGAAAAGTTCTTGTCGGGCACATCACCCAAAACACTAATTGCCAAACAAACCGATTGCATTTGCCAAATGAACATTAAATGTGTATTACAAAAATAGAGAAGTGTGATTTTTACAATACTCATTTTTCTTTCAGGGTGATTATAATTTTTGGTAATTGAAAATTGACGGGTAACTTCAAAACCTAACAGATGAACGATTCAAATTAGCTCAAATTAAGCCACAAGAAGAACACTGGATAAGACCAATTATCAAATGTGAACCGAGAGAAGCCTTGTTGACATATTCTAAAAGATTGCTCTTTGATTGCCGTGGACTTTTCCTCACAAAATTTCCCAGTAATGTTTGTTAGTGTAGTGTCAAACCTTGTGTCTATGACTCTGGGCATCCAAGGAAGGGGTCCACCAAACCATGTAGACTTTCTGGCACCCGGAGATCCTGCAGTGAGCAAGTCACTACAGAGATGTAGTGATCATTCGGACTGTTTGTTTCCCCAATCAATGGTTCAGATTCGTTGTTAACTTTTACCGGTCAAAGTATACTCTTACCGGTAAGAGTTAACAAACATATCTGAATCATTGATTGTCGAGATGAATGACTCGGACTGCGCACTATAAGGTTCCCGGGTTGTAAGCATTCCACAAACTTTATTCTGTGCTTTACTCCACCTGGAACTTTTTATTTTGGCGCGTTCTCCACTTGTGGCACTTGCTACCTCTCCCAGGCATCAGGTCACTTGCGCCTATTTCTATTTGTAACTCTGTTCTTGTCCAATGTTGAAAGCAAAATCGCACAGAAGTCTCTTATTCAAGATTTTTATACAATGCTGCAGGTGAATTGTACAAAAGAGTAGAGGTACAGAAACATTTTCGGCACCAATGATTTGAGCTCCTTCTAAGGAAGGAGACATAGGATTTGAATCTCGGCAAGTGCGAAGAATGTGTTTTGAGGGTTGATTATTCCTTATACCGTGATGGTTTACGCCTCACATTTTATTCCCTTGTCCTTAAATATAGGCTACTGTAAAATTTCCCAACGCGCGACGCTTCCGTGTTTTTTGCTCTTCTAGAAAAAGTTGTTCAAAAACATAAAAAGCAAAAAATTCGCTCACCAAAGAATGGTAGAATTGCAAGGCAGAAAAGTAAACCTTTTCTTTTTGAAAGGGATTGATTTTCTTTGGTCAGGCATGCACTGTCGAGTGGACCGAGTATCAATCAATTGAAATTGGTTTGCTAAGACTTTTTTTTTTATTTAATTATTTTAATCTTTTAGCCTTTTTCTTGACTTTTTTTTTTAATCTTTATTTTCTTGGTTATCTTTAAGAAAGAGCCGCGTACTAAGCATATACATACTCCCTTTGGCTCAATTTATTTGTGCATTATAGGGAATCAAACTTTGTTTTGAACCTAGATAATCTTAATTGTGTTTTCTATGACTTGCATTATTGCCGAACTTGTTTTCGATCTGTTTTGAAAAAACTTCTTCATTCAATCCTATAGAATGAAGGGACAACTGTCTCGCTGATAGGGCCCTCCTCACAAGAGACATGTGTCACCTCACAGGCCTCCTCGCTGTTTTTTTTTTCTTCTTTCTTTTCTAGAATTCATTTTTTGTTTGAAATGAAAATTTATTAGTTAAGGGGAGGAAATCAGAGATTTGTTTATGCTTTTGTTTTTACTCTTCAGATAGTATTCGTATAAAGAAGCTATTATTCCATTAGAACTTCAGGAACTAGCTACAAAGAACACTGGGATTATTACCACTAGGTAAAAAAAATAAAAAGTATTTCTCATTAAGGTATGATAGAATATTTAATTACCACTAGGTTCACTTTTACAAAATACATTTACCATTAATGGAAGTGACATTAAGAACAAACTCACCGGTGGTATCGGCCTCGTAGGAGGTTGTGCAAAAATGGCCCAACTATTATGGGCTTTTCCAGGCCTGGTCTAGGGCCATACAGTTGCGAACATGGAGCCCTGTGGGCTGAATATACACACACGTAAACGGAAACTATGAACAAAATCACCGGTAGTGCTAGTAAACGAATTAATCAAGCTACTCAGATCCGAGTTCGTGTTCGTTCGTTAGTTAAAAACTTGTTCAAGTTTAGTTTGAATATAAACAAACCAAGCTTGAATTTTTTTTTTGAAGCTCATTAAGATTTCAATCCAAGCTTAAACAGGCTACTACTCGGCTCGCTTAGCTTATTATGTATAAAAAAAAAACTCAAGCTACTTGAGATCGGATTGTGTTTGGCTTGATTAAAGCTTGTTTGCGACCAGCTCGTCTTATAAACAAGCTAAGCTAGCTAGAACTTAATTTTGAAACTCGTTAAGTTATCAAATTTCAAGCTTGATCAACTATTGTTTGGCTCGTTATCACCCCTATAATAAAGAAAATGCTAGAATGTCACAGCTAGCAAATACTCCCAACAAGAATTTGCCTTGTAAAATTAAGTATATATGGATCCTACACAGTACTATTCGAAAAAGATGTACTATGTCACAAAACACCCCACAAAAGCAAGGATGAAAAAGAAATCACACACTCTGCCACAAATTAAAACTGAAAATTCAAATTTTTTTTTTTACACAAAATCAACGAACTTTTCCCTCCCCTAAGAAATAGAGAACCTCCTTTTCTTAGGCTTGGTAATATCCACGCCGTCCTCAATGTTAGACGTATCCTTGGACCCGTTCTTGAACGGATTCAACTTCCCCAGCTTCTTCGACACCGACGAAAAGAACGTCGGCCGTCGCGCGCCACCGCCGCCGCCCTTGGTGGCAGAGGAGGAGCTCCCCTGCTGGTTCTTGCCCTGATGCACCTCGGTGACCAACATCTTCATCCTCAGTAGCTCGGCACGCAAGTCCTCGTTCTCTTTGATCAACGACACGTCGGCCTGGATCTGGGCTCGAGTCGTGGGAGCGTCTTTCGTGTTGTGACCGAGATCGGGGCCGCTCCTCAGCTTGAGCTGGTCGTAGTAGAGGGCGTGGAGGGTGATTTGCAAGGGTAGGCGTTTGTTTTGTGAAGCGTGGACTCTTGCTTCGTAGGAGAGTTTGAGTGGGTCCATTGCGCTGCAGACCTTTTCCCGCTCGATCTCGTCTAGGTTCGGATGAGCCTGCGGCAGTAAGATCAATTCCCCGTGTGGATGAGCTCAAATGAATTATGAACGAGAATACGAATTTCAACAAATTTATCAAAACCATGGAATTGATAAATGAATTTATCAAAGGCAATGAACAAGATAGACAAACCAAGCAGAAGTCAACCATACTCTTAAGTTAATCAATTAGGATCGAGTACATGAATATAGTTAATTGCTCCCATGATATCGAACAAATATAGGATCTCATAAGTTATCTACTACCAAACGTACAACTCTTACATTTACGCGGGCTTG
Organism: Rhododendron mucronatum var. ripense; assembly: GCA_019656295.1. Classification (NCBI taxonomy): domain Eukaryota; kingdom Viridiplantae; phylum Streptophyta; class Magnoliopsida; order Ericales; family Ericaceae; genus Rhododendron; species Rhododendron mucronatum. The sequence goes on along the minus strand of BPLT01000040.1, from coordinate 328,806 downwards.
GAACTGGCTAAATATATCACTTCAAAGTAAGTAACCATCAATAATTGTTCTCAATTGAACTCCAATATGGTTAATCTTAAACGAGTATGAGCTAAGAAATCTTCAAAGAAGTTAATCATAAAAATTAAAACTTGAATATCTTACGCGTATCATCCTTAGTAAAAAGTGTTTGTTTCTCTACTCTCGTACAATTTCAGCTACAGAATTGTACAAAAGTATCTCACCGGTTGAAATTGATACTTTTGTGCAATCTTGCGACTAAAATTGCACGAGAACAAAGAGGTATAAGTAGTTTTTGGTACAGAAAATTTGACTTTGTGCTTTTACATAACCTCTTAATTACTTTACAAACTATACAACAACTACAACCAAAAAGAGAGATACTTTATTCATTGTTCACAAAGAGGTGGCAAATCTCACCCATCCATTTCAACAATCAATTATCCAAATTTTAAAAAAAAAAGCTTTCTCGAAGAACCCGGAAAAATTCTTTTAAAATTTGACCGTTCAAAATATTTTTTGATGCTCACTATCCAACTTTTTTACGGAAAGTAAAAAAGTTCCCAAAATTCGAACTCCAATATCCGATATAAAATTAGGCAAACCAATATATAGGGAAGTAGTGACAATGAGCAGAAACCTTATTAACTCGACGATTAGCTTACCTTCAGATAGATATCAATGGCTCTGTAAAGATCATCATCAACCTTCCTCGCCGCCTTGGGCGCCAAATTGGCAATCCCGTTAAACTTCGAAATACTCAGCTCCCCGCTCGTCGCAACCTCCCCCAGATACGCATCCACCGTCTTCGCCACCCTCTGCATCGCCGCCGAGCACACCTCCTCGAAATCCCCCGGCGTTAAAAACCGCCACGCTCTTCTCCTTCTCCACGAACCCTGACACGACCCTCCTCACGCTCTCCAAGTCCAACAAGCTCTCCCCGTCGCTCGTGAACGACCAGGACCAGCAGGTCGTCGACCGTCGCGTGCTCCATAACCGCCGAGACCCGCTTCTCGAGCTCGGCTTTCGATCCGGGTGAGGCTCGGAGGAGGGTCCCGGTGCGGAGGAGGCGGCAGAGGAAGTTGATGGGGAGGGCGGTTTTGTCCGAGGGCAGGAGTTTGACGATGGATTCCAGGAGTTGTTTGTGGGCGGGATTCAAGGATTGCTGGCGGAGCGGGGCGGGGGAGAGGTGCTGTGGGGATACGGACGCGAGGGATCTTTCGGCGTAGGTGACGATGGCGGTAGCGAGGGTTAGGGGCTTGGCGCCGCGCGATTTCATGGCTTGGATGATTTTTTCGAAGAAGGGTATGGGGAGGATCGAGAGTTCTTCCGTCCACCAGTTTGGCGGCGATCGGCTTGGGAAGTTGGCCTCGTTACAAGCCTGTGGAAAGGAATCAATCAGTGGAAAATTGGTGGGAATCGCCGTGAATACTTTAGAAGACATGCATGCCTTCTTTCATGCAAATAATATACTAACTAATCCACACAAAAGGCAGCTGTTTTTATGCATACAAGTTTATTCTTTGGTAATTCAGAGCGTTTCTTTCACGCATCTCGATTAATTTCTGAGAAAAGAGTTGAACCAGGAGTGATATGCAAATTCATTACATGTGGTGTTTGTGTTTAAATCATGACAACTTGAGATATAAAAGAAACAAATCCTAAAGTCCTAGTCAAGTTCCCTGTGGTTGGTGTGATTAAAAAGTACAAAATGCTATGGACGAGATGGATGTGTGCAGATCTAGTCACAAATTACATCAAAATTGCGTATGATATGCCTTCATGCATCAAACAGTTACACACAAATCATATATTTGTGTTTAGATCTGTGCACATTCATTACATATGGTGTTTGCGTTTAAATCATGCATTAGTATATTTCTAGAGTACACAACCAATCTAATCTGCCTCCTCATCATTTCCCCCCCCCCCCCCCCCCCCCCCCCCCCCCCCCCCCCCAACAAACTCAATGAATCTCACCGCTTATTTTCACCTTACCCACATCATTTGCTATCCAAACATGTGAAAGAATACTAGTTCCACTGAGAAAATCTTATTTCCAGAGCAGTCGTAAACAAGGGTTTATAGCGCTCAATCGCGACCTTGGGTGTTAATAAAACTTTTTTGGGAAAGAGTTAAACTCCAAACGTGTTTTAGACGGTCGCAATGGATTGCTGCTGTAAACAAGTTGTTTCCGGCTGCTCCGGAAATAAGTATTTCTCTCCTCAACGAATCAACACAAATGGTTACCTTAACAGTTGCAACATCGACACATCTCTGAACAATTTTGAGATCTTCAGCAACGGGAAGAAGATCTTCGCACGACTTCAACACAACAACAGCGCCGGAGAGGCTGGTCAAGGCGGCTTGAGAGAGAAAATCCTCGGTTCGGCCTGCAAGGTTGCCGTCGGAGTATTTGTCCGTCATTTGCAGATAGTCGGCAGCACAACGGAGGGCGGCGACGTTGTGTACCGTGATCTCGAAGTTGACCCCGTAGCAGAATTTCGCTGCCTTCTCGAAGATTTCAACTCCGCCGGGGATGTCGGAGAGATCGATCCTTGCTAAATCCGGTACTTTAGACTCGAGTATCAGTTTTCTTATGTAGTTGCTCTTTGCTACTAGCATGAACTGCGTAACGTTAAATCGTGTCAACGCTTGTTCCGATTTATGCAATCGATTTGTAAATCTTGAAACAGAGATATGATTATGCTCTGTTTGGTGGCATAAAAACTTTATAGACAATTGAGAGATTTTGACAAAAAAAAAACAGTCGTTCAAAGAAGATAAATCCTCCCTTCAATGCTTGGATTTAGGGGAAAAAAAAAAAAAAAACAGGTTCTTTTTCTAGAAAATAATTCCTCCATCCTATTTTATTTGTCTTTTTTTTAATATTCGTGTCAGTTTTCAATATGAATCTCCAGAAATAAGCTAATCGAATAGTTTCGAATCTGAAAACTACCAAGAAAGATAAATTCAAACTAGGACTCTTACCTTGTGAAGATTAAAACCGACTTCACCCACTGCGACCACGACGTCAGTCGGAATATCTTGAGAGAAAACCCTGCAAATGATTAGTGAAAGAACATTTAATTAATCATTTTGTTGTTGAAATTTGAAGGAAATTTAACGTGATTTGGCCGAGTTTCTTTTATACTAGTACTAGATCTAATGTTTGAATTACCATTGGCCGGTCCTCTCCATGGCAAGAGAGATCTTATTATTGTTGCTTTTGATGGAGGCGGCGGCCATGGCTGCTTTGGCTTCAAAGCAGAAAGAGCTCCTTGTGATAGTAGTGTGTGTTTTGGGCTTTATAGAGATGAGTAAGTTAGTTTATCTTGATTCTGCTCTTTTTTATCTCTTTATGGATTAATAACAATCTTTTGGCTTTTACCCTTTTACCTTTTAGAGAGACTCCGACTAAGTCAGTCTATCTAACCCATGTGGCATGTTGCTTTCTAGTGCTTTATGGGTTTAACCACCTTTACTCAGGAAATTTTGGATACAGGAGGGTATTATCACGTGGTGTTCGGCACTCTTTTGAACCGTTCAATATATTTTTAGACGGTTTAAATTTGAGCAGCATACCATGGTCTTCTAGTTGTCCTTTTCTGAGTATGCAGTCCCACCAATGAACTGTTCATCCATTTCTTTGTTTTGTATATTTTGCACTTAAAATTTATCCTCTTAAATTTGAGCCGCCTAAACGTGTATTGAATAGGGTGCGCGGGGCACCAAGTGGCAATACCCTTTCCGTACCCACAATTTTCTCATCTTTATTAGGTTTCAATTCATGTTCCTATTTGACCAACCACGCACCTCTTACATATACGTAGGCCCCACCATGTAGGTCCCATATGTGAGGCTTATATGTACGTGAGAGAGGTGTGATTTGCAACTACTTATTTGGCCCAATTTTATTTGTAACATATAATTTTATAACTGTTTAAAAGAAAACTATAATGGTAATTTTTTTGGTTACCTCCCAAATATTCGGTTTAAAAGCATCTCCAATCTTCATTTGCTTTGCCAAAATTAAAATTTGAAACAATCTCACATCAATTATCTTGAATTCTTAGTGAAATCATCACTTAATTATAAACTTTCAAAACTATGTGCCATTTCTATACGAATGACTCCCATGTACAAGTTTCTCAAAATATAAGTGAAATCATAACTTAATTATAAACTTTCAAAACTATGTGCTATTTTTATACGAACAACCCCCACAAGTTCTCAAAACACATTTATTTTTCCAAAAATATTTATCTCTAAAAAAATAGATTTTTATCCGGCATTGCAATATCTTCTACACCCATGCAAGTATGCAACCGATGTTCAATTACCATGTTTTATTGAACAAATTAAACATCAGTGGCCCCAGTCATCAACACGATCCCAATAAAAGATTTGAAAGTGATCCAGAAAGGACTGTCCAGTCCCTTTTAAGGGATTACTAGAGCATCTCATTCCTATTTCAAATCACAATTTTCTCTCTAAAATCACTATATTAATTTAGAATGAGTAGGACTCCTAAACATTATTGTTTACGGTTTTAATTAATTTGCTACCCCTGGTCCCCATGTAGGATTTACACCCAGATTCTATACAGATTTTTTTAATTAATTTGCTACCCCGCGGTCCCCCACTTAAGAACTTGGTTTTTAGGGTTTCAAATATGTGTGGGTATATTAGTCTTTTTACGTAACCCTTTCCATGCATTGGGAATTACTTTTCTCCTTTTCATATTTAGATGAATTTTCAAAAAAGTGGTCCATGAGTTGGGCATTTTTTGCCCCTCTCTCCACTAATATGCAATTCCCCGTATTAAATCACAATTTTCTCTCTAAAATCACTATTTAGAATGAGTAGGACTCCTAAACATTATTGTTTACAGTTTTAATTAATTTGCTATCCGCGGTCCCCCACGTAGGATTTACACCCAGATTCTATACAGATTTTTCGTGGAGCCCACTTTTGGGTATCACACAAATGATTCAAACTGTTCATTAATTTTAAAGTATTTTTTTTCAAACAATCCCATAAAAAATGAGTTCCATAAAATAAAGAGAAAATTAGCCATAAGGACGGTAAAATAATTTTCATTTAGAGGAAGAACGTCAGCAAAATAGTTTTTAGTGGAGATTCTTTAACATTTTGAATTTTTAAGCCACAATGCCAAAACATGTTTAGGCACTTTCATAAGATTTTAGGATTCACTTTCTTATTATATGGTTTTAAAGGTTTAAGCACTTTCATAGGGTACTCTAGGGCTTTAGACACTTTCATAAGCATATTTGTCCTCATATTTGATTGCAAAAAGTGTTTATCATTAAGCTCAAAAAATATAAATATGAAATTTGATTTTGCAAAGTCTCCCCTAAAATAAAGTGTACAACTTTTCATTCAGAATTCCCTATTGAAAGTCAAATGAGTGAAAGGGTCTCCAACTCTTCAAAGCAACGAGTCGGTGGAAGTTGCGGAACTAGAAACGAGTGGCTGGTAGTAGTTGCGGAACTGGAGAAACCCAAAAATGATCTTGGCTCCCGTAGTGCCACGTCAATCGCCGCCCAATTTTTTTAACACGCTTCCTAGAGGGGCCCCACTCGTCCACATGACATGTTCCAAGACTGGATAACCTAGCGGGCCACCACAAAGGCATCGTAAGAATCAGCACCCGGCCAATCGCATCCTGACACGTGGAATTTTACTTATCTCCATCCACTCCCGTAAAGTCTGAAGTGTTATCCAACGGGGTTGAGTTGGAGAGAATCCATTACTGATACCGACGGGAAGGGTACCGATGAATAGGGCTGTAAGTGAGCCGAGCTACTCGCGAGCTCGGCTCGGCTCGTTAAAGCTCGGCTCGTTCGACAAAAGCTCGGCTCGTTAAGGGAGGCTCGGCTCGATTAAGAGAGGCTCGTTTAGTAAACGGCTAACCTCGGCTCGATAAGGGCTCGGCTCGTTAAGGCTCGAGCCGAGCTCGAGCTCGAGTTTTGGGCTCGTTAAGGAAACGAGCCGAGCTCGAGCTCGCCGAAGCTCGGCTCGGCTCGGCTCGTTTACACCCCTACCGTTGAACTCGATCGCCACCCGAACGCAACCGTACAACACAGTCAATGCGTCGAGTCCCTTTCGAAGCGCCCTTTAGTAGGTCGAAGAGTCGAATATATTATTGATTGAAAAATTAAGAGGATATATAGGAAGACAAGTGCATTTGGACGAAGATGGCGATGGACGACATGGTCCACATGGATGAGTATTTTGGTTGGGACGCAAGACATAATGTAGTTTGGTTTATTTTAAGTTGTTGCTCGATCTAAAATTTATAAATCGTCTAAATATGAATCGTAAAAATGTATTCATTGAAGGCTGATGTTGTAGATCAATGCCTTTTAATTCAGGTGTGAAACTGAAATGCTATTTTTACGTATATACCCTTAAAAAGTTAGAAAAGGGACCAAAATCAAATGACTTTAGTGTTCGCTATTTGCATCATTTGCACGAGTAGGTTCTGGACTGGACTTGACAATGCTCTATTATTCTCTACGGCCACCATATGTACGCGTTTTCAATTAAATTGTAATTAATGCAAAATGTTTCGGGCCAGTTTGTTCATGTCTCAGACTAATTGCTACCGCCTCTCCCACAACCGTTTCACATGCTTATGCGTGATGTGAGGTGACCACTTGGCTAACCCCTTGGAGTTAACAAAACATACTCCGTATTGTTTATCATATCGTTCTCTTTTACTATATCTAGGTTCAAATAGATTACAGTTAACAAAGTAATTAATTAAACCTAGTATATACATTTTGTGATAGATAGAGATTGACGACTTTTGAGTCTTGACCATAAATAGCTAAGTTGCACACATCATACGGTTGGACATGAGATGGATATGGGCCGGGGTGTTTGGTTAGTGCATTTTCCCATTTTTTTCATTTTCATTTTCACATTTTGGTTGTTTGGTTACTTAATTATGAAAACTCATTTTGTAAAATCCATTCTTAGTTTTTGACAAAGGAAGCAAAAAACCAGAATGAGCTCTGGTGGTCCTTTTCACATTTTCTCATTTTTTCCATTTTCCGTGCAATTACCAAAATACCCATACTATCATTACTTATTTACCACTTTTGCCCTACCTTTTAATTTGTACACATTTTAAAACAATAATAAAGGCCAGGGGCAACTTGGTAAAAAACTAATCTATAATTCATTTTCATTATTCATCTACCAAACACTATTAATGTTCCAAAATACATGAAAAAGCAAACACTCCAAACACTCCTTTATTCTCCAAAAGGACCAAAACACATTTTGACCATAATCCAAAAAGCTAAAAAACCAAAATAGGAAAAGCCAAAAATAGGCTTTCAAATACCCTTAGCAAAGTAGACATGAGAAAGCAATAAGTGTTCGACCATGAGGTAGCATGTTTGAATCTCACGGAAACCAACCATCCCAAACCTTGGGGTTACTCAGAATTATGCCCGATCGTTACTTTCAGACCCCGAAATTAAACGAGGTGCCTGACGAATACCTGATCCGTTGTTACGAGTAGTTGTCCAAATGGGGTCGACGTAATTGTCCGAACTTGAAAGTTGGCAGAGCTTTGGTCCCCATTTGGGTGATATGGTCCTCCAAAAGTCGTGGATGCAATTCGATTCAAATCTTTGACCCGTTTCGTTAAGAAAAATAAGTAATTAGTTTTTAGATTAGAAATGCTAAGTGTATAGGTGTACATCAAATATTGTACAACAGTTGCGCACAGATTCATTTTGCGCCCGTCTCAAGTTCAACAAAAATGATCGGAACCGTTCAATTCTTTCAAAATATTTTAATTAAGGTCCCTCGTAAAAAATCATCTCAATTTGATATCGGTAAGGACATTTACAAATCATACAACTTTGCTTCAGAATTTGGCCTGAATTTTTGCTGCAAAGTTGGATGATTTGTAAACACCCTTACCGGTATCTGATTGAGATGGTTTTTGCAAGGACCTAAACAATATATTTTGAACAAAATGAGCGGCTCTGATCATCTTTGTGAGACCTGAGACGAGCACAGAATGGATCTGTACGCGATTGCCTATACGGAGTTTGTTGTACATGTAGCACCACTGTTTTCAAAAAAGCATTTAATTTTTTAATTAAAGGTGATGCATTATGAGAAAATGTCCTGTCTCATAAATCGCAAAAATAAGTACTCCAACTAAAAAAAAAAACACATTTGCGGAAGGGGCCTAAAAACTAATTGGGAAAATGACAGCCAATGACGTGTTTTGATAATTAATACCTGCTAAGGACATTTTGTTCATTAACAAATATTCTAAACATATCTTTAAAAGATAGTATTAATTATCAAAACACGGGCCGTCATTTTCCCAAACAAATTCCAGTGATGTCTCATCTATATTCCATACCCTTTCGGCCCTACCTCAAATTGTGGGGGCAGGCAGGCCCAATACGAATTACAACCACACACATATAAGCCTTCGTTTCGGCCACATAATATTGTGTGGCAAGGGGCCTAAAAAGCCTTAATTTGCCCTTGCAAAAGCTAGCTGTTCTGCTTTTATACTCTTGCAATGGATAGAGATTGGTTAGTTATCTTGTAGTCCCAAAATTGGCAAGCTTCGGTCTCACCACCAAGCTCTCCTCTACGCCTTCATTTCCCTAATTTGGAAGTTACACTTTTTTGATTGAAATGCTTTTGTTTTATCCTCGAGGTCCTGATTGCCGATTGTGTGCAGACATAGCGCCCCCCTCCATAGCTCACCCACCCGGGTGAGAGGATGATGGGACTGGTTTGGCTGTGGAAAAGTCCCCCCTCCATATCCCAGCCACCCGGGTGTAAGGATGATGGGACTAGTTTGTCTCCTCCATATCATTCTTTTGTCGCGATTATTGCAAATTGCAGGGAAAAAAACAATGTGGTTGCAACAGAGGAGCTAGAATTATGGAGATCGAAAGAGGTCGCGCCCATCAAGAAGTTCAACAGTAGCCATTTTAATTACCATATCAAATACAAATTCATTCAAAAGCTCACAATTTCATTGGTGCATAGGTTTTAAGCTGACCTTTAATTTACTTCGATCTTCAGATAAAAATACGCGCATTTTGAGAAATATTCGCATTACCGTATTGTATCTAACTATTTTTGCTTTATGAAGGTAGGAATATCTTGTCTTTTCTTCTTTTTTTTTTGGGTCAAAGGAAACCTCAGCCTCTGATATATCAATAAAGGAAAGGATGAGTTTGTGACTTGGTATTCATGTGCAATATTGACTGTCAATTTGGGTTTTATTGTTAGAGTTTGTGAGTTGGTGTATGGCTTAAATTTTAAGAACTTAGAAACTCAAAATCTATCTAATAAAACACAACGGTGTGGGGACAAGTTGTTGGAACGGCTTAGATTCATTTGATCCAAAGGCTGTAATGCATCCTCTCATTTCCTGGTTAAGTGCCCATTAGTTTTAACCTAAATCACACAACTGCCATCATTTTTCAACCGAAATGCATAGTGCCGTAGGCACAGGTTAGCACTAGTAGGAGTATAAAGGAGAGACACTGCAAAGGGAGTTGCATACTTGGATTCAAGAAAACAATTTCTTTGTCCAAATGTGTTTGGTATAGTAGTTTTATTTTTTTTATCGGAAGAATAAAGTTTTATTAATCTCTGTAATATTATAAAGATTAAAAGGATAAGGGCAATTGGGAATTAAAATTACTTAATCTCCAAGGCTACTTTATAGTAGTTTTGTTGGTGGAAATTCTTCTTTGCTAGAATTCTGTAGATTCATGAATTAAGTTTCTTTGGTTACCCTAGGAACTCGTTTGAGAGACTTGGCGGGTTCGAAAATCAAATTTTGGCACAATATCAAGTTCGGTAGTTTTCTAACATCCGCTCAATAACCCTCCGTCCCAATTTTTTACTGTAGTTCTTTTTGGGACATGGTGTAAACAGGGTTTCGTGTCATTGTTCAATTGATTATATTTCTAGTCTATAATGTTATAGGTGATTTTGAAAATTTTGTTTAATAGAGTAATACTAATTGAGATTTATCAAACAAGATCTATTGAAACATTACCAATTGAAAAATATATCCAATTTACTGTCCGGTTAGCATGGAACGGCGACAAAAAAAATAGGGATGTAGGGAGTACAATATAAAATACCTACGACACTCGTATTCTGCATCGGATCGACTGCATGGAAGATTGTTTTAAAACATCTTAATGAAATAACCAAGCAAAGCTTGCATCCCTGAAGTGATTAAGTTTTCAAAAGCTTATAAAAAAAAAAAAATTTCAAACCAGAGTCTACCCTCACCGCTCTGTTTACCTCTCCCCACCACTATCAATCTCACCGTTTAAAAGTGTTTCGGATGATCTAGATTTTAAAAGAACTCTTTCAGGGAAGAAGAACTCTTTCCGGAAAGAGTTTATTTTTTTTGAATCCGGACCATTGAGGACGGTGAAATTGAGCGCTGCAGTGGGGGAGCAGTGAAACAGAGCGGTGGGCGTACACAAATAGTTGACTGCATGGGCTGTAATTTTTGGTTTTTGTAAACCTGTTGAGGTGGGCCCAAGAAGTCAATGATATGTCTACAATCCAGGCCTAATCTTTATTCATGGGCCTAATATTGACCGCATAATCTACACAGGTTTGGCCCAATAATAACATCTTCTTTTTATTTCACGAAGGCCCATTAAGTTGCTGACCCAATCAAAGATTACCTGCCCAACATCCGGCCCATGCGACTAGGGTTTCAAACATTTCGCTTCGGAAACGTACCACTATATATACGGATAGACGCCCTCTCCCTCCATTTTCTAGGGTTTCCAGAGGGCCGAATCGCAGATCCAGTCCCAAAGCTTCCGCAATGGGGAGAAGTAAGTGCCTTTTCTTCTCTCTATGTGAATATCTACAATCTTTGCATATACGTTTACGCTTGTGGTTGTATATCGATGCGTACGTTTTGTGGTGAATTTTTATTCCTCGAGTTTGTATTTGCTATCCTCGGTCATGTAAATTGACACATACGGTGCTTTGCTCCGGCTTTGATTGGCCTCCGTTAATGGATGGTGAGATTGTTCTTCTAAGATTAGTCGAGGTGCGATTAAGTTGGTCCTGGCCCGGACACCTGAGTTGTGAAAAAAGAAGGAAGAAGCTGTGAGTCGATTGTGTATCTGAATTTCGGAGGTGTATGGTTTTCCTGTATTCAGAGTCGATTTGAGTATCTGGACTTTCTGATCTAAAACTTGAGATTCTCAAAGATTTGGACCCGAGTTTTCTGGTTGCGTATTGTATGTAAAGCTTTTAATTCACTTGATTTTTTGGTGAACTCTTTTCCCAATCACGTGTGGGTGTGGTTGCTCAGAAATGGAAGGAACATGATTTGTTTTGTGGTATTCTGATTGAAGGCAGGAATAGTGAGGCTAACTATGTACTGATTTCAATTTTACATCATTTACGCTTGTGATTATGCTTTCAATTATGTCCATAAGCTCAGGTTCGGTTCTGAGAGGGTTAATTCATTATGTTCTGGGAGCTGGGTATTTTAAAGCTATTGATTTGTTATCTTTCTTTTCCAAATGGGTCTCCCCTAGCTCATTGTTTTAGATTTGGTTTTAGCAACAGATTGGCTTTACTACTGTATATGGTGGATCATTCAATGACTCTGTATATGTATGTAGCATGTTTATCTTTCATGGGTATGTCCGTATGTGTAGTCATTATGAAATGTGTTTATGTGAAATGTATTGTGTTGTTTATAATTGTGTTCGTGCTATTTGGATCATTGGATGTTGTATGCGTTACTCTACTTCTGTTTCTTTTGGAGATGCTTTTGGAACTGAGTGTAGTATTGAAGATGCTTATGTAGCATGTGTAATACTAATTATAAGGTTTTATCTAGCCTTCAGTTTCACTTTTGAATGTAGAATACTGATGATTTTCATATTCTTTTCACTGCTATAGGACCAGCAAGGTGTTATCGCCAGATCAAAAACAAGCCTTACCCAAAATCCAGGTACTGCCGTGGTGTGCCGGATCCAAAGATTAGGATCTACGATGTAGGAATGAAGAAAAAGGGAGTCGATGAGTTTCCCTTCTGTGTCCATTTGGTCAGTTGGGAGAAGGAGAATGTCTCCAGCGAGGCACTGGAAGCTGCGCGTATTGCATGCAACAAGTACATGACCAAGTTTGCCGGAAAGGATGCCTTCCACTTGAGGGTGAGGGTGCATCCCTTCCATGTTCTGCGTATTAATAAGATGCTTTCGTGCGCTGGAGCTGATAGGCTCCAGACTGGAATGCGTGGAGCTTTTGGTAAGCCCCAAGGCACATGTGCAAGAGTTGCCATTGGTCAGGTCCTTCTCTCTGTCCGTTGCAAAGATACAAACAGTCAACATGCTCAGGAAGCCTTGCGCCGTGCGAAGTTCAAGTTCCCTGGTCGTCAAAAGATCATTGTCAGCAGGAAGTGGTGCGTAGAAGTTTCTTAATCTTGCTAGCATTACAATTTCCGTATTAACTTTGGGTGCCTGAAGTAGGAAAATACAATAGGGTGAGTGTTTGGGTTTCCAATTTAGACGTGAGGAGAATTGCTGTGACAATTAGGAGTTGTATCCAAGAGATGGGGAGTTTGCCAGAAGGCCCACAATTAATTGTTCCTGTACTGTTTACTTAGTTATTGAGATATATATGTATATCATTTGTGTTTTTGTTTTATTGATACGACTTTTGTGACCTCATGACAAGTTAGACTAATAGACTTCTTTGGAATGGCAGGGGATTTACTAAGTACAGCCGTGCCGATTATCTGAAGTGGAAATCAGAAAACCGCATTATGTCTGATGGTGTCAATGCCAAGGTAATCTGTCAGAACTTGCCCAGGAGAAAGTTTTCTTCTATTTTTTTTCAGGAATCTATTCTTTCTTCCGTCTTTGGTTGATGATCTTTTGTCTTCTATGCCTTGTGTAGTGTCTTATGTGCGCTTGCCAATCTAGTAGGTTTTGGTTTTTACTATATTTAGATCAAGCATTATAAAACTCAAAAGGGTTTTGGTTTAACTTTGCCAGCTTCTTGGATGTCATGGACCCTTGGCGCAGCGTCAACCTGGAAGAGCATTTCTTGATGCAGTTGCTTAGAAGTTCTGTCACCTGAAGATTCCCGGGCATTAGGCTACCATTTCCCATATGAGTTTCTTGTTATCTGTAATGTGGTATCTTGATCTGAAGGACTTGCAATGTCTTTTTTTCTGCATTTTATTGCTTTTCAGGAGACTTTTGTTAGCCCTCTACATGAATGTTGGAAACTTGGATTACTTTGCTTCAATTTTGGCAGATATTGGGTGATATTTATCAGTTACTTTTTGGTTGCCGTATTTCTTACACTGTGTGTGTGGCTTTTCATCATTGGTTCGTTGGGCCGTGGGTAATTTGGTTCCCAGCGCTGCAATGTTTAAGCTTGATTGTGTCGAGTTTTTGACACAGTTGATCTGTGCAAGTGTTGGCTTGGTCATCATTTGGCGTGTCTTTTGTTAGTACTTAGATATTGTTTCATGATCCGTTTTTGGTTTCAGGGGAGTTTGACCTGGGAATGTAGGTTACAAATAGGTACAAGAGAATTGATTGATATCAACAATCCTCTTTTAGCCATATGTTTTTTTTTTCCGTCTTTATTCAATTGGAAGTAATCAACTGATAGATTACTCTTCCACGAATGTAAAAAAGAATCGAAATTAGGTGGTGCCTCTCTGTTCCTTATTCGGGAGAAAATGATCCTTTGGAAGATAAGGTAATCTGAGAAGAAAGATACTCCTTTCATATTTTTTAAAGTGTTCATTACGGATACTCTTTCCGTATCTTTTTAAGTGTTCATTATGAGAAATATAATGTGTCGAAAGTGACGGAAGTATGCAATATCAATAACAGTAACGGCAAAATGAAATGTAATGGATATATAGTCATGTTTTTTTTTTTTTTTTTTTCTCTTTTCCTGACAAGCATGTTATACCCTTGATGTATGTGTAAAATGTGAAAAATTGAAATGGATGTTCAAACCCGCTTATATTTCCCAACCTATGATAACGTGGTAGCACGAAACAATTAAGTTACGAATGAATCACAGCTCTTAGACTTGCAATAACAGGGAGTATCATAGTAGCAATAACAGTAATGGCAATAATAGACAAAACCACCAAATTAGTCTACAAGCACTACAACTTAGATTTGCAGGTTCTTCAACACAGTGGTTCTACAATAATCACCTGACCCTATATATACTACCGCAAAATTTGCATCCGTATGCCGATGCATATATCCTCTAGCTACATACGTTTTGAACCAGTTGAGTTACAAGAAATTTTCTGTCGAAATAGCCCGGTTTTCTGAAAATCGTTCTCGTTGCTTTTTCATTTTTTCTTCTGCCTTGCAGTTTTCGAGGAGCTCACTACTTTCTTTGATCTCGTGGAACGTTTTGGTTCTGCCTTACCGTTCTGATCAGGGTTTTTGGCCCCATATGATGCACTTTTAGCATCACAATCCCCAACTGCAGTATCATCTTCTTCATCTTCACTTGAGCAGTTGGATGCTCTCACTATGTAAACCTGCAATATTAGCACATAAAACAGTAGGCATTCCAGAAAATGTAAACCTGCAATATTAGCACATAATGTTTTCCTCGATATTCCGTAATTCTTAAGAAAATGCATTCCAGAAACACGTCAGGAAATAGTAGGCATCATTGAAAACTTACCTTAAATCGTGCGGGTTCAACCAGTTCAAAGACCAGAGCATCACCATCATCCAATTTATGATCCAATGCAAATGCTCTCCATCCACCACTAAGCCCAACTCTCTTGCCAATGTACACAGCATCGTATTCTACACCCTTCTCGTTTTCCAATACTATATCTACTGTCGATTTTGGAAGATGATCTTCGCAAAATTTAGAAGGAAGTCCCTTAAAAACATGGCGAATTGAGTTATAAACACAATGGGAACATTGAGGATGACAAAATATGTAACATGTGCAATATACCTAGATCTTAGTTGCAGGAAACGCCTAACTTGGAGGCGCTCCCGCACGAGAACCGCGGATCCCCGCTTCTCACTCAGAAACGCGATGGGAGCGCGTTCCCCTTGAGACGGGATCGCGCTTCTACAGTAGATGGGAGCTTATAGAGAGAGAGAGAGAGAGAGAGAGAGAGAGAGAGAGAGAGAGAGAGCCGGAGGAGAGATCAGTCGTCGTCGTCGGTGTACCTTGTTTCGTCGATGTGTGGAAGCCGATATGGTCGACGCAGTCGCTGCTGCAGAACGATGTGCAGCTCAGTGGTTTTTTATTCTGAAAAGCGGCTAGGGTTTGTTTTAAGTACTATTTTGGGTTGTAAAGTTGGGCTTTGTATGTTGTTTAATGGGCTTATTTATTCTTTACTACTAAATGGGCTTGTATTTGTATATTTCAGCAAACAGAATAAATGGGCCTACATTAGCTTTTTGATGGGCTGCGTTATTTTGTTTATGTATTCAGCCAAATTACAGTTTCAAGACCTTATGTTTTAGTTTATTACTCGATAGACCCCTTATCTTGCCTTTATCTGTAGATTGTGATATACTTGTTATATAAAAAATAAAGCATACAAAAATTATCTAAAAAACTGATATAAAATACATATTTTCTGTATAATATAAATAAAAAATATGAAAAGTACCAAAAATAAAAAAATAAAAGATATGGCATTATTTATTAAATATATAAAATAAAATATACATAGCCGCTCCCAATCTTAGGAGCTTCTGGGTACCTCCGCTCCCCCGCACCCGCTCCCGCTCCCGCCCCCGCCCCCGCTCCCGCTTCGTGCAACTAAGACCTAGATTATAGACAATTTGTCTATTGAAACTTACCAACCAAAAACAACTGTAAACATGAGATCGAACCATGGATTTGACAAAAGATGGGTTTCCAGGTGTAAGATTGCTTTCAAGCTTCTCAGCACATTTGAAAGCATGAGCTCTTTGTTCGTAAGATGCAGTTTTGACTTCATCTAATGGTCTTGCAAGATAGCTGGAAAATGGAAACTTTAGTATATGCTATTACTTAAAGTAGAAGAGAAAATAATTGACATCATTGCAGAAATAGTGATGCAACCTTGCCCACGATGAATTGAGCTTTGATCTCTTTCGTAAAGGCCGAAGACCTATGTCAACCTGAAATAAAAATCAAATAAAATCAACCAACAAATATATTATTATGCATAAAAATTCAGTCCCCACGAGAATCATAAGCACAAGTCACTCAAAGCTCAACATAGGTCCATCAGTTGAAGTAGAAAAACAATCAAGCACACGAGCACCAGAATTCCAGCAGATTAGAAGGTAAAAATGCAGCGTAGGTATCTCACAGTATAAGAAACTCCACCAAGAAGTTTGCAATTACGCCCAAAGTAGATCTCTTAGCCCTCCACAAGATAGTTGATAAGAGGCAAAAATGAGATGATGTACAGTAAGAACTGAATAAACAGCACCATGACTCATCACAGCCCCATTGTTTGTCCTTTGACAAGCTTTGATAGTCTCAGCAACGGAATAACATCAAAGACTCAGATCAAGAGCAAATAGGCTGAAAAAAAGTTCTAAGCCCTCCAAAATCTGGAGTTGAAAGAGCAGTGAACCATAGCTGACAGCAGATAAAGTTCTTCATAGTCAATGGAATCAGTAGGGTTAGCATCAGGAAAAGAATTCAACAAAACTTCTCAGGTCTTCACAGCAAGACAGCTCAAATCAGCATTAGAAATATGATCCATCAGAAATACCTCAAAAAATAAAATAAAAAAATCTTAGCCCTCCAAGAGATTGGATGAATAGGAATACAAAGACATTGGAGTTGAAAGCACAGCTTTATCTGGAAAAAAAAAAAAACTCAACTGACCAAAATGAGCACTAGGTAGGATTCAGCTAACAGAAAACAAACACAATATGTATCCATATGATCTCTTAGCCCTCCAAGGCTATGGAGTTGAAAAGAGGAAACCAGATGACCACCTTACAGCAGACAGGATTTCCATACAAAGACATCAGCTCCACTGAACCATCAACGGGCCTCCAAACAAGAAACAAGAGGTCTACCCTAAGCCCCCAGTCCACAAACTCCTAAACCTACCCAGACCACAAACAAAACCCAAACCAGCCACCCACACTTTAATGATGAAAACTGCATCAATCCTACACAACCAGATTGCCCCACATTCTTTGAAACAGAGGAAATAACAAACTTCTCTATCTTGCATCAGGAATTGTTTCTTTAATGAGTTCGGATTAAAAAAAAAACTCTTCTTAACCGAACCTCCAAAACCCCTTATATTACATGAAAAAATCTTCATTGTGGCCACATACTTATTATAGCAATGATTAGTGAGAATATTACTTTCTCATAAGAGTGGCAAAAGAGTTATTCCTCATCCTTAGTTTCAATTCTTTAGTCTCATTTTCTATCATCTTTTTCATCGTCATTATATCAGTGTCCACAAAATAACCTTAATGGGATCTGATGCATTGGTTGGATGCAAATGTCAAGACGTGTCTATGGTCACACAACTATAGGTTCAAATTCCATATTGTACTCATACTCTTTAGAAAATAGTAATAATACTTCAAGGGGCAAAAGAGTTTATTCAAAATGAGAAATTGGAATTTGGTACGAAGAATCAAGCATTAGCATCCATATTCTTATAGTTGGTGATCTAAAAATTAGGAAATCTTAGTGCTAACCTCATCGCAATAGGTAGGAACTGGATTGCGTGCACGCGAAGAACGCCTTGGTTCTATCATGTAGACACTTTCTGATTTAGGCTTGGTAAGACGTTGCTGCACCATTGTGAAAAATAACATCAAATTTTAGAAAAACACAAATTGAGATCATGCCATAACTAAAAAGGGTGAATTTTTGTTAGAAGGACAAAAGGATAGGTAAGAAATCATGTTTACCGTAGGCTTCTTCTCAGATTTTTTGAGATCAGATAGACTCTTCGAAATCTTTAGGATCCCCAACTCCTTTAATGACAGACATCGTAAAAACTATAATTATCAAGTAGAATGCAGTAAAAAAAACTTGGAGAAGACTATTAATCTTGTTTCATCAACCAAAATGGTTCCTTTGTCGTTTTTTACACAATCAGAAGAAAAAATAGCTTCCGTTGTCTAATCCTTCGTTCTTAATTTATCTAATCCTTCATTCTTAATTTAGAGACAAAGTATATAAGCCATTGTACTATCGCAAATCCTTATGACTGATTCAAACACATAGAAAGTATAACAAAGAAAAGGAAGAGAGCAAATGTTTATAGTTTATGAATTGTGATTGTCCAACAGCCAATTCAGCCCATGCAACAAAACATTGCCATGTTCTAAACCTGCGAATTATTGCTCAAAACTCCATTTCTTAGTAATGCACAAGTGACATGATATTATCATTGCTTAACTTCATATATTTGAATCAAAATTAGGTTTTTTGTACCTGTGACGAGACTGATGAAAAAACATACGAGGAAATATCTGTTGTTAAACGATAAAAGTGAATTACCTCAAATTGTTTTTTGTTTGCTTCAACTCGTTGTTTGCGAGCTTCCTCGTAATTGTTCACACTTTCCTTTGCCATTGTTTGCAAGAGTCTTCTCTAGGATGTCTGCTGGTTGTCTAACGCATCCCTGGAACACGTAGAATGAGTTTCTTGAGTGCAGGATTTACCAAGACTGTTCTACTGTAAACTTTGGAGTCTACACAAATTCAAGTTACTAAATTACGTCATCTTAAACTCCTACTAATTACTATCGTCGAAAAACTCCCAATCTATTCCATCCTAGGGGAAATGGGAGTAGGGGTGGAGTTTGAACCCTCACCAAGAGAAAGTACCCATACCTGCCCGACCAACTGGGCTAGGAGGCAACTTCACCTTCTATCATAATCAAGTTCAGGCTTAAAATTACACAAGTTTACAACAAAACAAAACAGAACACCACATCATGCGTGATCCATTGTTATGTTCAGTTCAGGCTTTTCGCAAACTTTTGCTTGTCCAATACCACTAGTATCGTTGTACATGACTCTACTAATGTCTCGCATTGGCTAAGATCATACTTAGCCACGTGCATATATAACCTCTTCGGCGCTTTCTATCACAGGTGGGGTTTCACAAATCCATTATATCCGTGGGTATGAACTCATAATATGACAGCAGTTTCTCTTCTCTCTTTAAGTGGAGAAATATTGACATGTTACGTACACATCAATTTGTACTAATGAATAATGATATGAAAACCATAGAGCTAAGCTAATTGTTAGCATAAATCCTTCCTCTAAATTAGGGCTCAAATGTAGATATACTTCCTCTAAATTGTAGAGCTACATCTAATTTGTGCCAATGACCTGAATACTTCATCTAAGAAGGTACTTATTTAAAATTATGACCTGAATACTTCCTCTACGAAGGCAACCATTACTGTACAGTCGTTGCCGAGCTAGATTTGACTTCCTATCCTAGTAGTCCAATCATAGTATCATACTATAGGACAATTAGTTCATGACATGGTCTTACTTCGCCGTCGAGAAACGAAAGAGGACCTCTATCTCCAAGTTTCACTCACCGTAGCCCCAAATACGAAGGAAAAAAAAAGGCTATAGGTTTGCCCAATTGCCCCTGGCTACTGCTAGAGACGATAAACCAGCCAAGCAGTAGTTGTTCAATCTTGATTTGAAAACTTAACGAGCGTCAAAACATGTTCAAGCTTATAAGCCGATCTCTAATGAGTTTTAATCCAGCCGACCTGGACTAGGTCAAATTTTTTCTACCTCATAAGCCAAACAAGCCGAGTAATAACTCGTTTAACCTTGGTTTGAAACCTAATGGGTTTTCAACAAATGTTCAAACCAAGCTTGGACAAGCTTTTAACAACGAATACGAGCTCAAACTCAAGTAACTTGTTCGTTTATCGGCCCTAGCTACTGCTCAACCTCCTGTAGATAATGGACTCTTATTATGCAAAGTGATATTGGTGGCACTAGGTCCAAACTCGGGCAAAAAACATAAATGAGTTTTGTTACGGTATACGAAACCAAAAGTCGGTGCAGAGTATTGGAAACGTTCATTATATATATTTCGAAACTGATAAAGCCTACAAAGCCTTTAGCTTTAACAATAGAAGGTTTTGGTAGAGATCAGAAACATCAAACCTCCGATGGAGAACGCCGGAGTCCCGATCGCTCGAATGTGCTGATGCTTATCAATACCCACACATTTTCGTTACGCACATGCACAGGGGAGAGAGAGAGAGAGAGAGAGAGAGAGAGAGAGGGGGGGGCTAGGTTTGGGAAGCGCCGAATTTGAAATTTGAAAGGACAGTGAGAGAGAGAGAGAGGGGGAGGGAGAGAGAGAGAGAGTGCTTTTGGGATAGTGGCGGTTTTTTTTAATCATGTACGGAGTAGATTGTCTTTTTTTTATAGAAAATTTTCAGTACCAGATGAGTACCACGTGGTGCTCACTCGGCACATCAGAGTTGTCCGATACGAGAAAATTTTAATCTGAACTGTCCAAAAGTACATCAGATGGCTTGGGAGTGCCGAGCAGACACCACTCACGATATACCCACTCAGCACTGAAAAATTTCTCCCTTTTTTTTTTTTCCCCTTCTTTTCAATCATAAGAAATGATTATGAGAATATGAATATTTTTCTTTAAGGTTGAGCACACTAATGAATAAATTGTGCTCCAAAAATGATTATGAGAATATGAATATACAGAATTTGTTAAATAACTCAGCGCGTCCGAACTCACAGCCAATATCTACTAGTAAATGGCAAAGTAGCTGGATTGGTGAAAAAAAAAAAAAAACAGCAAAATCTCTCATCTACGATTGGGTTTGTTTTGATTTGTTGCTACTGGCTATTACACAAAGATTCAAGTTCATTCCTCCCAACCCTCCAAATTAGTCTTCATTTCAAGTTCATCTGCTAACAAGTCCATATTTTGAGATTGATTTTTCATAGTAAAGAAATTCAGCAAATGTGGGGAAAAAGTTGCGTTACCCTAGTGATCAACTCGGTTTATTAGCATCCCCATCCCTTCCAATAGGCCGGTAAATTAAGAAGTAAATTCTTCTGCTGGGAACATAAACCCCACTAACTGATGGTCTCGATCTCATCTAAACTCATTCCAACAGTTTCGTCAAATGCAAAATTTTGGTTAATCCAAAATACAATAGTTAAAACCAGAAAGTTCATAAGCATAAAAAAACCACATCGACGAACAAGTGTATGTGCTTGCGTACGTACAGCTCGATCAATAGAGTTCGACAGTCGCTCCAAAGGGTTCACCTTAGTTTCATCTCAGACGAGAATTCTGCCAATGTTACTCAATGACATATGAATCATTGGCATATACCCATTTGCTTGGATATCGGACACCATTCTTTCCCATCTTTAGAGTGAAAACCTTTTTACTAACTTGTTTGTTCTTTCATTAAATCGCAGTTTCGTAAATACACAGTCAATGGAAGCAGGGAAAGAGTTGAAGGAACATTAAGTACGGAAGGATTAACAAACAAGATCGATAACACATCCAGTTGACATGCGGACACAAAAGTTCATCACCCAGAAGCTCGAAACGTGTAAGAGAAAATCAAATCTACAACAAAATCAACCAAAAATCCGTTTGCCTCAAATTTGGCAGAAATTACCAACCAATGAGTGAGATGAGTTGCGAGCGTAGTTGAAATGAGAATGTTAGATATGGAAATGTGGTAAGATTGTGCGAGATAATAATGGAAATGAGAACATCAATGGAATGTTAGGGCTATCACTGATAGAAGAGAAGATGAGAGAAAATAGATTAAGGTGGTTTGAACATATTTACCGCATTGTAGAGAGCCTGATGCGGTAGTTAGAAGGAGTGATATGGTTGCGGTTGAGGGTTAACATTAAGGGTAGACAAATAGATGTAGTAGTTCGTTTTAGTGTTTTTTGAATATTAGGATTCATGAAACACGATGATCTCTTCATAATTCGATGGAAAACAAGGAATCATATAGCCGACCTCTATTGATTGAGGCATAAGTTCTATGTAGTTTGGTTTGGTTTACCAATCAATACATCATAGTATTAGATTTTATCTCATATCGCTCATTTAAACCACCTAAGCTTGGTTAATATATTTTGGAGATTACCCTACTTATAGCCAATTCATTTTAGGTTAGAACCCTCTAAAAATCTATCAGCTCTCATAAAAAATAGGTAAAGCACAATTGAACAAGGAAATTATTATTATTATTTTTGTAATGCAAGGTGTTTTGGTCCAGCTTACGCACATCTCGAACTCATCGCTGCAACCCCTTCCACAATCATTTCACATGCTTACGAAAGGATGAGGTGACCTTAAGAGTTGTTAGCAAGAGAATGAGATGACCTCAAGAGTCGTTGGCAATGAAAATCGAATCTCGAATATGAGGCCTTGAGAGAGAACAAACCCCTAAGTCCCGACCAAGATCAATACTAGTAATAAGATACGCAGACAAATAAATACATAAACTCAAATACACACTCGTATATGAGAACACACACATATGTGGAGAGAGAGAGAGAGAGAGAGATGATTTTTGCGTTTCTGCTTCTTTATTCCCCCTTTTTTTTTTTTTTGCTTTTTTGTAATTTTGCAGAAAAGCGATTATTCCAGAGAATACTGCGTTGTGGGCTTCTTTCTCTTCCTATGGGCCTGTCCCTTCTCTTCTCTTCTGTGCAATCTATTTTCTCATATGCAATAACAACCATAAACAGAATTTAGACTTGTCGTTTAAATGATTTCTAACTCTCTGGCTCATAAAAAATAAGTACTATTTATAAAGGGTAAATTTTCTCCCATACATTTCTCATTTTTTCCTTAATTATTACTATTTCTTCTCTTACCTTATTTTTCACATCCAGACAGACCATAAGTTTTTTCTTCTTGTTTTTGAAGGGGAGAAAATATAGAGAACACACTAACTATTGTTCGAAAATTTATTTAATGCCCTTGGGACACCACCAAGTGGTACCCCAGGCCTCTTCTCCACCATCCATTGTGGTGGCATTTAAGATAAAGTGTATGAATCCCACCATAATGTGCGGTGAAAATGGAGTTTGGGGTACTGAATAATTACTCCTATTGTTGGGGGATAATGTCAGAAGGAAAAGCCATTAATGAAGTACTCCCTCCATCCCATTTTTATTGCCCTTTTTTGATGCTCGTGTCTGTTTTCAATCGTTTATATCTTCCAATGTGAAATTTCAAGAAAATGCAATATGGATCTTATTTGATAGATTTCAATTTGTTTTATAATACAAAGATGTCAAAATCATGAAAAATATTATAGATTAAAAGATATACGCAATAGACACAAAAGTGACAAAAAGAATAATAGACAATGAAAATGGGACGGAGGGAGTAGCTAATTGCAAATAAAAAATGCTTTATTTTTGCTAGTAAATAAAAAACAAAAGAACAAAAATGGGGAGGGAAAATCAATAGTGCTTTTTTATTAGAGTACTTCGTTTTGTGAACTTTTCCTATCTTTCTTCTTAAACCATACAAGAGGAGTATTTTTTTAAACTTCTCTCCTTCCATTGTAATTCACTTAAAAAAAAAAAACAAACTATTTTCTATTTCCCCGTAGGGCAGAGAAGATAATGAACATATTTTGTCAAGAAAAAACCCTTTTTAAAAAAAAAAAGAAATTGGTTATTGAACAACATAAGCATCGTAAATAACTATACTTCCCTTCCATTATTTCCCCTTTACAAGTCCGAAATCCAAATAGTTTTGACCGCAACTTGCAACAAGAAGGCTGTGACAAAAGATGCACCACTTTTCTGAAAACGATAATCGTAACCAAATGATGTCATCGCATTTGTCGAAAAAGATGAATCTTATGCAGCACAAGATCCCGAAGCATATGTCGAAAAAGATGAATCTTATGCAGCACAAGATCCCGAATAATGTTCGGATCTTCCTATAGCAGCACAGCCAGCTAAACACGAAACATTATTTATCCCAAAAGAACCGTAGCTCAAACCCAAAAAAAAATCCGAAGATACAAAAGTAACCTAAACAGTAGCAAGCAAAGATAGTCAGAGACAAACAGACCAAGAAACAAAATAATAAATCATAAACGCGACCGAGCAATAGGATGACACGAAAAAAAGAACACCTCACATGATCTGTATCTCTAAGTTCCAAGCTCCGAAAAAACATCAATGCAATCTGGATGCCTCAAGCATAACCAGATACAACTAAGAAATTTAACTTTATTTCCATGATTCGTGCTTATGCTAGTTAACACAGTATGTACTCCAATTTGGTTGAATGGAAAATCCACACACAAGAAAAAGTAAGACTCACTTGTATAATACAGAGAATAATTATAGCTTATAGATAATGTATCACCTCACATAAAGGCTACAAGCGTTTTCTTCTCGCACCTAAGTGCACTCCTAAAGCCATTGGGCCAAAGGCTCTTGGCACAACTCAGCACAACTCAGACCGGCAGAAAGATAATAAGGTACCCAGATAAGCTAGCCTAGTCTGTTATGGTAACTATGAAGGGACAATTCAACGAATAATTTCATATCTTTAACAAGAGTATATCTTTAGACAACAGCACAATGTAATAGGCCACTGCAGAATAGGTTCAGAAAGAGCTTACAGAAGCTAATATTTAAATATTATTTTGAAGATACAAAACAATTATATATTGGCCAAGCAAAGAGAGAAAATGAGGTGTCAGAGAAAACTGAAAATGCTATAGATACTAACTCAAACCTTTGTTTGACAAGATGAAACCATTCATGCAGGATCTGAGCGTGTTTCCAATTCGTCCTCGGGTAGGCGGATAAAGGAGCTTAACGGGGTAACACTTGGGGAGATCACTTGCGGTCTTCTTGCCTCAACTTGGGGCGGAGGGAGAAGCTGTAGTTTGTATGGCACCAACGGAATGCATATTGCTCAATGAAGGTGCCTTGATAGGGTAAACTTCAGTAACTTCTTCACTGCCCTCATCCAAGTACACAACATCTTGCATGGTCAACTGGTGGTATTCAACAATCTCCCTGAGAAAACGGTTCTCCCGTGCAAAAACTGAGTTTTCCTGTGCCAATCGAGCTTTCTCTGCCAGAAGTGACTCAAGTTGAAGCCGTATCTGATATGCAAAATATGGGCGTTAGAATATTCTATTTTGGGAACAGAAAAAGGAGGCAGCAACATCTTAACTAAAATGGAAAAGATGAACAAAAACCATACAAATTCTACTGCAAAAACTAAAACTGTTCTAACTTTAAGGATTAGATACAAAACTCCAATAACTGTTTAAAAACAGGTGTTGCACACAATACATTCTAAAAAATAATCAAGGAGGTTCAAATCAGTAATTCAACAATACAGAGTGTTTTTTTGCAGTAACAATATGTCAAACACGAGATGCAAGAAAGGAAGAAGGAAGAGAAGAAAAGGGAAGAAGGAACTCTTTAGCACAATAAGAAAGAAGTAATACCAAATCTTCATCTTCTGGGTTATCTCCCTTTTCAAGACTCTCTCTAAGGATTCTATTTTCTTCTTCCAGCTGACCGCAACGATCCTTCGCAAAAGCTAGGTCTGCTTTGACTGTCTTCAGCTCACGAAGAAGAAGCTTTGCTTTGGCAGCCATTGCCATGGCAACCTGCAATGTTAACCGGAAGGCATATCATGCATCTCATTGATGCAAGCAAACTTCAATTCATTTCAAACTGCATTTGTGGTAACCAAACTTCTATGGATTAATTGCCCCATGGTTCCTGTCATGTCTTTAAATTCCTGCTCACATCTTCACTTTGCTTCCATGATTAACGAAGTGAAGGCCAGAAAAAGAACCATGACGTCCAGCAATATGAAGAAGACCCTTTTGCAAAAAATACAGGCTAACTGAAGACAAGTTATGAGTGAATTCAGAAAAGCAGTAACTTGTGTAGCCAGGTTCTGGTGGACTGCACATTGAACAGAACGTGTCTAGCACAAGATAAAATTATAGAATTGTGTCATAAGTATAAACTAAATCAACGTTATTGGTTATGCATACAAGAACCAACTTGGTTACTTCAATTGTAGTATTCCATTACTTAAAAAAAGAAAGTCAGGCCGTACATCCATGATACTTCACTATTTAAACCAGTGATACACAGTTGCCACCTTACGTCGCGAGATGCCTTTAGTTGGATTTCTAGATCAGTCTCCATCTGCTGTAGCACCTCTGCTCGCATCAGGGGCTGTTGGACTTGGCGTGTGCTACCAACATTTGATGTCGGCTTCTGTTTCTCGGAACTGCCACTTTTTTTCCTTATTTGCAGCTTGCGAGTTTCTTGAATGATGTCTGCGGTCCGGTTTTCCACAATATTTAGACCCTCCTGAAAAAGTGGAGGGCGCCAGTGATTAAAAAAAGTTGAGTCAAGGTCAGCTGCCTTCAGAATATTGGGAAATTGTCAACGGGTTTTCTAATAAAAACCCAATGGCAGAATGTGGAGGATGACATGATAGTGGTGACAAACTAGCACGGATAGTGTCGGTCATTGCAACCAGTTCCAAATAATAATTCATTTCCAACCCACCAACCTTGAACCGAGCACATTTTACATAGTCCCAAAAGAATCTCCCAAATTCACCTCTAGGCTTACCTCAAGGGCATTGCCAATGGTGCCGCCTATAAAAGTTAGGGAAGATGTAATTGCACCTAGGCCCTTCTGTAATGCAGGATTTTCTGTCTTCTGACGGCCCTCATGTGAATGATTTGGGCTGTGATACTGCAGATAACACATGGATAAATGAATCAAATCATAAGACCAGCACATGTCAGAGCATTTGAAGAAAAAATGACAACCAGGTGTCTGAGAGAGGATTCTACTTCGCAACTAAACACACCTAAAGGGCAGAACCCATTTCTTACAAACTAGCTGCATAGCTATCATCATTCAGACAAAATCTTGAAACCTGATTCTCACCTGACTCCTTGTTTCGGTACCAGACATCTGTGGTCTTGTTCTTCCAGGTGTTTCAGATTGTTGTGTGTCATTATCATCATCTATAATGGCTTTAGCTTTCCGAGCCAGACCTCCCCAAAATCCATGTTTAGGTTCACTCAAATTTTTCATTGATGTGTATTCATGGGTGGCGGAATCCTAAACATCACAAACACCACATTGATGAGCAAAAGAAATATACTTTTAATGCCACTAGTAAAACATACTGAAACACACAAAATAAACAACTACTCCAAAGTCTCCAACTAATCCAAAAAGGAATAGGCACTGGGACGAGTACACCCTTTCTCTCAAGCAAGCTCAAATGTGTCTGGAAAGAAAAAACCCAGGGGCCTTATATATAGCTGATAAGAGATAGATGAGAGGTAACACGTATGTGTGAGCATGTCAGCTGGTATCTGGTTCATTCTTTGTAACTTAGGTGGGAATTGAAGAGTAAGACCCAGCGAAACATGAAAAGGTATATGAGAGAGACAAAAGGTAGGGATTTTAAAATCATGTACAGGATCTACTTTTGTCACTTTGAGCAAAAAAATTTCCCCCTGAATTTCATTGGCATCTTGAGTTCAATGATGGAATAACCAAACCAAATTTGGATAAAACTGAACTTTAAATTAGCTCCACTCTGCTAGACATTCCCCCTGTAGTATGTCTAGCCCTCTAAGCGGTCGAGAAAATTGGGAAACTGTCCAGGCTATCTTTAAGGTGGACAAATGAGGGTCATCAATTTCTATTGAGACCTTGAACGGCTATTATTTTCTCCCAATCTCCATAGACGTAGAGTAAATATCCCATGGAAAATGAACCCAGTTTAATCAATAGGTAGTAAAGAAGTCAGCGTTCAAGCAAACATTTAATAAGCAAAAAAGGCGATGCTAATACTCACAAAAGAGTATCATGTAAAGTTCAAGTGCACAGAAAGTGTGTAAAAGGTCTCATGTTTTAAAGAATATCCTTGGTCGAGTTGAAACAGATGGAAGACGCCTCTTAATCATAGGTCCTCAGATTAACTGATTTAGGGAACAGAATCTTGCACCTTCATGCGTCCATGCCACCTTTCTAGAACGTCTCTATCCCAACTTTTCTTGGCGAGTTAGACCGCCACACCAAAGTTTCAAGACACTACACACCACTATACTTGTCTTAGTTCAAAATATCATAAAATTATCTAGGCTCACGAAACCAAGTTCCACACACTTGTTCAAAACTTTCTATTGCATACACATTCCACACCAACCCCCCCTCCCCCATATCCCTGTGTTCTAGTCTTTTCACTCAGTCTGTACAATGAAAACTAAACCAATATTAACCTCACACGATGCAGGTCCCACAGTAAAACAATCAGTGGCACAAATTTGGCTCAGATGAATAGTCATACGCCACAAAAACGGCACAGTCCTAGACTGAATAATGTCGTAAACAGAGAGCATACATTAGTTCATCGCAAATCCTTTTGTCGCAATTAACAAGCATCAGCACAAAATCACTCAGTAATACGTACTCCGGCCCTTAGTCACATAATCCTTAAAAATACTCCGCGCTCCCGCTCTCAATCATCGCACTGCGCTCGCTCTTGCGGATTTTTAGTAGGTTGGGTATGTGCTTCAAAACACGCTTTCACGCTTGCGCCCAAGCACACATCATGTGAATTATATAACTTAGCACCGACAAAAACCACATACAATTCAATTACACCCGACATTGTATGCATTTACACCTATGCAAATGTGTAGACATAATATGAGGAGAGAGAAAATAGACCTTAGATACAGAGGGAGGGTAAGATCTGGCAGGGTTGGGGTTTTGAGAGGGGGAGAGAGCGGACTGCCCGTACGCGGAGGAGAGAGAGGCGTCGCGATACGAGGAAGAAGCTCTGATGGCTTTGGCGGCCAGCGAAGAGGCGGAGGACGAGGAGGAGCTGTTGTCGGGTGGAGCGGGAGAAGGAAGGCGGTTAGGGCTCCCGAATTCTTCGTTCGAGGTCGAAGGCCTTGGTCCTCCTCCTGCTCCTCCTCCCGGCCTTCTTCTGTACGCCATAGCAGATCGGTTTCGATGCCGAAACTACGTCCGCCTCCGCCGACGCTACTGCTGCCACAGCCGAGCCGAGTCCGAGGAGTCCTCCACCGCCGTAAGCGTCGTCGCCGCGCCGCCGCTGCGGCGTGATGCGGATTCAATTACGGGTTGCAATTTCGAAAGCAGTACCGAATGCGAGAGATATCGATTTCAATCTCTCTCTCTCTCTCTCTGAGTGAAATGCGTTCAACGGCAACCTGGTTCGGTGCTTGGTATTTTGGTAATTCAGCGTACGATCCGATTCCTTTTCTTCTGTTATCTCGGAGCTCAGTGAAATAGGAGTAATTCGAACCCAGAGTGCTGTACCTAAGACAACATGTGCCTTGGGCTAATTCGGGCCGTACATATTCGGATTGGGCTAATTCAGACCGTCCATATTTAGCAATGAATGATTCAAATTGCATATCAAGTGAATAACAATGGACAATTAAAATCTGTTTGACTGAGCTGTAATCTGAACCGTTTATTGTTGAGCATGAACAATTCGAAAGTGGCCTAACACACAACACATCTCAACGGAATAACAATGGACAGCTAAAATCTGTTCGGCTGAGATGCAATTTGAAGTGTCCATTACCGAGCATGGATAACCCGGATTAACCCAACACACATGTTATCTCCTACGGAAATAATTCGCGGGCAAGTACGTGAGCGAGAACGCGAGTGTGAAAGCATTTTTTTTTATCACATATCGTACAATTAAAAGCAAGAGTTGAACACATTGAGCGCATGATATTTCGAAGGATTATGTGCGAGAGTTTTTGAACAGAGATTCGATTCAAGTACCCAAAAAAAAGAGATCCGCATCGTGGAGAGTGCTATTTGGTCTGGACGTGGTGTTGGGTTCCGATGGATTTGGGCCCGAAGACCGGGACTCCTGGGCCTTACGAGGAATTGGACATATGCATCTATAATCCTCCTTCCACCTCACCAATAAAATGGAAAATCAAGAATCTATCATCAGCATGATGAAAACTGGCGTTGTGCCCATTCGAAGCACGAGAAATGTACAAAACAGACATTTATGTGCTTTTTTTTAAACTCGTACGTTAAACGAGCATAACGCTAGTAAGGGAAGATGGTAAATGCGTTGAAAATGGAAACCAACCCTTTGATTGATATGCACTCCTGGAACAATTTTTCATAATAAACGGAGTCGAATTTGGTTCTCAAAACCTGTGGAACCTACTTTTGTGAATTTGAAATTTTAAGTGTAAATTCCGTTCCAGAACAATATATAAGTACTTATTTTTTAAGAAGGCAATTTCAAACTCAAAAATTATGTGCTTACGCAAATAATTTTTCTACAATATGGATCTTATTTGATAGATCTCATTGAGATCTTTAATACGGTGCAAAAACAATTGAAAAATTATTTTTTGTTTACATTATTTTTGAGTTTGAAAATATGATATAAGTACTTATTTTTTAAGAAGGTGTTCTGGAACGGGGCCTAATTTACAATTGCAAAAAATATAGGATAAACAAAGCAAACAAAAATAAACTAAAAAGATCCAACTCCCCACCTTCCAAAAATATCTAACTCAAAATTCTCAAATGTTATAAAACAAACCCAAGCAAAATAAGCCTAAGCATGGGCAAAACCATCGATGATTTTACCGTCCGTCGAATTTGGTGGTTAAACTCTATTGTGCAGATAATGAAATTAACCACCAATAGGGAAATGAATCTCAGTTATACTAAAATGGTTTTGAACTTCCAGAAGCAATGAATAAAGTCCTAACACGAAAACATAACATCCTATGTAGGTCAAATACGAGTACTCCCATACAATTGTTTTACCTGTATATAAACATTTACATTTATCCTCTTCCCCCCTGAATTTTTAGAACTAGTCCTTTTTTTTTTCCCATAACTCCATAAGTAAAAGAAGGACTACAGCACTCGAACCTGGCCACCCTAGAAGACTCAATGTCACGTCCCAATTCCAATACGGGTCACGTGATTGGCCGGTGACGGAATCACCAAGGCCTTCAACGCTCTTACTATTCAGAGCATACTAAATAACATATAAAGAGAAACAGCGAAAGCGTCTATTCGTACAACTCCAAAGTGTCTATACAACATAGCTAAATATAATTTACAATGACAACTATTACAATACCACTTGTCTCAAAAGACACAACGCTCCTGTTCCTTTTTGTCTTGTAATCTAATTTGAAATTCCGCTTGACTGAAAAAAAAAAATAAACGTGCTATTTACAATAACTAATCAAACAACGCATCCGGCCCCCAAGTTGCTCTCTACAATAACCTGAAAAATTAGAAAATGTTTTCATAAGCCGAAGTTCGGGTGAGAAACGTATACCACAGTTACAAGTTTGACCATGGAAATACCTTACTTAATAAAACAGTTCAAGAACCAAGCAACATTTCAAGTATTCTCATCAAATTTTCCAGTAACATGCATTTCGATCCATAAATTCAATTCTTTGGTCCAAAGATGGACCCTTTCCTTCTTCCCCTTTCATTTTTGCACATTCAAGTGATAATAACATTCAACGGTATTTTTGCCAGTCGGTTGGGGAGCAACCCCATTGAAGAGTGGTAAGATATCGTTACCCAGTGATGCCTGACCGCATCTCCTATCTTGTTACTTCACACCGCTAGTTTCTTTACATGTCTCTTAGCGCTCGATACATCGTTCGAATGATTCATATTATCACAAGCATGTACTAACAAGAAGTAAAATTCAAGTTCCCATAACATATTGCCATGATCTAGATTAAATGTAATGCAAAAGATTTGTAAACCAACAATTGCATGCATTAACATCAAATAAATCAAGTAGAAAGCCCAATTCCCATATTTTTCAGCAAAAACAAGCAATGATATTTCTTTCTAAAAATTCAGAATACATGTAACTAAGGTATGCGCAACTCACCAAAAAAGATGCGTCTAACTTGACGTGGCACCGAATTAGCCCAAGGCACTAGTACCTATAAATGCAAAATGTGCCACAAATTACTATTTGTTACAGTTGAACTTAATGGGGTAAATTAATTTTTAAATTAGGCCATCGAATTGGCATATGGACTGTTTTTTTTTTATAGTTCTAAAATGAAAGCAATGTATACTTTAACCTAATATTTTCTCTGAAGCTATGGGTACAAAAACGCACAAGTTTAAGTTAGAATTCCCACAATCTGTTAGGATAAACACTAAGGACTTTAACTAGGTTTTTAACTAGCTTAATCAAATTCCTATTCCAATCTCTTAAATTTAGGGCTTATAACAGTCGTAGTAGCATCTACAAATAATCTACTTGAATCAATTAACGGTGACGAGTTTCGAAACCAAACTCTTTGCCGGAAGGAGTTTCACTTGTGTGAAAATTTCGGAGGTTCGGGTGCTGTGTATGCGAGCGGAGAAAAAGATGCGGTGAAAAGGTGGGAGAGAGAGGCCGAAGTGGTGTCGAGTTGGCCGGCAGCCATGGCCGCCGTTTCTCGGTGCTATGTGTGCTGTGCGTCAGCGGGTGAGTGTTGCAAGAGTTTTGCCCCAATTCTACACCTTCTGATAACTAAATAGTATACATATATACAGTCCGGTTCAAGTCCACACCCCTTTCCGTCCGCACCTCCCCTTTCCCGATCGAATTTCGATGATCCAAGCCGCTCAATGTGATCAGAATGTGATTTTAAGGATACCCGCGAGATTTCGGCAAAAAAAAATGATCGGGAAGGGTTTCATCCAAACAGTTTTTGTTTGTATTTTATTGAACGGTTCAATAAAAAAATGCTCAAATTAAGTCCTTCCCGGTGTTTTTTTTTTTTTTGCTGATTTCCCACGAGTACCCTTAAAATCACGTTCTGAACCCATTGAGCGGCTCGAATTATCAAAATTCGATTAGGAAACGGGAGGTGCGGAATAGTGCAGACGGAAAATGGTGTGGACTTGATCTGGACTGTACATATATAATACCAATTGCAGTAATGTGTGTGATCGAGAGGAAAATTACCTACAGAAACATCTTCTCCGGTGAAAACGAGCAGAGAGGCAAACGGTCGGTCTCGGATGGGAGAGTAAGTTCAGGAGTCCTTCTCTTACTTTACTCTTTTCTTTTTACCTCTTTCTCTTTGTTCTGTCTTCTATATTGGTAATTATCCATAATGGGTTTATATATTTCGGTGGAGAGGAAGTGAAACAGGTAAAGGTCTACACGTATTACCTTCCCTACAGGACACGTCACGTACCGCGTTTCGTTAACGCGAACTCTGACCAAACGCGTTTAGATTTAGTCTTCGAAAAATTTCAGAAATTCAACACAGACTAATAATAATTTAAGGGTCATTGTGGCAGTGTCGGATTTTTAAGGTAAAATTCCAACGTTGCGTAACTCATACAATGTGTCGAATTTCTATTCGGACTACGTGACTAAACTACTGACGGATCTACGTGAGGCACGTGCCTCCACTCAAAATTAAAATCTTTTTGTATAAATTAGCATAATTATAAAAGTGTGCTAATATATAAATATACACACTTGCATATATCTCAAAAATACACATATAGAATTAATTTTATGCTTGAATTTCATCAAATGGTGCATTTATACTTGTTGCTTTATGAGCTGTTTGTCTATTTGAAACTATTCTTTCTTGATTCTCTTTTATTTTTAACCGTCTGGAAGAAATATTGTACAATAAAGTTATTAACTAAACTATTTCAATCATTCTAAAACTTGTTGATGTTTATTTAAACATACTTTAAAAATTTTGTGTGAGATTTTATGCTCATTTTTTTTTACCTAATTTAACTAAATACACATTATAAACTTTTGTAGTTAGCAATCCATGCCTTAATTTAGACGATCTTACTGTGGTTGACTAAAAATAAATAAACTTTCGCCATTATGATTAATAAGGTGCTCCCACGAGACTGTATTCCTAGATCCGTCCATGCTTGAAGGTTTAACCCTTTTCCAGGAGCTAATACAACACGAATGTCACCTAAAAATAAACTGTTGTAACGAAGAAATTAAAATCTCTACACTGACGCTGAAAAATTCTACTGTTCCTCTCCCTCCACAAACAGTAGAATTCTTCATCTGCCAAAGAATTCTTTATTGCTTTCCCTAGTTTTAATTCTTAACCAAATTAACTTTTTAAGCTGAATAGATCGACCATTGTGTAGATTCTCGGAAGCAATCCGGAAGTCGTATCTTTTCCAGACAAACAAACATGGGTTGCAGCTAGCTACGCGGATAAAGAAACTTTATATCAGGATGTATTAAATTTCGCATAAAGAAATCGGAAAGGGTATGTATGGTGTCATTTGGAGCATTTTGTGTTGGCAATGTGCACACTAGCAACAAGACATCAACACATGACGTGCTTCTCCGATATTGCCATTGGAATCAGTTAATTTTCTTTATTTGAAAGACAACAAGAGCTGTACGTACGTACGCACGTAGTATATAACCAGCTAGCATTCGAGTCATGCAATCAATTGTCGCTATCTAAAACTTTAGGCTTTCTGTGAAGCACGGTTGTGCTCCACTAACTTTGTGTGCGGTGTGGTAGAAGCTATATGGATCTTTGGTCTTTTCTGCTGTCCGTTGCAGAGTTTGAAGAAGGTTGTTACGCTTGATCACCCCTCGTTAATCACCCTTTTTTTTGGTTACCGAGAAAACAAGAGGGGTAATGCATGCTCATGCAAGAGAAACCTCCAAATTAATCATATAAATGATCATTAGTTCACAATTGTCTACACTTACAACACCTTGATAAATCAAGCTTGTATGGTATGTAAATACACAATGTAGTGTTGGAAATTGTTTTGTTAATGACATGCTTCATTAGCGTTAAGATCGGCATGTGTTTAATTGAACATCGGTTGTGTACGCGCGTTAGGAATCCACACAGTCAGTTTTTGATGATCGAATCCATTTTAATTGAACATCTGCATGTGTTTAGCCTAATCAAAGCTTTCAGAAGAGAATGAAACAACTTGAACTGAATCAGACATTTAGATGTCCGACTCTTCATTTTTCTCTCGACAAATATGATCTGTTGAGATAGTTATCTATATCGATTAATTAGCTTAATTTTTGCATGAACGTAAACACATCAATCAAGACCTTCAACATGGACAAAAAATAGATTACCAAACCGAACCGAATTAGCGGGTTCTATTTTTCTCTGTAATGATGATCAATTATTTGAAAGGATAGAAAATCACATGAAATTAAGGATCCATTTCTTGATGATATGATGAATCCTGAAACTAGCAAGCCGCCTTGTGTTCGTTAAAGAGAACTTCAAAAACCTAAAACAAGGAGTGCAAAAGAGTTTTAAATGTACCATTTGAGACCCGAAGATTCTGATCAGAAACAACTTTACAATCAAATTAAGTAAAAAGAAACCTAGGCAGAAGT
The DNA here is from genome assembly GCA_019656295.1 of Rhododendron mucronatum var. ripense. NCBI lineage: Eukaryota > Viridiplantae > Streptophyta > Magnoliopsida > Ericales > Ericaceae > Rhododendron > Rhododendron mucronatum. Next base: position 293,259 of record BPLT01000040.1, on the reverse strand, counting down.
ACTTATAATTATGATCCTTAATTAAGACAGAGATGAAGTACATAATTAACAATTAATTAAGCCCATGGAAATTAGGAAACGAAAGCTAGACAATAACTTGTACTTTTATGCAAAGGATGAATTTCAGGCTTTTTTTTTTTCCCTTCAATCGATGGAAAATATCATTTATATCATATATGAAGTACGGAGTACAAAGTACAAATTAACTCCGGGCACTACATCAATTGTGAGAGTCCATGAGACAACCAAACCCAATAGCTCAACGTCATTGCTCCTCAAGGTTTCTGTCATTGAAATTGCACAAATGGTTAAGTTAAACCAAACCGAACCTTAAGTCCCAATCAATCGGGGTCGACTACATGAATCCATATTTTTTATTGAGCTCCAAGGGCATCATGTTTTAACTTTGTGCGAGTGGTTAGCCCTATTCGGTTTGGGTTTTGAGGAAGGTTTTCGAGAGTAATGAAGAGAGAGAGAGAGAGAGAGTTTATTAAAGACCGTGTCCAAAGTTTTGAGACCCAAAAACGAATAATGCGTAATTTGCTAGCTTACAATAAATCATGAAGCTAGCTATGCTCCATCATTTTGATTGATTAAAGAAACATGACCATGTACACTGAACAGTATGAACCAAAAACATGTTAATTATGATCTAGAGAGAGAGCGTGAATTGGTGAGTTTGTCGGGTGTTGAACTATCATATAATAATAAAACATTATTCCACATTTCTACAGAAAGTGGGGAAAACACCATTATTATGGGAGGTTAAATTATGGAGTAAGCCTCCAATAGAACTACATACATGTGGGGAGGAAAAATGGGTTAACCACTTGCTCAACTCCCTGTCTGATTTCCATCGGCGTTGCATTGCTGCCTCTAATTCAGACTTCTGCCTTCCGGAGGCATCTCATTGCCTGGTATCATACCTTCTCTGCGCCGGCCTTGGATCGGTCTGCCTCGGTAGTAACACGAAGAGAGCTTGTGCTCAATCATTTTAGGACACATAGACACTCGTTTTGCTGTTTTGCGCTTATTGTCTATCTTTAGCTTTCCCGGTTCGGCTTTTCTCTTATCTCTGTATTTGGATGGAAATCTTGTAGATGCCGAAAGACAGAAAGCTTTATTGATTGAAGTTATCGCTTTGTGGATTAAAAAAAATAATAATAATTTATATATATATATATCAATTAAGAGTTGCTAAATTAAATGGGATATGTGGAAGTGTTTTGACAAACCGATCTGGAAAAACCCGATTCGAACCAGATCTGAGATGTTTGACCATCAGTTTGATCTTGATGAACTTGGTCAGTTTGTGTGAGCCATGTAAAAAAGAATGCAAGTTCTAGGCAACCCTTTCTCTGGTGTAAAGCTTCACAGCAAGAATTTATTTGTGGACTATATATATTTGGTTTTGAATTTATTTGTGAGTTAGGAATCTACCATCATCTAGACATTCGAGTCATAGCTGACCAGAAAGACAAAGAGTCATATTCAATCTATAGGCCATGCATTGGGTTCGTACCTGAAAGATCAATATTCTTATAGAATTTTATCTTAAAGTGAACTTTTATTTTTTATTTTTTGTTTTTCCTCGTTCTTTTTTTATTTTTTTATTTTTCCCCTTTTACTTCTTTCTTTATTTTTATTTTTTCCCCCTTTTACTTCTTTAATACAGTTTTCTGTATTGCAAAGCGAAGTACCGTACTGTCCTAGTAGGAAAGAAGCTTCGTGCTTTCATAGGATTGAGTCCAGTATTGTTCGGTGATCGAGTTGGAAATTAAGTAGCGCATCATTTAGCTATTGTACGATCGATTTTGAAATGTTTGGTTGGGAGTGGCTCAAATTTTGCTATATGTGTGCCCTTCCTAGCTCGTTGTTGATATTCTAATGTTAAAGAATAAACGACAGACCTAGTTTGGTTCGATTCGGATTGTGTCAAATCCGATCCGAATCAGGTTCATCGATAGATCTAGTTTGTATATACTCGTGAACTTTAGTCACATAATCCTTCAGACAAGACCTTCCGCTTGCACCCTCAATTCTCCCTCTATACATGAAGTTCGTGCTCTCAATCCTCATTCTCATTAATTTAAATAGTTTGGAAGTTTTCGAAATTAGATGTGTCAAGCTCTTAGTTGCGCTTGCGCGTATGCAGACTTATGTTATGATCAATGTACATGTCTCTTAGCATAAAATCGTGGAATCGAACTTCATAAAAACCGTTTTCGGTAGTTAGATATTATTGTTTTGGTTTCACATAATTTAGGATTCGATTCGATTCGATTCTTTTTTTTTTAATGGCTTTTGGGATTCTGTTCAATTCGATCAATTTTAAGTTTCTTAGATCAGAGCTACAGATTCAATTCATAACTCATACTCCGTACCAAATGTGGACCAATTCAACTTGTTGACTAGAACTATTACATCTCATTAAGAGGGGAATGGGGAATGGTGTTTTGCAGTGGTGTGCGCAGCACCGTGCTGCACACTTCCAAGCCGTCGGATCTTGTATCCAACTACTCGGATCATCTCGGCAATGAATGACTCTTAATCGTTGGTCGCCGAGATGAGATCTAAGTCGTCGGATGCACAATTCAACGGCTCAGAGATGCGTATCATAATGTTGTGCACCTCACCTCACTGCACTACACAGCACCAACCCAGAGTTCATTAAGAGGTCGGTAATTTGAATTAATTCTTCCCTTTATATTTTATGAGATTGTTTCTCCCCCTAAGACCTAGTTCCAGAAACCTTCTTAAAAAAAAGTACTTATTTTGGATCTTCTCAAAGAAAATAAGAAGGGTTGTTCCACAAAATCCAAATAAGCAGCTTATTTCACATTTTCAAACTCAAAAATAACGTAAATGAAAAATAATTTTTAATTTTTTTTGCACCGTATTAAAGATCTCAATAAGATCTATCAAACAAGATCCATATTGATAAAAAAATTATTTGCGTAAACACATGATTTTTGAGCTTGAAGTTGCCTTAACCAAAAAATAAGTACTTATTCCTTATTTTGTGGAACAAGCCTTATTATTGAACAAAAAATAAGTTCTTAAACCCGTTGTGGAACGGAGCCTAATTAGACTTGTAGTTGAGTTGGTCTTACAGTGATTGTGAAATTGTTTGAGAGTGTTTCTCACCCTAAAGACGCCAACGGTTGAGTTGGACTTAATAGTGATTGTGAAGTTATTTCTAGTTTCACGTATTCTCCTACCGCTTGACAAAAAATAAAATAAAAAATCTGCTCGTCATGACCACTCTAGATTAAGACGTGCGTAATAATTTAGTTTTGATTTTTAATTTGACAACCATGCACGTAATAATTAATTTAAAACAGCATGTCTTCGGTTTTTGATACTTAATTTCGGGGTATTTTAGTCCATTGATTATGTTGTACAAGTTTAACAGGTACTATTAAGGGGATTTATTTTTGCACTTTTTTTTCCCATCATTTATACTTTTATGAGTGAAAAAATTGTCAATAAATCACGTGAATAGAAAAACAACTTTGCAATATAAAAAGCAGAATACTATGTTACACACCTCTATTTGAGTACAAAGGATACGCAGTACCCCTTGAATGACAATATTTTTGTCAATGATAATATTTTTGTTTGAAAGTTCATGAGATCAATCTTAAATTCATAGCTTTGATTTGTATATCAATTCATTATGACATGAATAAATAAGATTAGTTTGAATTCATACAATTTTTATGATATGCATTATTGTCTTGATGGCATAAATTTTTAGACAAATGTTATGAACTTCTACGCAAATGTTATGAATTTTTTTTTTTTTTTGCCCGGCAAACGATTTTTTTTATTAAACTCGAAGGGGGTACATCAAGGGGAAACAAACAAAGGAATAGAAATACAGAAAGATAGAGCATCCAACCGAGAAGTTGGATGATACAACACCTCACACCTTAAGTTACAACTTTAGTTTGCGGATTCCACCTAGGAAGCTCCTAAAATCCTCCACCGAATATACCTTAATGTCGAACTTTGCTTTCATCCACATAGCCACCCTTGTCTTGATTAAGTCCCCAACTTCACTTGCTGACCTTAATACATTGTTGAAAATGAGGTCATTCCGCGCAAGCCACAAAGACCACAAAGATGCAGAGAACGTCACCTCCCACACGTGCCTCTCTAAATTTCGGAAAGAATTGCTAAACCACCAAATTGCTAGGTTTGGCAAAGAAGAAAGGCAAACCCAAACCACCTGCCACCATTGCATGATACTCGACCAAGTGTTCCATGAAAACACACAATGCAAAAATAAATGCTTAGGGGTTTCCTCAGAGAGAGAACAAAAAGGGCAAAGTGGCAATTGACCCTCTTGAAGCATATTTCTATGAGCAAGAACTGATCAAGTGGCTATCCTTCCTTGTAAAGCCAGCCAAGAAAATATTTCCACCTTTGGTGGACTTAGATTCTTCCATAATGACCCCAACACCTCGTCCCCAATCTGAACTCCTGGTTCCCATTGTCCATATAGAGACTTAACTGAAAAACACCTATTTGATGACCATTTCCACTATATCGAGTCATGTTTGGATGGGTCCAAATCTATTCCGTGTAGTCTTTGTTGCAGCTCCTCCTCTTGACATTTTTCCCAATCATAAAAACGTCTCCCAAAAGTTAGATTCCATTTGTCAGCTCCACCCTCTTCCTTTAGATCGCTAACCAGATGCCCTTTTTGAGTTGAATTTGAATACAATCTAGGGTATACTCCCTTGAGTGGTCTGCATGACCAGAATTTTCTGACCAAAAGTTATGAATCTTTATACTCCAAAACTTACGAATTTCATCCGAAGGAGTATAATTTTATATACGTAATGTCCTAAATTCAAAGCGATTCAAGGAGATGCATACGAAACACACCAAAATAGACGTTGTAGCATTTTCATAGATAAATATGCGAAATTCCCATTATTAGCCCTATACTCCAGAGCCGTTTGGCCTAAATATGAGTTACTGTCTTTAGGGTTGTGACTCATCTTATCTAATTTTTTGTTAGGTCTGCATCAAAGACTTTGAATTAGTCATTCATCTTGACGACCTAAATGTACAGAGTAACCATAAATTAATAAAAAAAGATTGCTAAACGACTAAAAAAAAGTTTGAAAGACATGAAATTTGATATCTTCACAGTCATTTTATATGAATTTTTTCCAGTTTCGAATCATATTTTTATTTTTTTGATTCTACCATCGAAACAAATAATTAGTCTTAAAATTTTGATGAAAGACTTAAGAAATTCATGTAACACAAATAATACCTACTGTCGTTAAGAATAATAAATTAGTGATAATCCACACTACTTCTTTCAAAGTACTACATCATCCATCTCGAATTTTTGGTCCTAGTAGCGCTTGTTAGTGTCCTAAAAATATTACTCCATTTAAAAAGCAACAGGCAAAAAGTAATGAGTTTACTCTTTTCTCCTTACTTTTTGAGAGTAAGTACATGCAATGAAAATATTTTGAAGAGTAAAAAGAGAGAGAAAAAATGACTTGTACAATGATAATATTTTTTTAATAAGTTAAAATTTTTAAAAGAGAGCAATAAATTAGGAAAAATGATATTGACACTCAAAAAATTGATGATGGAGACACTCCAAAAAATAAAAGAAAGTGACTTTGAAATTACACTAATTTTGAAGTATATGTTTCAATTTTTAGAGTACAAATATCATTTTTCTAAATGGAGGAGGTTTTTTTTTTGGGGAAAAAAAGATACACGTAGTGGTTCTTAAAAAGACTGGTGGAAAGGTAAAGGCTAGACAGTGTTTGTCTGCTACCAGCAGCTGCCAGGAGAGTGTCTAGTACTACCAGGAGCTGCCGAGAGAGAGAGAGAGAGAGAGAGAGAGAGAGAGAGAGTCAAAAGGGCAGATAATGCTAGATTGCTAGTAATCGTGGAAGATAACCCTACCCCCTCCTCGTGTTCTTTATATATTTTATCTCATGCTGTTGTTTTTTGACCTCATGTAGGAAAGTTAAAAGGTCCCTAAATCTAGATGTATAGACCCCAGAGAGAGAGAGAGAGAGAGAGAGAGAGAGAGAGAGGTTTTATCATATGCCTATAAATGCACATTCCTTGGTGTCTTACAACTCGTCGTCATCTCCTGAAACTTCTTCAGAGCTAGAAAAGCAAAACAAAGAAAACCCCCACTCCCTCTCTCTCTCTCTCTCTCTCTCTCTCTCTCTCTCTCCAGATTTGTGCTAGTCTCTTTCCTTTCTCTGACTGTAAGATTGTAACGAAGACAGCGACTACTCCCTCTCCCTCTGCCTGTTCAAATCCCAAACTTCCTTGATTTGTGCCGTTTTCTCTCCTCTTGTTTTTCTTTTCTTTTTTTACCCTTTTTCTTTTTTTGGATTCCAATTTTTGAGTTTTTGCTGCTTGTGTTACTAGAGTGTTCTTGATTTTATTTGATTTTCAAGACTTACCTTTCCTTTTTTTTCAAAACATGGGGATATATAGGTATTTTCACTTTCTTGGGCTTTCCTGCTGTCAACAGTGCAGGTTCAGTTGCCTATCAAAAAAAAAAAAAAAAACAGTGCAGGTTCAGTTCTATTTTGACTCATTGGAAATTAGGGTTTCGTGAAGATGAACAGAACCATCACTGCCCCAGCCATTGGTAAGCTCAAATTAATGATCATCTCATTTGTGGGTTTTAACTTTCAAATGCATATTCACATCTTAATCTGTTAATTTATATTTATGTTTTTCATTAAGAGCTAATTAAATATCTATGCTTTTAATGTTGCCTGTTGTGGCTTGATCTCTTAATCTCTTCATTTAGTCACTAAGTGATGAATTAATTAATAAATAAACAAATTAAGGCTGGAGCTCGATTGTATCCTAGTAAAGCCAGTGCTGGATCTCAAAAGCAATTAAGATATGATCATGATCTTATGCATATATTGTATGATTTAATCCGTACTTAAGCTTAGTGGTATTTAAATGCCGCTTGTCGTATTCTGTGTACCTTCAGTTTTTAAGATTAATAGATCAGTAGGGTTAGGGTTTATGAAAGAGCTTTCCTCTTTAGGCTATGTTTGGATCGAGAACTTTGTTGGTTGATTAACCAATGGAAACGGAAACGAATCAAATTTAGCTTATACGTTTTCTTAGAAATCTTTCTATAGTTATATCTTTTTCCATTTCCCCCTCTTTAAAATAAATTTATGATCCATTAATCATCTATGAATTGATGATCCAAACACAACTAGGCTTGGAAGAAGCAATCTTCTTGTGCTTTGAAAGCATTGAGCTTCCATAAAGCTTATAGGATTAGGCGTTACAAAGATAGTATGGACTCGTTTTAGGTAGTTTTAAGCTTGCCTTTCCGATGACATTTCAAATTTTGGCCTCCAATCAGAATGTCTAATCACCCATTTATGATAGTTCAATGAACATTATCGATTTCTGTAAGACTAAAAGGTAATCAATTTTGGCTTCTTCTTCTTCTTTTTTTTTTTTTATAAAAAAAGATGGACTCAAAGTAGAAGCAAAAACTTATCAGTATCTTTAAATCATGACATAATGCTATGTTAATTATCCTAAATTAGAACACATAGGGAGTGTTATGTTTATACTTCATATATACCTCGTCCATGGTGCTATTGTCTTTTGTTATGAATTCCTTAAAAAAAGAGAAGTGTCAATATTATGAGATCGTCTTTAATTCGTAAGTTTTCTATTTGCAATTCAATTAGTTCTATGTAATTATTCTTGTTCTTCCCTTTTTCATGAATCATGCTACATGACAATTAGCTGGAATTTTGTAACATACTTTCGTAAATGATATAAGTGAGCTTCCTTCAGTCCACTCATGGGTGGGTGAAGGATTTGAACTCATCTGCTGACTCATTCATTCAAACACAATAGACCGGAGTAGTTCATGCTATTGTGAATGTGTGAATGATGCGGGAGATGAATTTCATCCTTTCTTCTCTATGCTTGGACTGAAGGGAGCTCCCTTTTATCGTTCTCTTAATTTGTTTCTTCTATTAATTAGGGCCTCGTATTTAGAGCAACCATTCATGTATATATGTACCTATAGAATTTCTTTATTCCCACTTTTTCTCAATGATATTTGATTCTCTTTACCCTTATGGTAGTAATGTACTAGTTGATGTTTTAATTTTATGGATGTTAAAACGCTGCAACTAATTGATCTAATCTCAGAGGTCTCTTTCTTCTGTTACTCATTATGAGGATTTTCTCCCCTTTAAAAATTAGGAGTTTATGCATTTGTGTCCCTCTTCTTTCATCACATTGAGCAATTCTACAATTCAAGTTTCTCATATGTCGATGTTTCCATTGGCGATTTTGATCCTTTGTTGTTTTGTTGCAAATTTTGTCGTATAATAATGAGGTTCTTATCCCTTGATCAAAAACATTATATACAACCAATCTTGAAAATACATCCAGTTTTTCATTTCTGAAGGGAAATTTGATGCCGCAGCCAAACCCCCCGCCCCCCCTTCCCTTTTTTTTTTCCCAACCGTATATATATCTTGGCTTCCCAATTTCGAATGGTATAGTACATTTATTTGGTAATATTTAGCAACAGATCAACTTCTTTATATTCCCTCGACGCAACACAGGTAAACGAATTCTACCCTGGCTTTGGTTCTTAGTAGCTGCTCCTTGTTTTTTGTTTTTTGATTGAGGTTACTACCTCCTTGTTGAAGACAATTATTTCATTTGGTTGATCTTTAGATTCTTGGCTTCTCTCAGTTAACACATTGTGTGTGTGTGTGTGTGTGTGAGTGTAGACATGCAATAGGGGGGCTGATTTATAGCACATCTTCGAGTTCGGATCGAAAACTTTGGCATGTTTGATTCCATGTTTGGAGAGGTAGGTATTAAATCTTCCAGAGAAACACAAAGCAAAGTGAGTAAATCTCCAAGATATTTGGTCTACCTTGTTCTTTCATCAACTACTTATTGTGAATTTGGATACTGCATGATTTTGGAAACTTTGTTGGCAGGTTTGGAACTTGTGGAAGGAAAGTAAAAATTTCTGATCATCTTTGTTTCTCAGCGAAGAGATGGTTAGTTGGCACTGCGTATTCCTATGCATTTACTGAGGTTCAAACCTAATTAACGCTACTGACTTTTCGTCGAGGGAAAAAAAAAAAAAAAATCCCTCTTTCTCTCGTGTTTGGTAGCCATGTATACATAGTTCTCTTCCGCAAAGTTATAGATCAATTTCCACATATCGATCTTTCCGCGTACCTTTCTTTGGCTTAAGATAACGGTAGTATGTCTCTCTTGCAATTGAATTGACATTCACTTTCCTTTTTTATTTATTTTTGCTTCACTGCGAGATTTGGGCTAGAATTTTGGATTGGAACTTTCATTATGTATCCGGAAATAGAATTCATGTTTATCATTGAAATTCCTAAAACAATATTAGGTATACGATTTGCTCGTACGAATAGCCAATCACGCAACGGAAACAAAAATCCAATATCAACCCAACCATTAAAGTGGAAATTCCTAAATGGGTAAAAACCATGAAAATAAATTAGGCACTAGAAATATTGTGCGATTACAAATATTCTTACTATGTGACGACCGTGCACCCTCACCATGCGTCCAAAGAATTATTTGCCCAATTCACATACATTACATCCTTGCATGATTGCCGAATCTTGAATCTTCAAGCCTTCCTGAAAAGCCTTAATTTCGAACTCCACGAAAGGACTTGACTCAGAGATTGAATGTTGAAATCGCAAACCTCTTGAAGATGTCTATTAGCACCAATTATGATCCGTAGGCCTCCATGATTCTTCAAGATGCACAAAACGTTGCACTCTTAAAGGTTGAGATTTGAAAACGAGAGCTCTGTGATCAAATGTATACGGCAATCGATCAGTACCGATCTTGACCTAACTGTCTGATATTTATGCTGCACTTGAATCCCATCAAAGTCGCTCCGGCGAAAGATAATGTTCAGCGAAAGCCTTCCCGTATCCTTGGTTTGATTAGTCGCCCGATAGGTGCTTGAGCGCTCTTGGTTGCTTGAATGAAACTCGATCGGCGTTCTTCCAAATCTTGACTAGTCTCCTGCACTCTTGTTCATTACATAACAAATCGAATCCTTTCCACAATCCAAAGCATGTGTGTTTTGGGCATGAAAGTGCCAACCAAAAGTGAGCTTGACCTTCAAGCTTACAATCATAGCGCGACTTAAATGGATCAGATGTATGTTAAACGATGCATGTTAAACGCAAGGTTTTAGATGATAGTAATGGACACATGTAACGGTACTGGTCATAGTGTAACAGTATCAACAGTACCAAATGGTATGCAGCGGAATCAAATGTAGCAATCGTGAACTTTTAGGAACCATTTTTGACGTAATTTTTTAAAATTGCCTAAATCACCTGTCACGGTAGAGTGTCGGTCATTACGGTCATGAATAGGCCTGCCAACTAGTGATGGGAAACGGCCGATACATATGCATGTGTTTTTTCATCTTATAACCAATGTGTCGGGGTACAACGATATTGGAAGACTCAAAAATATTACGTATTTGCCGATACTTAAACCCTAGTTCTACGTAGGGTTCTTTAGAGGAGGTACACAATGAAATTTGATGTGCTAAAGTAGATATGGTATTAACACGTACGGATTTCAGTATGTATGAAAGTCCAGCTGTTTCACAAGTCATTTGTTTTAGCTCAGTTCTTATTTCTTGCTGTATAACATATTGTTTAAATAGACCATAAGTAATTGAGAAAAATAAGGAAAATCGGTTTGGCATTCACTTTGTTTATTTGCATATTTAGAAAGTAAAAAGCTTAGAATGTTATATTGACATAGAAAAAAGAAAGAAAGAAAGAAGCAAACTTAGGTCCTGTTCCGTTACGGTTCCTATTTTTTAAAGTACTTATTTTTCGCTTTACGAAAACAGGTCATTCTTTTACAATACATCTCTTTTAATTTAAAAAATAAATACTTGTTTTAATTAGTAAAACACACCCTTACAAAAAAATAATAACCACATTTCTCTCCTAAAGAATGAATCTCATAAACTAGTACATTTTATATGTGCAACATCACAAAAAAAACAAAAAAAAAAAACTATGCCATTCAACATGTTATAACTTTTAAAAAATTTCTGTAAAAAATTAACTCAATCAAATATTAGCGAGAGCTTCGTCAATTTATTCAAATTTTAATCCCTACAGCAAGAACCTTGAAATGGGTCCTACACGGTCTGGTGCACCCCTTGGCGTCATACAGTACAACATAGAAGTATATTGATATTTTTTTTTATAGTAATACGTAGTGTTTGGACTAACGCACACCTGATCAACATAAATGGGACTGCATATATTACTAGTAATAATCTTGCTAGTTGAATGAATCACATGAGAGAGAGAGAGAGAGAGAGAGAGAGAGAGAGAGAGAGAATCTGCCGCCTATCTAACCAGTGTCCAATGAACTGTCATCAATTCTGTTTTGAAACCGCAAATGGGGCTTAAATTTTCAACATCAATTCTTGAGCCAAACTCAATTTGTTTAAAAGGTTTCCTTGGAAAAGAGAGAATCATAAGGCTCGTGCGCCTGTGTTTTAAAGTTCCCACCTGAAACTCCATTAAACAAACTCAGTTCGTGGGTCGAATCGAGAATCGAAAGTACAATTTTCTGATTTCATTACCCCTTCCGAGAGATGGGCTTCTCTGATTTTTTATTCGCTTATTACTATTTCTCTCTCTAGATATTCGTTTTTATTTTCTTTTTAGGGAGATCGGTAATGCCAAAGCCGGTTCTGTCTGTAACTAAACTAAGATACTCCACCTTATTAAAACCTAGTTCCATGCCGTACTCCTGGGACGTTGTCGCTCTTGCCACATATACGTAATCGACACGTGAATCCTAAACGATTTTTTAAAATCAGGGATTGGTACTGGCCGGTGGGATGGATAGTCGATGTGCGTGTAAGCTGGCCCAGACACCTGAGTTTTTTTTTTTAAAAATGAACCATTTCTAATTCAGCTTTAAACATGGATGTGCACAATTGCAATTTATGAGGTAGTCTTTTTTTGATAACCGATGTCGAGATTAGCTTGGACACACATCGACTAATTCGATCCGGAGTCCTAAAGTTGTTGGGTTCATTTCTGAAGGCAGGTGCTACCATGTATTTTTTTTTCTTTTTCTTTTTTCTGTAATTGATTTAGAATCATTTGGTTTTCGTTTTGGGTCTCATAACCCAACTCCTCTTTATGCGCACGATTTTCAATAAATTTTCTTTACTCCCAAACACATTTTTCAAAACCCAAACTGAACAAATATACTTTAAACACGCTGATGTAGAGCGGGTTGCGTCCAATGTTCTTTGAGCGTTTGGATTGAGCACAGCCCAAACCACATTGGAGGCGAGGCAACGGTGGCAGATTCAACCATTCGATACTGTTTAGCCTTCCAAAAGGCATATTTTGCCGTTTATAGTAATATTTAGATTGCTAATATCTTGTGATAAGAAATTCCGTTTTAGTTGCCGTCTATTTTGACAACCTTATATTTCTTTCTCACTTTTGACTTTCTAGCCAAATTTGAATTTTTCTTTGATTAGGGTTTGATTAGCAGCCCTAATTGTTTCTTGAGTTGTCTAGGGTTTCCCTATTTATGTTCATCATCATAAGCCTTAGGGCAAGGTTGGTTGTTTTTTGCTAATGAAAAATCGAGGTTAATTTTCAAATTTGTTTGTTCAAATTAAAAGAGGTACCTATAGCTCAAACATTGTTCTTGTTTCTTGTTACAAATAGTTTCGTAAAAGAAGATTGCATTGTATCACACACAGATATAATACTATGCTACTAAACAAGATTATAAGAATTTGGATAAAAGAGCACACTTCTATTCAAAACCCATCCTTCTTGAATCCTAGCCACACGTTAGCCAAACTATGTGCTATCATCTAGTACTTCTTTTTATTATCATTTCTGCTAGCTGTCCTGAAATAGCTGAGACAAGTGCCATTTTAGTGGTGGAGTCCTGCAAAAAGCATTGGATACCATAATAGAATCATCAGTCTTATTAAGTGTCCATAGATATCTTTTTTTTTTTTTTTTTGGAAAAAACCATAGATATCTATTGTTAGTTTTATTTAACATTCGCAATTTCATTTTGGTGATTACTTTTATTCTCAAAAAACATTGGTGTTTACCTTTTTTGCTACTATATGGTATCAAGAAATGCGTGCTTCACTATTAATAAAGCTATAAATTCAGGGGAAAAATAACTCCGAAATAAACATCAGAGTTGTGGTAGAGGATGGACTTCATCCACTCTAACTACAGCGCTAGCATTATCGAAATTTTGGATACTTTTGCATGAGTTCAATTTTGTCTACCTACTTGAAAGATAGTCAACAAAACTCATCCCCAAACGAAAAGATCGATCCACTCTAATGGTGGCAATTTTATTTTTACTGTTAAGTCTGCTTATGTAGGACTATATTAATTACTCACCACAATTCCTCAACTACTAGCTGGAATTGAATTTGGAACACAGATTCTACATATACTTAAAAGCTTCATTTGGATTTGCATGCATGATAAACTCCTTATTAATCACCAGAGTTTGGTAAGGGGCTTTGACTGATAATTGATCTATGCCTAAGATAAAAAAAGAACTGGAGAGATAATGATCTATGAACCGGATTTGCCAATGCTGGAGGAACTTGAAACATCTCTTTTTTATTATCCTATGAGTACTAATTAAAATTTGGATAAATTCTCATGCCCAAGGTCCCCAAACAAATAATATTACCGACCGGAGGGATCAAGTGCAGGCTATATCTCAACACCTAACACTCGACATCAACAAAGAAGTACAGTCTTTTAATGTCCGGAATCTTTGGTAGATCTTTTTACTTGGTGGTTTGATAATAGATTCAACAATTTGGAGAATCATTTATGGGAAGCGACTTTCTTTGCTACAATTTGGTCTTTATGGTTGGTGAGGAATGACTCTGTGTTCAATAATGTTTTGACAGAAGTAGGATAAGTAGGTGAGCTGAAAAAAACCAGAGTTGCAGTGTGGATTAAGGTGCAATTCGATATTAAGGTATGCACAGTGGAGGATTTTAAGGGCTTCCTAGATGGAATTAGAAAAGTGAAAGTGTAGTGTATGTCTGAGGAGTAGTTCCATCCAACTCTCTGTTGGATGTTTGTTTTGTTCTTCTTTTTTTTGAACGGCTTGTTTTGTTCTTCTTTTGTTTAACCTCGTAAGCATTGTGTGCTTTCAATGTTCTCCTCATTGTACCCCTTTCGATTTTTATAAAAAGTTTCATTTGCTGAGGAAAAAAAAAATGTCTTAATCATTGTCACTCTTTGAAACTTGTGGGAATCTAGAAATTACTAGTATGAAAGTTTTGATGATATCTCTGTTGAGCCTTGAGTTAATTTTGTTCTACCCTTGTCAAGTGCACCTCTGAAATTGTGGATAGCTGTCTGGCTAGTATAAGACTTGTTCAAATCCTAGCCAAGTGAGACTTATTCCTTGAATTTTCCAGAGAGTGCATGGGGTAAAATGTAACTCAGCACAGACAGAAGTAGCTTCGGAAATTAAACCAGGCCTAGCTAGCTGGTTTTAATTGGATCAAGGCCGGTGTTTTTAAAAAAAGGAAGACTAGAAGACTCCACCAGCCTAGCTCGAGGCAGAATTTTGGGGTCTTGTCTTCCAAGGGGCTTTGAAATGATTCGGGACCAAAGCAATGAGAGAATTTCAAGCTGACTTACACTTGACTGTAGGCTGTGCAAATGATCAATGAGGAATCTATCCCTAACTCACTTTATAGTATGCTGGCTCAGGAGTGCAAAGCTCTCGTGGATGGATGCCATTAATCGACGCTTGCGGAGAGGGTAACAAAGTTTTGTTCTTATTTTTTCTCATACGCAGGGAGTTAGGGGGACCCGGGGATGCTGCCAAGCACCCCTTTCCAAGCGGCATCCTGCTGTTCATCTCGGCATGAACGGCTCGGATTAAATTTGAACGCATATAGATTTGAATCGTCTATTGGTCGAAACCGTTGATTCTTGAGATGAACGGCAGTACCGGCTGCTCGACACTGCTGCCAAGCACCCCGCCTCCTAGGAAGGATAACAAAGTTGCAAACCAACTTGCTAGAATGGTGTTTTAGGTCATGTCCCATTATATGTGAGATAGTCATAGTAGTAGTACTTTTAGTAGCGGCTCCTTTGGGATAGTTTAGTAGTATTATTTTCAACCCTGCCAATAAATAAATAAAACGGAATGGCGTTGGCCCAATGATTAAGGTGCTTTTTTACCTGGTGTAATGACCAGATTCCATCTACCCCCTTTCTTTATCCTCTTTTACAAGGAAAATATCAACTTTCCCACTTTGATTGATCAAAACAACGAGCTCAGTCTTTTGAATACAATAATTTATTACTTGAACCAACCAAAGGACACGGATTTGAATGGTTGGAAGTGGTTTTGGAAACTTATAATTCCAGAAAAATTCAAAATTTTTATGTGGCTTATTTTTCATAACAGCCTTCCAACAAATCAACTCCAGATCAGAAGAGATATTGCAACTTCGGATTTATGTCTAAGATGAAACACCTGCTCATAAAACATTAAACATTTTTTCAGGAAATGCAACAAAGCCAAAGAACTTTGGTGTAACATTCCCATGAGCCACTTACTGAGAGGGGATTTGGATAACTCTAACCATATTTGGATGTCCCTTAACTTGCGAGGCAACAGAACCTAGGGAATGGAAACAATATACCCAGCATACTATGTTCATTGCCTCTTTGTGGCAAATCTGGAAGGATAGAAACTAGAAAAGTTTTGAGAACATTGAAATGCCCAGCCAAATCAGTGTTAGGTATATCATTTCTTATTCCCAGGAAATTGTAGAAGCTTTCAAGTCCCCCCATTACGGGATCTCGGTAGACATGCCTAATATCTTGGTCTAATCCAACTGCAGGTAATATCAAGCTTAACATGGATAACACGGATGGCTACTGGTATGAAACTAATGGGAGAGAAGGGGTTGGAGGATTATTCAGAGATACCACTATTGGAAAACCGAATCCCCAAGACCCAGTAGTGACGATTCTACGGAATGCGATTTTTTTCCTTAAGTTTGGAAGCGGAGATCTGGAGCATCTACAAGGGGCTGGAAATCATATTGGACAGAAAGCTGACTAACGTGACAATCGAATTGGACTCCCTCATGGAAGGCAACCCAAGCCATCATCCGCAAAGTGTGTTGATAAATGAAGCGGGCCCACCACATCATGTCTAGGACCAACACCTTCATTGGATACACCTATCGCTCAGCCAACCAATGTGCCAATCATCTTGCCAGAATGAGAATCGAACAGACTGATGAGCTTACATTTGTTGTGGACATGCCCATTGCCATGAGAGAATTTGTTCTTAGAGATAGCCTGAATATCAGGCAAGTGCTAGACTAGTATGAGGTTTAGTTTTTATCTGTAAGACTAATGTCTATGTGTGAAACCCTAATGTGGTACTTCGTTTCGTAATCCTTAATGTATTTCCGTTTGACTGGGAAAAAGGAAGATTTTGTTAAGAGATGTATTACCGTCTCTTGAATGTTGCGTATTATGGTAGAGTACACTCCGCACAATGATGGTTCTTCGATAAATATATAAAACTTCGGACGCAATCTATCCACGCGATAGAGTTGAGCATAAAACATTTTTTTTTTTACAGTTAGAAGCATAGGTCATGGTTGAAATGTCGAGATACTTTCTGAGACATTATCACGTGAGGAAATTTTAGAACCAGTGATCCTATATCATTGCATTGAAAAACAAAATGTGGGTTTCTATTGTCTTAACCTTTTACAAAATGTATGTCACGTTCAAGAGTCGAGATATCCGTTACCAAGAGTCGTTTGGTTATATGAAAGATGCAAGCGCCAACACTGCCTGCAAACGCTTAGGAGCGTGCTTTCTTGTTTAATTTTTCTTGCAAGTGCAGGCCTCGGTGAGTAGGGGGCGTAACGGTAGGCATGAGTAGGGGTGTATCGGTAGGCATGAGGCTGGGCGAAGCAACTGTTGGAGCGAATCTTTGTGGCCGATATGATTTCATTGCCGGATGCGTTGTAGGAAAAAGTTCAGACTCTCGAATTTGAGTTGTTCTCGGTGAAGACTGAAGAAAGCCGTTGGCAGTTCTCCTTGCAATGCAAAATCTTTAAGTTCGAATTTCTCCTTGCAATGCAAAATCTTCAAGTTTAGGAAAAAGTTCACACTCGAATTTGAGTTGTTCTTGGTGAAGACTGAAGAAAGCCGTTGGCGGTTCTCCTTGCAATGCAAAATCTTCAAGTTCGAATTTCTCCTTGCAATGCAAAATCTTCAAGTTCAAATCAAAACGCCGCATGACAACTTCAAGTTGGAATCAAAATGCCACATGACGGTGTCTCAAAGGGCACAAAATAATTTTTTTTCCAGACCAGAATAACATTTCGCTCGCTATTAGTCCAATCAAATTATTCACTCATTCCTTGCTATCGATCCAATGATTCCAACCGCATTGACTTCTACACCATTTGTAACTGAAGAAAGAAATCTCCGCATCCACCAAAGCGCCATAACACACAGTTTAATATATGCGCGCATCAAGAATTGCAATGGCCAGAAAATGCTGGCATTGTTTCCTCTTCGTTGTTTATTTCAGGTACACTGACTATCAATTAGGAAGACATAATTGAGGACTGATTTATATAAATTAAAAAAAAATGGATACTACAGTATTTTACAAGACCATATAATTTGAAATTTTCTGGGCATTGTGGAATATACAAAACTGCCATGCCTAGACTTTGAGGGCTACATCGGCTCCATCAGGAGCATTATTTTGCTGTCCCCAAAGCTGGGCATATCTTCCTGCCTTTGACAAAAGAATTTCATGGGGTCCTTGCTCCACCACCTTGCCGTTCTCGAGAACTATAATCTGGTGAAAATAAATGAGAAATACAGAATCCATAAGCACAGAGATGACGGTCCCGAAAAAAGCCAAATGGAAACTCCATGCCTGAACTATTAAATAGCCAGGAGTTGTTTTGTAAGTGGAATCAAATAAATGCATGAGATGGGGAAAAAGGAAATTTTTAAGGAAAAATAAGAGAAAATGGGATACCTAAGGACATGATTTGAGAACATGGGAGACCTAAGTATTAAATATTTGAACAAGTTGGAGCCAATAATATTCCTTCACTATTTGGCAATACTTTTTTTAAAGCACTTTCAAATTACTACAAAACTGATGTGCATTCCCATCTCTATGAACTTGAGAAATGTGAAAGAAACAAGTCAATACCTCATCGCACTGCATCGCCGTTGTAAGCCTATGAGCTACAAAGACTGAAGTTCTGTTATTAGCAAGGGACTTCAAAGCATTCAGTATCTCTGCTTCCGTTGTGCTATCAAGAGCGCTGGTAGCCTCATCGCAAAGCCTGAACAGAGAAAATCGAATCAAAATCCTGTTGACTTTCTCAATGAAACAAGAAAGATAACTCCCTCACAGAGGAACGGGCAATGAAGGTGACTACAAACCTGTCAACTTAGTGCAAGCCTGTTCCTAAGACTGGATTAGTTAGTGCAACCCTGCTCCTAAGATTTGATTAGACTGTGAAGAAAGGCATAAACATTTTCAAAACTGTTTGTGGTTGTTTCACAAGAAGTTTCCACAATATCTTTCTGAAAACTTCAAAACTTAGCTATTAAGGAAGCGCTTCTTTTTTTTTGTTGTGAAAAAAGAACCAACCAACTCATCTGAGACAACAAAAATAGTTTTCCAATTCTCGAAAACAATATCCGAGAGTACATACAATTGTGAATTTGTATTTTTAAAACTATTTTCTAATCTCATGACAAATTATTTCTGAAACAGGAACGGAAAGCAAAGCTAAGTCCAAAGCAAATCGTCACTTAGTAGCTATAAGTTATCCAAAAGCAATCATAACCATAAGGTCTTTTGCACTTCATGATTTAAGGGTCATGAATAACCTGTGCACGTAAATATGGTCATGGCATACAGGGGTGTGATGCATGGTAAATTAGTCACGCTTATGTCGTTGATGATTGAACATAAGCCCACACTCAAATATGAAAAGTGAAAACATTTGATGCTAAGAAAAACGGCAAACAAGACATTTCAGCCAAGGATATAAGAGAAGACTTTCGGACAATTCTCCAGAATAACCTTGTCTCTTAATACCAGTTTAATGTAGTGATGGTAAGTTCAGGATTAATTACGATGACGCAACTATGCTGACTTACTCATCATGAGATGTTATCAAACGGCTGCGTGCTGATGAGCTACAGTACAAATTAATACCGGGGTGTTTGAAGGGGAGTACTTGATTGCTCTTACGGTTACTCAAACCTAAACAGGGAAAAGCTATGAAAGAAAATAAACATACAGAATGGTAGGCGCTTTCAGGAATGCACGAGCTAGTGCCACGCGTTGCTTCTCACCACCACTTAACTGCAGGATATAAAACATAGCCAAATTATCAAAACCCACTGAAAAAATTAAAAATTTGTAGCCTAAAGATAATTTGGCCAATAAACAGTCCCTAACTTAACCCTATTATATGTTCTCCAAATCTTCATTTCTATTCCTAAGAGCGGTTGTTATCTTCCCATGAAGAACCAAAATTCTCAAAGGTTTCATCAAACTACATGCTTAAAAGATAATTTTCTCAAACTTTCCAAACAGTCACGTCAACATGATGTTTAATTCTGGAAAACTGCTCAAAGAGCTTTACCATTTAAGTTTCTGTTCATCAAAAACTTCAGTTTAGGGGTCAGAACAAACTCTGTTGCTAAGTGGGGTATGCATACTCCCTTTGACATGTACTGTGTTCCAAATTCCATGTTAAACATGGGCACACACTGGAGATTTAAACTGCTCAATACAATGATGACAGAAGTATGTATCATCTAACTGAAAGCAGTTGGTTTCTCACCTTCAGACCACGTTCCCCTACCACGGTTGAATATTTTTCGGGGAAATTCATGATGGTCTCATGAATTGCTGCCCGACGAGCGGCATCATAAACCTAGAGGTGACCATAAAATTATTATGTTAACATTACATTGCTCTCCTGTGTAGACGAAACATAAATCGATCTACGACATAATAATTTGAACGCAAACCTCCTCCGTTGTTGCTGAAAGGCGACCATAATGAATGTTATGAAATATTGTGTCATTGAAAAGTACCTGCAAAAGCAAAATGAGTTGCTTGATTAATGAATTTCGTAACTTTTTATAACCAGAAAAAGAAAAAAGAGGAAATTAATGAAACAAAACGTTCTGTTAACTCACAGTATCTTGTGGAACAACACCAATTGGCTTCCGAAGACTCTCCAGTGTTACATTCCGTATAAGTTGACCATCTACCCTTATCTGTCAAGTAGCAATAGTTAAAGAAGTGTGCAAGAAATCACCACACCGATCCCTCACTAGATATATCACTAGTGCTCCTGAACTCATTTTGTTTAATTGTTGTAGAAAAAGAGAGCACAGTTTTTGATAGTTTGATATCTAGCCTTGCAAGGTGGTCCTTGCATTCACACGGGATTCCAAGTGTCCCCCTTCCATCATCCTTTTATGAATTATATTTGTCCATCAACACCATGAGGATAGGAAAACTAATCTAGATCTTCAGCTTCATGCAGCTGACCATAATTTGAAGCAAGACCTCAGACTTTTATATGTAATCATGCAGGGACCAAATTGCAAAAACACATTCCTTTTTCCCTTGTGCCATAGGCAGCATTAAGTAGGATAGTGAGTTAGATTACTACAAGGAGTATATATGCTGCTTGATCAGCTCGAACCCTGAACCTTCCAGCACTTAATTAATGTTCATTAACTCTTTTTTGGTTTCCCCCCTAAAGGGCCTTTCGTCCAGCTTTGAGATTATAATTATCAAATTTACCACAGGCCTCAACAGACAAAACCTAGCCAGATGATGAAAATATCAGGAGCATTATCTGGGGAAAAAACATCAAATAGTAGCAGTTCTTACATTTCCAGAATGGGTGTCAAAAAATCTGAACATCAGTCTTAGAATGGTAGACTTTCCTGCAAGCAAATCAAAATTTAAAATCAAGGGTGCCACAAAAAATCATCTGGTGATGCACGGATTATGATACTAAGTGATGAAAAGACAAAGTTCCAGTGCATGTGCGTATCTCCCATGTCAATACTGTGAAGTGAAATCCCACATCCCCGGGGTACAAAAGCAATCTGTGGTGCATAAGCGTGAGGGCACCTTTAACTGCTTACGGATCACATTGCCTGGGTACAGAACATGGGCAGAAAATATAAAGAAACATGGAATATCTGAAGCCTTACCACTGCCACTCGTTCCAACAATAGCAACACTTTTTCCAGCAGGCACAACAAAAGATACCCCATCAAGAATCTTTCTTTCTGGCACATAACTAGAGGAAGAGAAACAAAGGGATCAAATCAGCAGAAATATATCACAAAGACAATATACGAGTGGATTTGTTCTATACAGTCCGAATGCCAGTAGAGGTCACACAAGTAGGTCATTAAAACCCAAAGTTCGATAAGAACGATCAACCAAAGGTGTATCATCACGCCTGTCATACTTTTTAGACTTAGCTGTATAGATTCAAAATACAACAGATTAGTTAAAATGTCCAATTTGCTAGAACTAAGCATCCCTATAGTTTCTACCTCATACACTTTCTACCCGGAACCAGATGTTTCGAACTTCTACGTAAAAAGGCAAAACTAAGACACAAATGAAAACCTGAAGTGAACATTGTCAAATTTGATCTCGCCACCATGTAAATCCAGAGGCTTAGCATCAGGTTCATCTCGAACTTCAGGTTTCACCTGTGGTAACCATCAACAAAATTTATTTCGAAGGCATTAAACAGAAGTATAGACAGGAAATTTAAAGCACTAGAAATTTGACAACAAAAGATCTTGACACAACATAAAAAAGACAATAGTCCCGCACAAAATGACAACAGCTAAACAGCCAAAAAAAAAAAAATCAGAGCTGCCTAAGGCACTTATTTGCCTCCAAATTCTATCCAGAAAAAAGAGGTCAAGGTGAATCCATAAAAATGAGAACACTGATAAAAAAAAGATGGTGTTAATTGGAAATTTTGAATTGATAGATCGAGACCAACACAAGTAGAAAAGCAGGCAAACTCCCTAGCAAAATGTTACATATCATTTACATTGTGAAAACCATCATACTATTCGTCACCATAAAAGTAAATATTCATATTTCATAGTAAACTTTTTACAATAATTGGGAATTGATTTTGCCACTCCCCTTTTTGTTAATGCCACTCCCCTTTTCTCACAAAACAAATCATCTAATCAAGACACAAAGAGGAGTGGCATTAACAAAAAGGGGAGTGGCAAAATCACTCCCCTAATTTTTTCTATCAGTAAATGCATATATACACAGGATATACGTGCAGAGCTCCAAGGTTTTTGAAGTCACGTATAAACCATACAGTATTTTGATAACGCAAGCATTAGTTGTTGTACTGAAACTGATAGAGAAAAACAAGCAGCTGCTAACTACCTCTAATAACTGAAACAGGGACTTCATGTCAATAAGACTTTGTACAGTCTCACGATAAACACTGCCAAGGAAGTTGAGAGGGAGAGACAGCTGGAAGAGGAGCCCATTTACCATAACCTACATTCCGTTTATGATTTATGAGATTCATATTTTCAAGAATACAAAATTGATTGAGTGCACATATCAAGTAGGAATTTACCAAATCACCAACTGTCATCTGGCCATTCATAATCCCCTGGGAGCACAATACCATAGCTGCTGATAGAGCTGCACTAAATATTACATTCTGGCCAAAGTTCAAGAAAGCAAGGCTGCGTTGCGTTTTTAATGCAGCATCTTCATACCCTGACAGGTGAATTACCCTCATGAATCAACTAGATTTACCTTTTTTGGAACTAAAAATAAAAAAGAAAAACTTAAATTCCAGTAAACCACAAGGACCAGAAAACTCAAAAAAAGGATGCTATGCGGTGGTATGGCAAGACCGCACTCAATTTGCTGACATTCAGATCTATCAGCACATGGACCTGTTTTTATTCATTAGACAACTACTACTACTGTAACAAGCCTTCTCCCAACCACTGAACAGTTGACTACAAAATGCTATGTGCCATTCATCTTTAGTAGTTAAAAACTTACTCTTTAGGAGCTCATCGTACTTCTGTACTTCATAAGCCTCATTGTTGAAATATTTGACTGTCTGAAAATACAAGCCGTTAGGTGAGAAAACATCAACCACCAAAAAAATAATCTAGGATAAGGAATTATAGACCGAAGAAACATATCCAAGAAGGATACAATAACACTTCACCTCATAATTAAGAAGTGAATCTACTGCCCTCGTAGTTGCCTCATTATCAGCTTTGTTCATGGCCTTCCTAAACTTGGTCCTCCACTAGAAAATACAATTTAGGTGGAGAAAACAATGGCAAAGAATCATTAGCTTAAAAGAAGCAAAAAGTATGCAGGGTAGCAGAACCCAAGTAGTATCATGTTAGAACGTCTACGGTACATATAAAGTAAGACCATATTTCTTAAGGACAAAAATTGAAGTCAAAGGACTCAACTGATCTATAAAGTGAACAATCACTGTCAAAATACCCAATTGGTAGTCATGAAAAACTGGTGAAGAGAGTACCAAAGATGTAGAAAACAAAACCAGGTACTTAACCACTAAAACAAATTAGTCTACCAGAAGATAATAACAAATGATAACAAACAAGAAGAGTGTGCAGTAGATAATGAACCTGTGTTATCGTCAATGTGTAAAAAACATATGCAGCAACTGATAGAGAAGTGATCCACGCGAATGGTGCACCGAATTTGTATGCCAGTATACCTGATACCATACATATCTGGAAGGATACAGGTTAAATCTGCCGATATTTCCTCAAGGGACAACAAAGTAAAAGCAAAAACAGACATTTGATTCAAGCAAAACAAGAAGAAAGCCCATAGGCAACTGGTATAGAGCCATACCTCTAAGATGGTGGGTACAACATTGAATACCATGGCAGAAAGGATAAAGTTTATTGCACGGCTACCACGATCAATAATCCGACTTAAAGCACCTGTTTCCCGACTGCAAATGAGAACAGATAGTAAGGAACTGTACAACAACTTCGTCTTACAACCATTTTGAAAAAGAAGAATCTAATGCTAAACTTTCAAATATCATCATCCTCCATGATATAGGGTACTACATAAGGATGTTGAAAACCCCTCTTTCTTTCTTTCCTTCTTTTTAAATTTTTTTGTGGCTGATTTTCATCTATAACCATCTAATAGTTGAGAAATCTTTCATCCAACTATTAAATACATTAAATTCTAAATTTCTAAGTAGAGTCCTAGGCACCGGTAGGGAGTTGAGTTTAGGTGCATAGGCACAGGGCCGGCCCTAGCATTTTGGAGGCCCAAGGCAAACTTTAAAAAGAAAAGAGACCATTTATGCATTTCCCGAGCAAAAACCAAATAATTACTCCAAAACTATTCTACATTACAAATATTGGAACTCCCACTTAAGGATCATTCCTCTTGCATTTTTCAGTAACAGAACTACTTATGCCTTATAATCATTTTTTTTCTTATTTGATGGGCTTATTTAGCATTAATTCACTTGTATATACCTATTCTAAATTTCTAATGATATTTACACAACTTTTGGTGGGGCCCTTTTTGGCAAATTTTTGGCGGCCCAAGACGAAACTCTTGCTCGCCTTTGCTTATGGCCGGTACTACGCTTAGGTCAACCTCCTGATAGGAGAGAAAGTGCACACAGAAAGTGAGAGGCTTTCCTTTCACCCATCCTGTAATCATGTTTTTATCTTTTCAGATAAAGATACCAAAAAGATTGCAAGGTAGGCTTCTTACGTTATAGAATTCCCCATATTGAGCAACCCCACCCTGATTTCAACTTATCCTTTCAAACTCGGGCTTGACTCCACTTGGATTGGGCAGGATTGAGCCAGGGGTCAAGCCTAGGGCCCGAGACATATCACAAGGTTACGCATGCTGGATTTTAGCATTCCCAGCTTGACTGAATCAGTCCAAGTTGTGGACCTACCAAGACATCAACACTAGAATCAGAAGAATAAATCCCCTCCTAAAGAGCCACGAATGCAAAGAACCAACCATTGCATGCAGAAACAAGGTACTTTAGTCAGACAAAGAAATATATTCATCTGTTCTACTGATTTCCTAAAAAGGGACAAGGTACCTTATTCAAATGCATCGCTGCCATTAAGATAAATAAATTTGTTCCTCCATTTCAGTGATTTACTAAAAAGGGAGCACCACCCGTACATCTCATAGAAAACATTGTCCACTAACACAAATTTTATCATTGATGGTACATCCAACAAATATAAAAGTAACAGGTAAAGGCTTATTGATTGAAAACTAAAAAAGAAAGTGAGCACACCTGAGGTGGTAACTAAGGTCAAGCTCATGCAAATGTGCGAACACCTGCAAAAATCAACTGTTTCATATGTCACAACTGACATGGAGTTAACTTAAATTGGATAAAGGTCAAACAATAATTCCAAGGACAAAACCTGGAAGTATGTGAACAACCGATGAAATGATGAATATGAATACCAATATGCCAAGGTAAGGGTGTTTTAGACCTTCACATATTCCATCACTTGTCAATTGTATGTCAAGCGAATTAACCTTTTCCGCATGGAATATAGCTAGATGATATACTTACTCGGGGCGGTTCCGGGGACATCTAAAAAAACACCCCAAATCTGATATACTTACTCGGGGCGGTTCCGGGGACATCTAAAAAACACCTCAAATCTCAATCTCATAGTTTCCGATCAAATTTTTATGATCCAAACCGTTCAATGTATGCAGAATGTGATTTTAAAGGTGCCCGTGAAAAATTAGCAAAAAATGAATGAAAAATGCTTGTTTTGAGCAGTTTTTAATTGAATCGCTCATCAAATCTGATCTAAAAACTATTCAGATCAAGCTCTTCCCGGTCTTCTTTTTTCTGATTTCTCGCGCGTACCCTTAAAATCACATTATGATCACATTGAGCGGCTCTGACGCAGCGGAATTCACGAGAGATTAGTTAGCGTACTAATCCAAACGAGATAATCAACCCGTCGCAACGAGCAATTCTTGCGCACAAGAATGAAAGAGAAATTCTCTGCAATATTATTAATCAAAAAGCTGCATAAACCCTAAGTTACAAACCCTTTTATAGGCCGAAACCCTAAAACCCTAAAAATAAACTTGGAAATTAAAAAGTTCCAGAATTTGGGGCTTTTCCTAAAATTGAAAACGGGAAAGAAAAACAAGACTTTCCCAAAAAGAATCAACTGAAAAGGAAATACGATCTAGGAGTTATTAAAAAAATAAATTTTTCCTAAAACGGCAAAATAACGCAATTGAAAGCCTAAACGAAGGATTTAGGCCGAAAAACACCGTTCATCATCAACCTTTAGGGTTAATGAGTATGGACCGCAGCGCGAAAATAAGTCAGCCCACCAAGTTGGGCCTATTCCGAGATTACCCGAATTTAGCCAATTTGGGTAATCTGAAATTAAACACCGTTTGGACTTCCGGGGCTTGGCTCGGTCCAGCTGATCATGGAATTGGGCCTCCACGTGTTCTACATCAGGCTCGGATCATTGATTGGGAACTATGAGATGTTTTTTTAGATGTTTTTATAGATGTCACCGGAACCGCCCCGATACTTATATATACAATGTAAGTATGTAACTTGAGGACTTGCATTGCAAATCATCATCAGTTTTCAGGCGAACTCTTTCTTAGTCCTTTTTCTCGTAGTATAAGAGCATCTATGGTTCATACAACTATCTCTAAAGCACACTACATTCTGCTCCCCCAACATCTTTGAAAAGAAATTGCAACACCGTCAAAGAACAGTACTTTTAAAGGAGAACAAAGAAGACAATTATGAAAAGATAGCAATAAAGAAACTTGTTTTGGATAAGGGAAGGAAGAACTTATACTAGCCACCCTCAAAAGACCACTGAATATCTACCTTTCTACACAATGCCAAGATCCCAAACCCTCAGAATGACCATAGAATAGTCTTGAATAACACAGCATTTGGCAGTTTAAAAGATATATTCACTACTTTAAGGCATATCAAATGGTACAGATCTATTCACTTTCATTGCATCTTTCTTCCTCAAGGACTTCACATTACTTGATTAACTCTCTGAAAACACTGAAAGTTGATCTCAACTCTTTTCAGGCCATATCTTAGAAGTGACTGAAAGGACAAAGGACTGAATGAGGGCCAGACACCATTCAATGCTCAATAAGTGTAGATAGGTTTGACCAAAGATAAATGGTACGCAACAGGAAAGAGAAAACATGAATTCATCCATGAAGCGTACTTGGAATCAGAGAAGTGACTGTGTGGGGCCCTTGCTCCTTTACCATTTCTTTGCCTGTTTTTTTATATCCACTCCCTTTTAAAAGACAAAAGGGAGCGTGAATATCAAAAGGGGGAGTGTGAAAATGACTCCCCTTTCTTTATCTTTTTCCTGATTTTTCCTCCTTACAACAGACGCCAACCCATGAAACGGCACTCCTTTTTGTTTGCTAATGCCCGTTTGGCATAGCTCAATCCAATTACTGATATACTGATTTTTGGGTGTCCATTATGGGTCCCACAAAGATGATTCAAACTACTCATTATTCTAAAAATGTTTTTATGGCTTCCTACAAAAAAAATTTAGCCCTATCTGATATCGGTAGGGTGATACGAAGAGTGAAAAAGCACTTACTAAATTGGATTGAGCTAATTTTAAACAAGAAATCTGTAAAATAAATATTTTAACAAATAATGAGCAGTTTGCCTGTTTCAATCATCTTTGTGGGGCCTACCCAAAATGGACCCCACAAAAAATCAATAAATCTTTAATCTGAAATTAAGTGTTTCGTCCTACGAATTGTAAAAAAGCCCTTGCCAATATCAGATTGAGTTAATTTTTTTTTGTAGGAATCAATTAAAAAATATTTTAAGAACAATGAGCAGTTTGAATCGTCTGTTTGGGACCTGATATGACCACAAAAATCAATAAATTAGTAGTAATCAGATTGAGCTATGCCAAACGGGCCTTTGCAAACAAAAAGGAGGGAGGCGTCTGCTGGCAAGGGAGAAAAAATTAGGAGAATAAAAGAAATGGAAAAGGAGCAAGGGCTCCACACAAAGTCACTTCTTGGATGCCACGTAGGCTTCATGGAGGAATTCATGTTTTCACTTTCCTGGTGTGTACCATTTCTCTTGAAGAAATATTGCTTAACAAGCAGAAATGACGGCTACAATACGGTGTGAATGAGAAAAAGTTACTACCATTGATTCATTTCTGCAGAGAGTGGCTCAAAAGAGCAGTTTTGTCACTTCTTTACTCATACATAGTCCCTCAGATCATGGAAGAATTGGTGAAGTAACACATAATAGGGTGGGGCCCTCAACTATTGCTTATGGGAGTTCATTCTGTCTATATTACTTCAAGAAGAATAGTCTCTAGATTTCAGGTTTAAAAGCCTTGCTCATAAGTCTCTTGTGTGTGTCCAAGCATGCTCTTTTGTGTGCTCGTATTAAACTTATCCGGAGACACTGTGTTTTGTTTGGCCACTGGCCAGCAACTTTATTATGGACTTTTTTCTTTGGTTGTCTTCAGGTAGTTAGTGATTGGATGGGTTGCCTCTACTAAGTTTAGACTACATTTGCTACTGCAACTTTTGTCCTCTCTTTTTTTCCCATCTGACTGGAAGTTTTAAACCAGATATACAAACAACTGCTGTAATTTTATATGAGGCAGAGTTGATAATCAAACTTACAAAGTGATAACGAAGGAGAGAGTAAGGTATATCACTTGTCTGGTCAATTGATTCCTCAATAAAGATTGGCAACAATGCCCACAACACATATATGCCCAATCATGACAAAGAGCACGTTATTTTGGGTCCTCAAATAGTACAAATGGAAACCAGAAACCAGCAATCTCATACCTTCCTAGATACAGATCGGATCGTTCGTAATGCAACCTTGGAGAACACAGCAGTTCGCAACTCTGTAACAAGTTAAACAACAACTTTGCATGTCATTAGGAAATGCACCAAAAATACTTAAGAAAGTACATTTCACACCATAGAAATGAGTTGGATTTGGAATGGAGACTATCTTAGTTAAAAGGCAATCTGCAAGCGAACACTATATGCAAAAAGAAGCTTTAATCTACAATAAAAAGGAAATCATAAACAGGATTCACTTCACAGGAAATCAAAGCCACGCATTAGCAGCTACATCAAGTGACATACCATTGAAAGCAGCAGCCCCTGCCCGTGCTATCCCGTAGCCAACTAAAACGGCTGCGGGGGTCACAAAAAGAGCTAGGGCAGTCGAATTAGCACTTGTAAAAGAAGCAAGAGCAGTAGCATTGCCTGTTGCCGTTGTTAACCAATCAACAGCAAGCTTGAACAGGAAAGGCACCTGAACATTCAAAACCTGGAAAACAAAAGGACTAGAACTTGTTCAGTGATCAATTGCAGACCACTGTTTCCAGTTCTTACATCCTAGCTACAGCAAATTAATACAGAACATGAGAACAATGTAAAACGATTAATGCACTACAAAAGAAAAGAAAATTACAAAAGATTGCACCCACCTTGCCTCCAACCAAGAAACCCAAGGCAGCAATCACCCGCCACCGGAACTCAGGGTTATCTTTCATCCACAAGTACTTCACAAGAGTACGTAGAATCTTAGTGTCTGCGACTTGTTCCTCTGGATGTCCCGCTTTCACAACAGTAGCCTTTTCCCCTTGCTTTGTACCTTGTTTTCTACTCGCTACCTCAGTCCCCATAGACGTCGAGTATAAAGAATACCCATTTGGCATTGAACCCTGTTCAGGACTTCTAATCAGAACACCATAAAATTGACAATGCACCTCATATACATAAACACAAATTAAATACAGGTAATCTTTGTTACGCTGAAGGTCCCTTGATTTCCTCGATTTTTGGAGATATAAGGGGGCCGCCATTTCAGTGTTAAAACTTAATGAGAGCAGCCACTTTGTGCATATATTGTAAAAGTTATGCCTATCTCCACTTATCACACACATATACCCATCTAGTGGTGAGTCTGGTGACTCTGTAGCACCACGGACAGATGACAAGACACTGACACTCCGATTTTAAAATTTTGGAGGACACGACATGAGGGGGACACGTTTTAAATAATATTTTTGTATTCAATATGAATAAAAAAAAAGGCTTTAATTCTAAATAAGTAGCACCATTTACCTTAAATCTTATTTATCATCACATCATTCACAAAAGTATTCCGACAAAAAGTGTTTCATCGTCTATGTATCTTTATAATCAATAAACTATCATATGTTCTTTCTTTTCTATCTTTCTTCTCGCACTAGTACTCACAAGGAAGAAAGACTTTTTTAAGGTTTAATGAGAGTCTTAACTCTTAACCAGTTTGTTTACACCCCGACGAGTCATGCGAGTGTCCGGAGAATTTTTCAGAGTGCTCCAGAGTGTCCAAAACCAAAAACGTTGAGAAAAACAAGACAGCTTCAAATTTGAGTGTCAGACAAATGTCCAGTCAGTCCGAAAAGCATCCAAAACTGGTACATGGATTCCAACGAAGTGTCTGGGCTATATAGATTGGGAATTATATGAGTAGTATCCTTGTCAATTGGTTTTGAGTTAGATATAAAGTTTCTGATATCAAAGCAGGACCCATTCGACTCCACATTCTAAAAATTTACAATATACACCCCAGATTGACAAACCAACAAAAAGGCTGCACGATGATAGATCCAAAAAAAGCCTACACATGACAGACCTCGTACGCGACTGCACGTGAAGAGGGATATTAAAAGAATAAAGTCCTGCATTGCTTGAGAGCAGAATAGGTGATCACTTAATATAATGCCGGGACATCTCCACTCATTGCCAATTGATTTTGAATTGGATATAAAGTTTCTCACATGTCATAATAATAGTGTTCGTTTTGCTAAAACGAGCCTCGAAAGTAAGGAAATGCTCAGTCCTTCGTATCCCAATAGAATGACCATTCACCTAAATTGTTAAACCTACTTTCTGCACCCTTCTAGGCAACCCAAATGTCGGAACAAACATTTCATGAAAATACTTCCATTCTTGCTTCAGTCCAGTGAACCCTCCAAAGGGGGAGTTAGTCACGTAATCCTTCGAAGACGCTTTCACGCTCGCGCATTATGTGACTTAGAGTGAACAAAACACTACCCTAAGTGCATAATTGGACATAAGGCCATATCATACATGTACGCACATATAGTGACACACAAATATATATATATATATATATATATATATAGAGAGAGAGAGAGAGAGAGAGAGAGCGGGGGGGGGGGAAGTATTACAGGTATTTGGGGAGGTCTAGGCGGGGAGTCCGACAAGAATCCATTGATGCGCTTCAAGAGGTGAGGGTTCGCTCCATGCCGTTGGTTTGCGCGGAGAGAGAGGCAAGTCGTGAAGGCTTTCGAAGAGAGAGGGGGAGGGCGGAAGTGTACGGCGGCGCTGTGGCAAGAAATCCGGCTGCAACCCACGACAGCCATCGTCTCTCTCCTGCGCAGCAAAAAATCGCGCGCCCTAATCCACCGTGACGCGACGACCGCTTGCATTGCGGAGTCCCTCTATATCGGGAGGGTTTTTGAGTGGAGGAGGGTTAATGACGGCTAGACGGCGGCGGGTAAATTTGTGCGAGTCGGCAGACGCCGCGGGTTACTCCATATGATCAGTTTACGGAGAGCATGTGTAAGAAGTAGGAGTAAAAATTTAGGCTCTATTTGTAACTTATAGAAAAGAAAAGAAAAGAAAAGAAAGGAAAGGAAAGGAAAGGAAAAGAAAAAGGGGGGAAATGAGAAGAAAATACGGGGAAAATTTATTATTCACAAAACTTAAAATTTTTATTTTCTCCTCTCTTTCTTCCAATCAAACAATGACAGAGAAATTTTTTTAATTTTCTTTCCTTTTCCTTTACTTTCCGTGAGTTTCGAATAGAGCCTAGGCTCTGTTTGGAACTCAGGGAAAAGACTCTGTTCGGAACTCAGGGAAAAGAAAGGAAAAATAATTAAAAGATTTTCCCTTCTACTGTATTATTTGGTTGGAAGAAAAACAGGCTTTGCTTTATTTGGAACTTAGGTAAACTCAAAGAAAAGAAAAGAAGGTTACAAATTTTCCCTGAGAAAATAATGCTGGCTTTATTTGGTTTCTATCTTTGATATTGTAGTTTTGGTAGTGGGTGGAAAAATAAATAGGGTAATAATTGGAGAGATGTGTAATGAGTAGAGAGACAGGGAGATAAATGAAAGTAATAATTTGAAAAATAGGATAATGATTAGAAAATAAAAACAAAACAAAGTTAAAATGGAAAATGAACAAAGCCGCTATGTTTGGTTTGGTTTTTGAAATTTTTTTGGAAAAATAGTAGGAGTAATAAGTGAAGAGAGATAGAGAGAAATGTTGAAAGTAAGGGAAATCTATGAGGAATCTAGGAGGTATTTTTTGGAAAATTCTTTTTGAATTGTAAAGAGAACAAAGCATAGAATTCAAGTTTTGTGAACAATAAATTTTTCCTCCCGATTTCCCTCTTATTTTTTTCCCCTCACTTTCCATCACTTTCTCTAAATTCCAAACAAAGTCGGAAGAGAATAAAGATTTTAAATTTAGTGAATAGTAAAGTTTTTCTCTCATTTTCCTTCTATTTTATTTACCTTTCCATACGTTCCAAACATAGCCTTAGGACCTGTTTGAAAGTTGGAAAAGAAAAGGAAGAAAATTATTCTTTGTTTTGTAATTTTCCTTCTTGTTTCCTCCCAAATCAAACAAAAGAATTTTTCTTTTCTTTTCTTTTCCATATGTTCCAAACAAAGCCTTAGTTCTTTACGAGAAAATTGCTTTGCTCCAAAAACAAAGGATCGTGTCGATTGTAAGAGATGTGAATCTGCCAGTCCGACGGAACCTTTGAGCGTTCGATTTTATTTATGGCATGAAAACAACTTGCAGCATTGGTCTAGTTTATTAATACGTTCCAAAAAAACTCTGCTTGAATTTATTTGATTTTAAAAAAATGACAGTGGTTTCATTTTTTTGTCTTTAATGAATTTTTTTTTTTTTTGTCTTAACGTTTTTACTTTTTAGACTCCTCGAGACGAATGGCCAATCCAAAAAATTTAATGTAAATTTAACAAAATTTTAGAAAGGACTGAAAAAGTACCATGACCTTTTTTTGGGGAGAAAGCCTTGGTGATAGATTTGGTGCAAGTGACAGAACGCAATCTTTTGCTCTCACAAGGCATATGTTGGTCGGCGGATTTCAACAACAAAATACCTGAAACACTTTTGACTCAATCCCCTCTCTTTCTCTCTCTCTCTCTCTCTCTAAGCAACACACTATGCATTGCAACATGCAAGTTTCAGCATATAAAGATACCAGGGAAATGTGTCAAGTATCGAAACTAGCACACAATGGCTGCAATAATATGGGTTTGCTTGGCCTTCATGCTTCTACTAAGCCTACGAGAATGCCCTGCACAAAGGAACCTGCGCACTGGTCGCGACTTCGCCCCCATTGACCAAGTTCAAATAGATCCACTCAGATCAGAAAGAATAGATCAACCAACTTTGCCCCCTTCCCCCTCTGATAATCCTGCTCTCAAAACTCCACCAAGTGCACATGACCGCCTTGGACTAGAAGGAAGATGGCCGCGGAGTGCTGGTGTTGAATCTGGACAAGGAGGAGTGAGCACTCTTGGTGGCCGTGAAAGTGCTTTTGCCAAAGGTTGGGGTCGAGGCAGAGGTGGTGTCAGTCGAACCCGTGCCGGAGGCTTAAGGAATGTTGGTGGGCGTGGAGGCGGCAAAAGATGGGGTGCTAGAGGTGGCGGCAGACTTGTCCCTGGTTTTGGTGGCCCTTACGTCCCAGGTACGCCAGCCTATGGAAACGGTGGAGGTGGGGTTGGTACTGTAGGCAACCCCGGTTATGGTGGCCCTTATGTCCCAGGTACACCAACTCGTGGAAGCGGTGGTGATGGTGGAGGTGGGGTCAATACTGGAGGCAACCCCGGTTATGGTGGCCCTTATGTCCCAGGTACGCCAACTTATGGAAGTGGTGGTGGAGGTATCCCCGATTACGATGACCCTTATGTCCCAGGTATGCCAGCTTATGGAACTGGTGGTGGAGGCGAAGGCGAAGGCAGAGGGGGAGTTGGTGTTGGAGGTAGCCCCAATTATGATGGGCCTTATGTGCCAGGTATGCCAGGTTATGGAACCGGTGAAGGAGATGGAGGTGGAGGAGGTGGTGGTGGGGTTGGTGTTGGAGGTAGCCCCAATTACGATGGCCCTTATGCGCCAGGTATGCCAGCTTTTGAAACCGGTGGTGGAGACGAAGGGGAAGTTGGTGGCCCTTATGTGCCAGGTACTCCAACTTATGGAAGTGGTGGTGGAGGTGAAGGTAGCCCCAGTTACAATGGCCCTTATGTGCCAACTTATGGAACCGGCGGTGGTGGGGTTGGTGTTGGAGGTAGCCCCGATTACGATGGCCCTTATGTGCCAGGTATGCCAGCTTATGGAACCGGTGGTGGAGGCGGAGGAGGTGGGGTAGGTGTTGGAGGTAGCCCTGATTACAATGACCATTATGCCCCAGTAGATAGTGGTGAAGGGGGAGGGGTAGGCGGGGGTGGTTTTGGAGGTGGCATCTGTTTCCCCTTGCCGAGACTGGCTTTTCCACCTTTCGACGATCCTTTCCATTGCTTACCTCTCAGTTGCTTCACCGGAAACAACAAAGCGTGCCATAAACAGTGGTTTGGGATAGGCTTCGACTCGCAAATGTTTGACACCAACTATGGAAGCAATGACCAAGAAAGCCATGACAAAAGTTCACCTGAAGACGAGACGAGTTCTCCTACAAGTTAAGTCATTGGCGAGGATGCCATGGCTCCAGTGTCTAGCTAGGTAGCCCCACTGTTTATGCACAGCCTGCACTGATTCTCTCAATCAAAATCTTCTGTGTTAATGTAGAGCCCTAATTTATCGTCATTAACTCAAATTTTTGATCAACGAATAAAGTTTTCATTCTTGATTAGTATCTTTCAATTGAACTGAGAAAATTATGAAGTTGAGCATGAATTGATTATTGGGCTACAGTATAATTTAGGAATGTGACTTGTCCTGCTGAATACGAGGATTGATTTTTTTTTTTTCTTTAAAGTTTTTAATTGGTTATGCCCTCAAACAATGCTACAAATATAGATGGAGGACGCAAATTCGAATACAACGCGCTTAGAATCGTTCGATGCCCAGAGAACCTACATGCATTGGACGGCTACAGATGCACGTGTCCATAGCACCGTCTTATCCCTTCTTATTTGTTTCCGTCGACTAGCTATTGCGCCGACTTTAAATATAATTTTCAAAACTCTTCAATAGATTGATTAAAAAGGAAACCCACAACAAACTAATTATATTTCAAACTCATGAACTCCTAGTCTCAACGAACTTAAATGAAAATAAGTTCATGAGGAGCATTAATTAAAACTTGCAACTCGACTTGATTGAAAATCTAAGGTCCTGCTTGATAATAAAAGCCAGATAAACCACGTTACAATAGAGCCAACTTCACTGGGTCCAACTGGGGCCAGAGCTTGGCCAGCACAAACTGAAGGACTAAAAATGCAACCTTCTTATCTTGTTTCTCGACCATAGAACCCGAAACTGAAAACACCCCAACATCCATAACCCGCTCAGAAGTTTCGCCAAACAGTTCACAGAATGACCACAACTCACCCCCACATAAAAACCCAACACTACCACGCCGCCCTCCTCCCTTCCGTCAATCTCCAACAGCAACGGCAATTGCCCCTCACGACGATGGCGAGAAAGCAGGGTGGCAAGGGGAAGCAGTGGCGGCGATTTGAGAAGACGTCGACAGTGGTGGTGAAGTGCGCAAAGGGAATTCAGGACTTCATCGGAGGAGATCTGGTGAGGTTCGATTTGGGGAGGTGGTTGTCGGACGTGGAGGAGCACAAGTCCCTGGCCATATACTCTCCGCATGAAGGCGGGTACGAGGGGAGGTACCTGAACAGGCTCAGGTACAAGGGGTACCAGTTCCTGGATCTATCTGCCCGTGGGCTAGGTGACCCTGAGACCACTCTAACCAAAGTCCACCCTGTTTGCCCGGTGAGTCTCAATGCTCCTCTCATTTCTAACTAGTTCTGTAAACTGAGAAAGTATTTTGTGGAACGGTGGTGTCATCAATCTATTTCATGTTTGGCTGCACGTGCCCAAGTCGGAATGCAGAAACCGAAGTCAAATTGGCACCACGTGTTGATGGTATGACAGTTCCACAAAATACTCTCCGGTACACAAATATGCGAACATGAACTGAAAGTGCTGTACAAACAAAATGTG
This sequence comes from Rhododendron mucronatum var. ripense, assembly GCA_019656295.1. Lineage (NCBI taxonomy): Eukaryota > Viridiplantae > Streptophyta > Magnoliopsida > Ericales > Ericaceae > Rhododendron > Rhododendron mucronatum. The sequence continues at coordinate 256,668 of BPLT01000040.1, read as the reverse complement.
TACAAAATTTCTATGTAGTCAGAGAGAGTAGAAAAAAGAACTGTGTGGCCTTTTTGGTTTTTATCAAATGAGTAATGAGATCAAACTGGGTGAATTGGGCGTAGGGTGAAAAAAAATGGAACCCCCAGTAATCTTACCCAGACAAAAAAACTGTGCAGGCTCACTTGGGGAAGCAGCCTATAGCAAGATGGTATTTTCCACCAGAAGTGGATTACAGGCTTCAGATGTTGCCCCCAAATGCCACAGGACTAGTGGTTTGGATCCTTGAAGCCAAGGTAAATATGGCCATACAACCATTAAAATTCTCTTAGACCGGTTTCCTATTACAGGATTGCATGATGATGCTACTACTCTCTGTAAATGCATTCAGGTACTGTCAAAAGCCGAACTGCAGTTTCTGGTCTTGCTTCCAACCCTCCGGCCTAAAGTCCGAGTTATCGCAGAATGTGGAAACTGGTAAACCCCCATACCCAGTATTTGCCCCATTTTCCGATTCTGCTTTGTTTAATCCTTTCTTCCACCCGTGTGCAGGAGAAAGTTCATGTGGACACCACTCAAAGAAATTGCAGGATTTCCCGCGAAAGAGGGAGAGTGATCTGATTGCTCAACAACCACAAGACAAACACCTCTGCAAATATTTCATAACTAGTGGCCCCAATGCTATGCTCTACTTTTCCTCCAAAACATAGGCTTTCATTGTTCATATAACTGAGATAACAGTACTTCCAATTGGAGTGCAAAGTGTTCAGCAGCAGTGATTAAAAAATTCTAATCAAACAACCTTCACTTGCACCATTTTCATGTATAGCACCATCCATCTCAAGTAGTAAGCTGTAAGCATCAGAACCCCTTATAATGGGGTTTTCCTTCCTGCGCTTGTGTGCCATGTTTCCACTAAACTAAATGGACTAAAACCAATGTTTTCACGGATTCCTAGGCAGGTCATTCTCCTTGTACGCATCAACTAAAATACCATTTAGCTGAAACAACTTGACTATTGTCATTAGCCTATAGTAAAAAAAGTATATCAGAAACGCCCGCTTCACTGGTTATATTCAAACATGACCCAATGGTGCAACCTTCACATGTGCAGCACTGTCGATCTCAAGAAGCAAGCATCAAAATCATTAGAAGAGTGACTTTCCTTCCTAAGCATGCGTACCAATGAGAACGAGTAACTCATTTCATGAAGTTGTAATTAGAAATTCGTTATGGTTAAACTACTAATGATGTGTTGTTGTGTGTTAAAGTATCACATGCAGTACCATTTACAATGCTGACTAATCCAACAGCTTGTACATCTCCAGGAGCAATTTAAGTTAGAGATCAAAGTTTGGGCCACGTATATATACAATCGGAAGGTCATAGGACAGGATCAACCTAATTACAGGAACTCACACAAACCAATTTCACTGAAATCTTCAGCATGAAGAGAGACATCTATCCTAAGACGATTACTATAACTTAATCAAACTGCTAACTCTCAAGCTGTCATTTTTTTTTATATTTTTTTTTTGATAAGCAACTCTCAAGCTGTCATTGTGGCTAACTTAAAATCTCATAGAACTCACACCTACCCCAGAAAGAACGATAAGAACTTAAAAGGGAACTGTACCTACAGAGCAACGGTATGCATGCAGGGAACTATATTTTCCTCTTCCCACGTCTTCCGATGTCTAAATCCATAAGCCTTGATGACGGAGCTGGGGCTGAGGCAGAAATACCCACAGATTCTGGAATGTCAAGATTGACTCTCATTGATGCACTGGCCATTGCACGCTTGACATCAAGCTCATGCAATTGATGAACCTGAATTCGTGATTTGTCGATCTGTTGATGTTATAACATGTGGAAATCAGCAAACAAATGCCTCTAAAGCTGGAAATATGTCAACGCTACTTGCATGCAAGATTACATTGATGCACTTACTATTTCAATATGATGAATGGATGAGCATGCATCATGTAGTCTGTTCTGCAGATCCGCTCTTTTTTTACTCAGATATTCATCATTCTCCATTTCACTGCCTTTCTCACCTAATTGCTGATACAAAGCTGCACAAAAATAGAAGCACAGATTATGCACAAAAAAAAAAAGAACAGATAAATGCATGACAATCCTGATTACCAAATAAGTGGAGTCAGGTGACGGGCCAAGTGAAGAACCGAATATTGTCCAACCGCTAGCCAGACCACATCAACAATGCCATTCCATCTTTTCAGGAATTGTTACAAGCAATTTTCCACTGGCAACTTTTGAATTGTTTAACAAGCACTTCTACTGACCTTTATTTTTCTTTTTATCATAATTTCCCAATCATGTATTCATATGAAAAATATCATGCTTACTATACTGTTCTCATGGTGCAAGATCACCGTCTTGGTCAGAGCGATATGTGCATATACAAGTGAGAACCATTAGCGCGTCATCATGTGCTGGTTCGCACGTCTAGGCACACATAAGGTAAACTGTGTTTCCGATACGGACAGACATTGAGAAGATAAAAAGCACCACAAAACTACATATATTCATATATATCCCACCAGAGTTCCAAGACACTTATTTTAGCTATTAGGTCTCACCCCATGGAAAAACCATCATGGTTTGTAATTCACCAAACTGGATTACCGGACTAAAAAATGAATCGAAAAAGAAAGTAACAGTGGGGGAAGATAAATACCTGTCAAATTTGTTAGCACCCAAATCTGGGTTGGGATATCGTAGAGCTTCTTTGACAATGTAAGGGCAGATCTCAAGATCTCTCTGGCTTGACCAGTGTCATGAAGAGCAAGTGCCAAATTGCCAAGGATAGTCAAATACTGTGAAACGAGTTGAAGATTCCCCAAATGAGAATGTGTGATCTGCAAGCCAGTGGCCAGTCGAACTCTGCAATCAAGTTGACGGCCAATGAGAAAGAGAAAAGGAGGGAAATTTGATTCTAACTGATGAACTGACCATCTAGAGGTAAAAGATAAAGGCAACCCGGTTATAGACTTATCAAACAACCCTTAAGAAAAATTTGGCATAATGGCATGGTCTGTGAAATTTCAGAACCGGCGATAACTTGTTGCATCCCAACTAATTAGTCCAGGGCCAACATCACTCCAAGTTTATAAGCCACCAATGCCAAAGCTTGTAAAGTACTAGCTATAACCTGTGCATCTGAAGGCACTATTACAAAATTTTGACCCTAAAGGATACAAATCTGTTAAAGCATCCAACTCAAAACCAATTGGCAATGAGTGGAGAGGCCTCCCAAGCTCATATTTGGAGGAGATAATTAACGAATGTGGGACAAATTCAAACACTCCCCCGCACGTGGAGAGTTTAACAAACGATCCGTCACGCATGGATCCCAACAAACAACGGTGCACTTATGGCACAAACAAGGGGGAACAAATTCTCCAAAACCCTAGGTCTGATACCATGTTAAAGCATCCAACTCAAAACCAATTGGCAATAAGTGGAGAGGCCACCCATGCTCATATACTAGTTTTGGAGGAGATAATTAACCAATGTGGGACAAACTCCAACAAAATTTAATAATTATGACAATCGTATTTTGTGCATTCTAAAAGGGGTATTGTATTTCAACGCATTTTTTTATATTTTAAAAGCAGATTTTTTATGTACTAACAAAACTTATCAAAATGGGCAGTGGTCATCATTTTTGCATAAATATTTATTCATAGCAACATTATCCAAATACAGGACTCTCTAGGAAATTCCCAACCAATCTATAAGAACTCACCTATTGAAACTTAATTGATTTTTCTTAAAAATGAACACCGGTTAAATCAAATGTTATGTATATTGTACTTTTATACTTATAGAAATTGAATATCCATATCATGACTGGAACCTTGTAATTAAGAGCTATCAACTATGTCATTAGTAATTTTAAATTTCCTCCCCCAATTACTAAAAGACCACTGTTAACAATTTTTTTGAGATGAAAGTTTACAATGGAAAGCGGAATGTAAAATAGATTCTTCTCAAGTTCATGATAATAACTAATAAGTTTTAAGTTACACCAACACTATGGCCCACCACATTGTAAACAATTAATAACATAACATATACATCCATGCACTTTTCAAAACTCATAAGTTAAGAAACCTGACATTGGAGACAATTGGTCACCAAGTCAACGTTCAACAATTTAGACCCCTCAAATTCTCGCCCCTCAGCTCTTTGAACCACAGATGTTACCTCACTATTCTTTAACCATCTTTTATCAAATCGGCAGGGGACAAAACTCCACTGGCCTTGTGGACACGTGTCAAGAAGGAGAGCTGTGTGATCAGAACCAACACGATGTAGATGTGTCAATGTTGCCCCTTCAAAAGTTAATCTCCAGTCTGCATATGCAAGGGCTCTATCAAGCCTTGCCTCGATGAAACCTTCAGCATCCCTATTCTTGGAGGGGATATGTACTCCACTTGTATAAAATCAAGGTTGAAGACTTGAAGTGCCAAGAAATCCGAGAAATGTCATAAATTCTTCGACTTAGGGAAGTTTAAACCAAAAGTAAACTAGCATTCCCAACATCTAAGATATAGCTAATTTACAGACTCAACTACTACGGGAACACATCAGGTTGACTTCATCTGTGGCAACAGGAGGGCCCAAAGTAATTAATAGCTGCCCTACTCAGAAACAAGGTTAATGAGAGTTGAAAGAATATACCGGGCTTCTTGAAGATTTTGTTGCCTCATTAATAGAAATCCATAAGCAAAGAGGACAGTGGTTTTCTCTCGAACGCCAACAAAAGAATCCATCATTTGGTAAACTGGTCCAATCAAATCAAGAGCCTGCAGTGAAAAGCAGCTTAGGAATTGATAACTGTAATAATTTGGAAGAAATAGGAATCTGAAAAACAAAAAATGGGAAATAGCTTCACCTGTGCAGAAGATTCTGGACCACCAAGACAAATGTAAGAGACAGCTGCATAAATTTGGCACATAGCTTGCATTGATTTGCTCTGAGTCAACTAAATGCAAAATAAAAGAAGAAAATAAATCAAAGCATAATCTCTCTCTTTTGGTAGGGTCAGGAGAATGAGAATGGTACAAATCATTCTTTAGTCCAAACAATCATTTTATTGTGTAGGTTCTACAATGAAAGAACAAATAAGTAATGTTGTTTCCCTTCCATATCCTTTCCCCTTGACAAACACAAGATCCAAGTTTAAACTAATCAACAAGATGAGCTGGAGCCTGTTGACACGGTAAGACAGAATATGACTTAAAATTGAGCAACTGCATAGCTGGTATATATGTTCTTTAAAATATGTACCTTCCCGGCTTCAACAAAATGGAAAGCGGCTTCAATATAAGAGCCAACAGAATGAGCATACTGCCCTCTAAGCATCTCAATGACACTCTCACAAGCCTGTAGAATTGTTGGAAAGCGAATGAACCAATTTCTCATCTGCACCAAAGCCTGCAAACATATATATCATGTTTCACTGTTTATATTTTATGAGCTATAATGCTATATCTAAACTTGACAATATCATCTATATGTATCAGGTACAAAGATCAGACATATTAACGGTCAAAAGACCACTAAAAGTAACCAAATCAAATAGTTGGAAGAATGTCAACTTTAGCACAGAAGCATTCCAAATTACAAAATCCAATGGGAAGGCACCACCATATGTCCACATCTTCTTATTTTTTCTGTGTTGTTTTTTGATGAATAAAACTAACCAAAAGACGATGTAATCAGCAAATCTTCCGAGACTAAACTATGACATATCCTTCTATTGTGTCCAAACGTGTGACATATATCCACACGGGTGAGTTTCAGAACCAATATTCAATTGCTTCGAACAGAAGAAATAACTAAATTACAGCCCATGAAACAGGGAAAAAAAAGAGAGAGAAAAAAGTAGAGTATCTTAATACTCTCAAAGAGTCACAAGACTTTAAATAAGGTGTTAACAGTGAACTCATCCACTATACAAGACAAGTATATTTGCACTATAAATGAGGCTTGATAAAGATAAAATCATAAAATCAATAACAGGACTACCAGTTTTGAGTATTTCAATCATTTGGCAAATAGATCTCTTGATGCAACTAATCACAAATGATTGGCTCCGCAACACAAACAGGGACTTCCACTCCATACAGGCATTATCTAAAAAAAGGATAGATCACCAACCTCTTGTGCTTCGACAAATTCAGATTGCGTGAGCTCCACAGCAACTTTATTTTCAAGGAAATGCATCAGAAGCATCAAATACACACCAGCCATCCAAATGGCAGAGTGCTGCAAATCTACTTCTGCTTAACAGAACAATTCACAGAGCCCGCATTAGCACCTTTAATAAAAAACTGATCATGCAATTTTAATGACACAACTTTTGGCCACTGTAAAGAAAATTGAGACTTGTTAGAGCTTGTCCCACATTGGTTAATTAGTGTATGAGCCTGGGCGGTCTCTCCACTCATTGCCAATCATCGCCAATTGGTTTTCAGTTGGATGCTTTAACAAGACTAATTAATCACCTTATAAGATGTTAGAACAGACACAAAATTCAGTTAACAAAATGTAATATGAGGCTCACCTCTGACACCATCACTGATTCCAAGCTTCACCAGCTCATCTGCAAAGGACACAGTTGTTCAGGCTTTGAATCTGGTGCAAGCCATCACAGTGTGGTGAATCATAAATCCTATCTCCTTTAAAACAGAATCAAAAATTTAAAAAGGTCACCTATACTTTTGCTTTGCTGAACATTCATTGCCGAATGCTTAAGTTCTCGAAAAACGCACTTATCAGAAAAGAAAGAAATCAGAGAAGAAGAAGAGGAAATAAACACGAAAGTCCAAAATCTGACTGCTGTGAAATATCTACAGACTGTGGCACGCTAAGCATGAACTACATTAGCATTGATACTTTGGCACTCTTAAAGATCAGCTTCCAATTTCAATACTGTTACATCCGAAGGTTTCCCATGCACTGGCCTTCCCAAAGGTGCGTCTCCAGAATATCGCCTACTAGAGGCTAAGCTTTTGGAACATATCCATCCAACAACTTGGAATGCAAAATATTATCACTCAAGACACGCCTTCCCCAAGAGCGAAAATGAAATATTGGTCAGGAATTTTAGCTAATAGTACCAACTAGAAATTGCAAAGAACAGAGGCATTAGGGATTAGGGAATTAACACTTTGTACAAATAGAAGCGATAGTTGATAGTTGATACAAATATGGAAGACCTATATTGCCCCCCACATAGCTGACCAACAGAAAGGATATGTAGGGACCATAAACTTTCAAACTAACACTACTAGAGCATTTTTGCCAGACAAATCAAAAGAATATTTTGGCGAGGAGAAAAAAAGGAATTACTGACAATACACAAGCAATCCAAGGCCTGACATCTTTCGTATATCACCCACTTGCAGACCACAGAATACCTAATTACTTTCCCATCGAGTCAACACTCAGTGAACACAGGTCTTTTTCATTTTCAACGTAGGCAGCCATGGTAATCTTTCTTGATAAACTTCCAAGTTCCACCTAGTAATAGATTATGGGCGATACTGGATACGTCTTGTTTACATCTTGCATTGGATTGCTTATTCTCTACCCCATTTTTGGCAAGATACTAGAGGACAGCCAGGGAAATAAAGTGCATGGATGTGGACAAGTAGCCAGTACTTCTTGACACAATACCTAGTACACTTTCTTTAAGTCAAAGTAGTGTAACAGAAAATTACTCACTACCAAACCAGTGGCAAATTGGCAATATTGGACAGTATCTCATTCTGCATGCTTAAACACTTCAGTTTAATCATTTGTATTCACTAGAACTACTAATGATTGCATCACAAAATTCACTTATGTCAGATCGTTCTACTTTCTTTCCTAATTTCATATTCCTTTCAAGAATACAATGGTAGGGGCACTTTGGAACGTAAAAGACAAGAGGTAGATTAAGATGAAGTCACCTTCTCTTTAAAGCCATAATCAAGAGGTTTCCTCAGTTTCAGATGGCTAAGCATGTTCAAGGGATTCAACATAACAAAAGCAAGAGATGGCACTAAGTCGAAAAGAACATATCATCTCCCAGATAAAGAGACCAACCTTGGATGGTTTGCAGTCCAGATTGAATCCGCTTTTCACATTCCTTAAAAAGTCCTTTTGGACGCCCAAAAATGACAACCATCAGTTCAACTAGTGCATAGACAGCACTTTTTGGGAGCCACTCTCCATCAATAGGAGGTGGTGCCAGCTCAAGTTTATCTCCCCAGGCCCGTTTCACATTTCCAAAATATGCTGGTTCCAATGATTCTTTGCCAGCTGAACTGTGTCCAGTAATGTTATTGAGCTGTTCTTCAAGCTGAGCTTGTTTTTTAGAAAGTGCTGACCTCTCTTTGTACTGTAGGTCAGACCGAGAGAGACTGAGGTTTAATGCATTGAGCTCCTTGGTCAGCTCCTGGACATGCTGCGTCTGCTGCATGTCAGCCTTCATAGCAGCATCTAATGTCTCAACATGTTGAGCAGCATCCTTGTAATTACATATCCGAAGTAGATAGAATATGTGCAATAGTTCATTGTAAAAGAGTAGACCGATGCACTGTTGTCTCTTTATTCAGGAGTTGCCCAGAAATAAACAGCACAACAGAAAATTAGTGAAAATGACAGATCATAAAAAATAAATAATAAAAGCAAACAAAAATTTTGAGGAACTTAGTAATAGCCCATCAAACAGAGTCAAACCATTATATGAGACCAAAATTGTCAACGCATGGCTCCACGTCCAAGCACCAGGGCATATTTAATGTACTCAAAGGTGGATGTGTTAGTTCTGCAATTATTTTACATACTTTACTCATTGCCGGTCTTAAGGTCCAAGCAATAAAGAGCAAATAGATAGTAGAGCGGCCTGTCTGAATCCCTCTATTTTTTGTAAGTACCCTTTCTCGTTAACACCACTCAAAAAAAGACCATACAAACCTTTCAGCAGGCTTGGACCAAAAGGGCAAATGCACTCTTTAAACCAAGAGCATAACTTTTCAGAAACACATCACCAACAACAGATTACACAAAATATTGAGCCAAAGATATTTTCATGTAAATATATTAGGCGATAGTCCTTTGCTCCAGAAGAAAAAACACTGCGACGATAATAGGGCAGTCAACAATGGGCCCCCACTAAACCAAACCTCTTTAGACATTACAGATCATTCTGCATCATAGACACAATACTGTTTATGATCTGTGTCCTATCAGCGACAGAAATGTTAAAATACTACCCAACTATCAAATAAGAGAGAAGACAAAAAGTTACAACTTCCCACTTCCTAGTACTGTTTTGCTGCATTAAAAAAGTCCTTGCTATCAGGATATTGCAACTTACAAAAGAAGCCTATCAAACACAAACTGAAAGTCCTACCAAAGTTTCATCAAGAATATAATGATAGACAAATCCTCGACTTACTTTGTCCGGTTGAATAGATTCCCAGACCTCGTTACACTTGTTGACAGCTCCCTCAACCAAATTTACATCATCCCACTGCATGAGGTGCACGTGCAAGATAGAGGTAGCAAAAAACATCTGATCCACCAAGCGAAGACGGAAATTAGCAACATACTTATTGCATACTACTTTCACAGGAGAGAACACCAGACTATCTAAAGTAACAGTCCTGCCAAATAGAAACCGACAACATCTAGGCTTCTGCATCCGTGAAGAGTGCGCATCAGTCCCCAAGAAATTAAAAAGTACAAACCAGTATGTAAAACCTGTGTACGGCCACTATACTAGAGATGGCTCTCTTATATGAGCCCTGTATCATGATGCTCCCAATTAACCAGAGGTCACATTCACATAGTGTTTAACTTCCATTTGAAACTACACAAACCTGTAACTCTGGGTAGAATATGGCAGATGCACAATCAAGTCCACCTTCCAAAGCTGATATTGAACCTTGATAATCCCCTTCAATTATCAGAGCATTTGCAAGCTGCGAACTGAAGTTGCAATACCACAACTTTGCAGAAAACCTTCAAGAAACACCACAAGCAATCAGTCAAAAATCTAGAAGGCATAGAGTAAGATCCCTGATGCCTGATTGTCACAAAACAGAACTAACCAAAGTAACCCAACTTAGCAAAATATCCTAATGACCTGATATTTGGAACGAAATAGTAGGAAGAACTTAACCTAATTCCGCTCTGAACTGCTCAGAACTTTTAGTTTATTGACACACATCACAAAGGCATAAATAACTGAGGTGAAACCAGCCCTAATGAGCTAGCAATATCAGTATGCAGAAGAAAGTTCCTCACAAGATCATCCCCTCATGTTTTCGAGATATATAAACACAACGAGATCACGGGTATTCTGAAATGGTTCTTAACCAAATTAAACTAAGTTCAAGCGCCTGTTTACCAAACAGCACAATGGGAACTACAGCTATGCTTAGTAGAACTTAAAGGGCCCATTTATTTGAAAGGAATACTAACAAAGGGTATATAATTCCACCGGATATACAATTCGACCATACTAATAGGTAACTAATAATACCACACCGCCATTATATTTGTATATCCTACACTTTTGCGAGAACATATATCCAATGCTCATACCCAAACACCGGAATAACTGAAGGATATAGAATCCAATCCGATGCTGATATCCAATCAAACAAATGGCCCAAGTATGTACAAGTAAGTGAGTGATACCAATCAATAAACCTCATGCAAACAAGGAGAGGCTAAAAGACCTGCATACCCCTCTCCAGAAGATGCTGCAAGCGCTAACCCCTTGTTTAGTATCTGCTTTTGTGAAGGAATAGCACCCACAAGATGGTAACACTGGCTGAGTAAGCTATGTGCTCTACACTTCAACTCAAAGCATGAAGGGATCGACTTCAATAGCAGTTGCTGTCAAAATTCAAAAGACATTGTCCTTTACTTTTGAGATTACAAAGGAAAACATTGACTGCTACTATCTAGGTGACGAGAGGTAATGAAAAATAGGGCTGATAGGTAATGAAAAATAGGGCTGCAAACAAGCCGAGACAAGCTTTTTAAGTGTTCGAGCTCAAGTCCAGGTCAAATAATCAAGCTTGGCTCATTTAATATCGAGGAGTTTAAGCTTGGTTCGTTTACTAAACGAGGCTATGCAAACGAACCAAGCCACCAAGATATACAATGATGATCGTATCCATTCGATTTTGCTACAATGAGGATCGTATCCATACAATTTGCTCTTCTTGACAAATCTAATCTGTTTCATTATTCTAAATGGCTATTCCCCGAGTTTTTACAAACGAGTCAATTACAACTAACATGAGCTCGACTGGCTTACTAAACGACCTTAACTCGAGCTCGAGCTCACCTCGTTTACGAAACCAGCATCAATAAGATAAACTAAGAATCGTTTGCAGCCCTAACAAACAAACAAAAAGAGGCATATGAAAGAGAACTAACGGATCGTTCGAGGTGGGACTTGGCGTGATTGACGTTGTGAGAGTGCTTGAGGAGGAGAGTTGCGATTCGAAGTCGAGTCTTGACTTCGACGATTGGGAGGAAAGAGACCTGGCTCTGACATATGGCTTCCAGACACTTCACTGCCTTTCCGATCTCGCCTTTCTTCTCGTGGTGGTCCGCCAGTCCCCACAGCCCCTCCGCCACTTCCTCCATTATCTCTTTCTCTCTCCGTTCTTTTCTTTTCTTTTCTCGGTCGCCAAACGCCGCGACGGGGCACTCCCAGTGGCGGAGGGTTTTCTTCTTCTTTCTTCTTCAGTCCACCATGGTCAAAAAGCGGCGCTTTGTTCTGGTTTTGAGTTCTGAGATCCAGCCCATTTAGTGGGCCGAATATCATGAGTTGTGGGCTGGGACAGCCCATGTTCAAAGCAATGAGGATCATGGGGCCAGCCCAATAATCGTTCTCATTCCGTCTCACAATTCAAACGAAAATAAAAGGACCCCACCGCACTGTTTCACCGCTTCCCCTCGCAGCACTCAATTTCACCGTCCGTCTTGGTAATTAATTGTCCAAATTTTATAAGAATTCTTCTAGGTAAACTCTTTCTTGGAAGAGTATTTTAAAATCCGGACCATCTTTTGGACGGTAAAATTGAGAATGTGAAAGAAGCGGTAAAACAGAACGGTGGGGTTGAGTTTTTGTTAAAAGGACCAACAACTGGTCAGTCACTAGACTCGCTACACCCATACCATAATTATTTATTTGTCTTTGTATGGGATTAGGCGAGTTTGGCCTAATTTTTCACGGCTTTTTTGCATGGTCTTTCTAGTCGTTTTCTTGTAATCTTTACGAGATTCATGTTGAACTTCGACATCATAAAAACAACAGACCATAGTTGAAAATTGTTTCGTGTAAAGCCCGGGTAGAATTTGTCCAAAGAGAAAAGTCTTGTAAATTAGGAGACGACTTGAGCTTCATGTAGGAGATTAGGAGAGTAGGGGACCACTAAGAAATCACTAGTAACTTTTCCATAATTTTTGTAGAGTTCTGTTGGCAGGAAAGTAATGGGAAACATGTTTTTAAGTTTTCCTGCAAGATTTACTTTCTTGCAAAAGTAATCCGGCCAAAAGCATAGGATTTTGTGTCACGGGAAAAATTTTCTCTATTGTGGGGCCAAAATAATTGAAGGTAAGAAAAAAAATGAATGACGCCAATACCAATAAAATACGATTAGATTCTTGGAAAGACACTTGAGATTTACGTGAGCAACAACAATTTCGACTACTATGGTGCTTTCTGAGATAATTGTTGTGGAAAAAGATTGATAGTTTATTTTTTTTGAAAGTATTTATTTATCTTGTCATTAGTCTTCAATTTTGTTTTGTACTAACTAATTTTCAGTTAGCTTTTGCATCAACAACAAAATTAAGCATGGTTGTTTAATATTTATTTATTTAGTTATCATTTACTTATTTATTAAACTTCATTTGTACGGTTGATTATCAGAGAATGTCAATTTCAATGGATGATTTGCATGACCATTCAGAATATAGCAAATTGAATAGGGAATTGCAAGTCGATTTTTTCATTTCATGTTAAGGTTTTGAATTAGATAAAATACATTTTTTGTATGTGTTAATTTTTGAGATATGATAGCCTATTATTTAGCTCTCAAAGTTACTTTTATTTAAAATTAGCCACGGGAATAAAAAAAATAAAGAAGTTTCTTATAAGTGTATTTTCCTAGCAAATGAACCATTAAACTTTAGTTTTCCTGCAAAAAAAAATTTGTCAAATGAGCACTCACAAGAAAATAGATTTCTTTTTCCTTTATTTCACTTTACTTAACTTTTCCTGAGAATAACTTTCCGGTACAACATTCCTGGCAACTGAATGGAGCCTATGGAATCGTCTCTTTCATGATTCGCTATTCAAGTTTGGTCCAGCATTGACGCAAACGGCCATGTTTCCGCTAGCAAAAAACGAAAAATTTTAAGAGTTTTTTTTTCATCTCATTCACATTAACAAAAAATTGTCAACAACAACAACAAAAAATTTCTACAGTAACTCTACTCACAAACTCATCTACAGCTTATTTACTACTGAAAACAATTTGATATTTCTTAACAGCTTATTCAATACCCGAAACACCTAACAACTTGATTGCTGCAAAAAAATTTCTCAAAATTTATTCATTAGCGGAAACGCCCCTAAGCCATATGTGGAGGGCGACCAGCGACGAAGAAAAAAAGAAATATTTGGTGCAAATCGGTTATAAAACCTAGCATTAAACTCAGTCCCCCATCACGCATCTAACTCTTCTCATTCATGGGTGGAAAATATATTGCACTCAGACCTCGGAGGAATTGCTTTATAGGGTCCCTAAACAGTGCAAACATCATTGTCTAGGCCGCGAATCATAACTCTGCAATCTCAAATGACTAGGACTCGAAATCGATCTCTCATCTTCTCAATCAAAATTACGACTCCTCTATAATGGAGTAGAACAAATTAGCTACTTAATTAGTAGGATTGAACCAAGTCTACAACATTTAAAGGGACTTTCAGCGCAAGCATGAAGTTGCGGTCTGTTGGTGGATCTTCACAAGAACACATAATATTGCTGGCCATAGATGATGCCCTCATCGGCATCGTATTAACCCGCCAAGGCATAACAGAACAGCCAGGAAATTAAATTTAGAAACCCAGAATAGGCAAACGACACACAGGACACTTTGCACTCGAAGAATTACTCAAACAAGATCTTATATACAGTACTATACTATAAGGATGAAAGTACGAAAATCATTATTAAGGTGCCTATTTTTTCCTCTCTTTTTTCCCTGGCTCCCAGTTTCAACAATGAAGTCAGTCGCAGTCCTGGTGCAGATCGATCAATCAATCACATCGCGCGCTAACGCGCTTGATCACACCATTACATCTGTGACATGTTAGATTTGGTCTACACGGCGGTGAGAATGTTTGGTTAATTAGTTTTGGTATGGAATGTCTAATGTTTGGTTAGTTTCCAGTCAAGTCTCGTCATCTCATGAGCTCATCGCACTGTCAATTAAGCAATCACAACAAAAGGGGAAGCAAACGTAAAACATTTGGCTATAGGTGAGATTTGACTCGGGCGCCGGAGAGTCGACCACGTGAGGTGAGGCCACTCAAAACCTAGCTCTGATACCGTGTTAGAGATCTTGGAGAGGATTCCGACCTAAAACCAATTGGCTATTCCGACCTAAAACCAATTGGCTATAGGTGGAATAACATCTCAATTTTATTAATCAAGATTGAATGGCTTAAATGAGCAATGTGGGATAGAAGTCTAACAAGCTGGGATCTCGAAACAGTGCATGCAACATCTTGTCTTGGCCTTGAGTCAAAATTCTGCAATAACGAATGACTAGGACTCTACATCTCATCTCAAACGTACAACTCCTCTATAATGGAGGGTCTGGATTCAGTACCTCTGGTTTGTTCTATCATTGGTACGCTCCTCTATAATGGAGGGTGTGAAGGCCCACTTACGCAAAAATGAGCCAAGTTTGTCTTTGTTCAAATTTTTTACAACAAAGCACAACGAGTTTTTATATTTTGAAAGCTTTGCATAATAGTTTATCGTTAATGCTCAATGGACGAACCCGATTTTAACTGTTCCGTCAAGTCCAAATTAAGAACCGCAGAGGATCCAATTCCTTAAACTTCAATTTACACACAAAAATCTCACTCTATATATAGAAGTACATATGTGAGGCCTCACCAACAGTAGAGTGAACATGCGGGTGTGAAAGATAGTAGTACAATGATTACAAAAAGGGTGTATGAATTTTCGTTTTTATTGTCACGATACGGTAAAATTTTGAAAAAAAAGATGTGGGACCTACATTTTTTGGATCCGAGCTGATGGAACAGTATTGACACCCTATGTAATTATCTAACTCACCCTCAAAGAATGAAATGGAATAGCCATTTATTCTTTGCCACCCCAAGAGTGTTGTTCAAAATGTAGTATTTTACTATTTTATGATATAGAATTGGTGATGATCTAACTACATTTGTCATGAAAGACTCAGGACTTCAAAGATCAGAGTTTGAATTTGTCAATAGTCAAATGTATATAGTAAAACTTTAGCCAATGGCATCTTGAACATAATTTATATTTTAATTCTTGAATTTGAAAACTGAACAACTTTTTATAATGGGTGATCACACCTAAGTATTTTCCATCTTAGCAATCATGATTTCTTTAGAGTTAGCCCACCACTTAAAATCTCCCAAAATTTTCTTCCCCAGTTGCCTCTCTTCAGTCCTGTTTGTGGCCTTGACAAATGCCTTTCTAGAAGGGTATATTTTGGATTTTTATTTCTCACTTCTTTGCCGATTTGGTAGGCCTTGCCTGGCCTCCCCGTTCCCCATTGCCTCCCAACTAATGCTTGTTTTCATCATTTTCTTTTTCCAGTTTCTATTTTATTTCAAGAATTTACGTTCGCACCAAACATGTTGTCTTGTTCAAAATTCCAAAAGACAAAGTATACGTAAACCATGTTTTCTGTCTTTCGTTGTCAAATTAAGAACTCATTTATTAAATGCCGTAAATATACGAAATTCCAAAAGACAAAGTATACGTAAACCAATTAGAAGTTTGAAATCTTTAAGTTCCTCTCCTGTCACCCTATCTCTCTCTTCCTCTCTCTCAACCCTAGCCACCACAACTCCTCCATCTTCTCCCTTCCCCTCCTCCCCGTGGGTTCCATACCCGTGTGCGGTGGCTGGAGGGGGAGGCCATGATACTACCGACTCCCTTTCTTTCTTTTTTTTAATTTTTTTTCCTTCTGTATCTCCAGATCTACAACTTGTCGTCTGATCTGTGAGAGTTTTGTCTCTCGTTCAATCAGAGTTATTGGTTTTGTCTTTAGATGAATTTTGTCTACAGATCGGATTCTCTCAATCAAAGTTGTTTCACAACGATATATTTTCTTCAGCGTTCTATCCCTACACGATGTCTTTGGCGAGGCAACCCGTGGCGGCTTGGCAAATCTGTAGTTCTTAGGAGTTCATTGGTGCGTTCATTCTTGGGTGGAGTGCATCTAATCGTCTGGGTATTTGGTGTCTTTTGTCTTTAACTTTGCACTTTTTCTCATTTGAGACTCCTAATTAGATGTTAAGCAGTTTAAAAGTGTTGCTATTGCGTCAGGCCATGTCTGGGTTGGGATGAAAGACATCGATTGCCTTGTGATTTACTTGTTTTCTATTTATTAGACGATTAGTTTGGCTTTGTCGAAATTCTTTGCAATGATCTCCGTTTTGTAAGTGCCGTTGGGCATTTATCAATACAATCTTCTCGCTTATGACAAAAAAAAAAAAGGAAGTATACGTATACCATGTTTTCTATCTTTCGTTGTCAAATTAATAACTCATTTATGAAAGGCCGTAAATATACGAAATTCCAAAAGACAAAGTATACGTAAACCATGTTTTCTATCTTTCGTTCTCAAATTAAGAATTCATTTATGAAAGGCCGTAAATATACGAAATTCCAAAAGACAAAGTATACGTAAATCATGTTTTTTATCTTTCGTTGTCAAATTAAGAACTCATTTAAGAAAGGCCGTAAATATACGGGTCATGGCTCTTTGATTTTGTGACCTTATAAATATTCTGATCAAACGGAATACATAATTAACAATGTTGTTCTGGATCTGGTCATAGCTGATGTTCAAAGGATCACTACAGTCCAAAATGGGATTAGAAATTTTAAAGAATTGTTTTTCAGCGCGAGGAAATTCTTACCATATATGGGACTGCCGAGCCCTATATTAAAAAGTCCTAGCTTTGATTCCGATTTTTTCTGTCCTGAAAATTCATGTGCCGAGAGGTTTTCGAGCTGCTGGATTGTGTGATTTTTTTTTTTTTATATTGTAACTTCAACAGCGAAAAAATCCATCGGCACAGAGGCACTAGGGTTTATCCTGCCTCCATATCCGGACACAAATGTATTTAGAACAGTTCGATATACGCGAGTAAGAAACTCGTGTGCATCGAACGACTTCAAACACATATCTATAACACAAGTATGACACATAAGTCTTGTTAGACTTTCTGAATGGTGGGAGGAAAGCTACGGACTCGTTCAAACATACTAGCAGAGATGCATCATGCTCGCAATAAAATATCCAGTCTCCGTTCTTTAAATTCCACCTTGACATGCACCAGGTACAAATTGTAAAACCATCTCTTTCAGAAAATCACAAAATAATAACGCGTTTGATCTGCTTCGGCAATAGTTCACTCCCCACGTGTGATGCGCGTCCCTTTAAACGTAGCTTTGTTCACTCGGGTTCTCACTTCTCGATCTTTCTCTCAGGAGGGTTTTTGGTATAGTATATCTTCAATTATTACCCAATCTCTCTATCTGTCTCTCTTCACTAATTACCTCAAAAACTTTCATCAAAATCCACCCGTTCCGTTTTCAAGTTTTCAAAATGGTGAGAAATATTTAACTGCTAGCCTTTGGCAACCCCTTCAAGCCACAACCACAAGATCTCCCATCACTTCCCTCAACCTCTTTTTTTTTTTTTTGGTTTTTGGTTGGATAAACATGGAAGCAAAACGTTCGGACTCTGGCAACGTGACAACGTTTTGAATTTCATGGACCCGTTCGTTCGAGGGTTTTGAATTTTGAATTATTATCATTATTTTATTTTTTCTCAATCATTACTTTTATTTTTGTTTCTATCTCTCTCCAATTATTATTTCTATTTTCAATTATTACTTTATTTCTTTATACACTCATTACCTACAAATTCAAATCCAAAATTTCAAAGGAAACGGAGTCATGATGTTCAATTATTGTTGTTATGGGCGGCAGTTGGCGCTGTTGCAATTTTTCCTGAAGAATGCCCATGCCCATGCCCATGATGTTCACTTTGCTTGGTTGACCTTAGCTACATCTTAATTATACATGCACACACCTCGCCCATGAGTCATACACATGCACATACCTACCCATGCGTCATGCTGGATTCGGTGGATTCGGGGGCCTGTGGTGACCCAACTCACCACAGGATTGCAGTGCCCCAAAACTATGTTGTTTGGGTGGCAAGGGATACGAGAAAAAAGGCTGATGAAAATAATAATTATTTTTCAGATCAATTTATTTTAAAGGAGCATAATTAAATTTTGACTTTAGATTTCTCGTTTATTAGTCCTAAGAAAGTAGTAGAACCAAATATCTCTTAAGACTGACTAATGAGAGCCCTAGAGCTAAAAATTAATTATGATCCTTTAGGATAAAATGATCAAAGAAATAGAATCTTCGTACCGGTTCAAACGGATTGAAAATTAGAACACTTAATTTTTTAACCATATTTTCTAACATATAAAGTGTCTAAAAATGGTTGAAAAATTAAATGCTCTAATTTTCAATATGTTTGAATCAATACGAATATCCTATTTCTCTGATCATTTTATTCTGAAGGATAATAATTAATTTTTGGCTCAAGGGCTCTCATTAGTTAGCTATAAGAGATATTTGGTTCTACAACTTTTTAAGGGCTAATTAACGAAAACCCTAGAGTCAAAATTTAATTATGATCTTTTAGGATAAAATGATCAGAAAAATAAAATCTTTCCATCGGTTTTAACGGATTAAAATTTAAAACACTTAATTTTTTTTGCTCGACTTTCCCTCAAACCAAGCCTTGCAGCCTTTTTTCCTCTACCCCTCGTTTTGGGGCACTACAATCCTGTGGTGAGTTGGGTCATCACAGGCCCCCCCAATCCGTCATGGCTTGCCCATGTGAGGACCACCCAAACATTTTCCCCCATCACAACTCAAATTTTTATTTTTTTAAAAAATTTTTAAACTCAAATGGGTCTAACTCTATTCATCCAAAAATATCTCTTTTACATATCTCAAATGGGTGTTACTCGATTGATTGGGTGGATTCCACTCGGGCTTATAACATTGGCCGGAACTATTTATCTCACAAACATTACAGAGATGAAATTTTCTTGCTGAAAATAAACTTGATGGGCATCAATATGGAGGTGTGATAATTGCATTTTATTTAATGAAACAGACGGCTCAAGTTCGAAATATATACGTTTAACCGTTGGATAATGTTATGGTGTCCCCGGTCATTTTGGGGACATCGTAATTTTTGGCATAACTTTATCATTAAGAGTATAACTAAAATCAATTACAAGCATAGCAGAACTCAAACAAGGCATAACCAAGGAATATCCAAAAAACCAACCAAGACGTAACTAAACCCAACCAAGGCATAACAAATAAGTTATGTCTTGTTATGGTTATGCTTTGCTATGGTTTTGTTATGCTTGTAATGGATTTTGATTATATTTATAATGATTTTGTTATGCTAAAAGTTATGGTGTCCCCAAAATGACCACAGACACCGAAGTCATTCCCTTAACAATTCATTCATAATATGTTTCCGGGTGTGGTTTTGGTGCTTCGGAGTAGTTTCCAGCAGTGTTGTGAATCCCGTACTGTACAAGCGGGTACGTTCCGAATTTGTGAGATTCCGGTACCAGAAGCCTCCAATACCGTTTCGGTCTAAATACCGGGGCTTACCGGTCGGTACCGGACATCTCGAAAAATACAGGACGAAACAAGGTTACCGAAAATTTCGGCCGGAATTCTATAGATCTGAAATTTCGTTTTGCAACCAGGAAAAAAAAAATCAGAAATTGTCCGCCGGAACAAGTGGCGGTTCGGAACGGCAACGGAACTCGTCGGTGGTGCTGGCTTGTACGGCAGTGGGGACCCAGTTGGTGTTGACTGTTGAGGAGTGGAGTTAATCGGTGGTGATGATGATACACGGCTGGGGTTGGAGAATGGAGGAGGTGGTGTGATGGTGGTTCGGTCCACAGTGGTGTGGAGCTACGGTGGTGATGGAGGTAACCGGCTGGTGGTGATGGCAGCGGGAGGTGGTGGCGATTGGTGAAGATACCGGCCCCCCCCCTCTCTCTCTCTCTGCCGAAATGGGAGAGGGAGTTGGCTGGGAAAAGTAAAAGGAAGAAGGGGGTATTAAAAAGGGTTGGGTTGGATTTAATTACATGGAGAGTTTTACATAATGGGTAAAAATGAGTTGTCAAATGGGGAGGGTTTTAGGGAGGAAATTAAGGGATTTGTCTCTCTTGTTGAAATTTTTTGAAGGATGGAAAAGGATTGGGTTGAAAAAAAATGCTCCAGTGCAACGTCATTTTTTCGAGCGCGCGAGATTTTTCCTTGGATCTTCATTCACAAGCCTATTATGTGCAAAATCATTTAAGATAGAAAAAAGTTTTGTAACTAGGTAATGTAGGACAAGAGGTAAACACAATGTTTTATGACTATACACCAAAGTCCCAACAACAACAAACCAGGTTTGGATTTATTTATTATGATCGTGAATTAGCAACAACGTCTTATGACTTGTTTATACACTTGCAATGTTTGATTTTGGACTCCAAATGGTGAATTTTGTTGTCTTAATATAGGTATTTTATGATGAATTACATGGCATGGGAGATTATTTTGAATTATAATTATATATAATTATTATAGATAAATCCGAAACGGTACCCGGTATTTGACCGGTACCGGGACGTACCGTACCAGTAGAAAAACCAGTACCCTGGCCGGTACGGTATTCAAAACATTGGTTTCCAGCTTTCGTTGTGGTCGCGCAGGTCACCGGGCTCCCTTGCTCGTGGCAGCGAAGAGTTGCCAGTGTTCGTTGTCAGCGGCTGTTTCTCCTTCGTCACGAGCAGCAGCGGCAGTTTGTTTGGATAACTATTCTGTAGGACATAGCGATTGTCCTTTTTCAGTGGATGTGTTCTCGATCGTTTGTTATGGGGTAGTAATATCCAAAAATAGCAACTTATCCGTAACAGTCAACAATCAATCGATCATCCACCGCCGTGTAGACAATCGCATCTGTCATTGTTTAATGTGCTTAGTTGTTTTTCCAGGATTGTTTATGGAGTTATTAGTTCGAGTCTGGTGCATACCCCTCTTTGCTCTTCAGTGTATTGTATCTTTGTATTTCAATCTTCGAATCTTTTTAATATTATCAATGACAGCGTTTCTATTAAAAAAAAAAACCATTCATTTTATTATACCAAATACTCAAATACACATGTGTAGAGGTTATCGATCAATTTGATTTTGTGTGATCATATATTTTCTCAGCGGCGTCTACTAGATCAAAGATTCGGATTGATGAATGTTGCAAGTCTCTAGGGTAAGACCCACAAAGCTGAGTTTGGAGTGGTCCTGAGAGATTGGATTCATTGATTTAGAAACTACCAAACCCAGCATTATATACGAGAACTTTTTTGGTGCCGGAGTGGGTATATCCCGTGTGGTACCCGTTCGCTCGGATTGAAACCCTCTCTCTCCTTTCACCCCAACACTTTCTCTCTCATTTTTCTCTCTCCAAATCCGAATCATCAAAAAATGCAATGGACGGCTTGAATGCGCCCAACGGGTACCACGTGATATCCACCCGGCACTTAAATTTTTTCCATTAAGTACTGTTGTAACGAACGCTATGAATGCAAGCTAAGAAATAGAAATTGAAAAATAAACAAGAAATCACAAAGACACAAGATATACGTGACGCCCCAAGATGGGTACGTCCACGGGCGAGGAGAGAGAGGATTCACTAACCAACGTGAAGAAGAGATACAAAGAGCCGGCTGTAATCCGTAGCTCTAGAAAGGCCACAAATATGAAAGCCCAAAAGATACTTTAGAAGTTCCCCAAAGGCCCTATTTATAATAGGCTACAAAAACGGGAACAACATAATTAACCAATGTAGGACTAAGGAATACAAGGCATTCCTAACAATTCTCCACCTTGACTTGAATTCCACTGAACCAAATCACCAAATATAGTTCTCCCCTTCTAACCTCTCACTTGCCAAATGCCCTCGAGGGGCGATCAACTGCAAATACCAAGCAAGCTCAAGCAATGCTTGAACTTGGCAACCGGAACCGGTTTAGTCAACATATCTACTGGGTTATCTGCCGTACCCACTTTCTTCACCTCAACTTGCTTTTGTGAGATGATATCCCGAACGAAGTGATACCTGACATCGATATGCTTGGTTCTCTCATGATACATAAGATTTTTAGTCAAATGTATAGCACTCTGCGAATCACAAAATACTGAACTCACACCCTGTGCAAGACCAAGCTCACAAAGCAAACCTCTCATCCACAATGCCTCCTTCACAGCTTCAGCAATGGCCATATACTCCGCTTCTATTGTAGACAACGCGACTGTAGCCTGTAAAGTAGCTTTCCAACTAATGGCACTGCCGGACAGAGTAAAAACATAACCTGTCAGAGACCTCCTCTTATCGTGGTCACCGGCAAAATCCGAATCAACATAACCAACAGCATGATCACCAGAATTGGCAACCCCAAATAATAAACCAACACCTGCAGTTCCGCACAAATATCGTAGTATCCATTTCACAGCTTCCCAATGTGCCTTTCCTGGATGCCTCATATAACGACTAACGACACTAACTGCATGTGAAATATCAGGACGAGTACATACCATAGCATACATAAGGCTCCCAACTGCGCATGAATATGGAACCTGAGACATATACTTTTCCTCATCCTCCAACTGTGGTGACAACTCAGCTGAAAGTCGAAAGTGTGCTGCCAAAGGGGTACTAACTGGCTTCGAGTTCTGCATGGCAAAGCGCTCAAGCACTTTAAGAACATAAGACTTCTGATTCAAAAATAATTTGCCAGCTACTCGATCTCTGCAAATCTCCATACCCAAAATACGTTTTGCCGCACCCAAATCTTTCATCTCAAATTCACCACCTAACTGTTGTTTCAACCTGTTGATTTCTGATACACTCTTGGTAGCAATAAGCATATCATCAACATACAACAGTAGATAAACAAATGAACCATCTGGAAGTTTTCGAAAATACACACAACTATCATACTCACTCCTAGAATATGACTGGATTATCATAAAAGTATCAAACCGCTTATACCACTGCCTAGGGGATTGTTTAAAGCCATACAAAGATTTATGAAGTAAACAAACGTGATCCTCCTTACCAGAAACAACAAATCCCTCAGGTTGACACATATAAATCTGTTCCTCAAGCTCGCCATGCAAAAACGCAGTTTTGACATCAAGTTGCTCTAACTCAAGATCATAACATGCAACAATAGCAAGTAAAGTGCGAATGGAACTATGTTTTACAACTGGTGAAAATACCTCATTGTAATCAACACCTTCCTTCTGGTTGTATCCTTTCGCCACTAGCCGAGCTTTGAACCGAGCATCTTCTACCCCTGGAATACATAGTTTGCGCTTAAAGACCCACTTGCACCTAACAATCCTCTTCCCTTTCAGCGGTTCTACTAACTCCCATGTCTGATTCTTCTGAAGAGACTCAATCTCCTCACTCATAGCAACAGACCACTGCACAGACTCAAAGCTCGAAACAGCTTCTGTATAGCTGGAAGGCTCCTCATGCTCAACTGTCTCAGCAACTGATAAAGCATAGGCCACCATCTCAGAATAAGTCGAATACCTTTCAAGAGGCCGAATCTCCCTTCTTGGCCTATCTTTAGCAATAGTGCGTGGTTGCTCAACTAACGCATTAACCTTTGTGTCTGAACTCTTGAACTCCTCTTCAATTGGCTTCTCAATGTGCTTCTTCCCTGAGTCAGAAGATCCACTCAAAAACTCCACCTGCTTTGGAACACTCTGTTCCTGAACTGTATCATCAACCTGCTTAGACCCCTTAATCATAGAGTTTTCATCAAAAGTAACATCTCTACTGATCAAAATTTTTGAATCTTCAGGACACCACAATCTATACCCTTTCACACCTGCCTGATAACCCAAGAAAATACACTTCTTGGCCCATGGCTCTAACTTACCTTCATTAACATGAGCATAAGCTGGATACCCAAACACACGCAGCATAGAATAATCAGCTTGATGACCTGACCATACCTCAAAAGGAGTCTTACACTCAATAGCAGTTGACGGAGACCTGTTCACCAAATAGCATGTCGTGGAAACGGCTTCAGCCCAAAATTCTTTGCCCAATCCGGAATTGGACAACATTCAACGTGCCTTCTCCAAAAGAGTCCTGTTCATCCGTTCAGCCACACCATTCTGCTGAGGAGTTTTTCTCACTGTGTGATGCCTCACAATGCCCTCATCACTGCAGAACCTATCAAACTCGCCAAGACAAAACTCCATACCATTGTCAGTTCTCAAACGTTTTATTTTCTTACCAGTCTGATTCTCAATCAAAATTTTAAATTGTTTGAATGTATTAAAGGCGTCACTCTTATGTTTCAACATATACACCCAAACCTTACGAGAGAAATCATCGATAATACTCATAAAATAACGAAAACCACCTTTAGAAGTTACCTCTGCGGGACCCCAAAGATCCAAGTGAAAATAATCCACTGTGCCTTTAGTGCGATGAACAGCTGTACTGAATTTTACCCTGCACTGCTTGCCGTAGACACAATGCTCACAGAAATCCAGCTTCTCAATTTTCTGGCCACATAGCAAACCTTGTTTGCTCAAAACTGTCATCCCCCTCTCGCTCATATGTCCAAGGCGCATATGCCACAAACAAGTCAAGTCTGAATCTGAAACCTTGGATGAAGCAACCGTTGATGCAGCACCTAAAACTGTACTGCCCTGGAGTGTATAGAGGTTACCATGCTTCTGACCCTTCATCAGTACCAATGCACCCTTCGAGACTTTTAAAACTCCACCTTCACTAAGGAATTTGCAACCATGAGAATCAAGAGCACCCAGGGATATAAGATTTTTCTTCAAATCTGGAACATGTCGAACCTCAGATAAAGTCCTAATAATACCGTCATGCATCCTAAGCTGAATCATTCCTGAACCAACAGTCTTACAGGCCATGTTGTTGCCCATCAAAACTGTACCACCATTGATCGCCTCATAAGTAGAAAACCACTCTCTATGCGGACACATATGGTATGAACATCCATAATCCACTCGGTATTAGAGCGAGAATCGCCCTCTGTAACTGATAACACGTTATCTGACTCATCTGAACTTTCAGCAATTCCAGCAATTACTTTACCCCCTTTCTGGTCTTCTTTTTCCTTCTCCTTGAGTTTTAAACAGTCACTTTTCCAGTGCCCGGGTTTCTTGCAATAATTGCACTTTCCCTTCTTCTTACCTGATGATCTGGATCTTCCCCTATTACTCGACTCCACCCTTTCTGTTGTTCTTCCCCTAACAAACAAACCTTCCGCATGTGCATCACCCTCACCTGACACTTTTTTCCTCAATTCTTTCGAATATAGGCTGGCTTTAACATCCTCCATGAATATCGTGTCTTTGCCATACAATAGGGTTGTAACAAAGTACTCATACGAAAGTGGTAAAGAACATAGCAAAATTAGAGCTTGGTCCTCATCCTCAATTTTACTATCAATATTTTTTAGATCCATAATAATACGATTGAACTCGTCTAAATGATCCTTAACAGGTATACCTTCTCGCATACGAAACGTATAAAGACGTTGTTTGATATATAACTTGTTGGTGAGCGACTTCGCCATATACATGCCTTCCAATTTCAGCCAAATTGCTGCTGCTGAAGTTTCTTCTTCCACCTCGCGAAGAACGTCATCTACCAGACTCAACTGAATAGAACTCAGAGCTTTGGCATCCATATCGTCCCAATCTTCCTCTTTGATTCCAGAACTAGTCTTGCCTAACAAAGCCTTATGCAATCCTTGTTGGGTTAACAGAGCCTTCATCTTTACTCTCCAAAGACTGAAACTGCTGCTCTGTCCATCAAACTTCGCAATCTTGAATTTAGCCGCCATAGCCACAATCGGAAACGAAACCCTAGTTTTTGCAACCTAGAGCTCTGATACCAGTTTGTTGTAACGAACGCTATGAATGCAAAGCTAAGAACGAGAAATTGAAAACTAAACAAGAAATCACAAAGACACAAGATATACGTGGTTCCCCAAGATGGGTACGTCCACAGGCGAGGAGAGAGAGGATTCACTAACCAACGTGAAGAAGAGATACAAAGAGCCGGCTGTAATCCGTAACTCTAGAAAGGTCACAAATATGAAAACTCAAAAGATACTTTAGAAGTTTCCCAAATGCCCTATTTATAATAGGCTACAAAAACGGGAACAACATAATTAACCAATGTGAAACTAAGAAATACAAGGCATTCGTAACAAGTACCGTACTTGTTTATGTTTTATTGTTGTTTCTCGTTGTTATATACAGTGCTTGTTCTCTTCTTTCAAATTCAACTTCACAAGTTCAAAAGTTTCCAACTTTTACTTTAGCTCGGTGGTGAAAGAAAAAGCATCCTACGAATGTCTTCGGTCGGTATGTAATTTAGCTTATTCTACCTATAAACTGACAGTGACAAGTGTACTTTGATCACCTTCGAGCTTATGAGAGAGCAAGCTCATAAGCGTCAAGTCTTGATCACCGGGACAATCCCGTGGGTTAATGCATGCACTTTGTTGTTTATTATCTTTGATTGGTGAAAGTCAATTCTTTGTTAGAATAACAAGATTAACACATTAAAAGAGGAATTAAATACATGATCTCTTTTCTCGTTACACCTAAGTGCACCCGTAATACCATTGAATCGAACACTTCTCGGCTAATGCGCTCGATCTAGAAGATTGACAGAGAATTTTGAAAAACTGTCCGATTATTCACCTCCTTACCACTCCACTAGATAGTGGAGTTCACTCGTTCAAATGAAATCATATATGCCATTTTCTTAATGGTTTATTGATTTTCACATTCTCTTTCTTATAATCACACTTTCCTTTTTTATCCTTTTGTGATGCGAATTTGCAATATTAACTTTTTATTTGTATACTCTTTCAAATTTGGAGGGACTAATATTATAAATTCACATCACAAGAAAAGAAAAAGGAAGTATGGTTTAAAAAAAAAGGTGCAAAAATTACTACCCATCTTAATTTTCTTTTCAGAAATTGATCGATCATTTTGGCACTCCATTTTTAGTCATTGTCACTCCACTTTTTTTTTCCTATTTGAAATCACAATAATACCCTTTTCTGTTTGAGAAAATGGATGATCACTAATAAAATAAAGGGTAATTTGGTAATTTCATATAGGACAAAGACAGAAAATTAGAGTGCAAATTGCATCTAGGTCGTTTTCTTTGTCCACCTGTTTTTTCCTCAACGATTCCTTTATCAATTTGGGTCAACAGGTCTTTGTTTCCGAACCTATACGCACCCCTACCCCTACGTTGGCGAAATCCTACGTTTCTTGGAAAAAAAAACACAAACCAAATCCTACGTTGGGGACTATCCGACTATGTTTGCTTTGAGTCTCCAGACTCGACCTTCTTTCTGCATACGGTCTTTTATTAGTTTTCTCTTCGATTATTACTCTTATAGTCTCATTATCTATCTTTTTTCTTTCTTCAAAACGATAACAGGTGATATTATAGATTTAATAAATAGTATATTATGAAAAAATTCCATTCCTAAATAAAGGATTAAGAAACCACATACAAGGAAACTCAGTTCAATGACTATACCCAACTCCATCTAAACCTACTACTCCAAACAAATGGAGCACTGCAGAAAACAACCAGAAACACCCACACAGGGGTGATAAAAGCCTCACAAATGAGGAGAATCCCACGCTGGGACACCAAAGAAGAGAACCAGAAAAAAGGAAAAAATCGGAAACGGAACTGGACGGGATCCGCCGTACCGAAGCAGACTTCGTGCATCCACCAACCTAGATCTCCCACTTCCGCGGGGGAGGACGCCTCCGGCGACCACGATCTGTAAGGCACTACCTCCAACAGCCGTCGGACTCCACGGCGGCAGAGCAGATGGTGGTTCGGGGAAGAGGAGGATGGGGTGAAGGGGGAAGGAGAGAAATCCTTTGAAATCTAAAATCAGGAGACAAAAAAAACCCCACAAGGAGGAGTAATCCCTCTGGCCCCTCCTGTTACCCATTGAGGCGTAAAACCCTGGTGGGAGGAGAAGGAGGGAGACGAGGTGGCTCATTAATTATCTATCTCTTCAACTCAATACATTAAAAACTTTTATCAAAATCCAAATCAAACAAATCCAGTTTCTGGGTCACAAAGTTTACTTTTTCCACAAAAGGCAAGTCAAAACTTGAGGGCGTTCGTTGTTGGTTACCTATCTCATCTCAGTTGGCTGTAACTGTACACCAAACTTACCAGTCACTACTACTTCTCCTACTACAAGAAGGTCTTCTTTTTCGTCCAACAACATTCATACCCATCCCGGGACGGTTAAAAGGCTTTGCGTCTCGTATCATTTCAATTTTATCGAATGTCCACGAAAGATTGAACAAAGGCTTTTGCGTCTTAGATCCCAAAAATATTTGTAAACAAAAGGTCTCAAATTTTATAAAGTGTTATTATAATAGGTACTAAAATAATGAGCCCATTCAATTAAAAAAACTAACCCGACCATAAATAAACCATAAGACCCCAATAATCTGGTAATTGATTTTTACACACTCCTTTCTTTAAAATCACACTCATTTTTGTCCTTTTATGATTTGAATTTATGAAATAAACTTTTTATTCGTATATTACTTCACATTTTGGAGGTAAATTGTAAGTAAATTAACATTACAAAAGACAAAAAGAGAGTGTGGTTATAAAAAATAAGGGTGTGGAAATCACTATCCATGATATTTTGTTTAACATAATCACTGGAATGGGGGATGTTGCCGAGCACCCCATTCCCATTCTACACTGTGTAGAGCAGCTAATTCGGCCGTTCATCTTGTCACGGATGACTAGGATTGAATTCGAGCACATACAATTTTGAACTGTCCATTGCTCAATTACCATCGATTGCCGAAATAAACAACCGAACCGACTGCTCTACACGCACTCCACAGGATGCCGCGGACAGAATCTCCCATTCCTCACTGCCCACAGTTATTCCCTGGGAAAGAGTTTATCGTCAACATTGATCAACGGTACGCCATAGTTTGAAATAAAGATTTTTGACCCCTGAAAATTTAAGGCCTAAAACGACTCCCCAAACGACCCGCAACGCATGGCAATTTTTGAAGTTGGCCAAAGTTGACCCTAGATATCAACAATATTATATTTCATGTTGAAAATGACACGCGTGTTGATCCATGTGGACCATGTGTTTTGTCTAAGTCGTACTACTATATCGAGATTTTAAGGAGATTTTTAATTGGGCAAAAAAGAGAGAAGTGTGTGCTCCATTAACTAAAATAAATACTCTAATATTTTTTAAATAAGTATTTATTTTTTAAATTAAATATGATATATTATGAGTGAATGACATATCTCGTAAAGCAGAAAATAAGTACTACTTAAAAAAATATCTTAACAGAACGAGGCCTCAGTAATGACAATACCGCGACAGTAATATTTCTTTCGGTTGTTCAGAAAATAATACTAAAACTAGAAAATAACATAAAATAAAGTATGCAAAATTAGATTGTATAAACTAGATAAAAACATAAATTAATTCGATTTCGGGAGGATAACCAAAAGGGTGGTGATAATGTCAAAACTGTTTTTGTTGGTGCTAAAACTGCAGGGCATAAAAGTCTTGTATATTACACGTAGTACAAGTCTTTTGTGCACTAAAATTTTGGCACCAACAAAATTTTTTTTTTTTGGGTAAATAACAAAAACAGTTTTGGTATTATTATTTCCCCAACCAAAAATATATTTTAAATTTTCAGATATTTGGACAATAATTATATATCAAGCTAAAGTGGGGATCTATACCATAAAGATTCGGTGTACATCTAAACTCCAAATTCAAAGTTGTCAAATACACTTTATCTTCAATTCAATGCAAATAGTACTTACTTTAAGGATAATCTGTCACTACTGTTCAAAGTACTCCACCCTAGCTAGCTCCCTGGGGCAAGCGCAACAACTAGGTAAAAATGCTAGCAAAATTGTACTCTTTCTAGTTTAACTAGCTAGTCACTTTTTCTCTTCATAAAACAAGGCTAGCTATTCTCCTAATCTTTTTCTTAAGAATACATATTTTATATTGAAATGAAGAGAGACAACTTTGAAAAGCTGTGAGAGAGAGAGAGAGAGAGAGAGAGAGAGAGAGTAGTCTTAAAGAAAAAGAATTATTTTATAGAAAAAATTATTTTATGTGCTTGACTAGTGAATAGTCAAAGAGCACATATAACTAATAAAGTTAACATAGTTTTTTTTGATAGGCAGCAAAGTTAAGATATTTAAGACCCGTTCCTCTAAACTTTTAGCAATTTTATCTTTATCTGAATCTTTTTTGCGTTTGTTAGTTTTAAGCCAAATTTTAAGACTAACAAACGCTGCTAAAAAATTCAAATAAGGACAAAACAAGAAAAAATCCTAAAAGACTTAAAAGTCCTTAGTGAAACACCACCTTAGGCTTTTTATTGAGGCTCTTGGAGAGCTCTTTGATATTGTGTGTTTGCTAGCTAAAATGCCAGAAAGAGCACATATAGCTAGGCTCTTTCCTAGTACCTGTAAACTAAGGTGTCGAGCCCCCGGCCCTATGCCGCTTTCCACGTACCTGCCTCTGAATCCTCCCTCCATCTTGACTTGATCAGGGAGATCAATTTTGACTAATTTAGATGATTTTTTATATGAATTCATAAAAAAATTTAAAAAAATGAGGGATTTGGATCGTCTTTATGAGAATTCGGAATTGAAGGACCCCGAAAAATGGTAATGGTCTGTTTTTTTTCTTTTTGATTTGACGGTAAAGGCTGCCTAGGCCAGCTTACCGCACCTTGACTATTCTCCTTCCAAGTCCGATCGAACACAGGGCATCAACATCGGGACTAGGAGATTTACAAGAGATTTTTCTCTTGCGACATAGACCCAAAAAAATTGCCAATTTTAAACTCAAAATATCTGGGTTTTCAGCTCATCTATTTTGCTACTTAAGCCACCCTTCGGGCTTTGTTTACCTATCAGTCAAATGCAGTAGGAGGTCCATTACAGGTTTGACTCATGAATATAACCTATCCTGTGCTCAGTGCCCACACTGAATCCGTGCGGATCAATTTTGACCGAAATGGTCTCAACAATTTTCAAGGGCCGAAATGGTCTCAACAATTTTCAAGGGTGTCACAAACAAATACAGTAAACAATGTTTCATTTTTCAAATAAAGTTAAGCAGCACATCCATGACATTAACTCTATCATTTTCTGGTCACTATCATAATTAACCTGGTCGTTTCTTGGAGTCTAACAGTAAGAAAGTAATTTTTTGTAAATTCTTTAGTCCCGATGTGAATAGTATGCCTTTTAACTGGACCCAGGAGGGAATTAGTGGTTGTTTGCAAAAAAATTATTCTAACAGATTTTTAGATTCTAACTTCTAAAAATATTTTTGGACTATTTGCCAGAAATTCTACAAAATTGGCTTTTAGAATCTACGAATTATGAGAACCTAAAAAAAGAAAGAAATTCTCAAAATTCCAAAAGCTGAGTTTGAGATTCTGCAACATAAATTCTTGAAAAATAAATGAAATTCTCATAATCTCGTACCTGCAACAAACATGTTACTCATATTCTACTAAAATCCAGAATCTAAAATCTGCAGCATAATCTGAAACTAAAATCTAAAATTTGTATCCAACTATAACAAACACGCCCTTCGTTCAGGACCTCAAGTGTACACAAGCTAATCCAGACACCCCATCGAACCCAATAGCTAGCTTGTGGGCTTCGAACGTTTGCCAACTACAGTGCGTCTAAAATAAATAAATGAACAAAGATTATGAAAAAATCGACATAAATGGGTCGAGTTTAAACGTAATATATACAGCATCGATTCATATAACTATTGATGAATGAAATTATTTTTGCTCATAAAAAAAATTAGCATCGATTCATTTTACATTGTTCATATAATCATATTTGTTCGGAACCACGAAAATTTATTTTTGGAAAATTTTTAATTTTGCATCTCAGATAGGCAACCATTGTGGACCAAGAAATATGGGCTGGCTCGTCTCTCACAACAGGGTATTTATTGTTGAGGACAAATATCTTTCAAACCACATGGAACGCAAGTAAATTTTGCAGTTTTTAAATTAATTGGTCAATTACATTGAGCACGCGTAAGTACAGTACCAGTCAAAGCATTCAGATTTAGACACTCTCACAATTCAGTCCTTCACACTACTAGAGTTTTGTCAATCTAATTGGAGTAATCATAAAAATAGAATTTGGTTAAGATTTATTCTCCACCGTAACGAACGAAAAAAAAAAAAAAAGAAGAAGAAGGATTGTTCCAATTTTGTTGAGTCGGATTCATACTATGGGCTTGTTCGTTTTGGATTTTAAAGGAGGTTTGAGTGAAGAGATATAGATATATAGAGAATGTATTGGAAATCGTGTGCATGGATTTTAAAGCCCCCAATCGAAAAAGCCCATAGTGACTACTTATCAAAGAAGGAATATCGAAATAGAAATCTAAAAGTACAAGTGCAAAAGTAAAGCAAAGTAAATCAACTGGAGCTAGAGCCTCAGTTGGTTAGAACTCTTGCATCTCACTAGAAGGTAAGAAGTTTGAATCCGTCGAAATTATTTCTCTCTTTTTATCGGCTTTATGGGCTTCCCGTGATTTTGTGAAATTGTGTGAGATTGTTTCTCTCCCTCGTAGAACTAATAATCGAATTGGGTTTATAGTGATTGTAAAGTTATTTTTAGTTTTTTGTAATTACAATATTTTTATTCTCGAACCGCTTGGAAAAAGAAGAGTAAAGAAACATCATGTAAAGTAATGCTTTTAAGTAATCCAAAGGTGAATCCAACCTCAATGGAAAAGGCAACTAAACATATGTGCGGAAATTAGGAAAAGTTGGGGAAAAAAGAAGAGAGAGACGTTCGATTCACCTTTGGATTACTACTTTTTGTCATTAGTGGATTTCTTGTAACTTTTGGTCAATATTTTATACTGTAAGATTACTGTTGTAAAGATGAATAAAATCTTCGGAAAAAAGTGACACAAAATTAAAGAAAATCTTAGAAACTAATGTAAATTTTTTTTTAAAAAAAAAGAGAAAAAAAAAAACACTTACAAAAAAACAGGGGTGAGGTACACTTTGCACCATTGTGCTTTATATTTAGTGTCACTCTATCCTTTACACTTTTAATTTCACTTGCCAAGCCCTCACACTACTGATCAAGTGTCAAATGTCAATGTCTCCATTGCCATTTGATCCGTTAGTTCTTGGCAGGAAAAATACATTTGTTTAGTGGTACTACGTTTAAATAATTTTATTATCTTGAAAACTTGACTCTATATCATATTGAAACCAATTGAATTTAAGACAAAATTATTGTCTCTTCTCTTCCAGGCGTTCCACCATATTTTTTAAAATGGCTTAACCTCCTTAATTTCTTTTGTAAGTATGATTATTTTTTTAGTAAAACGACCACATATCTATTTTTAAAAGCGATCACAAAAAAAATTAAATATGAAGAATTTGGAGCAATTGGTTCACTTGTCAAAAAATTTAACATGCCAACCTATTGGTTGTTGGTTTGATTTGAGAGGACATCCATTTATACATTTAATGCCACATATTACATCTGCAGGCTGATCAATTAATCATTACAGAATATACTTTTTTACCTTTCGTCTCAAAAAAATGTCTATACTTTTTTAGGTAAATAAGAAGGTTACTTCTTAAATATGACTAATTTCCATTTTTTGAAGAAAAAAAGTGTTTGTAAAGAGAGAACTAATTGAAATCTATCAAATAAAATTCATATTTGATATAAATTTTTTTACCAATTTAAATATATACCTAGTTTTGTATCCGGTTAGAATAGAATGAGGAACCATTAAAGTAGGACAAATAGAGTACTTTCCTATGAAAATGTCCTTTAGTGCTTCAAATGGCTCATACTTCCTCCATCCCCCATTCTCTTGTCACTTGTCCTATACCAACAGGATAGAAAAACTAATTATAACTTTTAATTGGAAATATTTTTATATGTAATATGGATCTTCTTCGATAGATCTCAATGAGCTATTTTAAATGTTATTTTCAAAATCACCTAAAAAAATTATAAATTGCAAGATATAATTAATTGAAAAGTGGCACGGACTCTCAGAAGGAACTAAATAATGAGGACGGAGGGAGTAATTGATATTATTTCATACCGGGTATTACAGAAACTAATTAATTTAGTGGTAATAGGAACATTGACACTTGATCGAAAGTGTGAGGACTTGAAAAGTGAAATTGAAAATGTTAGGAGCATTATGTACTAAATCCCCACAAAAGGAAAGTGACCTCAGCCAATAATGCGGGATGCCCTACTACTGGGAGAGTGGGAGCCCTTTGCAAGGGACAAAAAAACTCCACTACCGAAAGCCGCCGTATACTTTTCTGTTCCCTTGGCATTCTCCTACAAACTTTTGTCTAATGGAAAATAGACTCTCGGAAATGATTGAATTAAAAAAAAAAGACTCTCGGAAATGATTGAATTTAAAAAAAAAAAAAGAAAAATAAATGAGACTGTCAATAATTAATTAGAAAAAACAGTCTTTGTTATGATTAAAAAATAGAACAAACAAATAGACTCCAGTAATGGTTTTTTTTTTTTTTTTAAATACATAAACAAAGAGACAAAAGTCGTATCCTCAAATATAATAAATACGATATATCTCAAGCACAATGACGAAACTACCCCTCCAAACAACTTATAAATAAGGAGTGCCTCTCATGCACATGCCATAACCTCAGGTCTCCCAAAGGAAACAACATCTAGAGAGAGAAAGTAGGAGAGAGAGAGAGAGAGAGAGAGAGAGAGAGGTTGTACAGCGTTGGCCAAAATGGAGATCCTCACGGTGGTGAAGCTATTCTTTTCCATAGCTTTGGTGGGTTTCGTGGCAGTGTTTCTGCGGTTGTACAATGCGCTGGTGGCGGAGCCGGGGCGGCTCAGATCCAAACTGAGGAAGCAAGGGATCAGCGGGCCGCCGCCGAGTTTTTTGCTCGGGAATATCGGAGAGATCAAGAAAGCCAGAACTACAACTCCCAAGGAGCCGATCAGTAGCGATGAAAACTTCGTCCCTCCGACCACCCATGACTGCGCTACCGCTCTGTTTCCTTTCTTCGAGAAATGGAGGAAGCTTTACGGTACGATTTACTAGTGCTTCTTCCATCCCATGCCAAAATCCCTTTTTTTCCTCGGTTCTAATTTATTTTTTTTTCAAATGAACTTTTGTTCTTTGAAATTATATGAATTAAATCATCCATCCAATTCGCTGAAATTCGTCTTCCATGGATTAATCCATACCGGGCAGCCCCGCGATAGGAATTTTTAGTTGCAGTTGGTACTCCATTTCTGCAGCGGTTCCGGAAGAGTGCATGAAGTGGGCATGTTTGTTAATAAGAAAACAAGGGAGTGTTTCTATAAATCCCTATTTTAACTGAGAATACTTTTAGGAATTTATTTGATAGATCTCAATAAATTTTATAAATTTTTTTTTACAACATTTAAAGTACTATGAGTTAAGTAGAATAAATAAGCA
This sequence comes from Rhododendron mucronatum var. ripense, assembly GCA_019656295.1. NCBI lineage: Eukaryota > Viridiplantae > Streptophyta > Magnoliopsida > Ericales > Ericaceae > Rhododendron > Rhododendron mucronatum. The sequence goes on along the minus strand of BPLT01000040.1, from coordinate 220,586 downwards.
ATTTAAAACAACACGAACACTTCAATTCTAACAGTGGTTTTTTTTTTTCTTTTGGGGGCGGGGCTGGGGGCGGAGGTTGGTGGTGGTACTGGTTTAAACAAACATGATACCACCAGTTTTTATTTTCTTAATCTTTTTGGTGGGTGGTGGTTGGTGGTGGTTCTGGTTTAAACAAACATGATACCACCAGTTTTCATTTTCTTAATCATTTTGGTCATAATAAATTGGACAACAAACAAATAGGCCCCGTTCCCGAAAGAAAATAAGTATTTATTTTTTTAAATTCAAAAATCATGTGCTTACGTAAATGATTTTTCTATTAATATAGATCTTATTTGATAGACCTCATTAAAAAATCTTTTATATAGTGTAAAAAAAAATTAAAAATTATTTTTTATTTACATTATTTTTAAATTTAAAAATATAAAATAAATATTTATTTTTAAGAATGGTGATTTCGAAAGGAGCCTAATCTGACCGATCAAGTATGCTTTGGCGACTTTAATCGTTAACTTCAAGTCAAGTTGCCAACTTTGATCATTTTGTCGCTTTCTGATACATCTGTGTATCCAGCTGAGAGGATCTGTTTCCCTTCTCAAACAGAAAAACTCAAAGAACAGAAGTTTGCCCACTTTGATCGTTTTGTCGCTTACTTATACATCTGTGTATCATGAGAGGATCTGTTTCCTTTCTCATAACGGAAAACTCAAAGAAAAGAAATACGAAAATTTCTAGGAAACTCCCTCCCTTTGAAAGAGTTTGAGTCCATTCCACTTTCTTTTTAAAATCTTCTTTTTAGTAAAAAAAAAAAGAGATAATTTTAAGTTTAAAAATTATGTGTTTACTTAAATAATTTTTCTACTAATAAAAAAAATTTAAATTTTTTTTATTTTCGTTATTTTTGAATTTGAAATTATTTTCTTTTTAAAATAGAAAATTTAAAAAGAAAGCGGAAGGGGCGTTTATCATGTCGGGCCGAAAGTTATTGGGGTAGATTTGAAAAGTCCAGTGATCAAGAATTAAACCAAAGAAATATCTAACACGTGTACGCTTACCCACTTGTCATACAGTGAAGATAGGCCTTTTTTTGTTTTTTTGGCAAGTAGTTAGTTCAATTGTCCGTGAACTTATCCGTGATTTTTGGCAAGTAGTCTGTTCACAAGTCAATTGTCCGTTAACTTATCCGTGACAAGTAAAGCCTTCTCTACCATAGAATTCAGTCTTCGGGGTCAACCCGGCGGCTTCTCTGAGAAAGGCGGCGCAAAGGATGCTCGAGGGCTTCGGAGATAGCACGATCGAGGACGACAAGGAGAGCCAAGTGCCAACTATTTGACGTTTTATGCGGACATTTGCTTCTTCGTCTCTGGTCACAAGGAAGGGCCTGAGGGGCCTTCTGAGGCTCAGTCACGGTATTGGCTCATGACCTTTGCTCGTACGGGAATGGAAAGGGATCTCGTGACTTAGTGGCAAGCAAAAGGAGAGGGGGTAGAGCCTTGTTTGCCAGTGACCAGGAAGTTATGAAGGGACATGTGGCAAAAAACAAGAAAACTTTAAATCATTAAAAGCAATGATATACCAAAAGCAACACATGCACACGTATCGATGTGCAAGCCAAATAGGGCACCGCGCGGACTCTCCTTTTTTCTTTTGCGTTATCAAACTGAGAATTTCTTTTGATTGGCGAAATTAAAGTCAGTCTCGTCAGAAGTTGAACTCCTGACCTCTTTTTCTTTCTACCACCTAATTGCACTCCTGATGCTGTTGGGCCAAAAGCCTCTTGGCGCTATCGGACTGAGAATTAAACAAAGATTAATATTACTGCTAAACTGATTCCCTACTTTTTGTTCATTGACAGGTCAAGTATTCATGTTTTCTCTGGGAAACATACAGATCCTGCATGTGAACCAACCTGATATGGTGAGAGAGATAACCACATGCACTTCATTGGATCTGGGTAAGCCTTCTTACCAACAAAAGGAGCGTGGTGCTTTGCTTGGTCAAGGCATTTTGACCTCAAATGGCACTCTTTGGGCTCACCAGAGGAAAATTCTTGCTCCTGAGCTGTACATGGAGAAAGTTAAGGTACTGAAAAATTTTCGAGTCCTATTGTCACAATTGTCAAATGATACATGCATGTTGATTTGAAAACAATAGTTCGATATTCGATATTTCTTTATACGTAATTTTATTGAAATAGTGTAAGTTTTCGAAAAACTGGGAACGAGAAAATTCTCTACGATTTTGAAGAATAATGTCTGAAAACTGCAACCAACCAGAACTAACATTCACAGGCGTCTCTATTTTAGAGTAACAAAATAAAGATCTGTCACGTCATGCATTCTCTATTTTTTCGGGTTATGTGTCTATGTGTTTTTATTACTAATTCATGTATCTTTCTGCAGGGAATGATGAACCTAATTACAGAGTCTGCAGATACAATGCTAGACTCATGGAAGAGGAGAATCGAGAGCGAAGGTGGAATCGCAGACATAAAAATCGACCAGGACATGAGAAGTTTCTCCGGAGATGTGATCTCCAGGGCTTGTTTTGGGAGCAACTTTTCCAAGGGAGAGGAGATTTTCAAGAGACTCAGAGCCCTTCAAGAAGCTGCTTCCAAGAAAGTTCTGTCTTCTGGAATCCCCTTCATGAGGTATAAATTCAAAAAAATAATCATAATGATTTCTTTTTTATTTTTTTCCAGCTTTGTTGCCCCTTCAAAATAATAATAATAATTTTGATTTAGCCCTCTGAAATTGAACTTTATTAATCATAATCTCTCCAAACTCGAATCAATTTTACGTCATTATTTGAGGAAGTTTCTTCGGTAACGAAATACGATAAGTCATCTGATCTTCCAGAACTTCTCATGTAAGAAAACCCTAGGACGCAATAACCCAATTATGACTACAAGAAAATACAGATTCGGTGATACAACCTAACGTATCGGCAAAAGTAGACGGTTCTTCAATTTACATTTTACAGGGGTATTTTCGTATTAATTTGGGACACACAAAAAGGTAGTAAATTTGTTTGTTTTTTTACGTGACAGGCACATTCCCACAAAGCACAACAGGGAAACATGGGCACTAGAAAAGGATGTCCGAACGCTGATCCTACAAGTGGTGAAGGAGAGGACACAAGCCGGGTACGAGAAAGACCTCTTGCAAATGGTGCTTGAAGGTGCTAGAAACAGCGACTTGAGCCAAGACGCGATCGACCGGTTCATCGTGGATAACTGCAAAAACATTTACTTGGCCGGGTACGAGACCACTGCTGTATCCGCCACGTGGTGCCTCATGTTGTTGGCTGCGAATCCCGAGTGGCAAGAGCGGGTTCGGGCCGAGGTTGTCGAAGTTTGCAAGGGGCAGATTCCGGATTCCGACATGGTTCGGAAGATGAAGCAGGTATAGATACATTTGGATTGATTTAAAAAAATAAGTATTTATTTTAGTTAGTAAAACACACCCTAACTCTAATTTTTTACTTCGATTTGCAGCTGACCATGGTGATCAACGAGTCATTGCGCCTCTATCCTCCGGTGGCCGTGGTATCGCGGGAGGCCCTAGTTGACATGAAATTCGGCAATATCCAAGTCCCCCAGGGCGTCAACCTGTGGACCTTGGTGGTGACCCTGCACACCGACCCGGAAATATGGGGACCCGATGCCCTCAAGTTCAAACCGGACAGGTTCGCCAACGGCATCACCGGCGCGTGCAAGTTGCCCCACTTGTACATGCCGTTCGGGGTCGGCCCCCGCGTGTGTCTCGGGCAGAACTTGGCAATGGTTGAACTGAAGGTGCTGATTGCTCTCATTGTGTCCAACTTCTCCTTCTCCCTCTCCCCCAAGTACGTCCACTCGCCGGCTCTCCAGCTGGTCATCGAGCCCGGTCACGGAGTTAATCTGCTGGTGAAGAAGTTGTGAGGAAATTTCGAAAACTACGACGAAGACTGTTTCGATCGTTTAGTTTGCTCTTTGTACTCTGTTAACCATATCTGGCTTACTGGTTACGAGTAGAGAAGCCGTTGCTTTTGAATGTATACGCCTAATACTGTTTTGTCTTGTCTTGAAACGGTGTACATTATTCACAAGTTAAATAAAAAGGATTCCTTCAAATTTCTTGAATAACTAATTTGGATTAATTGTTAGTTCTATATTTCATTAAGTGTGGCTCACATGACTTGTCATATTATTATTGTATTTATGTATTGTATTTATTAAAATTTGGATATTTGATTTAAGTTAATTACCCATATAATGGTACCTTTATGAATAGTTGCCTAATACTTTCTTGATGGAAGGAAGTCTAAGGGGTGTGACTATTGGAAAAGGTGTGGCTCTTGGTGAAGAGTCACGAGGTGTGACTATTGGAAAGGGTGCGACTCTTGGTGAAGAGTCACACATTAGGTTGTGACTATTGGGAAAGGGTCCTGTCTATTTATATAAAGGCATGTGATTACCATCAAGTTATTAGATTAACGTGATATAGAATAGACCGGAAATCCTGCCCATTTCTCTCCAAACAAATCAGTGAAAGTTGTGAGTGTTAGACAATTTGGTTCAAGATCAAAACAGTGTCCGGAGTTTGTGTTTAGATTTCTCAAGACTTAAACACCATGGCAGAAGGTAAGTATTTTTCTGCTGCATATTTATTTTGATTCTCCCACATAAGTTTATCATTAATTTGTTCAAATTGGCCAAACACGCCATGGAAGATTCTCATCAAATTACATGTAAGTCGTTTTACGCCGTCCTTCTCTCTCACTTTCTTCACCCTACACTTTTGGAAATTAAACTCTGGAGAGGTTATTAACCTTGAATGAAGTGTATAGGCAGAGATCATTGGCTATCTTCCCCTTCCTTCCTTCCTTATCTTTTCTTATCATACTTCTCATGTTATGTTTTGTTATGGTAAATTTATTTGTATACCAAACACTAAAAAATACTTTACACGAAAATTATTTGTTCCAAAATCATTTTACAATGTAAAATATTTTACGTCGAAACAAACGGAGCCTAGACTATATCTCTGAGATGAAAATATCCAGGGGATTGGCTCACCTCAAGACTACCATTTTTCAAATCCCACAAAACTTCAATCTTTTCGGCTCTACTGTGAACCCACGGTAGCGATGGATCTAAACCATTTATACCGAACGCTTTGAAGAAAATGATACCTGCGAAAAAAATCAGTGTAAAGTCTCACATCGGAACTTCAAGGGAAAAGTAAATGGTATACTCCGACCAGCCACTATTGACTTGAAATTAATTTTTTGAGTCACACGATTAAACTTAAGGGTTAGCAGGTTAGATGGCAGGAATCATTACAAATCAACTCCAATGTCGGTAAGCGGATAATAAGGGAGGACCCCAACAATACCCATTTCCGTCTGAACAAATTAACGATAGAGTCAACATTGCCCGCCAATCAACAGGCCAGGTGAATGTTTTTCCAAGTAGGTCAGTGTTGCAATCACTGTCTTAGCTAAGCCTACCTACCACTATTTCGTATCTTACATGTGTGGCTCTGAGAAGACACTCCGAAAAGGAAACACAAGACACGAGGCAGGATCCGGTCCTCTATACCGAGAATTTTTCGGTCGTAAAATTTAAAATATGAAAAAAATTAAACAATTTAACGATCGAAAAATCTCTCAATATAGACGCCTACAAATTTTCCAAACAGATGAGGTCGGACCCGAAACACACATGAAAATAAGAAAACGTTGTCTTCGAGGTAGCTTCACTGCTGTCTTTACGTGAACCTTTTTTCCTTTTTTCAGGTGGAAACTTAAAAGTAAAAGTCGTCCCTTTCAATTGGTCCCATTGGAAATTAATTTAGAGTCTAGTCTTCATGGCGACCGAGCTGTTAGTCCAATTCCAACAACGAACAGAATGGGGCTTGCTTGCTACTCCTGAATCTCTGATTGATTGGTTAAATACTGGACTTCACTGCTTTAAAACCGGACTTGTTCATTCTTTCCCTTCTCACCAATCGTCAAAGAGGATCGTACCAGGTACTGGTTAGAATATCAGTCTTTTCTACTAGTACGGCAGCTACCGGTACTAGTAAGATACCGGATACTGTTTCTAATTTGTTACTATTGGTGTTTTTTTCCACATCGAAAAATTTGATATAGCATATGCATCTATGAAAAAAAAAATTAAAAGTAGTCTGATATTAATTAACTGTCCCGGTTGAATTGTAAGCAGTCTGGTATTAATTAGCATATGCGTAGGGGCGTTCCCATGTGCAACGTAACCGTCCCGGTTGAATTCTTAGAGCATCCGTAATGATAATAATCAAAATGTGCATTTGATTACAATCTCTACTTTCATATTGGTTATTTTTGTATTCCTAAACAAAACAAAAAACCCCACAATACACAATGCACATTTGTTCAATCGCAAACGAGTTCCTATCACGCACCTGACCACACCAAATTATTCGTCTCGATGAGACGATTTCAATGTGGGGTGTTTTGAGTTATTGAATTATTGAGTTTAGTTATTGAGTTTTGGTTATTGGTAAAAATAGTTAAGTTTGGTTATGGAATTTGATTATTTACTGAAAGACTTATAATTTTGCTTATTACAATATAAGGTATTTTTTAAGTATTGTTGTTAAATTTGCCTATCAACACTCATTTACTTAATACAATTGGGATACTCTAACGATCTTTCATTCTTACCCGATCGCTACAAAACAAAACCTTTTTTGAACTCTTTTTTTTTTTATCCGCCTTTTTTGAACTCTTTTTTTTTTTATCCGCCTTTTTTGAACTCTTGAAACGGAAGAAAAGAAGTTTATAGAGGTTGAACATTAAGGTGGTTGAATGAAAATGAGTCATAGTTGAAAGGGGTTTAATGTAATTTTCCCTAAAAATAAATTTGCCTCTCTGGGGATGCTTTTCCCATGCGTGGGATTATCGATTTTTTTAATGAATCCTAAAGTAATGGAATTTGGATCCTCGTGTGCATTCACAGATTCAGCACTACAACCACCGCACCAAAAATGCGGTGGTCAGCTACCGCATGCCATGTGAAACCCACTCCAAGTTCCACACGTATGATCCGAACCATTCAATAATTTTTTTTAAAAAAAAACTGAGTGGGCATCGCGAAACATTAGCTCGATCCGATATATGTAGATGCTCAGATCAAGCTTCTCATCTTTATGGAAAGATTAATTTTTTGATGTACAGAAAGATAAAAAGCTTGATCCGAGTAGCTACATATATATATCGGGTCGAGCTGATGTTCAGTTATGCCCACTCAATTTCTTTTAAAAATTATTGAATAACTTGAATCATCTGTATAAGACCCGAAATAAACCACACACTAACAGAGCACCGCATTTTGGTGCGGTGGCTGTAGAATTTCTGTTGCCTCATTTATTGCTGCGGCACAGCCCAAAAAGTGATCCGACAATATGTGATTTATTAGTCCGAGACTAGAAACGTGACACAACGTTTTTCATGGCTCTCCAAAGCATGAAAAAGACAAATTAAAGGAGGAAAATTCAAAAAAAGTGGCCCAAAGCATATGATATAATGCTTCCCTGTCACTTGGCATGGGTTTGCCAACATTATAGTCGCTCATTGCGGCCTTGTTTTGCCAAAAATTGATTTTAACCCCAATCTTCTAAACCCATACGAGTATCTACTGAACCCGGGGAGGTGCTGTCAGCTGTGCACATTCAGACTGTTGATCCTGACAACCAATGGTTGATATATATTTTTAAATTTTGACCGGACATAATATCTTTCACGGTAAAAATTTATTTTTAATCTGAACCGTTGATTGTCGAAATCAACGGTCCGAATGCGCACAACACGGTATTATGCACCCCTGCACAGCATCATCCCTACTATGGGTAGACCGTACTGCGTATTATAATTTGATCGTTGAAGATGGTTTGTTCTCTTGGGATCTCAAAACATCTATTTTTCTCTCTCTGCACGGTCTTCAATAAATTTCTCTCTATTGATTACTCTAATTCTTTCTATCTACTCCTTCCGTCCCTAAATATTTGGCACTTTTGGGAGTTCTAACTTTTAAGGAAGAAATATTATTGTATTGTGTAAAAAACCAAGTATCCAATCTTACTCTTGTAATGTACTTTGAATAGTACTTGAAAATTTGAATTTGAAATTTTGTGCTAAAAAAAAAGGGTAACATGGGAAGTTTACCATATTTTATTTTTGACTTTTCAAATGGACAAATTATATGGGACAATAAAAAGCATGAAAGTGCCAAACATTTAGGGACGGAGGAAGTATTTATTTTCACTCATTACCTGAAATCCGTCGCTCAAAATTTGTAGTATCAAAACGAACATGTTTTAATACTTACACTGAAATGTAAAATTTGTACCGAAAAGGGTTAAAATGTACTATTTCATTATATAGATGTTTCCGTGATTGGTTTGAACTTTTGCACATACAGGATTGCTTTGATGCCCATGACCAACTTACACGCACCTCGATTAATTTCTGAAAGACCAGTCACACCGTCTACTAACGAGGGTTCATATTTAAAGCTGAAACAAAACTGTGTATAAACTGGATTCAGAAGCGATTACGAAATAAACAAGTTAAAAAAGAGCTTGAAGGCGAGGCAAAAACTCGTATGAATTGACCCGACATGGAAACGGGTAGCACCGAGCTTAGTTGGAATCGAGGCAAAAACTCGTATGAATTGAGCCGACATGGAAATGGGTAGCACGCAAGTGAGAGTGAAATCTCAAACTAAAGACTTGTTGAAGCTCCCAATTGTCAGTTGACTACCGAGACCAAAGGTTTTGTAATCCTCCGTAGTATTTGGTTTGTCTGTCTTCAAGTGAAACAGAGAACTAGTCATACCGCTCCTGAACTAAAGCTCTGGATCACAATGCATGTCTGCAGTTCCTTATTTAAATTGAGTTCACGTTATACCTTTTGCCTTCGGTAGTTTTTTACCAGAACTTTCTTTTCGTAAATTTGTTGGGATTAATCGTTTGTCCTGACGAGAGGAATCGGAAAATAAAACATGAGTTCAACAAAAATTCAGGAAAGACGAACAAAATACCGAAACGAAAAATACAAAAACTATTGCGCGAACTCATGTTTTCTTGAAAACATGTGGTCATCTCCACTTCCTGCTTGGCAAAGGACCAGACATTTACTCTTGGTTTTTCAGGGAAAGTATAGTATGGTCAAAGATTTACATTGCTTGAGTGAATTCAGATCAAGATATCTATTTTATGAGCTTCAACTACAAGAGCATTCAAGACAAAAATCAATTCCAACTCATCATAACCAACTTTTAAGAGCTTCATCTACAAATATTTAACGCTTAAAAAGCAATTCTAAATTCTCATTAGTCCGCATAATCTCCTCAGTAATCTGGTTGTGTGAGTCTAGTATTCACTTCTTAACATCCGCTTACTCAATCTAGGGTGGATTGACCTTTACGCATTACCCTCGTCAAGTTTACGTTACATCCCAGAAAATTCATCTTCGTAAGAGAAAAACCAAGAAAGGATAACAATCACGCATTATGCTTTGCAGAACCTGGTGGCAAGAAGGTTTCCCACCAGCCACTCTCATATTTTGGATACGGCGCCACCCATTTTTCTGGCTTCTCAAAATCTAGATTGGCAGGATTAGATGCCAATGCTTCTGCCAGACTATCTGCTTCGAAGCTTTCTAATAGAACTCTATCCAGCCTTAACTTCATGAACCTGTGCAGCCACATAATCATGCATCAACTTTCATGCTTGCTAAAATAAGGTTAAGTACATTTAAGCCTTTGCTTTGATCCTCGTATCTTTTCCCTTCTCAAATATCTCCATAAATTCATGATCTAAACACAGCCAATGGATTCAGTTAAGTAAACTGGGACACTAGAAGCCACTTTGCAAGAGTAAGGGGTACAACATCTAAGTTTACAAGTGCATCATCTTTTTTCTTTTCAACAAGATGAACAGAGATGTGTATTCTCACAATCAGGAAACACAACAGGCATTTCATAAGAGTAAAACACACCACAGACCCCAGAAGTAGACAGACGAAGAAGAACTAGTGGGTGCAATGCTCGATGAACTTTTCCTGAAATATCATAGTTTGTCTTTGTTAGCTACAATGCACTTGCCCAAACTGCTTAACAGATGTTTGGTACATTTTCATTTCCTTGTTTAAATTTTTTGCCTACTTTACATGCTTTTAGTAAAATAACCAATAAGAAGTTAAAACCCAACGTTTTTATTCTTATATAAAAAATTAAGTAATCATAAAATTGTTTGGGATTTAGTATTTTTTTTCCAAAAAAAAAAAAATTCAGGGACAGTGACATGCACTTTTCATTTTGTTTTACAGGACACGAGAGAATGAAAACAGAAACTGGAATACAAAACCCAACATGCATGTTGAATTATCAATTTTCCTGGTCATCTGACTATGGGCCATTGCAGTCTATAGTGCCATACCCAGAATTTTTTAAAATCATCAAAATTTGTTTATACGGGAAGCAGAACCTTAACCTGCTAGTCCAACACAGCAAAATATGAGGGAATCTGGGGAAATAGAGAATGAATGAACAACAAACTGAAGGGGTGCACTTACGTGATCCATGTACCATTGGTTGAAACAAGAGCAACAGCAGGTCTCTTCAGTCGCCCGGCAATTTTGGGAAATTTTTCCAGGAACTTGGGTTCAATCACAAGCCAGAAGTCCTGCTCTTTGTTTCGCTCTCCATAAAGTCGAAGCCGCTCAAACAACTGCTCCTGGAAGTGCTCCTCTTCATCCAGCATGAACTTTGCATTTGCTACCACAAAATAGTACTTGGTGCTCGTCTGTTGCTGCATCTCAAGACAAGCAAGGCACATCAATTTGGCAATTCAGTAAACGATATATACAAGAGAATTTTCATTTGTGCGCATAATACACTACCTTCCAGAGGGCCCACACACACTCTACAAGATGAATGATTCTACTTATATACTCAATAAGTTAGTTGACATCCCTTTCTAGAAGCGACATATTTTTAGTGTCATCAAGGCCTGGCCCAAAGAGGATAATATTGTTATGAACCTATGGTTTAGATGATTGATTGATATCAGAGCAGGACCTGCATTACATTGTCAGGGTCAAGTGGTATGAGCCATCTCTAAAGTCTGTACAAAACACCCTTGAGTCCCCCAAGTAGAAAAAGTGTTGCATATAACTGAGGTCACAACCGTCTTGGCAAAGCCGTTTATGAAAGCCTCGAGAGTTGAGACCCCAGTCTTAAAGGTGACATTAGTGTTATGATTCTGGTGGTGATATTATGAATTAGAGCAAGTCAGAAGGGAAGATTTGGGCCACATTTTTAAGTTCTTTATTTTTGCACTCTGTGGATAACTACCGAGGGAAATGCTACTAACACCCCACATTATCGCCAAAAACCACGACAGGCACAAGAAAATGCTCGAAATGGTTGAACCCTGCTTTGACATGTGTAAAAGTGATTGGGAATGCGTAAAGAGAGATAAGAAGCATGTCATTTCTATGGAGAAGCAGTGGCGTGTCAAGCACTAACACTCTTCGTACTCTCCACTCTCCGAGGAGGAGCAGTGGGTGGCAAGCACTAACACTCTTCATACTCTCCACTCTCCGCATGTCCAACACGTCTGTCACAGGTGTCCTAATTAGAGACCTAGATCATATTATCAGACACTTCACTGACACTTCTGGAACTATTCATCTAATGTGACAAATCAACTCAGAATACCATTCTGCATTCTTTGGAACGCAGTTTGTCCACTCTATATTTAGTTTGAAATATCTATAAGATGCATATCCCCATGTCTATTTCAATATTTTGCAATCATTTCAAATCCTATAAAATGCATTTTTTACATGAATGATATGTGAGTGACATACTATACCTAATTGTCCACCATTTTGTTGCATATCCACTGCTAGCTTTAATAGTTTGCAATCATTTCAAATCCTATAAAATGCATTTTTTACGTGAATGATATGTGAGTGACATACGATACCTAATTATCGACTATTTTGTTGCATATCCACTGCTACCTTTAAAACAGATTCGTACGATGGAACTTTAATTTGTAAAAACACTTTGAAAGAACCAGGTGTCTTTCCTTGCATATCCTGCATAATTCATTTAAACATCAACGTGACAGCTCCTCCGTATCACGTCATGTGTTTGTTTGTGTGCTATTTTCCTCCCATTACCAATGTTTAACATCTACGAATGTGGCATTCACGAGAAGTGGATCAAACTGGAAATGAAGTTACACAGGAAACCCAAACATTCATCCACCACACAGCATCAACAACTCGACGTAATATCCTGCCAACGGATGTCAATGAAACCAAATGGGTAATCACAAAATTAAGCAGATGTTCGGCTATTCAATCGTCATCACAATACAGCTACCATCAATCAACGGATGTTACTGCTAAATTGGTCATTCAACTAGAAGTAATATCAGCAAATGAAAGGGTATTTTTTTTCCTGTAAATGAAAGGGTAATTCATTACACTAATAGTCTAATAATACCATGAGAAATATAGAGAAAGCGGGATTTAGAAAACTGACCTTTTCTGCAGGGCCGGAGGAATCGACGGCGGCAACAGCTGTCTTGACGGAGGTTTCTGTTTCCCAGCTGCCGCCGCCGCCCGTGGCGGTGGTGGTGGAGATATTCCTCGGTTTGAGCAAATTTTGTGGCGATGAGGACCATAATGACACCAGTTGGGTTCGCGGGAGGCGCATTCGGCTGGTGTTTGTGGGCGAAATCACTCCCAAGGCGGCTAACGAGGTCGAATTTAGGGTTGCTGCTGAAGTTAACATTGCTACCAGTAGTAGAGAAAAGCAGGTGAAATTCTCTTCCCCGGATACGGCTTTGTTCAATGGCCGAGCCTCCTCGGGTGGTGAAGATGATGAGAAACGGATAGGATAGTGTCAGCAGATGGAAGTAGCGATACCCAAGACAGAGATGACTCTCTCTCTTTCTCTCTCTCTCTCTCTATTTTCTTGCTCAAGTCTAGACGACGAGAGTGGCACCAGAGGGAATCCGGAAACTGAACCACCAACCTTATCTATGGTTTTCTCTCTCCTTTATCTCATCAAAATGGTCAAGGCTCTGTTACAGAATAACTCTGAAAAAATATAAGCAGTTATTTCACATTTTTAAATATAAAAATAATAATAAAAAAATTTATTTTTAAAATTTTTTTACACTGTATAAAAAATTTCAATAAGATCTGTCAAATAACATTCAGATTACTCAAAAAATTATTGGTGTAAATATATTATTTTTAAATTTAAAATTAATTTTTTAAAAAATAAATACTTATTTTCAGTTTTAGAACGGTGTCTAAAAATCCACTTTTAAGTTCGGCCAAAAATACTTTATAGGTACCAGAATTTTGTCAAAATTATACCAACCTCCCCAACAGTTAGAAACTTTAGAACAAACAACTTTGGTTACTACATGCCTAATTCGGCACACAACTGTGTCCGGAATCGTTAATGCACATAGATCATATGCATCTAATGGTACCGGATACAGTTGTGTTCTTAGAATTTTGGGGCAGAAATTAGGAGTACAATAGAACAAAATAAATAGCATCGGGTTTGCCAATTTGAGAGGTAAATGTAGGACCGCAAACGAATTGGGCTGTCAGCTCGACTAGTATAGTGATTGAGTGGAGCTCAACTTTTTTAAGCTCACGAAGTAAACGAACCGAGCTTAATACTCTAAAGCTCGACATCAACTCGAGTCGGTTGGGTTCAGAGTCTCAACTCGATAAAAGCTCAACTTGTTTAAAAAATCAACCGAGCTCTGGGCCAATTTTTTTGACTCGTTTGCAACCCGTTTTACGGGTCACCCGCCAAGAAAAGTACCAAACGTAATGGTAAAGGCCTTGAAGGTGCTCGTGCCCTCCCTCTGCTCCTCTGCCTTCAGGAGCTTCAATTCACTCTGCTCCTCCGCCACCCTCCGTCACATCACCACCTCCGCCGCCGCCGCAGTCACCAGCAACAACAAGTCCGCCTTGAATCATCATTCAGTCATCGCCAGAGCTTCGTCTACGTACACACGGTCCAAGGTAAGCACGCCTCGAACAACTTCGGTTTCTTTCACCTCCTTTTGGGAAATTGTATCGATTTCCGTTGTATTGAGCGTGGAAATGAACAGATGGAATCGGAGCATTATACGTTTGGACCGTACAAAATCTCTTTCAAGGAAGTATTCTACTCCACTGATCTATCGTACGCCATGGTCAACCTCCGCCCTGTTCTGCCTGGTAAACCCTACTTACCTATACACAAAAACACACACTAAATCACTATATTTTTTTTTTATTACATCTCGTATGGTCGTACCTTTCGTTGACATTCCCGTAACCTTGCAAAGTGGAGTGGTCGGCAACATGCACTCCCGTGCATTTGACTGGGATTCAAACCTTACTAACTTGGTTTTGGCCAGGCAAAAAAAACATTCCCGTGACCTTTTAGGGTTTTGCTATGCCATAATGGTTCTCTGTGAACATATATTTTGTATCGCACTTTACGGTTTAAATTTGTAGTTTGACCTGTCAACTAGATGTATTCTAGTGTCATGTATGTATACAGTTCGTTGTGCAGGCCGCAGGGTAATATTTTAGGTACTCAAAAAAAAGTTCACACAGTAGTCCTCTATTGTCTCTGGAACTTATGAATGATTTGAACACTAGGATATCGAGAATGAAAACGAAACGATAATCATTGTGAAGTTCATTTATATCTATCTATGACCAACTTGTATCTGTGACTCATTTGATTTCAAGGCATCCAAAGCAATTGTATTGTGTTATTACCTTCTTCTGTGTTCTAATTTTTATCATTATAGGTGTTAAGTCTGTACATTAAACTTAGTTGTCATTAAGTTTTTGATGCATCTTTGATGTAGTGTAGCTATTAACTTTTTCACTCATTTATTTGGGATAAGACATATTCCCTTGTTTTTTATTGTTTTCAAAATCTTCATTTGTTTCTGTGATCTATTTAGTTGGGTTTTAATTAATTTCTATTTTCTTCTGCAGGTCATATCCTTTTTTGGCTACATTTTAGAGTTGGATAGTTGGATGTTTGGTGGAAGTGACTTACTGAGGTCATTTGCGTGCACGCACACACATGTTTTTACTTCTGCATGAGCAAACAAGAAATAAAAGAAGTATGATCTGAAATAAGTTAAATACTAGTATGTTTTCTTCTGATCCTTTGTCAAAGGCTTGCTTGCAAGATTGATGCTATGTAATGTATGTATTGATGGGCTCTTCAAATTCACTGCACCACAGTGAGTTCAAGTAGGTGTTTAAAGGGCGCATATCTGTTTACAATAGGAAATGTGCAAATGACATGAGTTAGCGCTCAGGAAGTGATTATTGTGTTTGTATAATAGTAAATGTTGACTGCAATATGGCACCAAGGTAGTCGAAGAGTAAAACTTTATTTTCTATTCAGTTGATTCGCGGATGGAGTTATTCCAGCAATTTTGGGACTTCATTGAATCCTTTGAGTGGAGTTTGATGTGTTACATTCGGTCTTTTGTTTCTTCCCCAAATAATCCATATGGGCAGCACCCCATTGGTGCATCTTTCTGGTGTATGTTTACTTATCCGGTTATGCCCTTTTTTTGGGGGATATGGTAGTAAGTACTTTTTCAATTCTTCCCTGCGTTAAGCAGATAATGAAAGTTTTGTGCACTAATAGTTGAACTTGGTTGCGGTATGTGGGCATATGTATTAGCACTGTGCACTTTCATTCTGGTGGTCATCATATTTTTACCTGTCTCTGACGTTTTGCTTAAGCCATTGATTGAATACATTAGACGCAAAGATATGGCCTTAATCCATTTATGGATATTTTCAACTTTGAGTGGTTGGTTGACTTGACGTTCTATACATGTGCTTGTCTGCCCAAGGCGTGAAGTGAAGCGCTTTGCTGATCTCACTGCTGAGGAGACTAGTGATCTATGGCTTTCTGCGCAGAAGATTGGTAAACAGCTGGAGCACCACCACAAAGCATCGTCACTAACATTTACTATCCAAGTAAGATGATTGCAATTTACTATTTCAAAATTTTTAGCGAGTCTTTTATTCGTCTCTTTGCTGTTTCTTGGATCTGTTGTTTTGAAGATGTGGTTTTTCCTCCCGAGCTTATTTTTCCTCGATTAGGATATTAGAACTACAAACAAGAGGTTATGTTACCTTCCTTCACCTCTCCCCTTCTTCCCTGCTAGTGGCGATGTGACATAATTGCCTTTTTTGAACCAAAGCATGGCTTGAACATGACAAACAAAATTCAGATGTCCTGATTGAAAATTGTATTTGACGTATTGAGCTGTCTTAATTGTAAAGTTGCCCATGCCAAATTGTTCCTCATGCAAATGACTGTTCAGGCATATAGCTGCATCAGGATGGAACAATTTTGATTTCAAATGTAGTCAAATGGACCACTTTAGGTGATGTACAGCAATAATGTTACCCTTTTCAAAGCAGATAGTTTTTTTTTTTTTTTTGGTACTTCAGAAGTTGAAGCAGATAGTCTTTGCTTTATTGGGATAGTGTCATTTTGGGTACACTCTTGGTTTTAGATAGTTTTTTTCCTTGTGTTATGTCTATGCGATACTTTGTCTTGAAAGTTAGAATTGTGAGTTATTTTCTATCATTTTACTTAGAGACTGCAATATCAGATTAACAAATTAGCAAATTTACTGTTGTTTAACTGACCCCAAGTGATTGGGACGTAAGGCTCGGTTTGCCTTGGTTTGGTTTACTGTTGTTTAACCGACCACATGGCTTGTTTGGTATTGTGGTAAAATCTGTCTATCAAGATTGAAAATCAAAGGTGTGAGTGTGAGTGATCGGTTTCATATGATGCAAGAGATTATGCCCCTAGGTTGACAGGGCCAACCTTGGCCATTGCCTTTTGGAAATTAAGATGCGTCTGGGATTGAGAAGTCTATGGTATCATGTCTGAGTAGTCATCTTATTCTTATTACATCCTGCTCACTGGCCCCAGAATTCATATGCAAACTTCTTTTTCATATTACCTTCTTCCCTTTCAAAGACTCCATATATGATTCAGAAATGGGAGCCATCGCCATGTGAAAATATACGAAAAACTAAAGGTTTCAAGGTTAGCATCTACATGGACGTTGTTTGTGGCTTTTGCCTCCCTGTGATGAAACTGCCCTCAACTCAAGATTGGTAGGGAACTTTAAAAGGTAGTATGTTCATAGTTAATTGCCCTAGTAAATCCAATAATTTGGAAACTGGTATCCAGTTTGTGCTGCACCGCAGCTGATCGCCATTGACCTGAATAACTGGCGCTGCATTATTTTTTTGCTTTGGAGTTCACTAACAAAGAGAATGCGGATTTTGGGGTCTCCTTTGGATATTTGAATTGATTCGTTTCATTTTTAGTTGTTGGTTACTGCAACTGCTGCTGCCGTTTCTTCAATCCTGTATGATTTATGTCATATCGGTCTTAACTTCTTGATTTTTGCTGGCATCTTAGGATGGTCCCCACGCTGGACAATCCGTCCCTCATGTTCATATCCATATACTTCCTCGTAAAGGTGGAGACTTTCAGGAAAATGACGAGATCTACGATGCTGTAAGACCTAATGCTTCCTTCAATTCTTGCATATTGGATAGTTTTTCGTGAACTGGAAATTCTTAAAAATTGACTTAATTTTCTGGCTTTTATTCACGATGTAGATTGATGGAAAGGAGAAGGAACTAAAGCAGAATCTTGACTTGGATAAGGAAAGGAAAGACAGGAGCTTCGAGGAGATGGCTGAAGAGGCAGAAGAATATAGAAGGCTTCTCTCAGAGATATCTTAGTGTTGGTTGGCGATGCTAAATGTAATTGACCGATACATGTTGGCTAACACTATTGTTTAAATGATTATAATGATCCAACCAGATGCAATATATGCATCACCGGAACATGACCTGCATCCGGGCGTTATTATTAATTGAAAATTTCTATTTTCTGTTCTTAAAAATATTACGGTGCAGTTGAATCTAAATTTCTGCTTATATTAGTACAGAGAATGGAGGTTCTTCGGACGACACTTTCTTTAGGATGTCATGCACGTTTTGCCAATGTTTTGAACATCTTGTTAACAAATTCCCATGGGCTGGATACCCAAAGTTAGATCCCTTTGACATAGCAGTAAACCTTGGATCAAAGATGATATTGGATACACTGTCGCAACGCATTAGCGGAATAAATTTTTGACGAGCAATGTTTTCTTGAAAGTTGACATCGTTTTGATAATGTTTTCTGGGAAGTTCACTACATCTCTCTCTCTCTCTCTCTCTCTCTCTCTCTGAGGCAGCGCAATGACGACATCAATAGATGGTATTCAACAGTAAGTAAATTACTCAGGAACAGAGTTTCCCATTGCCAAATCGCATACAGTTCCCAGTTTAACATTTCATGAGAGTCTGTACTCAATTGAATACATTTCACGGATCAAGTGAGATTGTCATATCTCGGTCAGAGTAAAATTTTAACCTATGAATCCTGGCCCATCTCCCAGTTCAGTAAAGTATAGTTCATGGATGGAAGTTTGAAACGCGGTGTTAGGATGCCAGTGGATAGTCCGAAACATATATTTGGCCCCCTCAAAGATAATAGGAGTGGGGTTGGGTGATGATGACTATACAGTAAAACTTAGATTATATTTGGATCAATGATTTGGAAAAGGAAAAGATAAGGGAGACCGAGAAGTTTAAGATCTAACAGCTCACAAAGGTTAGATCTGCAACTTTTCTTTTCCCTCTTCTAAATACTTGATCCAAGTACGGCCTTAACGAAGCTGTCAAAAAAACAAGAACTTTCGTTCCAACGACTAATGTAACACATCTTCCGGATCCAATTCCACCCCTATCCTTTGTTTCACATAGGCAGGGTGATGATCTAGGGGACACTTGCACTTCCTCTGTAACTCAATGAACCTGTTGACATCAAAATTCTGCCTCTTGATGAGCTTCCTCTGACGAGACAGAAAAAGCCTCTTCATGAAGTCTTGGTAAGTAGGGTCTCTTGACGTAAACATGAAATAGGCATAACCTATGACTATGCCGGTGGTGGTGGTGAAAAATGCAATAGGCTCCATAATATCCCACGAGAATTCCCAAAATGTCAGGCGGAAGAAGAGGCCAACCTGTACGACAGCTAACCCTAGCCCCGACCACAGGATACGTCTGACCTGCTTATGTGCCAGCATGTCGATTTTTTCTTTACTCTCCTGAAGCTGCCGCAGCTCGTCCCTCATGGGGTCATCCTCAGGTGTGAGAGCAAGGGGCACTGCTCTTCTAACCAGATCCACCACCTGAATATGTTAAAGGAAAGAGAGAATGGAGATCAATTCAAGTATAACTGAAATAGAATGGCAAAACTGAAACTTCCTAGAATACAGTCTATGTCGTAAGCCTCACTCAAATGCCAATTGACATCAGGTCAATAGCACAAGATGACCAACAGAGCAAAGGAAATTCAAGTAGTTGAAATACTGATTGAACCACAGTACCACACCATCTATTGGCAAATATTTTATTTCAAGAGCCTAAGAGGTACAGATATCAGACAACAGATGGAGAGAGTAATCGTGGAAAGAGTAAAGCTACAAGAAGAAGTTGGATGGAAGAGGGAAAATAATCACATAAAAATAAATTGGTAAGTAATTGAATATGGCAGTACAGAAACGGCATGTAGGGATGAGGAGTCATAACTGAAACAATGAAAGTCATTGTGCGAAATATAGAGGTTCAGATACACCAATGATATTTTTGTCAGTCTGCTCTATCAATGGTACGTGGTTTAAGCTCGTGTCATCATGTATTTGCTCACTACATGACTCACACTCTTAGTTTTCTTCCCCTGAACTAGATGAAACAAACAGGGATTCTACAACTTGCTCTAAGCTTTTCTTGAATGGAGAAAAATATAAGCAAGCAGTAGTCAGCTGCTCCATTACACATAATGTCTTGGTAGAACATCAATTTATATCACCGGCAAACCAACACAGATACAATATTACTATATTAGTGACTCAGCACAAAGACAACAGCAAGAGCCTTATTTCACTACTCACTAGATTAATGTTAGGTAATACAGTTCTTCACCATCAAACCAATAGTACATGCAACCCAACAATATCCAATTCGGAAGCTGTACATCGAGTAACATTCATTATATTGACGTGATCATATGTCAATCCTTTGATAACATTAAAACTTCAAAATACAATCCACTAATCAATATGATGCAATGCATTCCAAAAACATCACATTGAAACGAACTAAGCCAATACTATCGCTATGCATTCAAATCTACAAAGAAGCTTTGATGGTTCCACGGGAAAAAAAAAATTTAAAAATCAGTGAGTATCAAAAGAAAGCAACTCAGAAAATACAGGATGAGCATGTCCAAAGTGTGCACCTAATAGAGAAATATTCATAAGATCTGCACTTCCTAATTTTGATTAGCTTCATTGAATTTTTATCATTAGATTTTCTTCTCTTTCTTTTGGTAACAACCATTAGATTTTCTTTATCCAGTTAGCTTCATTGAACTATTAACCTAAATTGTTAGGCTAGCTTCCTTGTTCTTAAACCTAGAGCAGGAGAAAGAGCCTGTCATCAGTTATTTTCACCTTTTAGGCAATAAATGGTTCACTTGAATGAAGCTCAAACATGAATGGTCGTTTCCTTAGAATGCTCATTCCGATTTCTAAACAAAAGAATTTACATTATAAATGGAATCATCATCCAAGTATCTAGATAATGTCCATTCCGTTGGGAGGCCAAGGAATGATTGATTTACAAATTCATTCCACCCAACCAAACAAGATCTTAGGATTAACAGGAGAAATAGTAGAGGGGTAAAGATAAAAAGGGGGAATCACCTTCCCTCTGCAGCCCCAAACAAAGACAAAGACCCCACAAATCCCAGATACATTCCGTGACTTCCTCAACTTTTCCCAATTTTCCCACTAAACACGAAAATTCCCCAACAAGCTCTCTCACTCACACACACCAATAAAAAAGAAAAAAGAAGAAGCTAAGTTTTAATGATATAACAACCACCAAAAATTCACTGATAAGTACAGGTGCAAGATAGGCCGAGAGAACATGAAAAGGAAAGAGATCCAAGAGTTGTTCTTTTTCCAAAGGCACTCAACTGTTCTCGATATGTTCGAATAAAATACCCTGCTTAAGATGAAAGAAGAGGTTGGACGCTCGAATCTCTTGGGAGGCATAAAAAAAAAAATTTATCAGCCTCTACAACGCATAATATTGAGAATACTCATTGAATGAGCAATTCAACAAGAGAGCTATGAACATCGAAATGCCGCTCAAAAGTCCACACACCCACAGACAAAGAGGGATGATTTTACCTTATCGGGATGAAGATAGACCTTATCTCTAAACAAAAGCACAACCCCAGCCTCATCCAGAATCCTCGCAAACGCCGCCGCCTCATCCCTCGATTTCGCAACCCCCAAGCTCTCGCACGCCTCCAGAAGCTCCGAATAGCAAATCACCTCCTTCCCCTCCGTCCCCAACAACTTCATCTTCAACGCCTCCACATTCACCAGTCTCATCAGCTTTTTCGCCTCCCCGTACGATATCCCCTCCTCTCCCTCTCCCCCTCCCCCTCCTCCTCCTCCTCCTCCCCCTCCGCCTCCGCCACCGCCACCGCCGGACGAGAATCGCGCCGCCAGGCAACCAATGGCTCCGAATGGAGTCCTGAACCCTAACGCCGGCTTCGGCCTGTAACGGACCGCAGCGGCCATGCTCTGCTTCAACAAAATACTACACGATGATCTCCACATCGTTGCAACTCCACCAACTCCCGTATCTATGTTTTGTGTGTGTCTGTATGTGTGTTAGAATTAGTTTTCTCCCTCTATGTTAGGACCATAACCTAGCCATTACCTGACTTTGAGCGCCTCAGAATCTCAGATCTTCGGAGAGAGAGAGAGAGAGAGAGTTTTATGGGGTTGGGGCGAAAAAACAGGGCGGAC
This sequence comes from Rhododendron mucronatum var. ripense, assembly GCA_019656295.1. NCBI lineage: Eukaryota > Viridiplantae > Streptophyta > Magnoliopsida > Ericales > Ericaceae > Rhododendron > Rhododendron mucronatum. Next base: position 198,510 of record BPLT01000040.1, on the reverse strand, counting down.
CAAGAACAACTAAAAAGGGCCATTGCTGCCTTTGTTTTTATGTACTAACGGACACGGGGTTTCCACAAAATACACCGCGTAATGGGTCGCCAACTTCTGCGAGAATACCACGGAAACGGGCCTGCCTGAAGATCGGTTGCTCATTGCTTTGCAGTAAGCCTCGTCATTTAGCCCGACGGCCCACGGCCCGCCCTTAGCCTGCCCGGCTCATGGGGCTTTTATCCGGCCCGAGCCCAAGAAACGGGCGGACTAGCCCGGCCCGTAGTTTGTAATGGGCAGGCTCGGGCCTATAAATTTTTACTCGGCCCGCCCCGTGAGCCCGCCAGGCATACCTGTCCAAAAGCCCGCCAACGGGCCCGCCCATTAGCCCAAAATCCCAAAAAATCCTTTCTTTTTTCCCTTAGTTTAGTTTTGCCTAAGGAAATTTAAGCCCGCCCGACTTTTGGCCCGCCGGCCCGCCAATTGGGCTAGCCTGTGGGCCGGGCTTGGGCTTCAATTTATGGTAGGTGACCCAGCCGGGCCGGCCCGCCAAAAAGAAAAAGCCCGGTCGGCCCGGCCCTTGGGCCGCGACTTGGCGGGCTGGCCCGGCCCGATGATGACCCTTACTTTGCAGGGTGTCCCATAGCAGAGACCCCCATTCCCTTCTATGCTGTGGGACACCAATGTATACAGCGTTTTGTGGACCCACTTCGCAGAATCGCAGTCCTGCACAAATAATCGAAACCGTTCAATTTTTTATAATAAAATTTTTCATGCTTCTTGCGGAAAATCGGCTCATTGGGATATCAGTAATCGATTTTTTTCCTTAATTTCATGTTATCAAATTGGCGTGTAGAATCGATCAAGCCTTTACCGATATCTGACAGAGTTGATTTTTGTACAACGATCCTTATAAAAGTGTTTTAAACAAATAACGCGGCTCCAATCATTTGTGTAAGACTCCGAAGTGAGTCCTATGAAATGCAGTTTACATGCGGTGTATATAATTCATCGATCTTAGTTTATTTGTTCAATTTGGTAATCTAGTTTATTAAAGAGAAATAATCATAATAACAACGATTTAAAAAGATGAACCTTTCCCAAATGTTCTTCGATTCAAATTGTACTTAACACTTCAAATCAATAAAAATGTAAGATGATAATTTTGTAGGACTGATTTTTAAAAAACGGTCCGGCTAACGGTGCTCTTTTGCACTGTTTAAGTACTTAGCCTCGTTCGGCTAAATAAGTCAAGTGGCTTATTTTTTTATCTTTATTCAAATTTTTTTCGTATTTATTAATTTGTCGTTAATTTTTTGAGATTTATTGTATTGTCATAACGAGATAAATCTAAAAAATAAAAAATTATGATTGAAATTAAACTTTTTTTGAATAAAGATTAAAAAATTAATTTATTGGCTTATTTTCGTCTTTATTTTAAAAAAATTAATTTCGATCATAATTTTTTACTTTTTAGATTTCTCTTGTCATGACGATACAATAATTCTCAAAAATTAACGATAAACTAACAATTACGAAAAAAATTTGAATAGGGGAAGAAAAAAAAAAAGCCGAACGGTACATTACTGTAGTAAGGTAGCTGTACTTTTTTATCTTTGACAAGACCGATTCCAATCTGTCGCCTACTCCCAGATCACAAATTTGTCCTCGTCTTTATCCTTTCACAAAACAGAAAAGCTATGTGCACAGACTGCTGTGCACAGCAGCTGTGCACAGCGGCTGTTTTCTCTCGCCTCGGGTCGCACAAAGATGATCGGAGCCGCTCATTTTGTTCAAAATATGTCGTTTAAGGTCTCTGTAAAAAATGAGCTTCGTCCGATATCGTTAGAGGCGTTAACAATACACCCAAAATCACTTCAGAATTTAGGTGCACATAGCACAGCTCTTCACAAAACTCTCTCTCTCTCTCTCTCTCTCTCTGTGTAAGAAGAGTTTGCAGCACGCAAAGCAATAATGAAACGTTAATGATACGGTTCCCGATCCAAAATTCCGATCGGGATCCCAAAGCCCCGCTGGGCACATTATGGCCACCGATCTGTCGATCCGAGCTGTCCAAAAGTTTTATAAAAAAAAATCGAGTGGGCCACTTCTAGCATCCGATGTGTGTAAGTACTCGATCCGAACACTGCATGTTTTTGTATATATATACACAAAAACATGGAGTGTTCGGATCGAGTAACTACACGTATCGGATGCCGTTGATTTTTACTTAGGCTCACTCGGTTCTATTTTTTAGAATTTATCGACGGCTCGGATCGGCCGTTCGGTGGCCAAAATATGCTCGGAGGGGCGTTGGGATCCTGATCAGGAACCCTTTTTGTCATTCTCTGATTCTCTCTCGTCATTAGTTCTTTTCTTTACTAAAAACAGAGATGATATAGGTACATATTTCACATTTGTACTAGCGCGCACATATTCTTTTTAGCCCCGTTTCGAGTTTTAAAAAATGATTGAAATCGTTTATCTTATTTAAAATATTTATCTACAGTCCTTAAAAAAATAAGCTCTATCGATAAGACGTCTAAGAAATATCTAATTTTTTTCCAGAATTCAAGTCAGATTTTACGCTAATTTTATTTAAAATACTTATTTTGGACCCGTTTTGGGTTTCAAAAAAATGTAAAAAAATTATCAGAACCTTTCAAAAAAAATTTAAAATTCAAAATGGGCCCAAAAAAATTTGTGCGCACTTGTACAGATTTTATATCTGTTACCTTTATCCTTTCTGCTTCCCAAAACTCTCTATAAAAAGTTTACCCCCACGCACTCCACTCCCTGTTGTACCAAAACAGAAAACTCATTTCCCGTGGTCCCTACTTGGTGCCCAATAAATAGGCATGATGATTGATGATTTTGTGAAACCTAATTTCGGGTTTCAAAAAAATGATTCAATCTTAATTTTTTTATGGGTTCTGGTAAAAAAATATCTCAACCTCTTATACGTAAGGATTTTTTCAAAATTTGTAAGCTATTTTAAGAACTTGTGGTTTGGATAATTTTTTGGGACCCGAAAATGGGCCCCACAAAATCATCAAATCAATAATCTAAAATTGAGTGTTTGGTCGCATAGATTAATGATTTATGCCGATAAATAAATAGATGAACGATTTATTGATGATTTTGTGGGGCCCATTCAAATTCTGAACAAACCCTTACGGATATCAGATTGACATAATTTTTTATAAGAAGTCACAAAAAATATATTTAAAGTTGATATTTCAGTAGAGCGGTGGAATCAAGTTGTGAGTGTAGATTTTTTGAACCCCAAAAAGTTGATATTTCAGTAGAGAATAATGAGATGTTTCCGGTAGTGAAAAATTTGTAAATTTTTATTTGTGGTTGAAAAATTATTAGGTATTTCCGGTAGAAAATAAGTTGTTGAGAAATATCAAGTTATTTCCGATAGTGAATAAGTTGTTGATAAGTTTTTGAGTAGAGTTACTGTAACAAAATTTTTTTTGTTGACGATTGTTTTGTTCATGAAAACAGAATAGTAAAATGCTGAAATTTTTTTATTAGTAAAAACAATATAATAAATGCGTTAAATTTTAAATAGTTTTTGTTAGCGAAAACACCCCCGAACATAAAAACCAAGAAATTGTTTGTTTAGAATTTGTTGAACCCCCAAAAGTTCTACGTACTATCCTGATTTGGGTCTATTTTAGAAGAGAGATACTAGTACAGTAGATATTGGGAACAACAATGAAGGGTAAGAATGTCATTTTTGTTCACATTGTAAAAGTATCACTGCACACACTGACATTGACGCGACGCTGACATCTTAAAGGTTTGAAAAGTGCGCGCGTGAAGTACACAAACCAGTGCAACATATCTCTGGTTAACTTTTGCCTTTAAAAAAAGGCAAATTGCTAACAGGTGCTTTGGTGCACATAGCATAATACTATCGCGTTTACTCTCCAGTGTTAAGCAACTCTCTTTTTAAGGAGAAATTTTTGAGTGCCGGGTGAGTACCACGTCACCCGGATGACGCGATACCCGACCAACGCATCCGAGTCGTCCAAACGTGTATTCGATGGTTCGGATTGAACCACTCTCCCTCCTCTTTCTCTCTCCAAATCTGAGCCGTTCAAAACCGAAATGGACGGCCTGGATCCACTAAGCAAGCACCACATGATACTCACTCGGCACTGAAAATTTTCTACTTTTTAAGGGGAAAAAAACAATTGTGCTATTGGTACATGAAAAATTTGTACCAGCATGTACATACTCTTTTGGGGCCTACTACAGGTCCAAAAAATGATCAGAACCACTTATTTTGTTTAAAATATTTTATTTACGGTTCTTACAAAAAATAAACTCAATCCAGTGTCAGAAACTCTGAAGTCTCACAAAATGGTACTAAGCAATAGTGTACAAAAATAACTTGACACAAAACTAAAAAAAGGAAAAAAAAAATTGAATAATGACAAAAATTAAGTGCTCCAATTTTCAATACGTTTGAATAGGTGCAAAGGTCTTATTTTTTTGTTCATATTATTCTAAAGAGTCATAATTAATTTTTGTCTCTAGGGCTCTCATAATTATGTATATGCTCTTTTTTGTTTCTAGGGATCTCATGACTTATTTCTTTGTTTTTTTTGTTTTTTTTTTTGAATTTTTGTTAGATGCGCATGATTTTTTTTGGATTAATCATCTATCTCAATGAGAGGAGTCTAAATAATACAAAATTATGAACAAAAACAAAAAAAAGTTCACTAAAAACAAAAAAAGTTCTATCAAACAGCTGGTTTTTTGAGCTTAAATGTCATCTTATTTGAATTTTTTCAACATCGATCCATATTTTATACTTTTTCAATTCCTCTCGTTGAGATGAACAATTAACCTCTAAAATTATGTCAAAAAACTAAACAAAAAGTTACTAAGAGTAAAAAATAACGAAATAAATTTCAAACTTATAATTTTAAAAGAACGCAGCCGAAGTCAACAAGTTGAGAAGCAAAACGGTGAAAAGAAAATGGAGGAGAAATGGCGTCTGAATGGGAAAAAAGGGACCTGCCCAATTTTAGTTTAATGGTTATTTTGTAATTAATTACAAAACTAAGGACAACCTTATAAAATACTTCTAAAAGTGCAGTGTGTGATGCCATTGTTCAAGAGTTTTCATCGGGAAGAATCTCAAGACTGGTTAAAAGGTACAACAATCATGAATTCATGATGTTTAAGAGTGCAATATTTCACCCATTAGCTGGACTGTTAAAAAAATGGACAAGTAATTTGGGACATTGAAAAGTTAAAACATGAGCAAAACAAATAAGACGAATGGAGTAATTTTGGAGGCCCTTTTTTTATTTTGATATCCGTGGTAAAAGTGTTGAAAAAAGATTGTACATAATTGACTACTTTGGTCTTTGGTAATATTAGTGATTTCCAAAGAGAATTTTCCTAAGTTGAAATTCACTAACTCTTAATTTCGCTCAATGGATCCAACTCCTTTCTACTCCATATTTCGGACCAGAGAAAATATTTCTCACTGGAACCGTTCATTGGTACATTTAATGGTTTAAATTTTCTCATACACTTTGACCAGTAAGAACACACTCTTACCGGTAAAAGAATAAAAATACATTCAAGCCGTCAATTGCTGCAAATGAACGTCTCGACGAGGATTGTTTTCTCCAATTCAAAACATGAAACAGAGAAGATCCATTCCCTCTCTCAATAATGTCACAAAGAAAGGGCAAAAATATTTTAGGTCTAGGCCCCTAAGAAAGGGCCTCACAATAAAAGTTAGGACCGCACCCCTGCGTGTGCTGAGTTGGGCAAATTTGTTAGTAGAGTACTGAGTACAATAGGTAACCTAGAGGCTAGAGAAGAGGAAGCTTCCCCACGGGTGATCCAGATTTTTCACTTTGAAATCCAAGGGTTTAAAATCATGATGCGTACGGTACACCCCCTAATAAAGGGTGTGTACCATAGGACTACCCAAGATTATAAGAACTCCTACCTTTTGCGGGTTTGTTTTCTTTTGGAAATGGCAACCAAATTGATTTTGTATTGCTCCTTCCGTTCGGATTTAATAGTCACTCGTTCAATTCTAACCGAATAAAAAAATGAGCTATATCTCTAAATTAGTTGAGTAATGAATTTTATATCCAATTGGATCTTATTTGATAGATCTCAAATAATTTTATGAGACAATATTTTCAAAATTAAAAAATAAATTATAAATTACAAGATATAATCGATTAAAAAATAACACGAATTCTCAAAAAAGATTATTAAATCCAGACAAAAGGAGTAGTAAATTGCAGTTAAGGTTAGGCCTACGGCTGTTAACGAGCCCAGTTGGGTTGAATGATGGACGCTCTTTAACTTCAGTTTCATTTTTAATTAGTAATAATTCCTGAAAATGTTATCAAATGTATAATTTATTTATCTATTGAACTCGAAAAATATTAATAGAGTCAATTACAAGTTAAGTTTGTACAGTAAGTTTATTGAACCGAGTTCAATAAACTTTCTTTGTTTGCTTAACAAGTGAATCTAGGATGAACTTTCAATAATCCAAGCAAAAATCGAGAGCATAATTCATTATTCACCAGTAAGTAGGCGAGGACAAAGGACCCTGATTGTGCCTTCAATTCAAGTCTTGTCCCGAACTTTTGAACCGTTCACTATTTAGAGCTAGACATGAACGACCCCATAAATAAATCAAGTGGATCGGGCGTCAATAGCTTACTAATTGAAGCTAACAATCTTGTTGTGTGCTTTTTAAATTGAAATTTTTGTTATTTTACTGAAGGAAAAACATGATATGTATATTGGGTTAGCGACGGTTCGATTGACTTTATTTTTTATGGAGCTATTGTATGCATCTAGGTCTACGAACTGGCCCTGTGAAGTTACCTTCCTCGACTGATCTTCGTAAATCTTGTAGGTGAGGACACAGTAAAAACATGTCAATCAGGCATCAATAGCTTACTCATGAAATTATTAAGTTCGATTTACTTAATTTTCATGGAAATGTTGTACGCATCAAGGTCTACAAGAAGGTTTGGCTCACATTTTTGAGTTATGACGTTTGCGCAAGTAGGATGCCTAGACTTTATGAAAATTTTGGTAGAAAAAATTTATGAGGGAAAAAAGTTAAAAACACAAGAGATCTATAAATTGAAGAAGCTGATTTAATTTTCAAAATGTTCCTATCACTTCCACTGATGCTGATAAAACCCTTTCACCAATCCATAAGTCAAAATTTATGAATAAACCATCCAGGAAGGCACCTTCACAAAACAGCTTAATTTATGAATAAAGAGAATTTTTAAATTTATCCTTTTGGGGGGCAAATTTTTTAAATACTCAGTCCTTCCAAGAAAGGCATTTCAGGCAGCAGTACCTTTTATCAAGCGACATTCAATGTATCATGCCAAATGACAAGGACCTCAAAGCATCTTCATGGTTGTATTTTTACCAAAATACACATTACATCAAGAAAACCAATACTCCTACTATTATTATTATTATTATTATTATTATTATTATTATTATAAAGGACAATATATATCTATAAGGGTAAGATAGACCTAATCATACCATTCAAGTTGGTGCCAAGCAAATTCAACCACCACATGAATATGGGGCCGTTCCACTTTTGTGGAAAAAAAACTTTTTGAAAAATAAGCAATTTCAAGCTCAAAAATCATTTGTTTGCGCAAATAATTTTTCTACCAATATGGATCTTGTTTGACAGATCTCATTAAGATCTTTTTATCAATCTTATTACGATCTTTTAAACGGTGCAAAAAAAATTGAAAAAATATTTTTCATTTTCATTATATTTGAGTTTGAAATTACCTTTGTTTGAAAAAAAAAAGTACTTTTTGGAAAAGTGGAACACCACCTAGGTACCACAAAAGGTAGGGCAAATGACCATATCTCTCTTCACAAGAATTTGGCAGTGTTCTCATATAGTATGAGAGAAGACCTGGGAAACTAAAAGGGTCATTCACAACTATAATATGAACACTAGATGAAATGCATGGCCATCGTTTACTATAGCTACCACCTATCTTGTTTTGCCACACTAGTACACTATCTTTCGATCATCGCAATATTCTTCTGAAAACGCCCAAAAACAAATGGTAATGGAGATGTACAATGAGCATCACAGGACTGGACAAGAGTTAATCCTCACTCGCGGTGTCTCGCCTTCGAGACAGTTTTCACCAAACCTTTGGTGATTTTCCAAAACCAAAACAGATTCATCACTGCCAGCATGGGAGGCACTACAAGCAAGCTGTAGAAGCCTAGGGGAAACACTTCCTTTACCTGAAGGAAAAAAAATTACAACGAAAAAGAGTCAATAATCGGTTCCCCGAGAGACAAGTCTATCATCTTAGGCATTGTAGTAACGATACTAGAATTGCTACAACTGAATCTAACAGTTTAGTTATACGTTGTCCTCCACAGACGACTCTCATTTGACCTCTAGGAAGAAAACTCTGAATTTAAGATGTTTTTCAAGCTTACATCCCATAATCTGATGTTTGGATCTTGAATTCATCTAAGGGAAAAGAAATTACCACTGCGTATGTGCTATGTATGGGTTAACTACTCAAAAAGGGATTTCTTTTGACAAACATAAATTCTTCTATTTTTCCCAACTGAACCAAAGAAGACAAGATTTCATCATCTTTTCCTATCTCACGCCCCTTCCATTTTACTTTCCCTCCAAAATCCATGAACTGAAAGGATTTAATCAGCTCAAAAGTAAGCACTGGATGATTCACAAGTTCTCGGGGTATGCTTCTGCACCTCATGGTTCAAAAATCAAGATTCTACCCATAAGTCAAGGTCAAAAAAAAATTACATGATGACATCTTTTGACGACGTAAATGTTTATTGGAAAAACTGGCAAGCTCTTGTTTTAAATCTTACAACATTTTCTGTTTGTCACTCGTTTTTTGCAGTGGCCATCAATTTACCTGATAAAAATGGGTATACATGTGGTAAAAGAAGAAGATGAACAAAAGGATCCTCGCAACCTGAAAGCATCAGAAACTTGTAAGTTACAAACTAACCTAATAGCATAGAAGCAGAGGAACAATCATGTATAAACCACATGCCGTATCAGTTTCATTTAATGAATTCAACAACATAGTCAATGCACTACAAGCCTCCAGCTGAATGGAAAGTCTCTCTTTGAAGTTGAAACTTGTTGCAGTTGGTTCAAAAACATGCAGCAGACAACAAACATTCTTCATAAGGACAACCAAAATCCTAAAGAGTCCAGCAAGTATCCTCTTTCCTATTAAACGTATCACAGTTTTCAAAAACATGCCACAAACTATGAAAAGTCTTCGTTAGTATTGCCAACAGCCTAAAGATTCACTAGCATGAATTGTCTTTCTTATTACACCTATCCTCTTTCCCACTATTACTAATTTCATACACGTAAAATTCCTTCAAATATAATTACATAAGGGGTTCAAAGCAGCCACTTTAAATTAGATAATATGACTACAAACATTTACTAGAACTAAACATATCAGTTTTTATGTCCTCATCAATTTACGTCCATTCAGATACCTCTGCGATCAGACAAGCTAAGCCAAGCCTCCTCAACAGATGAGGGAATTTCATCAGCAATTGAGATATTTTTTTTGGATAGGGGAAAAATAATTCCAAATCAAGTACAAGGCCAAATTTGAGTTCAATACATATCTTTAAGTATTTATTCTGAGTTAATATTTAATAAAAGTAATATCTTCAAGTATTTGTTCGGTTGCCAACTTAGTTTTAGTTTTAGTTTTCTTTCTAATCATTACCCTACTTATTTCTCCAATCATTATCCTATTTCTCTAATTATTACTTTCTCATCTCTCTCTATCTCTCTCCAATTATTACCCCTATTTTCAATCATTACTCTATTTCTCTCTCTACCCACTACCAAAACTAAACTAAACTAAACTCCTAACCAAATTATTTTTATTGTAGTTATAACAAGAAGGATGGACAAGTGTGGGAACTTCAGATCTGCCTCAATTAGGTTTTGAATTGCAGTTTCCCAAACCCTACCAGCGGGTGAGTATAGGCAGGCTCTGTCTCCTTTTGGTAGCATTTCAGCATGTAACAGTATTCAACATTTAGTAAATACAAGTACAAAGAACCAAGAGTTTGAGGTTCAGTAGACATTACCAACCACATCAGGAACAATGCAACACCATTGAACGTGTAAAGTTTAGAATTCTTCTGACCAGCAACATCCAAATACCTGCATGTGTACTCACAGCAATGAGCCAAGATTGTCAACAAAAGGTAAAATAGAGGAACCTCTATCATGTTCACTTACCATCTTAAATTGATGAAGGGAGTTGTGCTCTCGGTAAAGAGAACCATTAGTATATAAATCTGTGCTTGGCCGCTTACAAGGGAGAGGAAGATTGAGAACATAGATAGTCCATGGTGTAAAACCTATTACAAAATACAAACATAGTTCAGCAACCAGATAGTCACCCATTCCAAAACCATGGACACCAAAGTACCAAACCCCCAAACATGTAAGCAGCCAGGATATGCTATTTACTAGATTTCAATAGAAGATGGATCGAAGTCAGTAAAACAATATCTTAACAGCAAACCAGATATCTCTGTAGTTCGGTACTTACGAACTCCAAACCACCCAAAGCTGGGAATTGCCAAACTATCATCGCCAGGTCTGATAAAAAATAGCCAAGGGATATCTGTAAACAATAAAGACAAGAGTCCATGAGGGATAATATAGAAAAAGGATATAAACCAAGACACTTGGTTATATCCTTCATTCCAAATTCATAGTTCCAATAGGAACAGAGCTTGGGTAGTTGACTGATGCGCATTGTTCTAAGATCAAGATCCTAAACAGTTTTACATAGCAACAGAAAGTTAAAACTATCCAGTTTCGACAAGAATGATCAATAAATATCCCTTATATAGAACCAAGAGAAACAATGCTATTGTACCCTCCTTTCGAGCTTTTGCTATTCCCTTGTGTTTGTTTCGTTACGCTATAACAGATCACTTGTTACCATATGATACCACACACACATCAGTGCTTGCCAATAGTCAAACACCCAAGAGAAATAGTTCTAACTAATCTAACTATCCAAAGTCCTTTAATAGTAAGCGCCAGGATAATGTTAGTGGACTAAATGAAAATCAACGATCTTTTAATTAGTTCTTATTATAACTTATAAACAATCAAAACATCTATTATTTCTCACTCAGCCGAAAGTAATTTCACAGTGGCTTCTGCAACAACATACCCCAAATGTGGTATCCGATAAAGTACACCTTCTATTGACAATTAGCTCGGCACGAGAACCCTCATCAAACAGATCTGACAACAGGAGAAGATAGAGAGAAGCAACTGCCACAACAAGCGCATGGAATGTAGAGAAACCCCTGAACAAAAAGAGCCGCTAGTGTTTGAGTTGGCAAAACCACCGAAACATTTACGAACAATGGTATCCTACAAAGTTGCATCAACGTAGGAAAGCACATCACCTGTTATTCCATTCAATTCTTTCCGCATCGTTGAGTTTGGCATATCCATTAAAGAACAAAGGGCTAACTATACCTGTTAATTTGTAAACCTTCAAAAAGCAACATTCACTCTCTTTAAAAGGTATCAAAATTGCTAAACAAAAGTATCATGCATTCCCATATTCATTCCCAGGGAATATACTTAAGTAAATAAACTAACCTCTGGAAGCAGAAACAACTATGGATAAAATGGCAAACATTCAATAAATGAAAAGACCTGATAAACTTGCTCTGCTGAACTAAAACATGCATGAAGCATATCTCCTTACAAAAAGCTAATCAACATGGGATGTGCTCCATATACAAGAGAATTTACCAAATGATACTTGGCACTTGACAGCAATTCTTAAGATCGCTTAGCAAGTAAGAACATTATTTTCTGCATTCTCAGTCTGATTTTATTTTAGCAAACACCAAACTATTGAAAAATAACAAATTCCCAAAACTTCGTCCCTTTTCACAAACCTAGGTGAGGGGGCCTGCAGATTTGCATGTACCTTGCCTCATTAAGCCTCTTCTTCAATTATCTTTTTTCTTGCTAGGCGATAAAAGACCGTTTGAACGATTGAGATACATGGTTGGAAGGCCAACCACGCACCACTTGTCAGACTGGTATGGCAATTCCATTTCTTTGTTTCTTGTTGCATCAATTATTACAGACAAATTTATCAGGTTCATAGAGCCTAGAGGGCGTGACCTCGCATGATGGTAAATCTATTGGGGAAAGGATCCAAGTCACGGCAAGAGTCTCCCACAAAACAAGTGAGGTAGTGCTTCCTATGAACCACCGCACGTGGACCACCCTGCTTTGAGCAGAAGCCATAAGCACTAACTATGACTCTTTTATTTCAGATTTGTCATAGTTTCTCATTGTTCTAATTGGAAATATTATAAGATACGAATTGTGTAGTTCTTTAATCTCTTACCATCTATTAACCCAGAGGAGCTTTTAACATCTTCTATACCTCCTTTTTAAATAGCCAACATACAATCTAAAGCTCGCTATTTATTCTCTCTCCCTCCCACTTCTCCATTTTCTCCACTACTCTCCTAATTCTCTAGTGCACACGAAATTGTATTGCGAGTGTCATCCTTCTAGTACCTAGCATAGCTCAAAATTAATTTCCCCAAAACAAGGTAACAAAAATTCCCGGTCTCTTCCGTAATCTGTTTCTGCTTCCGTGTCTCCAATCATCATATTTTCCTTCTTTTCTACTAATCACTCTTATCATAACTCATAATTCATGCTGCAGCATCTATGTCAACAAAGAAAGCCAAGGTTCAACTTGAAAATATATCACCGAACAGCTATCGACATGAAAAATTCAACCCCTGAGAGCAGTAACATGCAATATGGGACCAGATTAAGCGAAAAACACTTACGGTTCGGCACATAAGAATGCCGGCAAAGACGGACAACAACCAGTCGAATTCTTTGCTCGGACTTTCATAGTCAAACGGAAAACTCGGCATAACGATTTCCATCAACAACTATCTCAGACCAAACTGCAAAAAAAGGTCACAAAGTTGAAAATCCGAGAAATCACTCGACAGACGAAGTAGGCAAGACGGTCAAAATCATATATCTACATACATATGCGCAATATTATCTACATGAATATATACGTATAGGTATGTATTGTGTGCGTATAGAGGGGGACACTTTACCTTTTACTGTGAAGAGAATCGGAACGACGAAAGACGACGGAATTCAGAGAGGAAACAATAACGGCGGCAGCGAGGGGGTGTGGTTTTATTTTACAGAGCAGAGAGGGAGAAGAAGGAACGAAATTGCTTGGTGAAGAATCTCCAGAGGGTTCTAGAATTGGACATGGCAATAGAGACGAACGGGAAGCAGAAGAAACGGGATTCGATTCTAAAGAGAGAGAGAGACAGAGAGAGAGAGAAGGGTTTTCTGTTTTTTGAAAAAAAAATTCTTTGTTTTTCCTGGAACGTTTTTGGAATCTTTTTCGGCGTCGGGACCCACCTCTGAGGCTGGCTGAACAGGTGGAGTAATAAATAAATAATTTAACTATTTTCGTGAGTCTTTCGTCCATTTATTAAAATTAAGGGAAAAATTCAAAATATCTCCCAACCTTTACACCAAAATTCAATTAAACTCCCAACCTTTTAAAAATTTCAATTTTACTCCCAACGTTATATTCCGTTAATCAACATGTCCCCCTTCCATCCGAATTACTTACGGATTCCGTTAAAGGCTCTGTTAAATAATGTCCCGATAGAATTTTGATGATCTAAGTCGCTCAATGTGTTCAAAAAGTGATTTTAGAGGTAATCGAGAGAAATCAACAAAAAAGAAAAGGGCTTTATCTGAATAGTTTTTTATTGAATAGTTCAATAAAAAACTATTTAAATGAAGCTCTTTCCAGTCATTTTTTTTGCTGACTTCTCGCATGTACCCTTAAAATCACATTCTAATCACATTGAGCGGCTCGGATCATCGAAATTCTATCAGAAAAAGGGAGGTGCATACCAAAGGAAAATCCGGACGTCCGGACTTGAACAAAATTCGGATCGATCCGCACCTCCCCTTTTCCAATCGAATTTCGATGATCCGAGCCACTCAATATGATTCCAACGTGATTTTAAGGGAACCTGCGAGAAATCAACAAAAAAAAATGATCTGGAAGGGCTTCATCTGAACAGTTTTTTATTGAACTATTCAACAAAAAACTGTTCAGATAAAGCCCTTTTCTGTCATTTTTTTTGTTGATTTCATGTGAGTATTCTTAAAATCACGTTTTGAACACATTGAGCTGCTAAGATCATCGAAATTCAATCGGAACACTATTTAACGGAGCCTTTTACGGAATCCGTTAGTAATTCGAACGGAAGGAGGTATTTTGATTAACGGAATATAATGTTGGGAGTAAAATTGAAGTTTGTAAAAGGTTGGAAGTCTAATTAAATTTTGGTGTAAAGATTGGGAGGTATTTTGAAATTTTCCCTAAAATTAATCTAATTGCTCCATTCGGCTAAATAAGCCAACTGACTTATTTTTTTATTTTTATTCAAAAAAAATTCGTATTTGTTAGTTTTTCGTCATTTTTTTTGAGATTATTACATCGCTATAACGAGAAGAATCTTAAAAATAAAAAATTATGATCGAAATTCAATTTTTTTTTAATAAAGATGGAAAAATTGACTTATTGACTTATTTTTTTCTTTACTCAAAAAAATTATGTTTTGATCGTAATTTTTTACTTTTTAGATTTTTCTTGTCATGATGATGCAATAATTCCCAAAAAATTGACGACAAACTAACAAATACAAAAAAAATTGAATAAGGACAAAAATAAGCCAATTGGCTTATTTAGTCTAACAGGGATAGCTATTTAGTTTAGCGGAAACGCACCTTAGTACGGTTGATTTGTGAGTTTGCTCCCCGCATAGTTGATTAGCGTTCGATTATTGTGGTCAAGCAGTAAGAAGGTAATTTCTTGTGAACTCCTTAGTTCCAGTGTGGATGATTGCCTTTGACTGGACCGAATAGGAGATTAATCGAGGCGTGACTAAGCTAGCCCGAACACTCCGAACAAAAGAAAAAACATTATGTACAACAATTACATAAATGATAAATACATGTGGTCGCACACACTGATTGTATAGTGTCTGTGATCACCACACATTTTATGCAAGTTTTTGTACAAGGGTGCATTTTGAATACGGTTGAATGCGGTTCTAGACTTTTTGATAATTGAATCAAACTTCTCAACTGTCCGGTATTTCACTGTACAAGACGGTCTCTGACTGCCTTCAATTACAGTCGTCCAACAAGATCTAAAAATTCGGAGCCCTTCAAAAATAGTACCTTGAAATTTGTGATCGTCGAGATGAAACCGTAATCCAAATTTGTAAAATTGCATGGAAGTCACCCAGTCGGGTCCCCTAATTATGGACGGACGTTATACTTTGGCTTTGGCTTGGTTGGATGGTTTAATTGAAGGGAAAACTGTTACTCCAAGTATAACAATAATGCTACGTATGGGGGCTACCGGCCCTCCCCGACTACTTATCTCTTCCATAAGTGTCGGGTTCAAACGCAATTTTCCTTGCATGATTTTTTATAAATCTTTCTTGCGAATAACAAGGCTCGAAATGAGTGATTGGTAAGAATGTACATAACATTACTGGTTGAAAGTATAAAAGGCAAAAGGAGAGAAAATGGAGTAAAGTTTGACTTTCTATCGGGCTCTCTCTGGCTAAAAACCAAACCAAGGACGATAGCAAAATTTTGGAAAACTTTTCTTCCCCTTCTTTTGTATCTTTCCTTTGAGGTCAAGATGCCTTTGATTGTTGTGGAGGAAAATAAGGCAACAATCCGTTTCAAGACGACATTTTACTGGGAATGAAGAGGAGCAATAAGGAACCCATTTTCATCCCCCGGATCCCAAAAGATCTTGAGCGATCGATACAAATACACTTTTAAAACATATAAAATCCGGACACAATCGAGTCTGAAACCGTTGATGCACATGGATTCACATATATCTAAAGATTTTGGACACAGTACTGTCCCAAGTTGTGTTTCAAAGAAGTGTTCCTAGACTTTTTGTCTCTCAAGAATCCGAAGGCGACCATGGTTTGTGGAAGACATCATTCGTTCCTTGGAGTCTTTGGATTAGACTAGTTTATTTCATACGAAAGTGTCGTTTAACCTCAAGTTTAAGCTACCAACTCTCACTTTTTTCATAGTTATTATCTATAGCTTTTGTTCATCCTTGCAAGAAATACCTCTTATAATAATCCACTCAGAATTTTTTATTGGACTGAATGGAGATCCTGTTGATCTCAAACGTCAGCATATGTGTTGTCTCCAAAAAAACGCCAACATTTTGATGCAAGAAACTTCATCATTTTTTGTCATGTTTGGTACCCATTAAATGGGCGAAAAATTAATGATTTTTGGATTTTTATGAGATCAATTACGGCTTCTACAAAGATGATTCAAATCGCAAGTTATTTTTAAAATATTTGTTTATGAACTCTTCAAAAAAATTAGCACCATCCGATATTGGTAAGATCCTACGAATTCTGAAACAGCTCTTTACCAATATCAAATTGAGCTTTTTTTTTTTTGAGAACACAAAGCAGCAAGATACTCCAGTCCAGAAGAATCATAGTTGTAGCAATAGAACAAGCCACCCACAATTACCAATTATTAAGCAAAGCAAGAATATGCGGTCACGCAAACTCTTTGTTGGCTTGGCTTAATCAATGGGAATCAAATGAACTGGATGTCTAGATGGTATAAACGAGCTAAACGAATCAAGTAGGAGTATTAAATTGGTCTAAGCTTGAATATATTAAGCTTCGGGGTGGTTCTGGGAGCCCTTAAAAAAATCTCTAAAAAAACTCTTCAAATCTAAATCTCATAGTTCCCGATCAAATTTTGATGATCCAAGCCGCTTAATGTGTTCAGAACTTGATTTTAGAGTACCGCGAGAAATTGGCAAAAAAAATAACCGGTAAGGACTTGATTTGAGCAATTTTTAATTGAACCGTTCAATAAAGTTCAATCAAAAGCTGTTCGGATGAAACCCTTCCCGGTCTTTTTTTTTGGTTGATTTCTCACGGGTACCCTTAAAATCACATTCTGATTATATTGAGCGACTCGAATCATCAAAATTCAATTGGAAACTTGGGGTATTTTTTTAGAGATTTTTTTAAGGATCTCCGGAACCGCCCCAATTAAGCTTAGATTGTTTATCAAGTAAGCCGATCTCTATTTATTAAAAGCTCAACAAGTCTAACCGTAAGTTGATCAAGCTGTAGTTCGAAACTCTTATCTGTTTATGAAACAAACTGATCGGTGCAAGATTTTAGCAAACAAACACAAGTTCAAACTCAAATAGCTTTGATTCGTTCATCACCCCTGCCATTAGGATTAAACAACGACAAGAACACCACGTTATCCCCAAGTTATGGATGGCCGACGTAGGAAGAAATCTCTCGTTTCCGGTGGCCTTTTAGTGCTAATTATAAACCTCTTTCCATGTGCTGACTCTGGCATCATAATGCAGCAGCATAGGAGGCAAATCATCAAACATAGTACAAGGAAGAACAATTCATACCAAAAGTGGTAGTTGGCTAACCTCACAAAACAGGGCAAATTATTACACATCTTTTTCCCATCACCAATGGCAATCATGCATGGTATTTATGTCAAAATAAGCCTCCTGTTAATGCAACCACAACAGATTATAACATACTCCACTTCCATTATGGCAAATTCTAAAGCTCTAAAGGAAAAAATGAATAGAAACTCCAAACTGCAAAATCGATGAGTAGGGATGTTACAACTGCCGCAGCAGCGCAAATAATGGCAACTCCGGATAAAAAGGTACAAAACTGGTTCTTTGACCTGTATCAGAAAGGGAAAAAAAACAATAAACAAAATACCCCCGACTAAATGCAGAGTTTCTCGCATGGGTGAGCTCAAATGAAACCGAGGACAGCATCCGAAGCTTTTATACTATTCTCCTACAGCCAATCCAACCCCAAATTTGTAGTCTTTCTTTCGGTGATCTATCTGCAAGGCGAAATTCAGAAGACTTGCTAAGAAAACTCCAAAGTATAATCACCAGAATACCAAAAACTTCTGGTATCAATATCTCTGACTTTTACGAGGAATGCATTTTACACAAATCATCTATATGCAAGAGTAAACACCATTTAACGAACCAATCTAGCGTACCAAGCATCCCTTCATGTAGACTAACATCACTAGCTGAGGAGTGCAATTTTGTTCACCCTTCTTGTAAGGAGGTGAATATTACCCTCCCTCTCATTGGTTGAAATGGTATAGGTCTCACCCGTGCAATACACTTTTTGGTAAGCATGACATCACTTTGTGGAGGGATCTACACCATTTCAACCAATAGGAAAGAAGGTAATGTTCACCCTCTTTAAGTGGAGGGTGAACAAAACTCAACTCCCAGCTAAGCCATTATTTCTATTTATTTACCAAATACTGGAATACGCAATCATGTAGTAACATCATCCACAAATCTCCTATTTAAGAACACTGAGTTCCCAAGAATCCACATTGTATTTCCCACTTTTAAATATATAACCAGGGCAATCTCCTTTCTAGATCATTGAATTTCTTCTTTTCTTTTGTTTATTTTTGATAAGCAATCAAATGTATAGAAGAGCATAAACTGATAAAAGAGGATGCAAACGCATGTACAAGAGTGAGATTTAGCCTGTACAAATGAAAAGCCCAACAAAGGGCTAGGCTAGCTCAAAAGCTGAAAAACGAAAAAGCAAAAAACGACTAGAAATCAACCATGAAGGGAATCAACAATTTGATCCAATCTAGGAGATATTGACCATATTTTTCCAGCAGTACAGGATAGACCAAAAAAACTCAATAAGGATTATTTGGCTCCTTGGAAATTCCTATTACACTCTCTCTAAATTAACCACATTAAACAGAAAGGAGCTAACAATCATGTCCAGTTGCAAGTGGAGTGGTAGCCAACTGGTAGGCACAATCATGCATTTGAAGGGGTTCAAAGTTCAAAGTTCAAACCTCACTACCTACTATACTAACAATGTTTGACTTTTTGCCGAGGAAAAAAAAAACGTCTAGACAATTGAAATGATTTAGGCGTAATAGGAAAGATGACCACCACCTCCACCCATGGACCCTGCCCGGACCTTGTTGGGGGCCCCGGAAGTGAGGGAAAATTAGAAAGAAACTGTCAGTGGGCACATAGGATTCTTACCTCTGCAGAAAGAATGAAGTTGAGACCCATACTCAATCGCTCCTCCAGAAAAGTGGACGTGCAGCCATTGGAGTCAACCTTCCCCCTAAGACGGCACTGTAACACACACGAAGTAAGAAGATAACAAGTCAGAACTGTTTGCTTCACCGCAAACTTTACACTGGGTATGCAAATCCAGCTGGATGTCATCAGCACAGGGGAGCAGATCTCAGACAGGGCACAGTCGAGGTGACAAAAGTAGTTAGGTGAAGAAGATGACGGAACTTTTGAGTTGGCTCTGACTGAATACAATAATTGTCATTTATGTACAAACGGTAAAGTGGTAAATTAATTTTCTACATGTAGACTACTGCATAGGTAACTATGTGGCACGGACGGCAGCAATACGCCATAGCAGAAGTTACCTGCCGCAATATATAATCATAACCAAAGCTTGCTATGGCTTCTTTTGACAAGTAGTTGTACGTGAAGTCTGATGCCAGAGATACCTGCATGGAGGAAAGCAGTTAGAGAAATGTGATACGATAACTAACCACTAGAAACCATAGGAATACCTCAACTGCCTTACCTTCTCAGACACCTTTTGAACATAGCTTAGAGCAACCACTCCAGTGCTGGCAACTTGCCCGGTAGCAACCTGCACGCGGAAATTGAATTTGGTTCCATCAAATGAGGGCAGACTCGTTTAAAGTAAATCAAAATTCTTTTTCCTTCCCCATGTCCATCATAATCAGCCATAAATGAATGATTACTCCCCCTCCTAAACAACACTCCGACTGTTGGGAAAGATACGAAAGAAAGGAGGGATAACCAAAAGCCATCTCTTATTTTTTAGAGCAATGCAAGCAAATAGATAAAATAAATATATTTCATGAAACATCAACAAAAAAATTCAGAAAATACAACTTGAACTAACAGCAGATCATATCAGGTTAGGCACCAACTTTTACCAGAGCGTAAAGAGCCCAAGTAACAAAATGAAATGAACATGATATACAGGCACTTCCAGCATAATTAAAACACGAGTTTCTCGAGAAGAATGACCACAGGTGCATTACATTGTCCACTAACAAAAGACTCGTTGAGACTTTTGTAGGCAAAGCAAAACTTGCTGTTCTGTTATCGTAGAAACACTACTTCTATTCCTCAAGACCTTTAACAAAAACAAATAAATATCCATTGATGGTACTGCAGGACAGGTTCGGGAGTACTGTCCTAAAATGAGACCAAATCTAATACAGGGCGGCGGTACATTGGGGAAGCAGCAAACAGCAATGGGCAGATACATCTACTTTTGAGACCAAAATCTTCATGTCGAATTTCCAGGTCTATACATCTAACAAAATCGGTGAAACTCCAAGAACGAAAAGAAAAAAAAAAAAGAAGGTTCGGGGAAGTGCTCCTGAGGGTGATGAACAGTACCTAAAAACGGCGACAATGCTGGTTTTGGGTTTACTGCAAGTAGGAACTATGTTCTTACAAAGTAGACCCTGTGATCCACAACATTTCAGATCATACTAGGGACTTGTCTAACACAAGCCCGTTACAAGGTCTTGGGCAGTAAGTCAACCCCAAAAGCTGAAGCTCTTGAAGGGCACCCTCAAGCTTACATACTACCCAATACATTACTTACATACCCATGCAGTGTGGGATTTCGCTTCACATAGCTGACATCCCATGTTCATAAGATGGAAGCTCTAGAGTTCGAAGAAAGAAAATAGACATGTAGGTTTCCCCACTTGTCTACATCAGTTAGATGTTCCTGCTCAAAATGCCGAGGATATTTTCATTGGCCCGCCCTAGCCCTTTTTTTTCTTCTGAAATAGGGCTTTTAGAATTACTTTTTTTTCCCATATATTGTTTGGTAAGGGTGCAAGTTTTTGGCTCCTCAAAATACCAAGGAAAGGGATTGATGCAGCATGTCCTACTGGATGTGGATTTGTGGCACGTGCTATCCTACTGGCTACTACCACTATTATTATTTATTCCCAATTACCCACAAATGCACATACGAGATAAGGGAAAAGTCAACAGAAAGGACTTCAAATGGCATGCTAGCCAGGCAGTAGGGCTGGATTACCATCTTATCTGTGTTGTATCGAGCAGCATAACCAATACCAGACTTCCGATACTGACCAGCCCAGAATACTTCACCACCCAAAGACAAATGTGGGGTGACACTCTGCAAACAAACAAACCAAAAAAAATAAAAAACATTATTAAGATGGACTCAAGTCTACAGAACAATGACGTCAGTTTCCCATTCTGAAAGTAAACTTGGGAGAAAGATGTGGAAGGGGGCGGAAGTAAGAAGAAACCATGCATTAGCCTAAAAAAAATTATGATAAGATGTGCAACAGGGATTGCATTCGAGCAAGGATTGCAAAAAACACATCAATCTTGAAAGTCAAACGACGCCTATCACCAAAACAGCATTATAATCATAGCAGATAAATAAGGCCTGAAAAGATATTTTGAAATGCAGATAGCATGCAGCAGAAATATCAGTCATTCTCATGTACCAATTTTCTTGTTGCCTAAAATAACTCCAAATGCTCCAATAGGTTAATGTTGACTACCACATATGAGAAGAATTTAAACATATTGCAGTACAGTTTGCCCACCAGCTCCATAGCCAAACATGAACGCTAAATAATGACAATATATACGAGAAAGGCCTTTAGAGCAGGGGAAGATGAAAGATCACAACAGTATGAGAATAATCTTCTTCATCTTCCCAACAGTATGAGAAAAATCTTCCAGTATCTTCATCCCAACACTATAGTTTGACGAAGCCCTATTAGTACATAAGAGATCTTCTCTCATTCTTCTGAATCGAGATGATAGTGTAGCAGGTTAGAGAACAGTTAACCCTTTAGGTGTGAGATTGAAACTAAGTAGTCTTTGTTGTCTAGCTCTTCATCTTATGCTTCATTTGTTGGAACAGAAGACAACATTTCTGATCTCTATTTAATTATTTTCATTTTATATTGGCAGTGGAGGGATTGGAATTTGGAAATTACATGTTGAATAGAATACAAGCATGCTGTAGTAATACTTCACTGAACCTGGTCTCCAACAAAGAACCTACATCCATATACAAGCTTGAACATCTTTCAGTCATACCACAAATAGT
Organism: Rhododendron mucronatum var. ripense; assembly: GCA_019656295.1. Classification (NCBI taxonomy): domain Eukaryota; kingdom Viridiplantae; phylum Streptophyta; class Magnoliopsida; order Ericales; family Ericaceae; genus Rhododendron; species Rhododendron mucronatum. The sequence continues at coordinate 176,076 of BPLT01000040.1, read as the reverse complement.
TGAGGCCAGGAAAAGCCAAATCAAATCATACTCCAAAAACTGTGTTTCCTTCGTACCCGGATGAAAATTAATTCATGGTAAATCGAATGAATCACTACATGCCTACATCCATCACCAGTCGGCCAGCTTTGAGAGAGAGAGAGAGAGAGAGAGGAACTGATTTGTACCTGTATGTAATTGGCTCCAAATAAGGCACCGTTACCTAGTTGAAACTGAGTCCTATAGTCTTTACCCTATATGGATGAAATGAATCAATTAGCAACAGCACCACAACCGAAAGAACCGAAACATGCTCAACAACGAAGAAGAGTTCCGCTGATAAGTAACAACACGACAGAAGATTAGAAACAATATGGGACATACAACATGCCTATGCATGTAAAGGCACAAACAAGTAATCAAAAACTTGTTAACAAGTAGAAGCAATTGACCTTGTAATCAAAATTGGCCATGCCGTGTGACATATGTGGCTCGTTTGAAAGCTGGAAAAGAAACACAAAATGGTCACTCCGATAGCTTACGAAGACACAATAATCCCTTAGCACAAAAACCAAAAAATCGAGGAAAGCATCCAACATGTGGCGGTTTATTACTTGAGCATTGGCCTTCAGAATAAGATTTTCAGACAAATCACACTTCACTCTGGCATTCAGCCTCCCATCTGTCATTATTCTACCAAAAAGCATCAACTGCAGCCAACGTCAATTGCTCCAGGGTTAGATTGAATTCCTTAAGAATCAATCAACTATAATGCAGCAATATCAGTTACATACCTTCGGGTCTATAAAGTTAGCACCGAACTCATAGTGAGAGGTGGGAATCTTAATGACCTCACCAGATTGAGAAGGAACTTCAGTAGGTCCCATTAACACACTAATGAGATTTGGATCAGCATGTAAAGAGGAATTAAAAAGGGTGGAGTAGCCAATAAAACCACAAAGGAAAGTTTGAAAAAAATACACCAAACAAATAAAATGGAAATGCAGATCCACCTGTGACTGAGTGAAAACTTCTGATTGAGTCCTTTGGTAAAATCAAAGCGCAGCCCCTCAAATATTTCTGGCTTTAAGGACACTGCAAAACCAATTCATAAGAGAATAAACATCCACATATACGGAATGGAAAACCCCTCATTCCTTCTTCCAGCAAGATATTCTCTTATTAGTTAATTCACTGTAGCAATTGATAGTCATGACTCATGAGTATGAGACTACAACTGCACTTATTCAAGCTGAGAGAAGCCATTTACCTAGAAAAAACAAGAAGTCCGCTGAAGATTATGATGATATGATCTATTTCACGAAGCAACGCAATACTTCCAATTACGTCACTCTCTCTGTAATAAATGCAATCTCAACTCTCGCGTTTCACTTTGGAAGCGTGTTTCTTAGATCAGAAAGCAAAAACAATAGCAACTTTCCCTTTTTTTTCATCTAGCTTTAAATTTTAGCATCAATATTATCTGCATATCATATCTCATTTCATCTCGTAAAGCATCTCCACTCCTTACTTAAATGTTCACTCAACAGTCACTGGCAGCTCCATGTGTTGATGTGGGTGTTCACTTGAACACCCTGAAACTACAACTTATGTTGAGAAATTTAATTTCAGGCTTTGTTTGAACACTCAGTCATATAGAACGAACACGCATCAATTCAAGTGATTCATAATTTCATAATTGAACACCAAATACATTAGCCCAAAACAAGGTATAGACTCTTAATGATAAAATTAGACAAATAGAGAAATATTAATCTATTGATATCGGTTTCGTTTTTCTAGCTTCTCTCTAAACAACAATCGACGCTATATCACCAAAAATAAGAAATTAAGAACATATGCTCAAAAAGATCTGCATAAACATATTCACCACAATTTTCTTCAAAAGAATGTTAGCAAATCTATCTGCGAGTATTCTTTTTTGGCTCAAAATATACAACCATGTTGAGGAAAATCTTATATATTTTTTTTTCTTTTAATTGCGCTACTCAGACTAATATATGAAATTTTGAGTATATATTGCTAGTTGGTAGAGCTAGTAGAGTTAGGGTAATTATTGAACACCCTATTCAAAATTCCTAGAGCAGCCTCAACTCAAAAAAAAACTTTGACAAAGAACACATATCTCCACCCATTGATCCAAACGTATATTCAAATGACATTATACCCAAATCAATGGAAACACTCTTTTCCTCAAAATTTTCAAGGCCAGTCGGTGGCTCTCAAATTTGCCCCTATGCTGCCATTGATGAAGCTTTTACTCATATTAACAAATGTGTCTTTTCCATTAGCGTGCTAGAGCTCTCAAACTTCTACTCATATTGAATAAGAAAATTGAGTTATGAGCTGGATTGTCTTACCCATAATCTGTAACCTCGTATTCTAATTACAATACGTATAATACAACATAATGCATTAGCGGGGCCACTGTCTCAGTGTTATCCTGAGAGCATATATTGTCCAAGGTTAGGAGTGTCTTCAATACTCCCCCGCCCATACCCCCAATGATTGGGGACGAGATGGGTTCTATTACTATATTGTTTTTGTATGGTACATTGTAATGCATTGATTACGGTAAGAAAACATAAAGCAGACATCCTTCTTGACCTTTCCATTCCAACCAGGGATTTGAATCCCGTACCGTATCGGCTGGTACATGTACCAGCCAACACATACTGTTTTAGAGCAAATCCAGTACCCTAGATCTGTTCTACCATTTCAGCTCACACCTACCGCCCAGTAAAGAACTATTTTTAATTCTAAATAAATGCATACATGATGTTCAATTTTTTTTTCATGTGGACCCATTAAACTAATAGCAATAAATCTGAAAGGGTATCCAGTATGTCACGCGCACTTGTACCGTACAACAAGGGAAAACCAATACTCTAGCAGTCTAGCTGGTTACTGGTGCGGTAATGAGGACCATGATTCCAACTACCTACTATTAAATATAACCGAACAAGACTACGAAATAAGGAATCAAATACAGTAAACGAAATGGCTACAATCAGACGATACTAACTCATGGCTTCGCGGTGGATTTCTTCGTAGGGAATAGGGCAAGGCAGGTTCAGGTAATCAACTTTCTCCGGCTGGATCACGGTCGGTTTCGCCGGTGGCATTGTGGCGGCGGGAGGCACGGCGGTGGCCATTCGTTCGGTTTTCCTTCGTTTCTAGGGTTCGGGAAAACGACAGATATCGAAGTTCGAAATCGAAGAACGAGGAGAAAGAGGAGGACAGAAGAAATTGGTCTAGTGGGGTTTTGGGAGTTGGGAGCAGAATTGAAGAGAGAGAGAGAGAGAGAGAGAGAGAGAGAGAGAGAATTGCCAAAACCCTCTCCGAATATCTAAACCCCTAGGGCCGGTTGACGAATTAACTTTTTAACCAAGTCGTGAATTGTAGTACTGATATTAAAAAGAAGAAGAAGAAAAAAAAAAGCCTCTAGACTCCCTTGTAAAACCTTTTTTCCCATTTTTGGTTTGTGTGTTTTATTAGTTTTTTTTTAAAAAAAATTGTTAGATTCGCGTCATATTTGTTCAGATTAATTATTCATCTCAATGGGAGGAGCGGATCAAAAAAAAAATCTCAATGGGAAGAGTATAAAAAGTAAAAAATTATTATCAAAAGCAAAAAAAATCACTAAACTTGAAAAAAAATACAATATAGTTGTTGTTTTTTTGTTTGCAACATTGTTGAATATGAAATTTTTTTCGAACATTTTTTTATACTCTTCTGATTCCTCTAGTCAAGACGAACGGTTAATTTTAAAAATTACAACGAAAAAGCTCAAAAACCGGTCTTAAGCATAGAATAAAACAAGAAAAATACTTATTTCTGTTTACTTTTAATACACATTCACTGATTCATACACTTGTTATTATCAATCATTTGGGCTAATTTTAGAATTTTCCTAAACCTTTTAATCCCGTTTATACAAACTAATAATTCAAAAAAAAAACAATGTAAAACTAGCAAATATGAAAAAATAGACTTAGAGACAACAAGTGCTCCGCCATTTTTATCGAGAATTTGTTGATTCAATTGTCAAAGTGTTCACATCAAGTCATGTGTACTTCAATTAATTTCATGCCCTCAATCCTCCAAAGAGAATTACCAAGGAACAAGTTTTAGGGGGGAAATTGGGTGAAAAAACTATGGATGCAGATGGCTTAGAGGGCACCATTCAGTATCCTCGAGTCTCTTGTATCTTTCTAAGGCAACCAAAGAAAATAGGGTTATTTTCAAAAACACTCCTTCAACTATAACGGTTTGTTAATATGACTCCTTCAGTTTTAGAACTCATCAACCTTACGTCCTAATTATCAAAACTCATCAACCACGCCTCCTCCCCTTATCTCTGTTAAAAACTTCGACGACCGAAACAAACAAACAAAAAAATAAAAAACACACGACTCCCTTACCCACTCATCTCCTTCTCCACATTCCAAAGTCCCAACCTAGATTTCAACAAAAAACATTAAAAATATATATATATTCAAACAGAGCGTGAGGGTTCCAAAGGGCAATATTGCCATCAACCAGACCACCGGAGATGAGACCTCGAGAGAACTCCTCGGAGCCAGGCGACGACGGGTTCTGCCCCCACGGCAACCAGTTGAACCGCTCGGTGCTAGTTGACTGCCAACCACGGGGAGCTCGTGGTTATTGTAGTGGAGCGAAATATCCGAAGGTCCAATGCCCGGGATTTGATATGATGTTCCTAACCAAATAGTTGTCTCAGTTCATCTGCTCCACACGGAGCCGAGATACATCAGTCGTACACCTTATCCGAAGGATAAAGTGCCTGGAGGGACCCAGCCGAGCTTCGATCTTGTTCCGAGGGAAGAAGCCCGTTTGTTCGGATATGATAGCTGACAGAGTTCTTTCGTTCGGTGAAGAGCGCTGCCTGTTGCTCTTCGTTCCTTCGGGTACGATGACTTCGTTCGGAGGCCACAGATCTAGAACCTTCTGGAAGGTTCCAAAGAAACGTGGGAGAGCCTCTCTGATAAAGGATGGGACAGCTCTGAGTGATGTGACCCCCCCTTTATTCTGACTGGGCGGCTCCCCTTTCCCCAACAGGCGGCATTCATTTAATGCTACTGACTCGTGATGTCATCCGAGCGTCACCAAGCACGTGGGTGACAGAAATGGCCCAATCTACACTCTTTCCCTCTCTGCCTATAAATAGATGACTTCCTCCCCCAAGTAAAAGGTTCAACTTTTCTAAACTCTCCTCCCTCCCAGCATATTTTCTTACTAAACTTCTTCCCGGCTCCTTTTCTGACTAGATCGTCGGAGCTTCTTCCCGGAGGAACAACCCCCTCCGGTTCTGCAGGTACCTGACGTCCGGTGCCACGTCGCTCGGTTCAGAAGGGTCAAGATTGAGGAGAAGAAATCAGCCCCCCACAATTGGCGACTCTGCTGGGGACAACTTAACCTAGCAACGTGGACCTGATTTCTACCCCCATCTCGACACTATTTCAGTCCGGTTCGCCCACACTCTCACCTTATGGCTCAACACATCCCACCTCCTGGCCCGGAGAACTTCACTTTGGGGTTGTCCGGGTATGGATCCATCAACCATGAACACGAACACACAACACTCCCGCATCAGTCGGTCTCTCGACGGCTTTCGTTTCCACCAACAGAGCTGGATGTTGCCCTGGCGGAGCAAAAACGCCAAGCAACGGTCATAGCCATGCTACAACAACGCCTAGAAGAGCGGGACGGTAACCAACTTGTCACCCCCGTTGCTGTCCATCAAGCTGGACCTAGTCAACCGGTGAGACGCCGAAAAAGAAGCAGGAGGTCCCACCACAACCGAACTACAGAACAAGCAGTACCCGAGAGACGAACCGTCTTCGAGCGTCTGGAACCCATCGCTCGGCCACAACAAACGGGCTCCCGCCCACGGATGGAGAGCCTTGACCGAACGGAAAGCACTCGATCTTCGGCGACGCACTCCACGGCGGGAACGCAACGAGCGGAAGCATCGGGCCAGGGGCGTCGCCCATCTAGACATTACTCGGACGTCAGAAAGGAAAAACGGCCCATGGATCTGAACGATTCACCTCGGCGAAGCTACCATGATGAATTCCCCGAACGATCCGTCTCGCCATATCGAGATTCCGAGTGTCGCCGTGACAGAAAGCTAACGGAAGGGTCGCGAAGTCGTCTGACGGTTCCAAATCAGGAAGGACGTTCGGAAAGGGCTAACACCATCACCCTTTACGACCAATTCACTGGACTTCCGACGGTGTACCAACCGGTGGCTGGTCCTCGGGAGATTCCACAAGCTCGGCCAGGAGGGTCCGAGCTGGCCCTTGCGCAAAGAAGGGAACTGGGAGAACGAGGATACCGGGCCGAACGTCCTCGTCGGCCCCATCATGAACGACGGACCCCCGAGCCTCGACCAAATTTGCCACTTGCAGGAGCCCAACCGAGCCCCGTACCGGAAGACAATTCGAAGCTCGGGAAGGCGAAAGCGTCCCCCTTCGTAGACGCTATACAGCAAGAGCGACCACCGGAGCGGTTCGTAATGCCGAAGCTCAAACGATACGAAGCCAAAGAGGACGCAGTCGCGTTCGTCTGCCGCTTTCGCCAAATGATGAGCCTCCACAACTTCTCTGACGCACTTATGTGCAAAATCTTCCCCCTCTCGTTAAGTGAGCCAATCATGCTCTGGTACAATCAGTTGAAACCAAAGTCCATTACCTGTTTCAACGAGCTTGAGTTGGAATTCACGAAGAGATTTGTAACCAGCAACATTCAACCAAAGACTCTCTCCATGCTGGTGAACATGCGAAGGACCCCGGGAGAAACTCTTCGGCTGTATACCGAACGATATTGGGAGGTATACAACCTTATTCCTGACTGTGATCAGGGCGTGGCCGCAGAATCGTTTATGAACGGCCTGGATCCAAATTCAGCCATGTTTCGGGATCTCTCGAGAAACCCACCCAAAAGCATGGGGGAACTGATGACCATTATTGAGAAGGACTGCGTTCATGAGGAGGCAATGGCCGAGCGTCATATTCCGAAGGTCACGGAAACGGTTAAAGCTCATCCTGCGGCTCGAAAGCAAGTGGCCAACGTCGGACAGACGCCGAGGGTTAATCAGCCGAACAACCGAAATCGACCCCCGCAACACCAGCAGCACGTGGTGCAACAGAAACGGGAACCGAGGCCAGACGAGTACATTGCCGAGCAAACCACCTTCACGGAGCCCATCTACAAGCTTCTCTCTATTATCGGAACGCTCCCATTCTTCTCTTGGCCGACGGGACTCCTCGGCACGGCTGGCCAGGGACCTGGGATGTGCTCATACCACAAGGAGCGAGGGCATTACACGACCAAATGCCAGCCATTTAAAAGGTACTTGGAGGAGCTGGCTGCGGCTGGACATCTCAACCCCTGGATCGACACTCGGAAAAGTCCACTTCCGCCCCCGCCTCCATTGCTCGGGGGTAACGTTAGTGTAATTCAGGGGGTGGCTTCGGCGGAACGTGTATCCGAGCTACAGACGGAGATCAATACAGCCGTCGCCGCCTTGTCAATTTGCAACATTGGTACTTCGGCCAAGAGGAAATTCGAAGATCCGAACCGTGACGGCCCCATTACTTTTAATTCCGAAGATTTGAAGGGAGTTCAGATCCCCCATACCGATGCCCTTGTCGTTACGGTAATCATTGACAAATCCACCGTTCAAAGGGTGTTGGTAGATCAGGGAAGCTCGGCTGATGTGATGTTTTATTCTACTTTCAAAAGTCTCGGCCTGTCCCCGAATCAGCTTCGGACAGCAACAGCGCCGCTCGTCGGTTTTACGGGCGCCCCAGTTTGGCCACTCGGTATGATCAACCTCCTTGTGAGAGCCGGTTCCCGAGTGATTGACGTCGAATTCATAGTGGTTAGCTCTCCTAGCCCCTATAACGTCATCCTCGGTCGAGCCTGGCTCCACGGGATGCAAGCTGTGGCTTCAACCTACCATCAAGTCGTAAAATTCATCGGGTGGAACGGCAGACAAGAAAGCCTCCGAGGGGATCAGGTGCAGTCCAAGAAATGCTATATCAGCACAGTCACGACGAACCAAAGCTGCTTGGAAGTGCAGTGTGTGGATAGTGGGGAAATGGATGTGCTTGAAGATGTTGGACTTCCGGCCGAGCAAAGGTCAACCGAGGAACTCATTTGCATGCCTATCACGGAAGATGGCACCCGGTACTTTCTCGTCGGCAGTTCTCTGACCGAGGATGAGCGGAATGAGATGTTCGACTTCCTCATGCGACACATTGAGGTATTTGCTTGGACCCCGCAGGAGATGCCAGGAGTAGATCCCTCATTTGCGACCCATTCTCTGAACGTCGACCCGAACAGAAAGCCTGTGGTGCAGAAGCTTCGGCGTTCCTCGGCTCTTCATGTTGATGCTGTGATGGCAGAGGTGGATCAATTATTGGAGGCAGGGGCGATAAGAGAAATACTTTACCCCACTTGGTTGGCTAATCCTGTTGTGGTTCCGAAGAAAAATGGAAAGCTGAGGGTTTGTGTGGACTACACGAACCTCAATGATGCTTGTCCAATGGATAGGTTTCCCCTCCCTCGGATCGAGCAAATGGTGGACGCAACTGCGGGCTGTGAGCGGTTAAGTTTCATGGACGCCTACCGAGGGTACCACCAGATCGCCCTTGCAAAAGACGATCAGGAAAAGACAGCCTTCATATCACCTCGGGGGATCTACTGCTATAATGTTGTTCCGTTCGGATTGAAGAACGCTGGGGCTACATTTCAACGAACGATAACATCCATGTTTCCGGGGATGCTCGGACGAATACTGGAGGCTTATATTGATGATTTGGTATGCAAAAGCAAATTCGCTCGGGATCATCTTCGGGACCTTGGAGAGGTTTTCTCCGTCCTGAAGAGACGAAAACTGCGGCTCAACGCTGAGAAGTGTGCGTTCGGCGTCAGCTCTGGAAAATTCCTTGGTTACATTGTCAGTCGCCGAGGCATTGAAGCGGATCCGACGCAACTCACAGCTGTGCAAAACCTCCGAGCTCCAACTACTATTAGGGAAGTGCAACGTCTTACAGGGATGGTTGCAGCATTGAATCGGTTTATTCGGCGCTCGGGAGACCTTTGTCGACCGTTCTTTCAAGCTATCAAAACCAGCCGCCGAAGATTTGTATGGACCGAGGAGTGTGAGCAGGCTCTGCAATCACTGAAAGATTACTTATCCTGTGCTCCTCTCCTCGTCAAGCCACAACCTGATGAAGATCTGTATCTTTACCTCGCCGTCTCGGATCATGCCACCAGTTCAGTGCTTGTTCGGAAAGAAGGGACAGAGCATCAGCCAATTTTTTATTCAAGCAAGACAATGACGGATTCTCAGACTAGGTATCTGCCTATGGAGAAGTTGGCATTGGCCCTCGTTTCATCTAAAACGAGCCTTTTGCCTTACTTCCAATGCCATAGGATCGTGGTCCTTACTGAGTTTCCTCTCAAGGCTGTGCTTCGGAAGACGGATTCCTCGAGTCGGATCCTGAAGTTCTCTCAAGACTTGGCTAATTATGACATCCAGTTCGAACCTCGGACGGCGATCAAGGGCCAAGCGTTAGCTGATTTTTTCGCCGAGCTTACTCCGGGCTTGCAAGATGAAGCTAACGCCTTGACTCTGGCAGAGACCGAAGCTCGGATAGCAGCGACCGAGTCCCACATGGAATGGATCCAACAGCCAACCGACGCACGACGCACAAGATTCACGCTCGGCCAAAAGCGCCCTGCACATGAATGGAGCTTATTTTCTGGAGATGCTTGGCGGATGACTGTGGACGGAGCGTCAAACATCCATGGGGCTGGGGCTGGAGTAGTTCTTGTATCGCCCGAGGGGACCGTGCACGAGCATGTTGTCTCAATCGGCTACCGAGCGACGAACAACGAAGCCGAGTATGAAGCCTTAATCGCTGGGTTGCAAGTTGCCCTTCGGCTTGGTGCGGATTCTGTTCATGTATTCTGTGACTCTCGGCTGATAGTGGGACACTTGAATGACGACTATCAAGCCAGGGATGAACGAATGAACGCCTATGTAAGTCACGTTTTGGTTCTCCTGAAACAATTCGGACGTGTGGAAATTGAGTGGATCGCTCGGGAGCATAATGCTCACGCTGACGCCCTCGCAGGCCTCGCTTCGGTATACCGAGCCTCGGGCAGTCGCACGATAGTGTTCGACGAGGTCAACACTCCGAGCTTCGAACCCTCTGACCCACCGGTCGCAGCCATATCGTTCGGCACTAGCCAATTGGATCCTATTGTGTTGTATCTTCAGAATCAAACCTTGCCTGCAGACAAAAAGGAAGCTCACAAGATACGATGCCGTGCCGCTAATTACTTTTTAGATCCCAACGGAAGTCTCTACCGAAGAACTTTCACGGGCCCAAATCTGAAAGTGGTGTTTGAGTCTCAAGTGGACGGTGTACTGGATGAGTTACACTCGGGTAGTTGTGGGGCTCATTCAGGTGGCCGAAGTATGGCGCAGCGAGCTTTGACTCAAGGGTACTGGTGGCCGAAGATGATGAAACAATCCGAAGACTATGTGAAGCGCTGCGTTCGGTGCCAGAAGCAAGCTTCGCTCATTCACCAACCAGCATTTCCACTAAAGATGATCACAAGTCCTTGGCCTTTTGCAGTCTGGGCTTTCGACATTGTGGGTAAATTGCCCAAGGCTCCTGGAGGTTTTGAGTATTTGTTGACTGCCACGGACTTGTTCACTAAGTGGGTCGAAGCCAAGGCAATGGTGAAGACGACAGCCGCTGACGTGGAACGATTCATATGGAAGCACATCATCTCGAGGTTCGGTGTTCCATATGCCATTCTCTCGGACAACGGCTCGCAATTCGTTGCTGCTGCCCTAAAGGCCTTCTATAAACGACGCAAGATCACGATCCAGAATTCTTCGGTGGCGTATCCGCAGGGCAATGGTCAAGCCGAGGCATCCAATAAAACCATCACTCGGGGGCTCAAGCGTCGTTTGGATAGGAAACTCGGATTGTGGGTTGAGGAACTCCCTCATGTCTTGTGGGCCTATCGTACTACGCCTCGGCGTTCCACGGGACGTACTCCGTTTTCAATGGCCTACGGCATGGAGGCTGTCCTCCCCCTATCCACGTTGATTCCCACAGCCCGTACGGAAAATTTCAACCCAGTGGATAACAGTGCTCTCGTGGGTTCGGAATTAGATTTTGCCGAAGAACTTCGCGATAATGCTAACCTACGGCATGCCGCGTATCAACAGGAAGTTGCACGAAGCTACAACAAGAACGTTCGGTCACGGCCATTCAACGTCGGGGATCTCGTCCTTCGGATGGTTGTAGAAGCCAAAAAGCTGACGAAACTCAAGGATCCATACGAGGGTCCTTACCGAGTGATCGAGAAGATCGGCCATGGGGTTTACAAGCTAGCTGACATGGATGGTACTCCCATACCTAACCCTTGGAATGCTCAAAAGCTTCGGAAGTTCCATGGCTAGCTGTTGTTTCACATTTTTACTTTTCTTTAATTGTTATTTCTGTTCAACCTTGTAAGCCTTTGGGCCATTATTAATAGAAGTTTCTTTTTTCTTATCTTGTTTGTTTTCTGTGTTTTCTTTTTGTAAGTATTGGGTATCTCACCTAGCCCACTTTTAAGCCGTTGGGCTCCACATCGTGTTCGTATGGGTCATATTCACATAGCCCTCGGCAATTTCATCCGGGCGATCTGTCCTTCGCCCTCGGTGCATTCGTTTGGACGTCTCTTGCGTCGCCCGTATCATTTCGTTCGCTCGGGGGATATATTCCTCTGTGTGCCCTCGGATGATTGTTCATTTACTATCTGCTTGAATTCCCGCCAATGTCCTTCGGCAATCCTAGCAGATAGGGGGCTATTATGGGATATTATGGGAAGATCATTATGGGAAGATCGATTAAGATATCCGAACAGAAAATGATGGAGCATAACCCATAACATTTGCACGACAGATATGTACTTATCCGAACATCACGGTTAATTCACAAGCGAACCAAATAACCGAATAACAATACTTGTGACAATTTCATTTCCTTACGATAACCGAACAAAAATACTTGATAATTTCATTACATTTCCAAAACGAAACAGAACAAACAAACAAAAAGAGCAAAACGCCCAAACAACTCAAGGGGCTGGAGTGGGGAAGAGCGGCAGAGTAGGATCATCTGTCAGGGGAGCTGGAGTGGTGTCAACCTCGGTAGATGCACCCACGGGCGTCACAACAGGGTCAGGCTGCGCCTCAGCAGGCTGCGCCTCAGACTCGGTTGGTTGCTGTGCTTCTTCGGCCTGTGGCGCTTCGGCTTGACGACGAGGGGGAACCTCAACCAGCAGTCTCCGCTCGTCGTCAGCCTCCACGCCGGCGTCATCAAAGCCCGTGTTGTAGCCCAGCATGAAGCTTGCTTTATGCTGGTCTTCGAGCATCTCAGCCTGGGCCTCGGCGAGTTCTTCTGCGGCTGCTTCCTCGGCCTCGAAGTACCCCTTGTCGTACCCTTTGCTGTACTCCTTCGCCAGCTCCACCTTCATCTCCTCTCGGCCAAGAGCTCTGCCCTCGGCCAACCCTTCGTCCTTCCCTTCCAACCTGGTTTTTTCAGCAGCTTCCTGCAAGCCTTTTACCAAGTCGTTGAGGTTGAACACTTGAGCCTCGAGTGCTTTGCGTGCTGCCTCGGACTCCTCCCAGCTTTTTTTATATTCATCGGCCGCATCCTTGTTCACCTGTAAAGACTGCAGCAGCAGTTTCTTCCTTTTCTCGTGCTCGGTGAGATGAAGGTTGACACTCATAATGGACTGGGAGGCCTGAGAGGAGCAATTTATTAGATAAGGAGACAGAATAAAAGGAGAAATAGAACCGAAGAAACTCACCCTCGCAGCATGGTAGTAATACTCGGTGAGCGCAGCTTTAAGCGAGGGGGGAGATTGAACGTCCTTCGGCAGTCCCACCCCTGACAGTAATGTCAAGGCAAGGGAAGGATCCTCCCGAAGGCTGTCGGACTGAAGGATCTGCTTCTTGTCCGGAGTGATGAAGCTCGGCGCCCATGGAACAGTGTCTACAGCTGTTCCCTTCCCCTTGACCGCCTCGGAGGCTCCTCCCTCGGTCTCGGTCTGCACCGTTTTTTGTTTTTTGCTAGCCGGTGCATCCTTCGGTGCTAGAGGAGCAGGCGGAGTAGCACGTTTCTGAGTTGAGGGGGGAGGCACCTTTTTGCTCGGTGCCGAGCTCGTGGCCTCTGCCGCCCCGGCTTTCTTTGAAAGGCCCGCGGCCTTGCCTTTCTCGGCAGCCTCAAGCTTCTTCTGAAGCAAATCTTTCATGTTCCTGGGAGGCATGTTCTCTGCTTCTTCGGGGGTCGAGTCTTCGGCCGGTTCTCGGATGAGTCCTCTGAGAGGTCTGTCCTCGCTCGGAAGTAGCTCTTCGGGAAACTCTGAAGATGCTTCCTCTCCCTTGTCTGCTTCCTTTCTTCGGATCCTACCACCGTACGCCGCTTTGTACTGGAGAATGGTGGGAGCGTCCCTCTCTTCCCAAGGGATGGTGAGAAGGGTGGAAGCAAGCTCGCAATTTCTAGCAGCTCTGGACAACGCCTTGTTCACCCTTGTCGTAACTGTCGAACAAAACAGAAAACAAAACATCAGTCCGAAGAACAGAAAATGGACGAAACAACTTAAGGAAAGCAATAAAAATCTCTTACGAGGTTCGCCTCGGTGTGTGGCAACTTCGAATTGCCCGTATTCCGTTTGGGGAAACTGGTAATTACCCCGAACCTCGACGTAGTCCGAGGCCCATTTCTCGGAGTCATACATCCCTTCAGGAATAATTTTGGCCATGTTCCTTCGGGAACACAGATAGTATCTTGAGTACCTCACGTTCCGAGACATCGTATAGGTCTCAAAAATGTGATGAGCTTCCAATGGGTACATCTTTAGCTCGGCGAGCTTTATTATGGAGTGGATGATTCTATAAGAGTTGACGCTCAGCTGGCAAGGCGTGAGCGAGAAGAGAGAGAGGACCTCCCTGAGGACTCTGTGCATCGGGAACCTCAGGCCACCTTCGGTAATGGCCATCAGTGGAACCGTGATGTGTTCATCACTGAATCTAATCCGAGAGCCAGGGACCGGTGTGACGACGACGTCGTTCGGGATTTTGTAATCCCTTCGGAAGGACCTCATGCCCTCTTCGCTCTCGAAGGATTTCCAGTACGGGCATGGATCCTTTCCTGTTCGTTCAGGAATGACGTCAGGATCTAGTGGGACTATCTTCCTCTTCTTCCTTTGGGGTACGGATGGGGCTCCGATAGTTCCTTCGGTACCCTCGGCTTGACTCGACGAAGCCGTGGCCGCACCACCTTCGGCGACATCTCTGTCGGATACGGTTTCCTCGGCCTCATCATCTCCTTCAGCCTCTTCCCTCGGATTGTCCTGCTCCCTTTCCGAGGGATCGTCCTCTAGATTGATTATTTGACTCTCTGGCGGCATCGTTCGGAGAGGAGTGATGCTGGCAGGGATGTCAGTTCCCGCAGAATCTCCGGAATCCCCGCTGCTCTCCCGAACACGGTAATGCCGAGCTAGGTGGGAGATAGCGTCGGAAATAGCGAGGTTCGAGCCTCCAACGCCTAAGTCTGCGCTATCTACCGAGCGAAATGACTCCCCGGACGAAATCGACGCAGAAGAAGCCATACCTATAAGCAAAAGTGCAAGGGAAGGACCGTTAGCGAATTGCATGGTCGAGTCCTAATGTGCCTATGTTCAGTGAAGCGTGGATCTGAGGGAACCGATCCTCCCGAGAGACGACTAACCGAGGCAGGGATTCCAAGTTCCGAGTAAACGATTAAAAACTGAAAAGAGGGTATTCCTATCGGAACTCGGAAGAACAGATGTTGAAGATTCAACTACGTTCGGAAGAACATTTGAAGATCTTCAACGTGTTCTACGATTTTCTACAGTGCGCAGGCAGGAAAAACGGGCAAAAAACAAGAAAAACGACCCAAATACGGTAACTGAGAAGCATGAAGAGTGTGAGAAATCAGAGATACCTGGAAATCAACGACAAAATCTGGGTCGAAGTCTTCAAAATCGTCGCGAATCTGCAGATGGTTTGAGTTTCTGAGAATGGGAACGGCTGGAACTGTTCAAACGTCTGAGAGAGAGAAAAAGTGGCTCTCTCTCTCCTCTCGTCGCCTCTTTATACCTAGGGCGGAAATCGAAGCGTCGCCGAGCCCCCAACCGTAGGATTTGGGCGGGAGATTGATGTGACCGTCGATGCTTGACACGTGGAGACCAATGGGCTGCGCCGTATCGATATCTAATAGCGGACGGACGCGTGGCTTCCTCTGGAGCTGGCGGTTGCAGTAGCATTAAATGAAAGGTACGGGCCTGACGATTCGATATCTTTCTGACGTTTGACATGGTTCTGGCGTTCGGAAGTTCGTGTCAACGGATCTGGTTCGGTGGCGGCTTGTTCCTCGGCCACTACTGATTTTTCAACTCCTCCTTCCATTCCGAAGCGTAACAGCTATGGAAACAGGAGTTGAGGGGCTATTGTAGTGGAGCGAAATATCCGAAGGTCCAATGCCCGGGATTTGATATGATGTTCCTAACCAAATAGTTGTCTCAGTTCATCTGCTCCACACGGAGCCGAGATACATCAGTCGTACACCTTATCCGAAGGATAAAGTGCCTGGAGGGACCCAGCCGAGCTTCGATCTTGTTCCGAGGGAAGAAGCCCGTTTGTTCGGATATGATAGCTGACAGAGTTCTTTCGTTCGGTGAAGAGCGCTGCCTGTTGCTCTTCGTTCCTTCGGGTACGATGACTTCGTTCGGAGGCCACAGATCTAGAACCTTCTGGAAGGTTCCAAAGAAACGTGGGAGAGCCTCTCTGATAAAGGATGGGACAGCTCTGAGTGATGTGACCCCCCCCTTTATTCTGACTGGGCGGCTCCCCTTTCCCCAACAGGCGGCATTCATTTAATGCTACTGACTCGTGATGTCATCCGAGCGTCACCAAGCACGTGGGTGACAGAAATGGCCCAATCTACACTCTTTCCCTCTCTGCCTATAAATAGATGACTTCCTCCCCCAAGTAAAAGGTTCAACTTTTCTAAACTCTCCTCCCTCCCAGCATATTTTCTTACTAAACTTCTTCCCGGCTCCTTTTCTGACTAGATCGTCGGAGCTTCTTCCCGGAGGAACAACCCCCTCCGGTTCTGCAGGTACCTGACGTCCGGTGCCACGTCGCTCGGTTCAGAAGGGTCAAGATTGAGGAGAAGAAATCAGCCCCCCACATCGTTCGATTGGAAAATCTCGAGGCTCGCCGTGGAGCTGAAAGACAGATCCACGACGCCGGCCATCGTCCTCTTCTCTTTCTTTTTCTCCTTTCTTTCTCTTTCTCAGTTTCTAATTTTCCTTTTCAGCTCCATATTTCCCAATAAGCAGGTGCAAAGCAACACCATCGCGGGCCTCCAAGTGGCTGGCCGCTGGCGGTGTACTTGGGGCTTTTTAGTGCCCACCGAGCTAGGTTATTTTTTATGTGATTCATACCAAGGGGTTTACAGCTTGCGAGGAGGATACCAAGGAGAAGGGGTGCGGGCTTTTCTTATTTTTATCGAAGGAATAAGGGTGGGGCTGGAAAGAAGAACAAGATGGGTGGGGCAGTGGAAGTAGGGGTGGCTGGTTTGGAGGGGTTTGGTGGGTTTCTATTTTTCTGGGTGGGAAAATGGTGAGATGGGGATAGATTTGGGAGATGGAGACGGGAGAGAACAGTGCAAGAGGGCAGTAGATGAGTTTTCCGCCCAAGGCAAGGGCATTTTAGGCTTAAAATTTAGAGTAAATTACACTTACCCTCCCTCAACTAACCCACATTTTTACTTAATCCCCTCAGACTACAAAATCCGACATCGTGTACCCTCAAACTATCCAGAGTTGACATTTAACACCCTTCTATTAGGTCTCCGTTCATATGGCAAACGGAAAAAGGCAGTTAGCTTAAATGAGGTGTTTGGATCGAGCACCTACGCACGTCGAATGCCGTAGATTCCCGCGCTAGCCCACTCTTCTTCTTTTTTTAAATTTTTAGACGGCTCGAATCTGCCGTCTGGTGGCCGTTGGTGCATTTTCCCTACGGTACCATCGGTACCAACATCATTTTCGTTAATTTTTTGCTTTAGGGCTCTCGTTGATTAGCCCTAAGATATTTGGTTGTACGAGAGCCCTAAAGCCAAAAATTAACAAAAATGATATTGGCACCGTAGGAAAAATGCACCGACGGCCACCAGAAGCCCGATCCAAGCTGTCCAAAAATTTTAAAAAAGAAACCGAGTGGGCCAACGCGGGAATCAACGGCATCCGACGTGCGTAGGTGCTCGATTCAAACATTCCATTTAAGCTGACTGCCTCTTTTCGTTTGTCATATGGACGGAGATCTAACAGAAGGGTGTTAAGTGTCAATTCTGGATAGTTAGAGAGTGCACGATGTCGAATTTTATAGTCTGGGGGTAAAGTAAAAATGCGAATTAGTTAGGGGGGGCTTAGTGTAATTTACTCCTAAATTTATTTTTCCATCCAGCTTAGGTTAACATTTCTTAATAGAATTGGACGGAAGGAGTGTAGTTATTAGTTTTGATAGATGAGGGGGTGAGATTGATGACACGAGGAGATCATGGAGATCATGTTGACAAAACGTGATAATTTAAGAATTGTTCTTGAAAATAACCCTAGAAAATACTAGCAGTGACACAAATGAGGGAAAGGTGGAAACAAAACTAAAGAGAAAAAGGCATGTCCACACCTTCTTGGTTCTTATCACTTTCTTCACTGTATTGTCACCTTCACAAGTTCATGACGACGCCATAATGGGATTTCGGAAAATGAAATTCACTTAATTAGACAACCTGAATGACATCACTAATGAAGTACTGCATCAAATTTTTCCGTTTTGATCCATAGTAATCGAAGAGTTTCCTGTCGCAGCCAATGTACTTCAGGCCTCGTGCGAATGCATTCAGATCAGGATGAACCTTCAGGAAACTTCACAGCCTCAAACACAGCTGAAAAATCAAGATCTCCCAAACCCATGCTTCTGGCTTTCTTGAATGCCTGCATGCAGTCAACGTCCAGCATTAGTAATTCAGGGGCTGTTAATTCAATTTAGATGGATTCGTACCACCCAGTAATTTAAAGTGGTACCAAAGGATGAGATTTAAGAATTTACGAAACATTTAGAGGGTTTTTTTTCAAGTAAAAACTTGAAAAAGTTGGCCCAGAATGTAATAATTTTGATCGTAATTAACAATATTTCAAATTTAAACAGGTAGGACACAAAAGACCAACATGAGAGGTGCACATACACCGCAAATATTTCTCGTGTTGCCGATAAAAATAAAAAAAATTTGTCTCACGTGTTTCAAAATCTAGGTTGGCAGAACAAGTTAATATTCTAGTCTTCACCCCGACGACAGGGACTAGCTTTCGCTAAATTTACCTGAAGCCATACAATTTCCACTTTAACAATTTGCGTCTGCTTAGGAAAGAAGGGGAAAAGGAACAACTACCGCTTAGCTGGGTAAGAACCTACCCTCCAAATCAAGCTGCAGTGGATTCTCAACATAACCGCCATAGGAAGTTCATATTGACTTCTGGTACTCCAATAGTGCAGACCATAAACATTTTTCTCACATGAGAATATGGTCTCATACATGGTTATAGAGGGACAAACGGCCTTACCTCATTGGAAGCAGCTGCCACTGGCATTGATACTGAGTTTTCATCACCAAGGGCAAGAGCCAATCTCATATCCTTCTGCTGATGTTTCAGAGGAAATGCAGGTGAGTAATTCTTCTGGATCATAGTAGGTCCTTTCATTTTGAACATGGGGTTCGCAATTCCACCCAGATCCTGCCAGAAAGCAAGACATCAAGAGTTAGGTACCCAAAAACGGAAGCAGAAGTCTGAAAAAAAATATTGTTTTGTCTCACCAACACATCAAGAAGAGTTTGGGAGCTAAGTCCACTTTTGTCAGCCAGTATGAGCCCTTCAGAAAATGCATTCATCATACTGCAAAGGAGGAAACGTGATTGTAATTGAAAAACTCCATGCTGTACACCGGCACCTTCCTAATTGTAATTTCTGTCAAAATGGTGTGTGATTCTTGTATGAACTTGCTATGTATACTTGCTTGTGGACATCATTAAGATGCAGGTCTATGTACTCTGCCCTGCACATAAATAGCTTGCTATACGGTGGTGGCTCCAAGAATTTTTCTAAGGGTGTTCAAAAAATGCATTATACTATCTCGAGAAACCACAACTATATATAAACAAAAAGTCATACATAACATCTAAAATGCGACACAAAAATAGCCAAGTATATAACATCAACAATGTAATTTTGAAGTTGAATGTCCAATGCCATTAGGTCCACCTTAGAAAAGTCAAACGGGTAGAGTTCCGCAAGACGAATCAACTTTTTCCTTTCAAAAGTAGAAAATGAATTTCTAGGATTCAAGCAACTCATACAAAGTAGCAACTCTGTATTTGCCTCTGTGAAGCGATTGTTCAACTCATGAAATTGCAAATCCAAGACTGTACCGAATAACTCAGCACGATAACGATGAGAAATCGTTATTTGTGGGGTTTTACATTGTGGCCGATCACTAGTGTTAGAACTGTGGCTCATGTGTTAAGTATGAAGAGATACTACGGAGTTCTATTTTTGGGATACAGACCAAATACCATATTAGGGTTACAATAGAGTCGGTATAAATACTATATGTTGTAAACCCTATTTCATACTATGATAATAAAGAACAGCAGCCGCTCTCGCTCCCGTGGATGTACCCGGTTTTGGAGAACCACGTATATCTCTGTGTCGATTCTTTACTATTTATACTCGTAAATCGTGTGTGTGTGTGACGATCCTAACCACTAGATACAAACATTTCACTCATGTTAGGAAAAGGAATACCATACTTGCTACAAAACAAAGACACTTCGGCCAACAAAGAATTCCACCCATTATCTCTCACCACTTGCAGCCGTTGCTTAGACATTTCAACAAGTGCCTTGGCATTTACAATATCTTGTGACTTCTTTTGTAATGCTATTGAAATTTAGTGGGCTGAAATTTGGGCTTTCAATTTCAAATGGATTAATTTGTGGGCTATTTTTGGGGTGGGTGTTCGTTAACATTTGGGTTGAGTGTTCATTGATATTTGGATTGGGTGTCCAAAGTAAGGTTAGTCCAAAATTTTTATTCAAAGTAAGGTTAGTCCAAAATTTTTACATGTATTCTAAGCAAAAAAATAAAAAATTTGGGTGGTCAGTTGACCATGGAAGGGAATGAATGGAACCGCCTCTGTAATGCTATATGCAATTCTTGCATGCATGCTTATAATACCAATTAATTCCTCGTGGAAAGTTTTGCTCTGCCATCGATATTACCAATCAGTTGTTTTAGTTGAAGCTAATCACTGGTCTCAGGTTTTCCCCAGTCCAGATCAGATGTGGCTGAGTGTCAATATATTTAGACCATGATTATTACCTCCCCATAATCATGTTGACCACAAGTTTCATTTTTGCTCCATTTCCGACCTTCCCCAAGAAAAAAGATTTCTTCCCCAAGACATCGAAAGCAGGAAGTGCTTCCTCGTACAAGGTCTGCAATTATAAAGAAATTGAATGGTTGAGTGATAATAGGTCAGCAAATACGATACTTTTGAATTGTAAGATTTGTGCTTGGGGTAGTCTCTTTGCTATCAATATAAGCCTTATCTGACACTCACCCTTTCATTTGACAATTGCAGTCTCAGTAGCATAACAACACAAAAAAAGTATGGCTGTGCTTAGGCTTCCCATAAACAAGAATAAAAGAGCCAGACAACTTAATGGTAGGAATAATCCTTGAAACAACACAACTTTGGACCTTTACTAATTAGTGTCCATAAAGTTTACCTTCTCTCCTGCAGCGAGGATTACTAGTTGACCATCTTCAGCAGGCTTTTTGCTACCTGAAACTGGAGCTTCAAGGAAATAACCACCCTTTGATGTAATTGCCTGGATATATCAAAAGCAAGTGTGGCACTACTCCGTTAGAACATGGTAATTTCTCTAGGTAAATAAAGAAGTTACTCTCAACAAATCTACAGATTGCTTTTTGATAAATGAAGGAGAATTCCTCAGAGTCTTGTTCATCTATGTATGGACATTGTGTATTTGTTCACACTCTTAACAAAAACTTTTGTTTTACATGCAACGGCTTTTCTTTTCATCTCTTCATTTAAAAACAAGTTGTTTGGGTGTGTCTGCAGGTGTTGTGGGGAATTATTGGCGACAGAGGAAACACAGATAACTCCACTCGTCATATACCAACTTTTATGATTAGAATTGTTCAAAGAAGGAAAACATAACCACATGGAATCAAAAGTTTTTCCAATAAAGGGTTCCGCCATAGAGTACCATGTTATGTCTCTCTTGCTCTCTTTCTCTTACTCCAACTCATTAGCTAGTGAAAGAAAGAGGTGAAATGAAAACAAAGTGGTAGCCCTGGCACGAATCAAACCTCACTAATTTTCGTAGAAGTGTCAGAGTCGACAGTTGACATGTCAATGTACCCTTTTCCACGGCAAATTTGCTCCAGAGCGCCGTCTTTGTCGAAAACAACCTAGGCAATACAAAAATACCTGAGTTGGAGTAGTTAGAATAATAGTTCTACAAACACAAACTTGATTAAACTAACCGAAAGAGCTGCAGAAGGATCAGACAACATCGCAATTGTGTACTTGCACTTCTTGACTACTGCTGCAGGGGTTTCTGCCACTGATGCGCCATGCTCCACCAGCTCATCACACTGCAGTAAAAAAAAAATCTTGTGTTGAACAGTTGAGCAGCATTCAAATAAGTGGTAACCTCTTTTAAGTTCATCAGAACGTCCATCGGGATCCAAAAGTGTATAGACCCATTTCTCTTTGAATATTTTTTAGTATTTAACTTCGGAAGTTCCTTTAAACATTTAACTGGGCAAGGAAAAATGATTTTGAAATGGGTCCTAATTGTTAGAATATAGTTGGACTTAGTCCCACATTGGTTGCTTATGTTATGTAACTAGTAGCCACATAATATAAATAAAGCTCACTTGTGTTAGGGTTAGTTAACACCCTATACACTTTTCCTTCCTTCTCTCACAACATGGTATCAGAGCGGAATCTTAACCTTAATCCTAAACCACCACAATCCTAGCCGAAACCCTAGCCTCTGTACATAATCCCTAAAATCACCATTGTTACTGTTCATTGTTACTGTTCACCGTCGTACTGTTCATCGCGCCCTGTTCACCATCGTACTGTTCACTGCCGATACTGTTCATCGTTGTTACTGTTCATCACTGTTTGATACTGTTCCGTTACTCGTATGCACTGATTGTTCTGGTAATTTTGGATTTTTTGGGTCAATTTACAATTTATCCTCTCCAATAGATGGTAGTTTGGGTATGTTGAAGTCCGATTTCGGTTGTTGGATTATGTTGAGTTATTTGGTCTATGTTGGCATATGAGCTCTTGGTTGTTGCTCGATATTGGGATTATGTTGTTCGGTGGCTACTTTGTTTTTGTTGAAGTAGTTGGATGCATGCGTTGTTGTGCCCTTGGTCGTTAGCCGGTCAATCAATTCCTTATTTCTTGTTTATTGGCCGTTTGTTGGTGGAGTATTTGGTTGGTTAATCTTTCAGTAGTCGATTAGTTGCCTCTCATTGTACGGTGATATGTTTGAAATGAAATCTGGTTCTGATTCTACTTCCGCTGATTCTGGTGATTTTGGTTCTTCATTTAGCCGTGGCCTTGGTCGCGGCCGTGATTATGGGTACAGTGGTCGTTTTGACCGTGTTTTTGGTGGTCATGATTCTGGTCGTTGTGGATTTAGTCGTACAGGTCGCATGTCAGAGGGAGGTGGCCATAGTCGAGGCCATGGTTCTAGACTTTGTACTTATTGTGGGGGAACTAATCATACGGTGGAGCATTGCTATGACCTACATGGTTTTCCTCAGGCTCATCGAGTTACTTCTTTTACTTCTTCCAAGGCTATTAGGCAGGTTACACGCTCCACTGCTATGGTGACTATTTCTATGGAGGAATACCAACGCCTTGTGTCACTTCAGACAAGTTCCTCCAATGCTACGCTATCTCAGACAGGTTCTAGTGCTTGTATTGCAACTTTTCGTTTTTCTGTTTCTTGGGTTATTGATTCTGGTGCATCTGATCATATGACTGGTAATTTTACTATTCTTTCTGGCCATCAGTCTATTGATAAACCATCTCGTGTTACCTTAGCCGATGGTTCTACCACTGGTATTACTGGTTTGGGTTCGGTTTCTGTTACTTCTTCTTTGACTTTGGATTCTGTATTGCACGTTCCTCGTTTTCCATTAAATTTTATGTCTGTTAGTAAACTTACTAAATCTTTAAATTGCTCTGTCACATTTCTTCCTGATGGTTGTGTGTTTCAGGATCTCAAGACGGGGAGAAAAATTGGTGGTGGTACGAAGCGTGGTGGTTTGTATTACTTTACCGATAATGTTCACCCTAGCTCTGTTGCCTTTCAGTCTTCTGTGTCACCCTATCAACATCATTGTCGACTTGGTCATCCATCCCTTCAGAATCTTAAACGGCCGGTACCTTCATGTAACCGTGTTGATGCTTTGCCCTGTGAAGTCTGTGAGTTTAGTAAACATCATAGAGTGTCTTTTTATCCCAGGGTTGAGAGTCGCGTATCCCGTCCTTTTCACTTAGTTCATTATGATATTTGGGGTCCAATGCGTGTTCCTAATATTTTTGGCTTTCAGTATTATGTTATTTTTGTCGATGATTATTCTCGTGTTACGTATCTTTATCTCACGAAAGAGCGGTCAGAGTTGTCTTCTATCTTTAAGTCATTTTATATGGAAATCAAAACTCAGTTTGATACTTGCATTCGTATGTTTCGTTCTAACAATGCAGGTGAATATTTTCATAATTCTCTTTCTAAGTTTTTTGATGACCATGGTATAATTCACCAATCTTCTTATGCTCGAACTCCACAACAAAATGGAGTTGTTGAACGCAAGATTAGGCATTTATCAGAGGTTATGCGTGCTCTATTATTTCAAATGCAAGTTCCTAAGTCTTACTGGAGTTATGTTGTTCTTACAGCATTTTACTTGATCAATCGTATGCCATCTAGCGTTCTAGATGGTCAGATACCCCATACAGTTTTATTTCCTGGTCGCCCTCTCCACTCATTACCCTTACGAGTGTTCGGGTGTACCTGTTATGTTCATGCTCTGGATCTTGACCGGGACAAACTTGATCCACGGTCAATTCGGTGTATTTTTCTGGGGTACTCGCGCACTCAGAAAGGGTATAAGTGTTACTCACCATCTCTTCGTCGTCACTTTGTTTGTGCTGACGTCACATTTAATGAGTCATTGCCCTTTTACTCGGGTAACAATCCAGTTGACCTTCCTGAGTCTGAGTCTGTGTTTCCTATTTGTGTACCATCTAGTCCTCCCTTGCAGGTGTATGTTCGGCTGCAACAAGAATTAACAGCTCCACAAGTACCAGCCACCACGCTTCCTCAGTGCCAAGATCCGATTGCACCTTCACCTCCACTCCCACCTCCGCCTCCGCCTCCGCCATCACCTGGTCTTCCTATAGACCTTCGTAAAGGTATTCGGTTGCACACATCATCCTATTGCTCGGTTTGTTTCCAATGATCACCTATCTCCGCCCCTTCGTGCTTTTACTACTTCTGTGTCGTCAATTTTTGTTTCTAACACTATTCGCCTTATCTGTTTCTGAGTGGTGGACAGCTATGGAGGCTGAGATGTCTGCCCTTCATGACAATGGCACTTGGGAGCTGGTTTCTCTTCCCCCAGGAAAGTCTACCGTTGGATGTCGGTGGGTATTTACCGTCAAGTATAATTCGGATGGCACAGTAGAACGGTACAAGGCCCGTCTTGTGGCCAAAGGCTATACCCAGACGTATGGTGTTGATTATGCCGAGACTTTCTCTCCTGTGGCCAAGATTAACTATGTTCGCCTTCTTATTTCTATGGCTGCCAATTTTGGTTGGCCCTTGTTTCAATTGGATGTCAAGAATGCATTTCTACACGGTGACCTGCTTGAGGAGGTGTATATGGAGCAACCTCCTGGGTTTGTTGCTCAGGGGGAGCGTTCTCAGGTGTGTCGCCTTTGCAAAGCCCTTTATGGTCTTAAGCAATCCCCTCGAGCTTGGTTTGGTAGGTTTAGTGATGCTGTGTTGCAATTTGGTATGCGTCGCTCTCATTCTGATCATTCTGTCTTCTCTATTCAGTCAGATCGAGGAAGAGTAGTGTTGATTGTGTATGTGGATGATATCATTATTACTGGGGATGATCTGAAAGGTATTGATGAGCTGAAACAGTTCTTACAGCGTCAGTTTCACACCAAAAATTTGGGTAAGCTAAGATATTTCTTGGGTATTGAGGTAGCAAGATCTCAGGAAGGGATCAGTCTATCTCAAAGAAAGTATACGCTAGATATTCTAGAGGAGACTGGTTTATTGGGAGCAAAGCCTGCGGAGACTCCTATAGATCCAAACGTCAAATTGTGTGTTGATCAGGGGGAGATATTTCCTCATCCAGAACGTTATCGTCGCTTGGTAGGCAAGCTGAATTATCTCACCAATACACGACCTGATATCTCATTTGCTGTCAGTATGGTAAGTCAGTTCATGTCAACCCCACGTTTTCCACATTGGGAAGCTTGTCTTCGTATTGTGAAGTATCTCAACGCTCATCCTGGACGTGGCTTGTTTTATCGTTCAAATGGTCATATGCGTGTTGAAACCTTTACCGACGCTGATTGGGCAGGATCACCATCTGATAGACGGTCCACAACTGGGTACTGTACTTTTGTTGGTGGAAATTTAGTTACCTGGAAGAGCAAGAAACAAACTGTGGTTGCTCGATCCAGTGCTGAAGTAAAGTATCGTGCCATGGCTCGTACTACATGCGAGGTTGTATGGTTGAGAGCTTTGCTCGAGGAGTTGGGGCTTGGCGTACAATTACCTATTCCTATGTATTGTGATAATCAGGTGGCAATACATATTGCTTTGAATCCGGTATTTCTTGAGAGAACCAAACACATCGAGGTAGATTGTCATATTGTTCGAGAGAAGATAGATAGTGGCGTGTTGGCTACCCCTCTCGTGTCTACAGGAGCTCAGTTGGCAGATATCTTCACCAAACCTTTAGTTAAACCACGTTTAGAGTTGTTACGTAACAAGCTGGGATTTTGTGATATTTATTCTCCAGCTTGAGGGGGAGTGTTAGAATATAGTTGGACTTAGTCCCACATTGGTTGCTTATGTTATGTAACTAGTAGCCACATAATATAAATAAAGCTCACTTGTGTTAGGGTTAGTTAACACCCTATACACTTTTCCTTCTTTCTCTCACAACACTAATCATATTCTGTGTCTCATAGATAATTTTTATAATTCCATGTGTAATTCAATTCTTTCAATTGTCACTAATTTTTGTCCAACCTCCTCAAAGTAGCAAGCATACGTCAAATTTTGGGAAGAAGGTGACCGGATATCTAAACAGACTTATTTGGGTCCATGACATTGCAAAGTAGAAACATCATCAAACGCAATTTGACTCTTTGAAAGCAAGTACACGAGACTGAAGCATATCAGTACTAGCTGTGAGGAAGAAAGCAATTACTAAAACAGAAACACAACCATGTAGAAGAGAGCATTGTGGCCACGGCGTATCCAACAAATGATTTAAGAGATGACATACAGGCAAACCACCAACAAATTTATAGAGATTCAATGATCACCTTTCTGTAAATAAGTTATCAAGTTTATCTGTTCAAGTAAAAGAGTAATTCAGTACAGAATTCGAGTGGTTTCATTGCACCATCATATCCATCGGGTTACCTAATGCATGAATGATACATATTTCTGACAAACAAGTCAGACCTGAAAATTTTCTACCTTCGAGGGACTACTAGTCGAGAATTCAGATGCTCCGGTTGGCTATTGGCCGTAAGAACTTTAGATTGGAATCATCTATACCTTATCTATTCGTTTATCGGTTCTTTTCACAGCTGATATTTGCAGCAACAAGTTAGTTTTAGGACCCGTGTGATTGGCTAGATAAGGCGGAAGGCTTACATATCCGCTGGACTACGACTAGGAATGTCGTAGAAGGAATTTCCGCCATCTCGTATAAAAAGAATACAACCAAGCTAACTGATCTAAAGCATGACCTTGCTAATCCTCTCCCTCTCAGTCCAATGGGATTACTCATCCTATTTGATTATCTACTCCCTCGTGTTAGCGTAGGCAATCAAACATGACCTTGGAACTAAGAAATAGACAATTACTATATCATTTCAAAAGGCAAAATTTCGAGATTAATCTTTTAGATTCGTGATCAATTTCCCTCTCAGTCCAATAGGTTTCATGGGCTATATAGCATCGAGTCACTGGAAAATAAGTACCCAAAAACACAAACACATGAATACGTACATCTCAATGCAAGTGGGGGAGAGAGAGTACCCTAGAAAGAGTGCGGTTCCACACAGTAACCTTAAAGCCATGGCGAAGCAAGTTCATAGACATGGCCTTGCCCATTATTCCCAACCCTAAGAACCCAACCTCCCCCTCCATTTTCCCTCTCTCTCTCTCTCTCTCTGTGTGGAGAAATTCTCGTGTGGGTTCAATTCAATGTGGGCACCCCAAATCCTCTGCGCCACTACGGTATCCTCTGAATTATCCCCCCAATCTATCAATAAACAACTGTCTAGTGCGATGCAACAAACCCAAATGGGCCAAATCCTTTTCTATGGAGTATTTTATACCACGATTTTGGCAGTGTTTGGTTGGAAGTTTAGTTTAGTTTAGTTTTGGTAGTAGGTGGAGAGAGAAATAGAGTAATGATTGAAAATATGGGTAATGATTGGAGAGAGATAGAGAAAGATGAGAAAGTAATAATTGAAAAAATAGGATAATGATTGGAAAAAGAAATAGGGTAATGATTAGAAACAAAACTAAAACTAAAACTAAAAAGGGAACCGAACAAAGCCTAATTAAATTATAACTTCTTTTTCAACCTCACCTATTTCGTGAGATGGGCACGAGAAATTTAATATTAAACGTTTGTCCTTTATAAAGTGACATATTTGTATTTCACGGATATTAAATATGGATAAATATTTTAAATTTATGAGTATCGAAAAATTTGTTCGGTCATTTACTTTAAGATCTCAAAATTGATAACCTGAACTAGTCCGGACTGCCAAATATTTTCTGTGATGAAGACTGATAAAGTAGAGTACATGAAACAATTCCATAAAAATAAAATGAATTATTTTCATGAAAAATGTCATGTACCGTAACGTTGTCGCTCTGGGATTGTTTTTTTTTTTTATCAGCGAAAACGTCCAAAGGACTTCGTTCCGGGATTGTTGATCTCACCATTAGTGTGTGATCTTGGATGGGTAATTTGGATAGACCGATGGATCTATTCCACGTCAGCGGGTTTTCTTCCACTCGTTTCCTCGGTTTTCTGATTCGGAAACATCAGCCAATTTCTCTGACTTTTTTATACTCCTTAATTTCCCTAGCTGGGGGACCGACGTCGCTGTATTACAGCATGGGTTTTGCTAGTTACTGTCCATTGGGCCGCACCACGGTCAGTTAGCAAAGACTGATTTGTCAGCTTTTGCTCCGTTTTCTTTTTCTTTTTGTCAAATTTTATGGCACTTGTCCTAAATTGCTATAACCCCCCCGACCCCATAACACTTTTTCCTGGATCCCCCCAACCCAAACGACAAACCACCACAACGTTTTAGTTATAAAAAAAAAAATTTAAACTATCTATTTGCAATTCTATAGAGCAGAAACGTAATTATGAGAGTCCTACAGATAAAATTTGATTATGTCTCTTTAGAATAATATGATCAGAATAAAAATATCTACACACTCGTTTAAATGGATTAAAAATTGAAACACTTAAGTTTTTAATCATATTTTTTAATATATAAACGGTCTCAAAAAATTAAGTGCTCAAAATTTTTCTCCAATTGATTCTATGCAAAGATCTTGTCAATATAATCAGAATAACAAGATCTTTGCACCGACTTAAACGTAGTGAAAATTTGCGCACTTAATTTTTTGAGACCGTTTATATATTAAAATATATGGTTAAAAAATTAAGTACTTCAATTTTTAATTCGTTTGAACGGGTGTGTAGATATTTTTATTCTGATCATATTATTCTAAAGAGACATAATCAAATTTTGTCTAGCTCTTATAATTACGTTTGTGCTCCATAGGATTGCAAATAGATAGTTTTAATTTTATTTATTTTTAACTAAAACGTTGTCGTTTGGGGGGGGGGGGGGGGGGGGAGGTGTTCCGGGGAAAAAGTGCTGTGGGGTCGGGGGTGTCAGGGGGAATAGCAATTTACTATGGGAAGAACAAGTGTCATAAAAATTGACAAAAAGGAAAAAGAAAACGGAGCAAAAGCTGACAAGTCAGTCTTTGCTGACTGACCGAGGTGCTGCCCAGTGGGCAGTAACTAGCAAAACCCAATTGATTCGATCTGGACCAAATCATCCTATTTGGTCCGATTCTTTTGTTCTACAGTCAAGTTATGGCTCCAAAAAAATGAAAACCGTTAATTTTGGTTTGGTAATTGATTTTCAATTAATAAACCGTAGTTAGAACCAAACTGAACCGTTTAAAACCAAGATAAATATAAAAATTTATATGTGTATGTAATTAAATATGTATTTGAATTTAGTGGGTTAATCTTTTCCTTGCTAAACTTAATTTATTTAGAGATGAAATCTCATTTGTTAGGAAAGTTTTTATTTAAGTTGTTTACGATCTTGTGGCCCAGTAGATTTTATACTTCATCTATTCTTAATGAGTTTTTTTTGCTTATATTTCCCGAACCTTACATCAATTTTCTACTTATTCCTCAAACTATCAAAATCGTTTACTTCGTTCTTGAACTTTAGCATTGCAACTTATTAAGGTCGAGTGAGAGAATAACGGGCATATGGCTCAAGCCTCTTGAATTTATAGGAAAAAAATGGAGGAGGAGCGTCTATATTAGTTTAGTTGCTGATGGGAGTCAGCTGCATGCTTGGTAGGGTGATGTTGAGATTCATGCAGCAGTTAGAACTATCAGAAAAAGTGGTAGATGCCCGGAACTTGGGACTTGATGTCCAGCGCTGACTTGGAAACTATAATGTCCAGCACTGGTCATGGTTTTGAGTCATTGATCAAACTTTCAATTTTTAAGGGTTCTGTCTTGTATCATCATTGGAGATTTAAGATGGTTCAGAGAGTCTCAAATTGGGATGTCTACACTTATCGAACAAGACAAGATTGTGTTGCCTTGGCCCTTGTGTCAAAGATTCTTCTAAAACTCTGGTCTCTCTCGCCATCTACGACTCAAAAAGGTATGCAGTATGCATTGCTTCAAATCTGCCTTCTGGTTCCTTCGTCGTCTCTCTCTCTCTATTTCTCTCAGCTCATCTCTTTGCAGCTTTGTCGCCTATGTATGCTTTCTGCTACTATTTCAATAAATTGACAGATCTTAGTAATAAGGGAAAATGACAATCACTAATGTGATTTGATAATTAATACTCTATAAGGATATTTTCAGTATTAACAAATATTCTTAATTTGTCATTATCAGTTATTAATTATCAAAATACATCATGAACCGTCATTTTTCCTAGTAATAATAACATTTCGTCAAATAATAGTACTATTATATTTTGCGTGGGAGTGCGTTGCATATAATAATTTCCCATGCATAGAAGGGTTAAAAGCAGCTAATGTTTTTATGACAAAATTTAATGTTTTACGTGTCGGGAACGCGTAGTGTACACTCAGCAAAATACGTTTTAAAAGGAAAATGCATTTAAAATTTAATGTTTTACTCCAATGAGATTATTACTAGTTGGTTATGTAGGCCCCAGTAGTTTCAAATTTCTACAAAACCCTCCCCTGCAGTTTACATGTTTGAGACGTGAGGGATGGGATTGCCCACTTGTATTATTATATAGTCAAAATAGGAACATGCCATAATTGGTGCTAGACCCTGTAGTAGATACCTCCATGCTACCTACAATTGACTCATTAGCATCTCCAACCAACCGTGACTTTAAATCCAAACTGAAGTAGAAACATTAAAACTTTTGACGTTTTCGCTTAGATCTAATTATGATGCCGATGGAGTGTCAAATCCATCGAGGATTTGGCTACATACCATTTGTTTCAAAATTTGAATCCTCGTGCTATGTCTACTTTTGGCCTTATGGAAGTAAAAAAGAGAGGGTATTTTAAATGTTAAGTATTGAGAATTCAACATCAACGCTTGAGATAGAGGTTTTGTTTGTGTCAAACGTTAGAGATGTCTCAAGCATTTTTCATAGGTTGATGTCATAATTTGATATCCTCAAATTTAACACCCAATAAGCCTCGTAGTTGCTTAACCACCGTCATAATTGTCATCACAATTCAACAACCACTTCTTGTCATGCATAGTCTATTGTCCATAAAGTATTTATTGGTATTTTTATTTAATCAACGATCCTACAGAATACAAACTGCCATTAGAAAACAATAAAACGAAATAGAAACACCTTGCACGCCACTATCATCACCCCATCTGCCATTGCAAATCACTCATTACCTAGTTCAACATTACGATGTAAGCAAAAACACATTTTTCTTTCAAAATACTTTTATTTGTCTAGTCGTCAAATCATTCACACTGGGCTCTGAAAGACACTGGCTGGGTAAAATCTTGGATGTTTTTCATACTGAAGAGGTCTATCTACCTAACCCCCAAAACTCAGAGGAGATCATTGTAATTTACCCATTCTCGTTCGGGAAAATTTCAAAATAGCACCCGACTTTTCACACAAATCACACACAGGCACCTGACCTTTTAAAATTATCAAAAAAACACCTGACCTATTTAAAAACCCATCAATTTTACACCCGCCGTTAACTTTCCATCCAAAACAGATGGAAATGCTGAAAATGTGCATTTTGGCATGAATATTGGCAAAACAGATTAAGGCTCATTTTGGCAAAACACAATTTTATACTCATAAACAAGATTAAGACTCGATTTGGCTTTAAAAGTCAATTAAAAACTTAATTTTTGTCTTTATTCAAAAGAAAAAAAAGCGCATTTGTTAGTTTTGCGTCAAGATGAATCAATAAGTCACAAAAATTACTTAACTTTTCAATCCAAATCCACCCTAAATAAGGAATCAAGTTTAATTTAGTAATTAAATACTCATAACTATGCAACCAAATAAGATTACTCTGTATTAAACAAAGGAAAATGCAAAAACAAAAAAACATACAATAGTCATGAGTAGGTGTGAAAAGTGCCAAGTCATGGGTATTTAATTACTAAATTAAGCTTGACTATTCTTTTTTTTTTTGTTTTTGCCTTTTCCTTTGTTTTAATACGGAGTAATCTTATTTGGCTGCATAGTTATCGGTATTAAATTACTAAATTAAGCTTGATTCCTTATTTAGGGTGGGTTTGGATTGAAAAGTTAAGTAATTTTTGTGACTTATTGATTCGTATTGACGCAAAACTAACAAATGTGTTTTTTTTCTTTTGAATGAAAACAAAAATTAAGTTTTTAATCGACTTTTAAAACCAAATCGAGCCTTAATCTTATTTATGAGTATAATATTGTGTTTTGCCAAAATGAGCTTTAATCTTGTTTTGCCAATATTCGTGTCAAAATGCACATTTTCAGCATTTCCGTTTGTTTTGGATGGAAAGTTAACGGCGGGTGTAAAATTGATGGGGTTTTTAATAGGTCAGGTGTTTTTTTGATAATTTTAAAAGGTCAGGTGCCTGTGTGTGATTTGTGTGAAAGGTCGGGTGCTATTTTGAAATTTTCCCTTCTCGTTCACTATATGAAGTTATGAACGCACGTATTCCAAATATAAAACTTCAAATTCTTGTTTATCCATCCTTCTGTCCTGTCCAAGGGGTCGTCTCCCGGCCACATTTAAAAACAAAAATCTGTAACTAAAGCCAACCCATCTCTCTCTCTCTCTCTTCTGTCCTTCACCATCGCCGTTGATTTAGCTGCCAGGTGATTTATCTTTCCTTTGTCCTCTTGCCATTGTTTCTCTCTCCTCTCCAGCTTTTTATATGGTTGAAAAGAAGATGCACAACATGCTTTTGAATATAATTCAAGCACCAGTTAAATGCATAAAACTGACGTTGAGAGAAAAGATATGCATGCCTCCTTTTATATATGTTCCCGAAATTCCGTTCAAAGAGAATCTGAAATGGCGTGAGATTGACAGGCATCCTTGAATAGACACACGCCCAAATTTTAGTCGGGTGGGTAGGCTTTAGAAGATAGAGAGTTGTAATAGAAGTGGTGGGTATAGAATTGAATTTTTTACCTTTTTTGGTGGGGGATAGAAAATTTGAATGGCCGGCGGCGGGGAAGGCGAATCGACGATCAATTTGGAGTACACTCCCACATGGGTTGTTGCCTGTGTCTGCACTCTCATTGTCGGCATTTCCCTCGCCGTTGAACGCGCGATTCACTACACCGGCAAGGTATGCTCTCTCTCTCTCTCTCTCTAAACAAACATAAATATATATACATGTGCAGTTCTTTCTCTCTCTTATGTCGTACCCATCTGATAATGAACATGGATTATTGCAGTATCTGAAGAAGAAGAGCCAAAAACCCCTCTTCGAAGCTCTCCAGAAAGTTAAAGAAGGTGCCATTCCCTTCTGAATTTCCCCCCCTCTTTTTCAGGCCTTTTGGTGAGATTTTTGTACTTTTCTTTCCATTTCTCGCTTAAGTGCAAAAATGGTGAGATTTGTGGAGAAATTATTTTTATGCTTTTCTCTCCGAAGATCCTAAATGAGTTGTTTGGTAAAAATCTCTCTCTTTGGATGGAGGGGTTTCATCAGAAGAAGAAAGGAAAGAGTTATAGTTTCTTGTGAAAATCACTCATTGGATTGAGCATTTTGGTGAGAAATGGAAAGAAAGAAAGAAATTTATATTTTTTGATTCGCCCTTTCCCCTTTCTCACCAAATCTCACCATTTTTGGTGAGAATGGTGAGATTTGGTGAAAAGGCTCCCCTTTGTTATCCCATCCTTTCTTGCCATCCAAAGGGGAAACTTTTTTTGTTTTCCTTATCAAATCCCTCGTTCCAAAGGGGCTGTTAGTTTCATTAAGTTTTGCTGGTTTTTTACAGTCATATATCTGCTTATAATCACGTGCATTTGCTTTTGTTCAATGTCTAATTAGCTTTGGTGATATATGGATGGATGTGTGAATGGTTGCAGAGTTGATGCTTTTAGGGTTCATATCGCTACTTCTGACTGTATTCCAAAACCCTATAACCAAGATATGTGTAAACGAGGAGGTAATCCGTCACCTCCTTCCTTGTAAGTTGCCGTCATCAGAATCAGAAAACAAAGGGGAACCTTCTTCTAACAGTACCGAAATAACTTCCCATATCGGACGTTTGCTCGCGGAAGGATCGCAAGTGACTGGTTACTGTGCTGCTAAGGTGATCCGACTACCTTTCCTCGTCCGTAAATGCATACATGCGATGAATGTTAAAATTTATTTGTTTACGTAGTCTGAAGAACCTGCATAATAACACATATTCTGGTTTTATGGGAGCCATCATTGAGGGTTTCCATTTATAGATATCCATAACAGTAGTTTCTGCACATTTGCTTGTTTAATCTGTCTGTAGCAGTATATCTCCATGTCTGTGCATATCAGTAGCAGTATATCCATTTATGGAAGCTGTCATTTATGGTTTTCATATATAGATATCCATAGTAGTAGCAGTATATCTCCATGACTGTGCATAGTTGCTTTTTTAGTCTGTCTGTAGCTGTTTTTATCTGGGTAAAATTTACATCTGGTTGCCCCAGTCACCGACAGATAAGGGTAAAAACGATTTAAACAAAAAAATTGTGTTGTCATTACTGTGGATTGCAAAACTCAATACGCATTTGTAGGGCTTCAGAGAACAGTATTTATGTATGAGGCCTCCTTTGAATTCGCATTGACTTTAGCAATACATATATTTCATGTCCTGCAAATTTTAGGAATGTCATGATCTGTTTGGAAGTAGGTTAACCTAATTGCTGGGGCCAAAGTCAGCATGTAATTGGTGGTTGATGAGGAATGGTGCAGGAGGTGATTATGTTTGCTTTCATTGCCATTTCTTTTCCTTTTGTTTGGCCTCCTTTTTTTTTTTTTTTGTGTGTGTGCTTGTTTTGGGGGGTGGAAGTAAATTTCCCAATCATGCCATGTGTTGCGCCTAAAAACCGTGGAAATTGACAAAAACACAAAATTTAAAAGATGAAAACTTGTGAAGGTCAATTTTAAAGTTATGCATGCAGAATTTTAGGGCGAATAATTAAATTTTGTGCTCATTTGTAGAAGGTTTTGTGACAATGTACTCAAAGCACTTTCTTTTCTTGGTGATAAATTTTTGAGTTTGTGTGATCTAACTGTGCTTCATTTTTGTGCCCCCTCTACTCTAAATTCCTGAATCTGCCACTGCTGGTGGTGTACACAGTTTGGTGTTGTGTGGTGGTTAATGTTGTTGGATCCTTCCAGAAAGATACAAAATTGAATTTGCAGAGTCAACATTGAATGGGTTGTGTTGGGGAAGATCTTGCTGTTTGGCAGTTGAATAGAATTGTTAGAGGCGTGTCCAATAGTATTCCTAAAGCATTGTAGCACCTGTCTAGTTTTCTTTTTAATTGTATTATTCAGAGAGTAACGAGGAGCACGTTGCTCATTTGGTACATGTAAGAAGTCTGTCAGGTGCCCTTGTCTGATATAATTATTTTGCTCGAAGCCTTTAAGCCGTGTTTGGTTTGATATTTGAAAAGTTTTTTGAAAAATAGTAGGGGTAATAAATGAAGAGAGATAGAGAGAGAAATGTTGAAAGTAGGGGGAATCTAGAGGAAATTTTAAAAAAAATACTTTTTGAAAAGAGAAGAGAACACAGCATTAGTATTTAGTAACACCAGTTTGAATCTTGTATTGTCAGTGATGGTGTTGACAAGTCTTAATAGTCTCTTGACTGCATGTCTACTAAGGTGCTAGAGTTGATGTGAAGCTGTGTAGCGAAGATGAGAACATTAGATTATAGCAATAGCTGGCACATGCAAGGCTGAAATCATTGGAATGTTTACAAGTTTTGTGTTAGAAAATTATTCATTGATGTTCAACCTTCCCTCTGCAGCCTTTTCAGGCCTACTGCAATTGTGAATCATTACATTCCCATGTCCCAGCATCCTTTTTTTCATTTTTGTTTAACTGCATCAACCTTTGACCATGTGAGTTACAATGGGTAGTGGTATGCAATATCAGAAGAAAGCAATGACGTATCTTTTGGCCAATTAAACTACGTCTGATATAAACGTGGACTGAAAGGAAATGAATATGTTCTTTCCAAAGAATTCTCACATACCTCCCCTAGGCAGGAATTTACTATTCCTGTGGTCAATTCCTGCTTTTAGGGGGTGGTTTGCTGCTGCAGGGAAAGTGGGATGAGTCAGAGCTAGTGGAAACTGGTTTGCGTTATCGTCTTGGATGCTTTGCTGACAGAGAATTATCCCTAGTGTGTTGATGTCACAAATAGTTCTGACCTAATACCTAATACCTATGATGTGGATTCACTGGATTGTGTTGGAACATGTTTTTGGATTATATTTTGTACTACACTACTTGGTGTTTTGTTCCACCATAAGTTGATTAAGTTCTTATTCAGACTGTTATCTTTGTTGCACATGAAGATCCTCAAGTTTAATTACTAAATTTGCATCTTTTTCTTTTGTTTTTCGTCCTACAGAATAAGGTCCAATGGGTGTCTGTTGAAGCATTGCATCATTTACATATATTTATCTTCGTGCTAGCCATTGTCCATGTCACCTTCAATGCTCTCACAGTTGTATTTGGAGGCGCAAAGGTGAGTATGTTATTTCTTCATTCTTTTTCCCAAGCTATGTTTGGTTATGACTTATCTTATCTACTTTTTTAAGCTTCTGCTGTAACTTTTTTGTTCATCATGACATAGATCCGTGAATGGAAACATTGGGAAGACTCAATTGCAAAAGAAAATTATGATACAGAAAAAGGTGAGAGTTATCGTCCCGTTAAAGGTTACCTTAATTTGCTTTTTCTCTGACCATTTTCATGAAGTACTAAGCCTGTGCTATGCAAGTATGCAGTTAACATTATATTTGTTTTACTCTTAAGAGTATGGCACTAAATGTTCAACACAATCAACATGGATTATAGATCAATGTAAGAAGGCCTAATTTAGTAATATAAGGTCTAGGTTTACAGATTCATGTTGAAAACTTTTGGTAGTTATTTTGCTTCTGATGTTGTTTTTAGAATTGTGGAAGAAATAAACCGTGAGAAAAGGAGGAAAGAAAATAAAAGGGAGTGACTTTTACTTATAAAGGGAGTGAGTCATGATTTTGGCATAAGACAGTGAAGGTAGCTGATTGTTTGGAGTTTAACTGCTTTCATCCTGTGCCATGTGTAAAACTGACTACCATCTTGTGCATGATACTTCTAATCTTGCGCCCTTTATTGTGCAGTTTTGGGACCAACGATCACTCATGTCCATCAACATGACTTCATCAGGGGTCGCTTTTGGGGTATTGGCAAAAATTCAGCTTTTTTGGGCTGGCTGGTAAGTTCTTACCTTCTCGTTCTATGATCGGTTGTCCACTTCGCAAAAAATTGTACTCTGTATCATCGTTTGACATCACTGCAGACCCTGTATTCCACAATTGCTTATAGTATGTTCGGTTTGGGTTTTGAGGGAGGTTTTTGGGGGTAATGAGTGGAGAGAGATAGATAGAGAAAATTTATTGCGGAGTGTGCGCAGGGGTTTTGAGACTCAAAATGGTTCCTCCTAATGTATTGGTTTCTCCTTTATGCTTATTTTCTTAAATGGTAGAAGTTCAACGTGATATGACACATCCTGAGTTGGTTGAGGCTTGAACTCCACATGTAGTTAAAGGAATTAATGGGTTACACTTCAGCTGGTAACCCATCACCATACTCAGAAATTTCAGTTTTCCCCAAAGATTGATGAAGGTGGAAGTTGATCCTTGGTCCTTGGATTGAACTACAGAGAGACGTACAGTGTGACTGACACCAATGAGTGAAAGACTTTCATTCACCAGCCTTTCTTACTGAGGTTTATAGAGTCTAAATAAATAAATAAATAAATATATATATATATATATAGAGAGAGAGAGAGAGAGAGAGAGAGAGTTAGGATCCGGTGAGGGATCCCTTATTTTTTTTGAATGACGGACTCCTATTCCCGATTGAATTTCGATGATCCGAGCCGCTCAAAGTGATCAGAACGTGATTTTAAGGGTCCTCGCGAGAAATCAGCAAAAAAAATGACCGGGAAGGGCT
Source organism: Rhododendron mucronatum var. ripense (assembly GCA_019656295.1). Lineage (NCBI taxonomy): Eukaryota > Viridiplantae > Streptophyta > Magnoliopsida > Ericales > Ericaceae > Rhododendron > Rhododendron mucronatum. The sequence continues at coordinate 137,517 of BPLT01000040.1, read as the reverse complement.
TCATCCGAGCAGTTTTCATTGAACGGTTCAAAAAAAACTGCTCGGATGAAGCCCTTCCCGGTCATTTTTTTTGCTGATTTCTCGCGGGTACTCTTAAAATCACGTTCTGCACACATTGAGCGGCTCGGATTTTCAAATTTTGATCGGAAAATGAAAGTCCCTCATTTTTTTAAAATGAGGGATCCCTCACTTTGAAAATTCCTCTATATGTGTGTGTGTATATATATACACACACACACACACACATAGAGTCAGTCTCACATGAGGACCACCTCATTTTAACTAAAATGCGGACCTCCTCATTTCTCCTATTTTTTGATCAAATTTCGATAATCCGAGCCGCTCAATGTATTCAGAACGTGATTTTAAGGGTACTCGCGAGAAATCGGCAAAAAAAAATGACCGGGAAGGGCTTCATCCAAGCAGTTTTTGTTTAAATCGTTCAATAAAAAACAAACAAAAACTGCTGGGATGAAGCCCTTCCCGGTCATTTTTTTGATGATTTCTAGCGTGTACCCTTAAAATCACGTTTTGAACACATTGAGCGGCTCGGATCATCAAAATTCGATCGAAAAAGGGAGGTCCGCATTTTATTGAAATGAGGTGGTCCTCATGGGAGACGGACTAATATATATATATATATATATATATATATATATATATATATATATATATATATATATGGTAAAAGAGATTTTATTACCAAAAAAGGAGACAAGAAAGGGAAACAAAGGGGCATACCCCTGACTACATCACAAAAAACAGACCCAAACTACACACAAAAAACAGAAACCTGGGCTATACAACTAGCTTAAAGCAAAATTTTCCCAGAAATATTTCAGGCTTTACAAAGGTCTCGATTAACACTATTGCTGCCCGCTTTTTGCGAAGAACAGACTCTATACTGAACATCAAGAACAAGCGGCTCCATAGTGCCTTCGAGATTAGGGTGTTTGTTGCCAAAAATGCACTCAGTCCATATATAATACACAGAACTAGCCATGGCTAACTTGTACAGCGTTGAAGGAAAACCCTTTTTCTTCAGATGATGGATTGCCCAGGCTATCTCCTGATCCCACTCTACTGGACACCGACGAACTCCAAATTTTTCAAGGACTCTGGCCCAAATTTGGGATGAGAATGAACAGGTGAAGAATAAGTGCCAAGGAGACTCAGCCACACTACCACACAGTACACACATAGGATCCACTACCAATCTCTAGGATAGGAGTCTATCCTTAGTTGAAAGCCTGCTCCAACATACTAGCCACATAATGAAAGCCCATCTTGGTATGTTTCGTTTGAACCAAACAATTGAAGCCCAAGGCACCTTTGGACTGGGAGTTCTCAGAGCCTTCCCAGCAGATTTGACAGAATATGTACCTGTAGAAGCTGGAACCCAAACTATAGAATCCTCTATTGAGATGTTAGGCCTCAAGGTATGGGGAGTACTCCCCATGATCTGCATTATAGCCCTATTACGTTGTCTAGGCCAATGCCAATCCTCATTGTGAATGATTGATGAAACTTTTGCCAGGAGGGAACTCCCAACATTCCTCACAATAGCCTCCCCAAACACCTTATAAAGAGGAACTGCTGTATGCTAGTTGTCTAACCAAAGAAAAGTTTTTCTCCCATTGCCAACCACATACCTGATAAGATGAACAGGTCAGCATTGACCGTTTGTTGATGTTTTACAAAATTACGACCGTATGCTTTATATTTGCATGCTACCCTTGAAACATGTAAAGATTCACTTGATATTCTGAACCATGTAAGTTGAGAAATGACAATGAATTTTGTCTTCAAAAAAGAAAAGGTTGGCATGGCATTATCTTTGCCCACAAGTTCAGAGCTGGGATAGAACTTCCTCCGATTGTCATCCGGTCATAGCTGAACAGGCAGACATGACAGACAATCTTAATTACAGCCCTTACAGATGTCTGGGTCACCCTCTCAAGATCTGCTAAACTTTGGAGTCATGGTCACGAACCAAATCAATCTGGGGAACATTTCACTCGCTCCAAATTTCTACAAGGATCCTTCACGAGCAGGACCAGGCCCTTTAAAACGATTAGCTTCAGGAGAAACTGAGATCAAGATCTTAACTTACTTATTTCGGTTCACATCCAGTCCCACTCATTATCAATTCTCGGTCCCTGACCGTTTCGACCTCTTGAATCTTGAGTAGCCTTTTTTTGTCTCCTGTCCCATGTTAAGAATGCTTGAAAGCTTATTGAGTTTAGTTCAAGGAAACCTTAATAAGTTAATGAGCTTCAACCTATGACTTAGCTTGATATCATGAAAGACAATGAGTGAGGTTTAGTCGAGCCAATCTTGAGTCTCATCTTACTGTCTTACTTGATAACCTTGTAAATAGGGGTTTTATGCAGGTTTTGTATGGCCATCTTCTGAATGATACTATCCCCATATTTTCTTGGTTTGGGCCCTGCAGTGGCTTTACATCGTCCACATTTCAAACAATGGTTCTTAGTAAACAACAGCTGTTTTTTCTTAGTTGTTGAAAACAACCATGTCGTTAGGGATGGGCTGAGTAACTGTCTCAATTAAGATGGGTAGCTAACTAGCTATACAATCTGAAACCACCTTCATTGATATTGTCTCTACTTTTCTAATGTATTGAGTCATTCTGGTAATGCCTTTTTTATGATGAACTTTTCAGCATTCCTTTTTCAAGCAATTTTATGGATCCGTCACCAAATCAGATTACGTGGCACTGAGACTTGGTTTCATCATGGTAGGTAAATGTATGCTAAGTTCTTTGCTTTTAAACTCGTCTATTTTTTTTCGATATTGCCGGTTCATCGTCGTCAATGTAGATGTTGACATTATTTCCCCTTCAGACACATTGCAGGGGAAACCCAAAGTTCAATTTTCACAAGTATATGATCCGTGCCCTGGAAGATGATTTTAAGAAAGTTGTTGGTGTCAGGCAAGTCATTGCTGAAATTAGCTTTATAATTGCTAAAGCTCCCCATTGTTTCTTCTATTTTAACATCCAGTTTTGTTTTTCCCCAATCATGTGGGTTAATGTTGCATTTGATTGGCTGCAGTTGGTATCTATGGATATTTGTTGTCATCTTTTTGTTGCTGAACATCAATGGTAGGTTACTAACATACTCTTTTGTGTTAGTATGACATCCTTTAAATCGCAATGCTAAATGTTGTGGAGAGAATTGGTTTATTATTACTATGATATTAGTTCTGTTTGTGTTGCTAGTGGTTCACCCAAATTTTGAAGGTTTTTACTTTTTACCCATACGGCCATTTTATCTATAATATTTGTTCTCTCTTGTATACATGTGTGTCTGTGCTCGGGTGTAGTCTGCAGCGACAAGATTCTGGACATAAATATCATTCTATTCCAAAATATTGGATTCACCTGCACAAATTTCTGTTATTTGTTTTATGTTTTGTGTCATTGTATTATTCTTTTTGGTCTTGCGGCCTGTTTAATTCATTAGGTAAAAATGATGTATAATTGCTTTGTTTTGCAGGATGGCATACATATTTTTGGATAGCTTTCATCCCTTTCATTGTGAGTTGTCCTAGTATATAACCTGTGTACTTGTTCATGCACTTTTTCCATGATAAGTAACCACATGATACACTGATTGGGAAGCAGGCCGCTTTCAAGCCTAAGATATGGGAGTGAAATGGTGGTTGTACATCTTTGGGTATTTTAATTTGGGTTTTTGCATATTTATCAAAATGTGAAAGATTTGATTGGAATACCTTCAAAGATGCATTCATGTAAAGCTTGGCTTATGCATTGTTTGTTCGGGATGCATTTTTTTTGTACTATTGACAATGACTGATAAAAAGGCAAACGTCTAATTCTATTTATGTCAGTTGGAGCCATTTGTGTTACAACTTATGTTGCATTTTTGATTCATTTATCATCTTTGATCTCTCAGCTTAATTAATTTCCATTATTTCCATTTTAGCTTCTGCTTGCTGTGGGCGCTAAGCTGGAGCATGTAATCAGCCAGTTGGCTCATGAGGTTGCAGAGAAACATGTTGCCATAGAAGGGGACTTAGTTGTTACACCTTCAGATAATCACTTTTGGTTCCATCGGCCCCGCATTGTCCTTTACTTGATTCACTTCATTCTATTCCAAAATGCTTTTGAAATAGCATTTTTCTTCTGGATATGGGTAAAGCTAATATGCATTTGCTTCCTACCGTTATTTTAGCAGAAAAAATTGTAATTCAGCCGGATTTCATTGTCATATGCTTTCATCACCTTCAGGTTCAATATGGTTTCGACTCCTGCATCATGGGACAGGTCCATTTTATTGTCCCCAGGCTCGTTATAGGGTGAGAATTTGTCTTCCTATCTCCCTGGTTTTCTTTTCTGTGTATCTCTCTGTGAGATTATATTTGGTGTACTATGGTAATGCCATTGTTCGTTATTTAGTGTACTTATTTACAGTAAGAATTATTAATAAACAAAATCATTGGGTCTTTCAGGGTAATAATTCAGGTTCTCTGCAGTTACAGCACCCTACCGCTCTATGCCATTGTGACACAGGTGTGTTCAATGGCAGTTTTAACCTAATATATTAGGACTCCTTGTTGATTGCCGAATCTGACCCCTATTTACCTCTTTTTTTTTTGGTTGTCATAAAATGAAGATGGGAAGTACTTTCAAGAAGTCAATATTTGATGAGCACGTTCAAGTGGGTCTGGTTGATTGGGCTCAGAAAGTGAAGAATAAGAACAAGATAAAGGCAGCAAATAATGGCTCCCGCGATGGAAATTCAAGTTCAACTGATGGCTCTACGGTAAGGATTCAGCTGGGAAGAGTTACTGGCAAGGAATCTGCACGGGGAGGAGATTCAGCCACAACTAGAACTCAAGTAGAGAAATGAGCTCGCACCATGTTCAACTGAACAAATGTTTCGAACTTTGTTGAATCTCAAGTGATATGTTGGTGTATCTATTGCATGAGCTTATCAGAAAGAACCTTATATATATATCTTTATTCGCAAATTTACCTAAGAAAGAACATGGCTTAGGTCTGGCATACCACACGATTGCTTGTCTGACATGGTGTCAGTGGCGGATCCAAAGAGGGACGTCATGTTCCCCCCTGGTTTATATTTTTTTGAAAAACACAGGATGCTTGGTATATGAAGGTGGAGGAAAGTGTGGTGGATCATGGGTTTTGAACTTTACACCTTGGGCTTGAGAGTCATTCTATTTCTCACTAGCCATTACCACATTATTGCCGTTGGTATTCGACTCTTAATTAATCTGTGATTCCATCTTGTTCTTTGAATGTTAGGGCTCGTTTGATTGTCAGATTATTTTTGGGAGGATTACATAAGGATGGGGATAAATGGGATTATATGAATACTGGGATTAGTTGTACTCCGTTAATTCCCGTGCAATAAACGCCGGACTAAGAAAAGTTGAGGAACATGTGGGTCCACCCATTAGTCCAACCCCTTAATCCCCTCTCTTATGATTTCTACTTTGATTGGTAGGGTTCCATTAAATTTGTATGGTCATGCTTAGAAGGTTTTGGAGTACTACAAATTTACGGTATATGGTACTAGTATAAACTTCTGCACTTAATGATGAATGTTCAAATTTAATACCTTGTCATTATACGCAAAATTATATAAGTGCGCGACAACTCTCCTGAACATGACCCAATCATACTTCTTGAAGACTGGTTTGAATCATGGTCTAACTCGAGCGCCATTGAGAGCACAGTGACAAAAGACAACAAAGAGTCTACAATTTTTTCCCCTCCTGGTCAAAACAAGAATTTAAAAGAAAATATAATTGTATATGCCCTTCGCATACAAGATGAAAGGGAAATCTCAAAGCTTTTGTAGACAATTAAAAAAAAAGAATCAAAATAAAACAGAGAATTTTCATTAGATTTGATGAAGGAAGACCGGCAATCATTAGTCATTCCGTTAGATTTCATGATGCAGTGCGCAGAGACATCCAACGCTCAATTCTCTACAACTACAAACTGAAGCAGGTTCTGCGGATTGGGACCAAATCTGCCCATATTCTCATAAGCAAGACATAATAGCACAAGCATACCGATAAATACTGTTTCTGTTCTACCGCCTGTGCGCAACAGCACGCAACACCATAGTACAGTAGGTTAAAGTACTACATATTACAACAGACCCTTCTTGATCATACAATCTAAAGTATTGCATAAGTCAAGAGACAAAAAGCTTGAAGGTCTCTCTTAGGTGGCAGAACTGGCATTTGCGTCATGATGCTTTGCACGCCGAAGTTCACTCAAGAAATCCATCTGTGAACCCGAAGAAGATCCAGCAGGGACTCTGGTAGAATTAAACTGAATACAAGCACCCAACACCAAATTATATTTGTCACACGAGAGAGAGAGAGAGAGAGAGAGAGAGAGAGAGAGAGAGAGAGAGCACAAAGGAATTTCTATTGTCACCTGATGAGGAAGTCTAAATTGTCCCCATGCGGATCCACCACTCCCAGTATACATCACGGGCCTGTCTTTAAAAAAGAAGAAAAACAAAAACACAAGTCAGAAATTATATCTGCGTTCCTATACCTGCAGTTTAAGCTTGGAAAATGTATTTCGGGTATGCCTAGAGGTTGGGGGCATAGCAGAACCTTTTGTTTCCTCTCATAGTGGAGTAGGGTGAATTTCTTTTCTGCCGTGGAACATATATTTTGTTTCTTTTGCAGATAACCCACATGACAATAATGGCAACAGAATAAGGAAGAATAAAAGCCGGAATATGGTTTTCCTATCAAGAATCAGTAGCCTAGTTTTGAACATGATAGACTAAGGAAACATGCTAAGACAGCCCCCATCTCATGTCTAATTGGACTTCTACAAATGAGGCGTCACTTCGATGATCCAAGTGTCGCATGTAGTTCAGGAAAAAGCTAGTGGACCCAAAGCATGCAGATTACATTACAACCCTTTTCAAGTTGGCTGAACCAAGTGCAAAACAAACGTCCACAGTGAATTAAAGAGGTTACTGGAATTCTTTTGACCTGCAACTACTCTACATGGATCAAGGCCTGCTCTACTACTTGAAATTATACCAAATCGATTGAGATTGCAGTCAAGACATCAGAAGTTCAAAGCACAACACAAGGCATTAACACGAACATCAACTAAAGTAGAATCTAACAATATTGCATACAAGAATTTTAGAAATTTAAAAAAAAAGAAAGTGATTGATGTTAGACGCTTCAAAAGAACTAGTTAGTTTAGCTGACCAGTGTCAGATATGGTTCAACAGGGGTCCAATCCCACAACCTGAAACTTTTTAACTACTAAGCAAATTCGTCTCTCCTGTTACCTACAAGGAGTAAGGGGTTACCGAGCAGATGCACGGGGAGGTCATGGATGCAAGACTACAACTCTATGGAATACCTCCCTCCCAATCTCATTCATCGGGGAAGCTAATAACGTTTGTCGACACCCAATAGAACTTCCTAGGCTAGGGTGTAAATGATATGACCCTTGTTGTATAGTAAAAAAGACATCATGTATTCAAGGCATACCCAGTTCATCAATAGTCCACAAGTAGGTCCAACAATTGGTCTTTGCTACATTTGCCAAAATTCGTGGGCTAATAGTACCTATGTTAAATTACTACAGCTGAACACGGATTTCTTTTCTCTTTTCCCTGTTTGAACAAATCACACTTGATGATGGAAGACACCAAGGATGTTCGAAATGCAAAACACGCTCCAGCTGTGAAAGAAAAAACTCGTACAGAAAACACATGGGAGTTGTTCCTGAATGAAAGATCTCATGCACAAAAGACCAAACCAATCAAGGAATAAGCTTTAGAATATTCCAGAACTCACAAGTGCTTTAACTCACCAGCAAAATCTGTTGTTGGATCATTAAATGCATTTATAGTAGCTGCCCAGCCTGCATTATAAAGATTCAAAAGAGGAATGGTTATTCACACAAACTAAATTACCTCAATCTTTTTGGGTTTTATTGCTTTTAAGTGATGGTGGTTAGAACATGAATTGGTTTAATCCTTCCATCTCAAACCAACTTATGCCAATTTCAATATCAGGTCAAGTATAACATTTGCAGCCAAAGCAAGCTTACTGAAAGCACTTTTTTCATACAAAATAGAGAAACATGGAACTTTCTTCACATCCATTACACAAAAGATTTAAGAGAATATGATCTTCACAACCTATGGTAGGATGGAAGTTTCTTCAGAAAAGATACTTGCAATCAACAAAGATTTCTCCCAACAAGTTTCTTCACACTACAAATTTTAGGCAGTCGCCATTAGCAGACCATATCTCTTTTTCCTTTTTTGTCAAAATACTATTATCTACTACATGACAAGTTGAATCCCTGCTCTTTCAACCATGCCAACACCAACTCTCTCGACCTATCCCTTTGCCAACATGATACCACCACCATCCACCATACTCCCTCCACTTCAATTGCCACCCCATTGCTTTACAAGTACCACAGCCACCATACTTCTGATTTTGGATAAAAATTCAAGTCATTTTAATCAGACAAATCTACATATAGACAAAATTAGCATTGCAGGTCATCAAAGATTCAAAATGCAGAAGCAGAAAGGTTGCTAGTTGCTGCTATATTGTTTGTTAAACTGAGGGCGGCAGTGTAATATCAAACACCTTGATGAATGTCTCCACAATTATCAAAAACCTCCAGGGTTAGGGTGATGAGGGATAACATAATCAGCCTGCACTTAAAATGCAAACTTGACATTTAAATAGAGTGATATAGATAAAATTGATACATGTAACTGAAGCCAAGTAACTGAGTTAAACGCACATTGAGTTCAGTTGAGTGGGACCATATCCCCGCTCATCAATATGTTGAAATGAATGATACATAGAACTAGGAAGTTTGCACAAATTCAAAAAAGAGGGAGCTCTACTGAAAAATAAATATAACCAAGCACATAAGAGATCACAACATGAACTCATTTGAAATGAACGTCACCTAAGTTATTGTTGACAAAAGCTGGAGGCGGGATAAAAGTTCTATACAAGGATTTCAAAAGGTAAATTTTGCAAGCAAGCACCACTAACTAACAACAGCCATCCCAAAGCATCATGCTTTTATGTGTTAACCGGGTAGGGGTCCTCGGTTCCCCTGTTTCGATACCGTATTCCAATTTCTAAGTTGACCCATCAACACTTATTGGGTTACTTTAGTATACAAAGGAAAACACATTAATTAGGATATGAAAATACAAGCTAGTGTAATGCAAACATACGTTCATTCAAAAGCTGAAAAGCGTCGCTCTTACAACACCCATGCAAGGATATCAGCCGCGGATGAAGATTCTCATTAACAACTGCCGCATCCCCATGATCAGTGAGGGGAACATGTTTTGAGGTAGCAACTTGATTCTTCTCTCCATCATTCAGACTGTTGTTTATGCGCTCAAACCGATCTGGAAAATGAAGGGGACATGCTTCAGAGTTCAGACCATAAAAGATCGCACGACCCGTATTGCACATAATGGTTCCATACTTCCTTTCCTTGACCATTGAGCCATAAATCACACATGAACTTGTATCCACATCCAAGAACAATATTGGGGGAATGACACTCGAACTACATCAAATCTATGAGGAGACAAGCACATCATAATGAACAGAGACAGCAAACAAAATATCCTGTTTGGAAAATGCTTCATCTTTCATGTATTTCTTCCAAACAACTGAAATATATCTAGAAGAATTGACAAGAACAGCAATGAGCTTTTAAGGTACTTAGCCAGAAACATGTTTATGTATACGTGGACACGTGGAACTTCGCAATTAGCATGCAATAAATTTCCATAGAGATAGTACGATTCAAGAAGAGAGGTAGGAGTCAGGCGTATCAGTATAATGAGACTGACGAGCAAGGACAGATGCATTTTAGCACTATTTTAGCAAATAACAGTAGGATGGGGAAGTGAGGTTCACATCAATATACTTAAATACATGGACACGTGACACTCAATTAAAGGAAGTTCCTTCTTCCACCAGGCTTACGTTAAAAATACAATTTCAATCTACTTGGTAGAATTAGAGCATTTAACACAGCAGAACTCTCTAACTTCCTGAAATACCCCAAAGCACCAGATTTTAATGCACACTCTAAAGCTGATCTCTGCATGCCATCAGATCTTCTGCACTACTAGTCTACTTCTTGTATTAAAGCAAACTACAAAATCCAATATACTTTGAATTCCATTTTACCGATTATTTCATAGATTATCCGCAACTATAGATACATAAAGTGACATGTTTTCACGTACACACATAGTGCAAGAGAAAAAGGAGCCCAAATTTGCTCCAATTTAGAGTCCACATTCTAGGTATCAGTTTCAAATAGTTGATCAGCTAAAAGAGATGGCCGACAATGACATTTGAGTTATCCTATAAAGTCTGCTCCGATTCGGCTCACATTTGAGCTGTACTACATTGCATCAAGTCGTGGTTTGCCGGGCTGGTTTTTTATGCTGTGGATATACGTTGTTGGACTTAATTACGTAGTTAAATATTTCAGTTTCCCTAACACCGACCGATTGACAACAACAATGAAGTAACCTGAAGTTTTTCGCAGTTGAATTCAAACAGCATTAGACATTAATGAACAAAGTCGTTCATTTGCATACTACACTAATATCCAAAAAGTTAATACCCTACCGAGATTAAAGTTATGATTACCTACCTCCTCCCGATTTTCGCCTGCCAAGCGAGCCTTTCCTGCATTTTACCAATTCACATCCCCGATCAAAATCAACTAATCCACCTATCGATCATCCAACACTGAAATCCAAATCATATAGACATACGTATATGTAGATAGATAGATAGAGAGAGTAGTGGTGGTACCTCTGAAAAGGAGGAGCGTAGCGCTTGGTGGTGGTAATGTTGGCTGCGGAGGACGAGTCGCTAGGGTTTTCCATCTTATATAGTGCTCTCTCTCTCTCCAACAATACCACCACCACCACCACCTCAATCTATAAATATATATAAATGATAAATGAAATGCTCAGCTGGAGAGCATTTGGGGGAAAAATTCAGAGGCTTCAGAGCCCTCGATTAAACCCACTTATATCACCATCGATTCATCCTTCATTCTTCGCCTCCTTCGAATTGTCAATAGACTCTCCTAGAGAGAGAGAGAGAGATTTTAGAGAGAGAAAGAGAGACACGCGATATTTTTTTTTCTTGGCAGCCTGGCCGATGAGTAATGGAGCTACGCGCCTCCATGGCGCGTGTATCACTTGCCAAGTTCTGATATTGCTAGACCCAGATCAGACGTGAGTCAAGTGACTGCTGCCAAGTGCCAAGGCATGAGTGGTTTGTATTGCAATTTTTTTTTTTCAAACACTCCAAAGGAGTTTGAAAAGAAAGTTTTAGGCTCTGTTTGGAATTTAGAAAAGAAAAAGAAAAAAAAAATGAAAAATGATTTACAGATAAGTGGGAGGGAAAGCAAAGTGAAAAGGAGAGAAAATTTGAACTTGTGTTTATAATTTTCCCTTTATTCTTTTTAAGAAATATAAACAAGGGAAGATTATACTTTTTTATGTTTCATTCCTTTCCACACATAGCCTTGAGTTTTACTCAAAAGAAAGAAAAATAACAACAATGCTATGAACACAACACAAATCACACCTGTCTATGCAGCGCGGCATGATTGGTAAGAGGAGAACAACCACATTGATATTGCTTTACAACCGCCAGTCATGCAGCGCCGCGTAGGCAAATGTGATTGGTGTTTGTAGTAGAGTATTGTGTGCTTAGCATTATTGAAAGAACAATGGCACTTGCTTTGATTATTTACTCATTTTGTCTCCATTTAATAGTTATTTTTTTTGAAGTTTGTATCATTTTTCAATTGATTATAGTATATTATAATTTATAATATTTTATATGATTTTAAAAATATTACTTTATAGAACTAATCGACATCTGTTAAATAATATTCATATTGTATATAAAAATTTATTAAAATTTTAATAATATAACTAAATTTTTATCCGATTAGGATAGAACGATCAACGAGGTATTATTAAATAGGGACGGAGGTAGTATTGGACCATTGGTCATGCGTAGCGGTTGTGGTTAAATAAAGAGTTGAAGGCGTACTCTGCAATAATTTCACCCGAGTATTGGGGTAGTTCCGTATAATTTCACCAAATAATCGGATCTTTCTGTAATAAGAAGGCACCGCCAGAGCGCGAACGCGCGAGAATTAATCCCAATCGTACACCTTCCCCGGAAGAGTAAACCCCAATTTCTCTCTCTCTCTCTCTCTCTCTCTCTCTCTCTGTATCTATACTGATATAGCAAGGAGCTGAAAACCGGAGCTATGGCGGGAGACGAGGACGGAAGAACCCCTAGACGAACTTCTCTCAAAACCCCTCCGTTTTCACATTGGAAAGACATGGTGCGTTTATTTTCTACCCAACCCAAGCTTACATATTATAACACATGGTTTGAGCCCTAATAATTGTTAGGTTAAGTTAGCTTTGAGTACCAATTGCAAACTGTCTTTGTATACAACTTTTTTGCAGTGATGTAGTAATCTGAATTTGTAGTTTGCAGAGTACAAAGCCATGTTTGGACCTTCTGTTGTGTGTCGTGTTGAATTTGGGAATGTTGGTTGATTCTTTGTGTTTTATGATTCGGTGTAGCTCAGGAAAAACTGCTACAAAAGAGTTCAAGAGGATCGAGCCCGCTTGCTCTGGAAGTTTAGATTACCCGTGGCTAAAGATCAATGTCTCCATGATAAGGTTATTTTCTCAACTTTCAATTGTTTTCTACCTCTATATCCATACCCCCAAGGTGTTTTTTTCCTCTCCCTGTGTGTGTGTGCGCGCGCGCGCATTCTGTATTATGACAAGGATGTACGGGGCGTTATCTCAAGGCACATGAGGTCTCCTGTCCACATTCACATATACTAGGTAATTAACGGGCCGAAGACACCGGGTGTCAATTTTAAGGGCAAGGGCATAAAGGTAGGGTACACCCATTGATTTGGACCTCGTATATCGTACCTCTTCGAGAGAGTCCCGGGTTGTGGGATTAATATCGTTGTTTCTTGATGGTTTCTCTTGATACTTTGAAACTGAAAGCTGCATAATGAAGCATCCCCTTCAGGGGAAAGAACGGATTTATTAGCTGTTACCTGTTGCCTGTTGGTTGAATGTCTTAAGGTTTTAAACTAAAGAAACTAGAGTTTTCCTTTATGGTTGGTTCATGAATCTATGTGATACTTCCCTATGGTTATGCCTTTTACCTGCATGCAACAAACCACTGATGATACATAACTTCCTAAGACTGTTACAGGTTCTCACCTAAATTTCCATCTGTCCCTCTCTTGAAGTAGAAAGAAAAAGCTCCTTGTTAACACAAAAGAGGGAAAAGGAGAGAGAGCAAGTCTTTTTTGGCACAAGGTAAATAGTTTATTGAAACAAAAAGGGACAGAATCAACGGGGCATACCCCTGAAATGGAGACAAACACCAACCTGATCCACACCACTCACAAGGCTAACACACAGCCCGAGAAGCAAAACCATAAGCAAAAGCTAACAGAGCAAAACCTAACTCCTAGCTACTTCCTTAGACCAGACAAGAAAATAGAAGCAGAAGACATTCAACAAAGGATGTTACATGAAATGTTGGTGTGCATCTGATCTCTTTGTATTCCGCCACGAGCTCATACAACTTCTCAGATCAGCAATTACTCTCTGAATTACCCCATCTGGTTTTGCCTGCTTCCCTTGAATCACCCTGAAATTGCGTTCCCTCCAGAGGTGATACAAGATGGCTGCAAGGGAAAGTTTGAAAAGAGAATGAATAACACCATCACCCCCTTTATTGGACACAGCCCAATCCATCTCCTGAGCAAGAGGCTACCTGGAATTCTATCCACATTATTTTTTGCCATACACTGCTTCCAAACATAAGAGCAAGTCTTATTTCTTATTTGGAAGCAGAATTAATAATTAGCCAACTCCACCATTTGCTGCCACCTGCTGAAGACGCACCCTGTTATTTTTTGGTTGTAGTCACGGACCAACTCATGGTTGCTTGCAAGAAATTTTGCAACTCCCCGTGGGATGTAATCATGTAACTTTCCAGTATTTGTCCTGCTGTTCTGTTTTCATTCATTCCAATGATATCAACCATACCTTTTGCCACAGCTGTGATTCCCAATTTATGAATAAGAATAAGAAACATCACCACAATCAACTTCGCCTAGATTCCTAATTCCTTCTGTTAATAACACTCATGTTACCGTGATGTCCCTAAAAAAATCCATCATTTACAAACGCAGAAATTAAAAAATACCAAACCTTGATGAAACCCAAACCACATACTAAATAGTACTTGCACAACACAATGGAGGCAATTGAAAAACTTATAATTCTAAACTCAGAACTTTCCTTTTTTCATTTTGTTAATCATCAATGTGAGTACATTGTAGAGAGGACATAGTGCAGGGAAAGCCCTCCTCTCATTTTTACAATACTAAACTACCATAGATTAATTAATCCATCCAGGTAAAAATGGTTGATTTGATACCCATATCAATATCTTTCTGGGTGCAGGAGTTCATCAAAACAACTTTCCAAGACATAGTTGCTGATGAATTTAAAAAGATTAAAGACTCATCATTGGATGAGATCTCTGGAATGACAGTAGACGATGCACTATGGGAATATGATGGTCTTCATACAGCTTATCAAGGAGAATGTGAAGAGATATTATTAGAAATGCAGAGGATATTTTATGAGGATCTAAGAACTGAATCGGCTACCGGAGGTAAATTAGTAAATCAGAGTTGCTCCTTTCAAAAAATTTGCTGTTACTTTTTCAATTAATGGGTTGTAGATGGACTTCATTAGCACACTCCAGTCCCAACTCCCTCCACTATTGTAAATGAACAATGGGGATGTTGCAACTCAAAATGACATTGGGAAATTATCGTCGACATGTGCAATTTCAAGCGAGTCTACGAATTTAAGTTTGATGTGCAATTTCAAGAGAGTTTACATATTTCAGAGTATTGTTTTACAAATTTTTTTGAGAACATGAAGTTGATTTCTGTTAAGATTCACAATACTTTATCTTTCTTGAGGGTTTTCATTGGTCAGATTGTTATCTTTTGAACTTACATGATTACTTTAGCTCGTTTCAGAAGGAGGAATCTATATAAAAAATTGGGAAGATGAAGAAGATGAGTACTTGGCCCGTGCAGTTTATGAGCATATGAAGTTGAGTGATGAGCAGGTATGATACCCGTACCAATGTACCATGTTAATTTGTACACATGAAGCTGTTCCTCCTAGACATGTTTTCATGAGCCTCATGCAAACTGTAGCTTATATGCGAAGACCTATTCTTGTGAGTTGTGACTTTATTGTGGTAATTTTCCTAGTCTTTGATTTTATGGTTCAGGTAAGTAGCTTGCATTGTATGGTATTTCCGTCATTTGCATGTTAACTGGATGATTGTATTGCTTTTTTCATGCTTCATGACTCCGCTTCTATAAATGTACTGGACAGTTTAAACTTGAAGTTTCAAGTTACTTTCACTTGATTTGCCATAATCTTTTTGAACCATTTTCATATCGAACAGAACTATTTCATAAAGTATATTATTGTTGACTCTTGTGTTGTTGGTATTAGGAGCACAAGGTGATGTGGTGCCCCATTTGCAATCAAGGACAACTGCAAGATAAATATTGTCTGATTTGTTGCACTCTTTGTGAATTTAAACTCAACCGAGACGATGAGGTATTGCTTTCTTACTTCAACTTTTCTAATTCTTTTATGCATCCAGAGATGTCTCTTATTTTGTTACCTAGATATATCAAATTATTATGTCCCATTCATGGTCGATTACATAATGTGTATAAAGTGGAAATGTCGCATCATGATGTTGAATTAATCATGATGGTTGATTACTATTATATTCTAACAGCTACCATGCTGGTGGGAGATAGGTGGGGAGGACAGTTGTGAAGGTAGTGCCACCTCTAGCACTACCAAGTGTTTTCCTTTTTGTCCCTTGTCACCATTTCTACTAGTGCAGAAATAACAACTTTATACCATAGTTAGCTGCTGTATCACACCTTTTGAATTGTTCATAGGCTTGGCGGTAACTTGATACCATACCATGATACCACTAGAAAAAGCTCAAGGGTTTACATATTATATAAAAACCTTTTTTCACCGTACGAATGTTTTATTTATTTATTTATTTATTTATATTTTGATGTGGAAGGGAACTAGGATCTGAACCCTAACTTTCGGGGCCAAGACAAACTCTGGGTACATATTGCTTGAGCTTTAAAGGGAATGAATTCTTGTGAACTTATGCTTCGCTTTTCTTCCATTAGGCTCTGCGCCACGTTGTTCTTCACACATGAGTAACTAAGTTATTAGTTGTGGAACAATATCATTAATCTCTCGGAGGGGGACAAGAGGCTAAATGCCAGCATCCTAATTCCGAAAATTTGAACAACTCTATTTGCTATTGGTGAATAAATAATCATTCAAAAGAAAATCAAATCCTGGTCACTTTTCTGTTGTGGAGAGTTGGAGTTCTGACAATTTCCATTGCTACGGCGTATCAGGTTACTATGGATTTGTTGGAGAATCGGCTGGTGGAAGTTCACGCAGAACATCTTGATAAAGGATGCAGATTGAAACCAAAGTTCTGCATGAAGACTATAGGTCTAAATGCACTGTACATCGAGTGTCAAGGTTGCGGAACCTTTGAAGTTGTGATATAGTCCCTTTCGATTCGCATGCTTGTCAAAAAGTGCAGTTTTTTCTTTTATAAAAGTATAGCTGACAAGCCTGACATACACAAGCTTCTCGTGATCTTCCAACATAGCTGCTTTCTTTTTCTCTTTTAAATCTTTTCCTTCTGTGTTTATTGCCAGTGTAAGCTTGTATCTAACCCAACAAAGTAGATAAGCCAACTTTTGTAGCTCCAGTGAGATTTTTGTCAACACTATTGTGAACCTTCCGAGAAATTCTGTGTCAGATGATCCCAAATTTGATAGTTCTATGAGTTTATCGTTTCCAATTTCAATGGAGGAATTTGCCTTATGGTGGATATGACATTTATTGATTTGTTGTATCAGTAAAACCAGTTGAGAGGCTGTGGGGTACATTAGGAGAGGCATTGTTTACCCTTCGAAACTATCTAATGCATTTTCTTTTCTTATTGTGCTGCTTTTGCCGATTAAAAAAACCGTCCATCAAGTCCCTTGTCTTGCATACACAAAGTAATTACCAACCCCTTCAGGTTCAAGTCAATAATTTCCCATATGTTATATTTCTGACAATGATTCATTCATACTCTTCCAGATTGGCCTATATTTTGGACCAAGATTTTCTGGGTTAATGGTTTTGAATAAAATAAGAAGTAACCAATGACTGTAATGGTACACTTGTCAAGCCAATTTGTATTTGCTTACTTGCGCGTGGATATCCACTTAACTGGAAAACAAACCCAGTTATTGCATTTTCATCAAAAGCAATAAATATGAGGAGAAGAGAGGCATAAAATTAATTTCATTGGCACTTGAAACTACATTCTGAAAAAAAGAATACAATTATGCGTCTGAAATATGAGAAGTCCACAAGGGGGAAGGGGTCAGCTCAACTGCCCAACACAAATACACGGGCTCATTTTCTGCTGTTATAAATAAACATATTTTGGTAATTGTCCAACAGATCAACCCCCACCCCAAAACGAAAGAAATGAACGGGGCAGGGACATGGAATATGATGAAATGAAAAAAAATTATCTCGGCAGATGAGATGGGATGTGCAAGTCCGAGTGAGGAGCACCAACGGTATACTCTACACCAAAGATCATTCCAAATTCCACATACTCGTATCATCTGCAGCACTGACATTCAATTTACAGTAACAGGGGCGTACTCTTACCATTCAGGTGTCTCAGTGCCGAAGGAAGTCTCCTTTATCAACCCACATAATGCAAAACATAACCGCAGTAGCAGCTGGATGCAAAATGTGTCTGCTGGAATCTGGCAATTAATGTACACTTTCCTTGAAGAGCTTCCTTGAAAGGATTACGTGATAGAATTCAAAAGAGCTCCTCTGAATTAAACTTGTTCCAAGCCTCCTATTATACAACATCAAACTTAAAATGAGAACAAGCCCAGTAGCAAATAGGTTTCTAACAAATCCATAGAAAAAACCTCTCTACAAGAAACCTTCATTACGAAACTAAGACAATATAAACATTAGAGTAATACGACTTTAGAGACTGAAATAAGTAAAAAAAGAAAGGGATAAATGAAGTACAGTGAACTAGACAGACAGCAAATAATATATTTATCTTGGTCATCTGACCAAAAAAGAGCATCACATTGGTTATGAAGCAGCTGCATACTACTAGAACTTTGTAGGCATGGTTGAGTCATTCAGATTCACACTAGTCTCTCCATTCGAGGAGATACTTATCATTCAGAAAAATAGAACACATTTTCTTTTTGAGTGCAAGAGAAATGGAACACAATCTTTGCCTGGTGATGATGAAGTGAACTGTCGAAGTACGCCAAGAATTTAAAAGCGGAACATACCATGAAGTAAACAGAAATGATACGCAATCTCACGGTACAAAAGATATCCTAAATTTCATATTGAATTTGACGGCTTCTTCAAATTGCCAATCAATAAAAGCCAATATGACCATGAGAAGACTAAATGACCAATACGACCTTGAGAAGAAACATTTAAAATTGCTCAGAAGATGAACAATTACCTTAAGAAGGTCGAACACCTTCTCAGCAATATATTTTTGATGAAGGGTGGCACCTTTCTGTTGCACCTTATCAGGATGGATGCACAAATTTGCTCTTCTATAAACCTTTTTGACCGAGGCACCAGTGATCAAATCAGTCAAAGAAACAGGCTGCCAGCCACATTCAGGCCATAGCACCTGATCATCATTTAGTGAATGCAAGATAATAGTTAGCACATTTACGGTGGCACAAGCAGAAGTAACATAAGTTCTCCAAGTCTCACGTTCATAAATATGCCATAGAAGTTATCAAAAGAATTTAAACACTGAAATAAAGCGATGACTTAATATGAACAGGAGATAAACATGACCCTAATTTTAGGTTTTCAAGTTAACATTTACGAACTCATAGGGGGAACTGAAATCCAAAAATCATGCTTCAGAAAGAAAAAAAAAAGTACCAATACCATGAAACACTTTCTAAAGGGGCATGATTTCAATGGAGTTTATTTTCCAAATTCTAAACAAACTTGTGACGTTGACAAGAATCTCCAACCGGTCACATTTGGAAAATGATCCCCACTGAATTGGAAGCTAGGATGCCTTTGTCTCTTCACTTCTTGTCTAAGTAACTAATCCTAAATATTCTCTTACCAGAAGCCAGATTATGATACCAACCCAGTAACCAACATTTCAGCTACAGTCAACCAGAACTTCTAAAACTGTCAACTTGTCAGGGAAAAAATTGAAACAGAACTTGAACAAGGACCATTAAACAAGGAAGAAGTCCATGACATTATCAATTATTAGATTGTTAGCCACCAACTCATCTAAAAGCTTAAGCTATTAGCGAGAGGGACAACTTTATTATTTATGCCTTTAACACGCCCCCTCACGTGTAGTCAGGCTCTCCTCCATAAGCAAGCTAAACACGTGTAAATATTTTAACATGAGGTAGGCGGAGAGGTTTGATCACAAAATCTATTGCCTGCTTTAATACCATATTAGATTGTTAACCACCAACTCATCTAAAAGCTTAAGTTGTTAGAGAGAGGGGCAACTTTATTATTTATACCTTTAACATCAATATAATCGATTGTTCTTATAAATACACTGAACTAAGGTCTTAAAGAAGAACAACCTATTGCTACTGGGATGCAAAATGAAGAATAGCAGACTGGGATTTTCAGTATGGACTCATTGCGCAGGGGCCTACTGAGAACTAAAAGTTGAATTGGTCTTTATTCATAGCTTTTTTAAATTGGTAAAGCTGCTATCATATTTATTCACAACTTACCAGATTTAATATCTGGGGTACCATTGTATTTTCTTTTGGGTGACTAGGAAGTAAGAACTCCATTCAAAAGAGCAAACTTACAAAAGTGAAAGACAGCATACCTTCCAAAAAAAAAAAAAAAAAACAAGATTCAGCTAAAGAGCGGAAACAAAAATCCTAGAAGGGATTCGCCAAAGGCTCCGAATCATACAATTGAGGGGAGTGTTTTCTAGGAAACCTGGTTTCTACTTTGGCACAACATCATGGCAAAAATATAGGAGCATCAAACACTTGACTAAGATAACTAGGTTTCTACTTTGGCACGGCGTGGCAATAAAGGTTGGAGCATCAGCATCTAACTCTTTACTAGGATAACCAGGTTTCAACTTCTTTCTCCACATTCTTTCTTTCATGTGAATATGTATCATATTAGAAGGCATAATGGGGATGCCGCCCAGTTTCTAGTTTTCTATCCAATTGCCCTTACAATCCACGGAAGCTTACAACGTTGCTTATGGAAGGAGAAATAACCCAACAAAGGTACCGTAAAGTAAAAAGAAACCAATGTGCATGTGCGGTTTGCAACTAAAAATGTGTCACGTATGACCACAAATAGTTCAAGGGAAGTATGTCCTTATATATGAGAAACAAAATGTCGGTTGTTTCGGACAACTTTAAGATAATTCTATTCAAAGGTTCATTTGAAAAGGGGTAATGTAGTAAGTAATGGTCGACCTAATTCTCCAAATTTTGGCACCTAAATGTGGTTTAAAAGGAAAGTGACACTCATCTAATAGGGTGGAGAGAGTATATCAAAAGCCCATTTGCATAAAATAATTAATCAGACAACATTCATTGCGGAAACATGAAAAGAACTAGACCAACAAATTCCAAAGAGGAAAGGAAGAAGCAGAAAGAAAAAAACATATATATAGCGGTAACGAGAAGTTAAGGAAAGGATTGAATTCAAAGCCCATAAAACCAACAAATGTTTGCAAAGAACGCAGACTGAAATTTTTTTAGCAATAATCAGGCCGGCTTTAAATGTTGTGCCACAAAAGAACAAGATAATCAGACACACATATTGCATTGTTGATAGCAGTGCGCGCAAATTTCCCTCTTTCCCTGCAGCCCAGCGCTTGATCTCAATATCTAATGTTTCGCCAATCCTCTGAAATCATGAGCAGCATAGGTGAAACAAAAATAAGTTGATGTGGAGTAAAGTTCTAAAGTAGAGAAGGGAAAAAAAAAAACTAAAATACAATATTGTTTGGCATCCATATCAACTATGAGGCTGATAAAAACTTGGGTTAAACTTGCTTTATCACGCAAGTCAATCGCTCCCGAGAAGTCCCATATCTTGTTATTGCTTAACAGTGGATGTCCATTTGTATGCATGCAAGAATGTGTCTGTGTACCAAACAATTACCACCACCACATTAACTACCACTTTTTCGAGTTCAGCAAAAGTAAAGAATTTTGGTAGAGAAAATGAGAACCATGGGGTATTGCCTAAGAAATTCATGGGATCAATAGAGAATGCAAACATACTTGTGTGTGTGCGTACGCGTGTATAGAGAGAGAGAGAGAGAGAGAGAGAGAGAGAGAGAGATGTTACTATTTATGCAACTGTATGGGTCAACTAGAAGAAAGCAACAATTATGCACTAGAGGCCCAAGAGAGGTCAATATGTGAGTTTGTGTTTGCTAGATAAAATGAAGCTTACGAGTGTAGTTAGCACACAAAACAGATAAAGTTACACAAAGGATATGTATGCTGCATAGAAACTGTTGGGGTGGCGGAGTGAATTGTAGAATTTAGGAGAGAAAATGAAAATAATGTTATCTAAATATAAGTGGAGCGGAAAACCAAGGATCAGGGTCTTATTTGTTACACGCAAGAGGGTCACTTTTAACTAAAGTTGGATGAAATAGGAGGGAAGGGAACGGACGATGTACTCATATTACCCTGCTACTATCATGAAATTATGATTTGGGACGGGCATTTGTTACAACTTGAAATTGGAGGCACAGTTAAGCTGAATCAAAATATGCATAAAGTAGATGCAGTCAATAAAGAGACCAAGCCACATTTGGAAATCGCTTAGTTTCAAGCCACACTCATTTGGTATCAATTTGATTAATGTATAGGGATGTCTCTACTCTCAAGTTCTAATATAGTCTTGGTTATGCTTATTACAGGTCAATATGCTACTGGTCATATTTACAGTTCAGGAGTATCTCCATAATTTTAAATTATGAAACATGGGCCGTAGGGGTCGCCCATGGGTTGATTATGTGTCCAGTTATTTATTTGGTTTATGATTGTGAGTCTGTGACTACTAAGTACCCTTTCGTATCATATAGGTTTTGGAAATCTAAGCAATTAGTAGTTTACTTTTCATAGTTTTACTTGGTTTAGGAAGTCTCCAAGTCCATATGAGCAATTTAATGCTTCTAATTTAATGTAATTGAATTTTATGAGAAATTTCAGAGCTTTTGAAGCTTCTTTCATGGATTGTGTGATGCAATCAAAATCTAGGTGTGATGCCTATATAGGGAGTGATTCCTAGAGCTTTCTTGTGTATTTTTTTTCTATATTATTCTTTGTTTCTGTTTACAATCAGCCCCTGTTACTGTTCACAGGTTCTGTTCACAGCACCAGGAACAACCCTATTTCGGTTTTGTTTCTCCTGTTTCGTTAAGCTCCAACCCTAAACCTTCCATTCAATAAAAAAACCCTAAATTTCCTTTATTGTCCTACATCAAAGATTCAAAAGTACTCACATGTCTTTCGTCTTGATCCCTCTGAGTTTGAAGGTCCCGCTGATTCTTTTCAGCCAGTGCTTTAGCCTGACCAATCAAATTGAACAATTAGATTCCGAGATGTAAACTGCAGGTAAAAAGGCACAGCTACAAAAGCCCGTAACAACGTAAAGACAGAGTATGAAAACAATGACTCCTCACATCAGGAAAAAAATGAATCAGAAGGTCATGGTTGCAATAAGCAGGTTGAGCGTTTACTACATCTAGTCGAAGCATGAATTGCTTTGTAAAAAGCAGTAGCCACAGGGAAATGAGAACCATCTTGGGGATAGATAATACATACCGCACGTTCCTTGGTCCTTTGATGGCGTTCCAACCTTGCTCTTCTTCTTTCGTCACTTTCTCCATCGATATTCTGGAACTCTCCAGATGATGGAGCAGCTTCCACAAGCAAAATCATTCCAAAATCAGCAATCCGAGCGATAAGAAGTGAGAAGAGAAAAGTAACAAGAAAGGATTACAGTTGCAAAACAAGATACTACCTCCAAAAATTTCAGTGAGGTCATCAACAATGTTAGTAGCTGAAGGTGCTTTCCTCCCATTGGATGACGCACCAACAGGTGACGTCTTTCTTGTCCCTTCTGGTCCTCCCTTATTCTGAAATCTAGGATCCGGCATGGAGTCCTGAAACTGCAGAACGGACAGAAAAACTTTGTTTGGTCGGTTTTTGAAACTTATATTTTGATAAATGTTCAAAGAAAAACTCAGTATTGAGAAAACATTGAAAGCTAAGCCAGAAGACAATGCTGACAAAATGTTCAGCAAAACTATATCAGAAAACTGCAAACAGACAGAGACAATGACAGCCTCCAGGACTGGGGAACAACTCAATCAATACTGCGATGGTACAGCTTAGGTACTCACAGGAGAACTTTCCCTTGGCTTTGGTGCACTGCCTGGTCGAGACACATTGAAGAAGGATTCAAGATCATCATCATTCTTTTGTTGGTCCATTCTTGCAGCAGCAGCCCTTTCTCTAGCCCCTGCAGCAGCCCTTTCTCTAGCCTCTGCAGCAGCCCTTTCTACAGCAGCACGTTCTGCTCTACGTCGTGCTTCAGATTCAGCTCTAGCAGCAGCAGCTGCTGCTTTCTCCTTCAATGCTTTGTCCCTTGCTTCTACATTTGCCTTTTCCCTAGCATCTGCTGCCCCTTTTTCTGCCCTTTCTCTAGCCTCTACTGCTGCCCTTTCACGTGCTAGAGCTTGTACTTTATGAACTGCAATCCTTTCAGTTTTTAATCGAACTTCAACAGCTGCTCTTTCTCTTGTCTCAGCAGCTGCTCTCTCACGAGCTTCCCTAGTAGCCCTTTCCACGGCTTGTTTGGCCTTCTCCCGCTCCCTCTCTATTTCTCTTGCTTTCTCTCTCTCCTTCTCAAGTCTCCTCCGTTCTCTCTCTTCCTCTTCCCTCAGTCGCCTTTCACGGTCTAGTCTCTCTGGGTTTCCTCTGCATTCTCTCTCCTGATCGTCTGGCATTGCCTGTTCGTCTTTTTCCAATTGCACAGCTTCTTTAGTTCTAGAAGTCTTTACACATTCTTTGTCTCTTACTTCCTTTGCATGCCTGAATTTAGCCTCAGCTCTATCCATTGCTTCCTTCATCGCAGCTGCAGATGCAGCGGCACAAGAGGAATTTGTGTTCACTTCTTCACTCTCATCATCATTACTTCTTGCCGTACCAATGGCAAAGTCTTTGAGTTCATCTATTTGAGACCCCACTGCTCTCTTCACGGGAGGACGAGTTGGCTTAGGACTTTGTGAGTATTTACCAGGGGCAAAAGAAGAAGAATCGGTACCCTTCTTTCTTGCAGTGGGAGTAGAAAAACCTGCTTCTGACTTTGAAGCCCTACCTGGAATAGGAGGAGGGGGTCGTGAAGGTGGCGGAGCACTTGTGGGTTTCGTAAAAAGAGGAACCTCTGATACAGTAATCCATATATCATCAGATGGTTCCATGCTTTCATGTGATTCTGGAAACACGCCTTCTACCTGGGAATTTTTCTCACCAGATTTAGAATATACACGAGAGGCTGAAGCAGTTTGACTAACAGACTTACGTGCATCTGTCGAAACACTTGGCACATCAAACACATTAGATTCTTGAAAATTGTTGGCATGCACCTTTTGTGAGTGTCTCCCAGAGTCCTTGAAAAATGATTTCCCAATTGTTTCAGTACTAGAAGATGTCTGTGATCTACCTATATTTGATCCCATCCTTGAAGGGCTTCCATCCTTCACATTGTTTTCAATCCCAGACGAAGATGCAGGAAAAGATTTTCCAAACCCATCGAGGGGATCTATATCATCAAATGCCCCTCCACTAACTGATGAACCACTGACTTTTGTGTTCCCAGAATTACTGGGCTTACTGATCTCTTCAAGTGGATCGGCAAACAGCCGTGGAGATGAAACTGCGGGGGTTGAATTTGATTCTAAAACAACGAAGGGATCTTCCTTCGCAGCAGAAGCCAGTCTGGTTGCATTAAAAGTTGTTTTCTGTACCCGGGCAGCCTCTGAAAGTGGCCTGTGCAAGAAACATGCAGCTGAGATACTAAGCAACATATGTTAACCCTTCATTCCAGCCAATGAGCAACAACAAATATGAAGCAAGTAATATATTGGACTGAATCTTTTCTCATCAAGCAGTTTTGTCAAAGGATGAAAAAGGGAGGGGGGGCATTAGGCAACCTCCACATCCGCCACTAAGTTGCTTTCTCCACTACATTCATTAGGGTCTGTTTGGAACTTGTGGAAAAGAAAGGAAAGGAAAGGAAAGTGCAGAGGAAATTTTATTCTTTGTTTTGTTATTTTTCTTCTTGTTTCCTCTTAAACCAAACAAGGGGAAATTATTTTCCCTACCTTTCTTTTCTTTTCTTTTCTTTTCTCTTCCATAGGTTCCAAACAAACCCTTAAATGGGAAAGGAGGGTATTTTTGCACGTTCGTGTTTAAACGGAGTATTTTCAGGTGGTAACTGCTATGCTACCTCTTCACCGGTTCCTTGCCAGGTTGGATACCCCTCCCGCAGCCAGTCCCAACAACAAATCTGAAATATTGAGAGTCGGGAGATCTAGCTTACCCTTAAACACAACCGACCATCCTCCAAGTAGTCAGGATATATTACTATTTTGTGTCTTCATAAGTAGCGGTAAGGACACTTCAATTTGTCACACGAAAAATCTATTAAATTTTGAATTTATGTAAAAACCCAATCAAAACACCTCTCCACCCTTCTACTCAAACTTACAGCGGATAGAGTTCAACTCAAAATTGTACTCAAATCAAGACAAGCCCATTTCCTTTACTCATTTTTATATATATATATATATATATATATAGACACACACACACACACACACTCAAAATTCAACCCAAACTTGACACTGCCGGTATTCTGGTAACTTTCTACTCAAATTTGACTTTATGCGGTGGAGTGCTATATAAACCATATACAATTATCTTCAATACTCAGAATCTACTCAAATTTATTTGAAGCACACGTTAGGGTTGGATATGGTAGTGGTATGTTTCCCAAATTTCTTTCCACATAATGTTTGTTACATTGGCATGAATCACAGAATTCCTTTTCGTAACAAATTCTCACTGCTAGTATCTGTTTATCAGCACAGTAGCCCACACAGATTATGTGCATGTATATGCAACTATTCGCCTAAATTGCGAAATAGCACAAAACTTACCAATTGTTGATAGTGGTAATAGGTGTTAGTACAAAGTGACTACAATTGCACATTGAGGGCATGTATTTCCTAACCTGCCTTTTGGAAAAAATGCTCCGAAAGACCAGCTTAGACCCTAAGATAACGGTATTGCAACTTAATTTCGGCCTTCACCTCATAGTAGACTAACATACCAAAAATTACACAGTAGCAAATCAAACTAGTCTGAAATAGTAACAAACAATTGTCTCTCTGAATATTCAATCTACTGCCAGTATCTCACAAATGATGCACTAAACTGCTACTTAGTATACCCATTTGAGCATAATAACGGCATGGAATTGTAAGGCTTATAAATGAACCAAACCGCTCAAGTTTGAGTTCGTGTTCACTCGTTAAAAGCTCATTTGAGATCGGTTTTCAAACTCGTCGAGCTTTCGAACGAAGCTCGAACTAGCTGCTGCTCGGCTAGTTCCACTTATGATCTCTAACAAATTCAATTGACAATTATCCAAGCTACTAGAGTTTGGCTCGTGACCGGCTCAATTAATGCTCGTTTGAGATCAATTCATCTCATGAACAAGGCAAGGCTTTTAAAGCCCGTTAAATTTCCAAACTAAGCCCGTTAAATAATTACCTGTTGCTTCCAAACCCAGGTAGCAAATCATCAAACCCTCCAGAACTCCTACCGTTCTTAGTCTCAGACTTCTTATTAGTCCGCCCTAAACTTCCAATAAGATCATCAAACGCACCACTCTGTTTCTGACCCTGACTCTTACTCTGATTCCGAGGCGAAGAAATGCCGGCGGCGAACACGTCATCCTCGTACCTGGCAGAAGACGACATCGGTTTGCTCTTCAACCCAGGCAACCCGTCGAAAATATCCTCGTCGTAAACGGGCTTGTCGTACACCGGCGACGACGACGTCGGTTTGCTCCTCGAATCGTTCGCTCCCCTCAAAGTCGAATTGAAAATCGAATCGTAGTCGAAGTCCGACAACGGCGACGCCGATTTACCGTTGTATTTCGGGGGCCCACCAAACACGTCGCTGAATCGATCTGAGCCGCCCGATCTTACGCCGGTGGAGTTGGATTTGGAAGAGTGGGCCATGGGAGCCGGTTTGCCTTGGGGTCTAAAGCCATATTCTTTTGACAACATGGCAAATTCATCCATTGATTGCTCCTTTTCAAATTATTGAAATTTGAATTTGGAATCGGATCTAGGGGAATTGCCCTGTATGGTAGGGCAATTAGGGAAATCAGATCTAGTTAAATCATCGGTGGAGAACAAGGGGGTTGTTTGGGGATAATTGAATGGTTGTGGTGATTGACGAGGACGAAATTGGGAGCTTCAGTGCCGGTTCGTCAATTGCATATGTGTGTGTTACAGTGTGTGTAGGATAATGAAGAGAGAGAGAGAAAGAGAGAGAGAGAGAGAGAGGTCGCCGGAGGTATAGTTGCCTACTGATTCTCTCTCTATATTTGTTTTTTCTGTCCCTCTCTTCTTTGGTCTTCTTCTTCCTTCCTTCCTTCTCTCTCTCTCTCTCTCTCTCTTCTCTCTCTCTCTCATGGCTCCCCGATTTCTTTTGCTGTTTGATTTGGTTATGATTTATTTCAGTAAGGTCCTCGTACTATGGTGATTTTCCATGTAGGTCACTATGAAGTTCGATTTTTTGTTTTAGGAATTCGGAAAGAGCTGTGCTATGTGCACAGACTGCTGTGCACAGCAGCTGTGCACAGCGGCTGTTTTCTCTCTCCTCGGGTCTCACAAAGATGATCGGAGCCGCTCATTTTGTTCAAAATATGTCGTTTAAGGTCTCTGTAAAAAATGAGCTTCGTCCGATATCGTTAGAGGCGTTAACAATACACCCAAAATCACTTCAGAATTTAGGCCTAAATTCTGAAGTGATTTTGGGTGTATTGTTAACGCCTCTAACGATATCGGACGAAGCTCATTTTTTACAGAGACCTTAAACGACATATTTTGAACAAAATGAGCGGCTCCGATCATCTTTGTGAGACCCGAGGAGAGAGAAAACAGCCGTTGTGCACAGCTGCTGTGCACAGCAGTCTGTGCACATAGCTTTTCTGATTCGGATATGCCATGGCCTTTTGAGTACGCCAACCTCTCAAGGATGTTGCACACATGCAATTATCAGTACACATGGAAAACAAAATTGGGCACAAGTTGGCTCCCACTCTCCACACTCTCTCCTATTTTGAATCAGCTAAAAAATTTCAAAATCTCGGACTTGGAAAGTCTTAGAGCTAAAAATTAATTATCACCCTTGACTATAAAATGATAAAAAAAAAAAATCTTTACACCGGTTCAAATGGATTGAAAATTAGAACACTTCATTTTTTAAGATCGTTGGTATATTAAAAAAATATAGTTAAAAAATTAAGTATTTTAATTTTCAATACATTTGGACTACTACAAAGGTCTCTGATCAATTTGTCCTAAAATGTCTTAATTAATTTTTAGCTCTAAGGCTTTCTATGTATAATATTTTGAATTTTTTGAATTCTTTTCGCTGATTCAAAACATGAGAGAGAGTGGAGAGGATCCACCACGTTGTGCCAATTTCGTTTTCCGCGTGTACTGTCAACTGTGTGTGCATGTAACATCCGTGCGTGATTGGCGTACTCATAGCATTCCTGTCTGTGCAATTTCATTATAACGAGGTACAAGAATTCTCAAATTTCGCAGTAAGTCAAACAAGCCAAACAAACCGCTCTGTTTTTATGATATAAATTTTTTATTTATACTTTTTAAATTTTCTAAGATTCTTATAGAAAGTAACGTATTTTCAAAATTTTGAATTCATGTTCGAGGAAAGCTTGTAGTTGTACAATTACTTCTTAAACCATGGTTTTTAAGGGCGGAGTTATCATGGGTCAAGCAGAGTCACTTGAGCCTTTTACTTATTTAGATACTAACAATGAAGACGCGGAAAAAAAACCCAAAGACAGGCGGAGTTATCATGGGTCAAGTGGGGTCACTTGACCCTTGTACCTATTCAAATACTAACGGTGAAGACGCAGAGAAAAAACAAAGAAAGGCCGAGTTGTCATGTGAGGTCACTTGACCCTTCTACATATTCAAATACTAATTCGCAAATACTAATAGTTAATGCACGGAGAAGAAAAAAGAAAGAAAGATAGTAACTTTGTAACCGCAAAATCAAATTGCATGATTCTTTCATGAATTATTTTCCTTATATTTAGATAACACACACTCTATTTAACGTTACTTTGCAAACCCTAAAATTCATACCTCTCTTTGATAGCAGTGCCGCTTCGAGTTCTATTAAAAAAAGATGACGATGGAAATAGGAGAAGAGGCGGATAGCGAAGATGAGGAAGACACAAAAATGCTAATGGTAAAGCAAACCATTCAACCTGAATTACCAAAATAATCTCAAATCTAAGTATAACTTCTTATCTCATATCCTAATATTCATAAAATTTTGTACTATACAAGAACCCTCAGGTTGATGATTCCTCACATTAGTTTTAGATGAGTTGGTAGTAGCGTTTCCTTCAGAGTCATCGAGTTTCAATAAGTTTGTTTTTTTCTAATCAAAATTAGAAATGCTATGAGTACGCTAACCACGCACGGATATTGCACACACACACAATTGACATGTGGAAAACAAATCTAGGCACAAGGTGGCTCCCACTCTCCCCTGTTTTGAATCAGCGAAAAAAATTTAAAAATTCAAAATCTCGAACTCAAGGAAATTTTCTCTTAAGGCCTACCAATTGAAAAATAAAAAATAAAGATGGTTTTTTTAGGGCGTTCATTGAAAGCCGTAAAATTAAAAATTAATTATGACTTTTTAGATCAAAGCTTTATGTATTGTGTACGACTTTTACTTTTGATGTTTTTCTCAAGTGCAAAAGTGCCCAAAAATGGTGTTGTCTGGGTTTCGAGGCTATTTCCGTGGGTGGCTAGTGGTGGTTTGGTGGTTGTCATGGTGTGGTTTCTGGCGGTAGTGGTTGTATCTGTCTGAAGCGGTGGCAACATTAGTGTTGTTCTAGGGTTAGATTTTGGGTTTTCTTTGAACTGAGCTTTATTGTAATATTTGGGTTTTTAGGCATTTCCGAGTGGTTTGTGCTTCATTTGTCTTTATCTGGACACTTTTGGCCCAAAGGTGTTGTAATAAACTTTGTCCCTATAGCTGTTTACTTCCAACTATTTGTTGGAATTTCTTTCCCTATCCGTAATAAAATGTTACTTTTGCCAATAAAAAAAAAAAAGTCATACAAGAGAGATTTCATCCAAATCCTTCATTTTGTTACATTGGTATGTTGATTTACTGACCTTGATTTGCATTTTAGTCCATTTTTTCCCGTTGCAGTTTTGGAAGCCGGCTGAGTCTGAAGTTGGGGTTGAGGCCTAGGCCGATGAGTAACCATCAACATTCAACAGTACAGGCTGCGTCTTCTCCTTGCCGGTGAGGCAGCGGGGCTTCGGTGGAGCTGGGTGGAGGCGGAGCGTGGGGGTTAAATCAGTGGCTGATTGGGTAGAGGTAGAGTAATTTCAACAAAATCTCTAGTTGAAGCTGCCAAATGAAGGAAACTGTCGTAGGCAATTCATCAAACACCTCGTTCCCTCCAAGCCCATTCCGTCTCTCAACGTGACTCTGTCCCTTTCTCTGGCACAAATGAAACCCCGTTTACAGAGGAAGTGGGATTGGCAAGGTTAAAGATCACGAGATAATATTTCGAATCATCGAGAAGCACGGAAGTTAGTTCGGAAGCCGTGAATTATAAGAACTTCTTGCAGCAATATTATCTTTCAGTGGATGAACCAAAGGGAATCAACCCTATTCGTATTAAGTTTAAGGCTATGTTTGGATCCTAAATATACTTGTTTGCAGTACGTAAAATATTCAGCCAAAAGTTGTTCTTGTATAAGGAGCGAGGTATTGAATTCAGAGAAACTTTTTTGTGCCAGGTGATGATGCTGGCGAATATTTGAATTATTCAAAAATATATATTATTATATTCAAAATATTATTTTATTAGGAAGCTAGGATATTTGATTTTCAATATCTTGTTAGGAATCTTCAAATTAGGTAATTAAGAAATTAGGAGTATCTTGAATAATTAGTTTTCCTATTTTTGCTAGTTTCTTGTTCCCTAAGAATAAGATTATTTTGTAGTACGTAAATTTTCTTTTTAGTATTTTTTGACTAGGTTGTTTTGTTTATTTATAAATAAGGATGTAACCCTTAGAGCAATTGAGTTGTTTTATGAATTATTAATGAAAATTTAAGAAGTTTTCTCAATATCGTTTGTTCGTAGGGAGAGTGTTTTTAGTTCAAATTTATTCATGATTGTCCTTGTTGCGCGTTTTTTTCTCCGACACGCCTCCCTGCATCAGTGGGTATATTCACGAGGTACCTGCTTGGCACATCCGGGCTGTCCAATATACTTTTGGACGGCTCGGATTGAAACACTCTCTCTCCTCTCACCCCGACACTTTCTCTCTCTATTTCTCGCTCCGAATCCTAGCCGTCCAAAAACACGATGGATGGCTCGGATGCATCAAGCAGACACCACGTGATATCCGCTTGGCACTGAAAAATCTCTCTTTAATTCAGCACGAGAATCTGTCATTTCGTTTGTAAAAGAATTCAGATTTGTTTGTGGAGCTTGTATCTTTGGAGAATTAAGCTCACGTCAGGAACCATATGGCATAAGGCAGAAGTTCTCCGTACTTCAACAGTCTATATTTCGCCAAATTTTGATTGGAAAATGATTTTCCATTCTTTTTTTTGTTAATGTCATTCTCATGCAAATGTATTTTTCACTAAAAATACACTTGCAGGGGAGTAGCGTTAATAAAAAAATAAATGACAAAATCAGCAGCCTTTTGATTTTATAAGTTCATCTTAAGTCCACAACGATAATTTGAGCAATTCTTCTTGTACTTACCCGTAGCGGAATATGTCTTAAATAATTGCTTATCTATCAATATCTCATTAAGTTATATATTTTTATAGATGCATTTAAATGCGCAAACTAGAACAATTTATATGGTAGCTTATGCAAATTGAGAGTCTACGGGAGTATCAACGAATGGGGTATGCCAAGTCGGTTCTGACTTTTCAGAGCCTAAAGCGAAAATTAAAGATTGGTGCATTCTTGTTAGACTATAATAAAGGGTATCAAAATAGGAGAAACCCTAAAAATTCGAAAATTTTTGGAGCCTCAAGCAGCGGCCTCTTTGGCTTTTATCTCAGGGTCGACTTTGGAGATATGGAGGAGAGTTGATCCCCTTGGATCGTTTGCAACTCAAATAGTAGAGTTGAGGAGCTTTGTATTAATTAAAATGAAAGTGCAAGTATGGTACTCGTACTACACACTACATCATTATTTGTAGGGACCCCACTACTTTATGTCAACCCAAGTCACATAATGCGCGGGTGAGTGTGAGTGCAAGAGTCCAAACGTGAAAGCGTCTTTCAAAAATCTCTCGAACAATTAAAATGTTGACCGTTTAAATGCGGGAAATGGACTTTGTTCCCCCACAGATAATACTTCAAGTTTTGATTTCTTATATATGCCAGTGTGCTTGAACTCTAATCACACATCTAGAGAGAGAGAGAGAGAGAGAGAGAGGTGATGAGTTCAGATGAAAGAATGAAGGAGTGCCTTGGATGGGCAGCCAGAGATCCATCTGAATTTCTTTCCCCTTATAAGTTCAGCCGAAGTTAAGCAAGCTCCATTGTAGTAGTAGTAGTAGAAATTAGCAGATCAATGAATGAGATTTTTTTTTTGTTACAACTCAAGCCTCTAGAGCAGCTTACACGTACTTCGACTAAGCTCGGGACCAATCCCACCATCTATTGGTGAGAGCTCGTAAAGCAAAAAACAAAAAGCTCTGTACGCACCAGGTTAATAGCAATTTCGAACGTGAGACCTTAATTAGGAGGCCTTGAGCACGAGGCCAATCCATGAGTTAATTAATGAAGAGAATTGATGAGCCCTTCCAAACTTTCATCGATATTTATGTTTAAATTCTAATTACAGTTTATAAGTTTATTGTACTATTAGTTATCCATCTTAGCAAACCCAGCCCCAAATAGCGCCATTCCATGATATAGGTGAACTGTGTGTGTATATTTATATATTGCCAATATTGTATTTATCATCGGGACTAGCAAGGTGTTGCTCCACAGGGGGTTTCAGAAGCTATCCATAGCTTGAATCTCAAATGCCCATGATAGGAATAGCCTTAAATCCCAAACACCTACGACAGGTCTCGAACTCTGGCCTCCCACATGGGGAGGATCATGAGATGTCATTATGACAGGGCTCAAACTTTGGCCTCCCACATGGGGAGGACCAGGAGATGTCATTACGACGGGACTCGAACTCTGGTCTCCCACATGGGGAGGACTAGGAGATGTCATTTGGGCTAGAGCCCATTGACGTGTGTGTATATTAGTAGTGTATACCAATTATGTATAGTTAACAGTACTTTTAGAAAGAACATTACAATTTACAGGGTAGTTGGAAGTGATGATGTTTCAGTGAAGATCACACACTGTGGAGTCTGCTATGCTGATGTTGCATGGACCAGGGATAAACTTGGAGGGGCTTGGAGGATCCAAGTACCCCCTAGCCTGGGTATGTGGAGTTTTTCTTATTTCTTTTTCCTCTCCCTCTTCCCTTTTTCGTATCTGAAAATATTTGTGTTCGTTTTTTGTGAAGTTTTTTTTTTTTAATTTATGTTGTTGCAAATTTGATCCAACACACACAATCGCAGGAAGACACGAAAGAATGACACTTTAGTTTTCTCTATGTATCGAATGAAAGAAGTGTATAGATTGCATTGACTGATGTGTACAACATTAATTTATGCAATAGGATTAGGAAAATGATAATGTCAAAACCGTTTTTGTTGGTGCCAAAATTTCAGTGCATAAAAGTCTTGTACATTGCAAATGGTACAAGTCTTTTGTGTACTGGAGTTTTGACACCAACAAAAAACACCGACAAAAAGAGTTTTGACATTATGATTTCCATAGGATTAAGTGATTAACATTACAAATTACCATAATACCCTTTTTCTTACGAGGGTACAATCTAACTTAGGAGGAACAAAGAAAACAAAGATGGGGAGGATAGTTCTGTCATCACGCATTAATGGTGTTCTTACGTGTTCATGTTAGTCCCAAATCACATAGGGGCGTTACATATTTATGAACTAGTAATTGATCGTACCTAAAGGCACTGTGCAGTGCTTTCTAAATATAGTCTAAATGAAGTATCAAATCTGGACACAACGGTTCTTTTTAACGCTATCTCATATGAGGTGAGTTCCAGATATGAGTATGGTTCCACCTCATGTGAGAGGAGTATTACAAATAACCATGAATTAGAAAAAAAATTCTTCTCTCAATAAAATCTACTTCTCGAAAATTTTCATTTTAAGAATAAGATTCAAACATGGTCCATCTGACCAAATTCATAAATTATTAGTCTAACACAACAAATGTTACCAAATCTGTTTAATTCCGTTAATTGTATTCAGGGATAGCATTAGAGATATTAAGAATGTATAATCAAATGGGATTCCAACTCGAATTTAATTTTTTGAACGTCCAGTCACTCAAAAGTGACACTCCTATCACACTTGTTTTCTTAACTAACCTAGAAAAATAGAAAAGCAAAATAGTTTGAAGATTACAAATATAATATAACCAAGTAAGGAGTAGAGTTTGAAACTCTATCTACCCAAAAGGCTCCAACAAAAAATCTGCAATTTTCAATCCCAGACAGATCATGAAACTCCAAATCATCTAAACCAACAACTCAAATTGTATTGAACAATAATTTTGTTCTCTTTCCTATTAGTTACTAAAAAGAAAAAGAATTTGACGCAAAGAATTACTTCTGACTACAAAGAATTACTCATGGCCGCAAAAAATTACTTATGGCTGCAAAGAATTATTCCTGGCTGTGAAGAATTGCTCATGGCGCGAAGAATTACTCTTTGCCGCTAGGAATTACTCCTGGCCGCAAAGAATTACTCTTAGCCTCAAAGAATTGCACTTGGCCGCATAGAATTGCACTTGGCCGCAAAGAATTGCGAGACCATAAAGTAATTAGATGCGGCCAAGAGTAATTCATAGCGGCCAATGGCAATTCGATGCGGCCAAGTGCAATTCATAGCGGCCAAGTGTAATTAGTAGCGGCCAAGAGTAATTCATAGCGGCCACTAGCAATTCGATGCGGCCAAGTGCAATTCATAGCGGCCAAGTGTAATTAGTAGCGGCCAAGAGTAATTCTGTTTGGCCAAGAGTAATTCTTCGCGGTCAGGAGGAATTGTTCGAGGCCAAGAGCAATTCGATGCGGCCAAGTGCAATTCGTAGCATCCAAATGCAATTGGATGCGGCCAAGAGCAATTCGATGTGGCCAAGTGTGATTCGATGCAGCCAAAAGTAATTCTCGGCCAAGAGTAATTGTTTGCGGCCACGAGTAATTCATTGCGGCCAAATGTAATTCTTTGCAACCAAGAGTAATTCATCGCGAATTCTTTGTGGCTAGGAGTAATTCTTTGCGGCTAATAGTAATTTTTTGTGAACTTCTAATCTCAGCCATTGACTTCAATGGTTGAGATATAGTGTCTTTTTGTGTCTCCGGAATGCTCCCCTACATATATTCTTCAAATTAGCACATAATTTGAAAAGTTTTGGTATTTTTCTCTCTTTTTAAAAAAAATAATAATCACAGAGACATTAATGTACAGTTGTTAGGAGTAAATAAACTCACACGATAATTGTGTAATATGTGCAAAAAGTGTGAGTATTTTACTGAAAGGAAGAGAATGAGCCTAAACCATTTGATCAAAGTAATCATCTATTGCAACAACTTATCTTTTGTTAATTATAGATGAACCCTACACCCTTGCGTTATATACTATAGAAAATTAAGTTAAATAAGAAAATTAATTCCAATGCAGAAATACATGAATATATAGATTTTTGTTGGCTTTCAACTTTCAACCCGATGAAGGCGAAGATGAAACTATGACAAAAAATCAAGATGCAACAAAATCAAAACATTTGTTGCCACCAACATATTGTAATGAATCAAATATATAATTAATCAGCTTTTTCTCCTCAATCATTTAACCAACTAAATATTTAGCAATCTGAATATATTTCAAAAATTTATATATATATATATATATATAGAGAGAGAGAGAGAGAGAGAGAGAGAGACAGAGCGCACTAAACGTATGTGTGAGAGAGAAAAGCAGTTTTGGATTCAAAATTAGAATCCGTTTTGGAATTAACGTGTAAAGACCCGGTATTTTTAATAAATAATAATTACAAAAAAAAAATTATTTTGCTTGTTAGTTTATTTAATGCAAAAAAAAAAAATTTATTTATGTCGTTGCACCAATTTTATTTCCGTAATCAATCGTGCGCTCGCGTATCCGGCAAGTATTTTTCCTGGTGTGTGCATGTGTTGCACCGGACCAAATCAAACCCTTTTCCCAGCCTTCAAAATTTCGGCTGAAGAGAGGGGAACCAAATCCCTATTTTTCCTCCTTAAAACCCTCTCATTTAGACAACACACCTTTACCCATTGAGTTAATACCCTCCATGCAAATCCAAACCATTTTTAAAATCCCCTGCCTCCATTTTGTTTTGTTCCCAGCTAACTCTCACCATTCCGAGAAAGAGAGAGAGAGAAGGCAGCCATTCACATCTCCATCTTCCCCTTCCCCAGCCGTGTGCCTCCACTCCTACTCCAGCTACCTTCTGCCATCACCACCTCCTTCATTCTCCAGCACCAACCGGGCCACTACCACCTTTTGACCGAGCTCCGTCATCGCTCCGATCCACCGCCGAATCACTCCGTAACCCGTTTCGCCGGCCGAGAGGTAGTTCGGAACTCACCTCCCTAAATATATATTATGTTTCATATTGATTGTTTCGCGTTTCGGCATGATTGTATTTGAACCCCACGTCGCCGATCGAGTTCGGTCCGTGACCCACTGTTTTATTTCGGAAGTATTAGCCGCTGCATTTTGCTTGGAATATTGTGGAAATAATTATAGTTGGTCCCTAGAGTTTGGTCATGTTATAAGTTCGACTTAAGAATGTTAAAATGATATTTTATGCCCCGAAACTAGCTAGTCCCGATCCTAAGTTTTACCACCTGATTGGTTGGACTGAATAATTAATTTTACCGCACGATTAGTTTTATTGAATGATTGTTTTATTGTATGATTAATTGTTGCTAGCCTGTTAGTATGTTTCATGAAAAGGTGGAATTGTGTGATATTTCATTGTACTAATAGATTGGACAAATAGGTTTCCGGGTT
The DNA here is from genome assembly GCA_019656295.1 of Rhododendron mucronatum var. ripense. Classification (NCBI taxonomy): domain Eukaryota; kingdom Viridiplantae; phylum Streptophyta; class Magnoliopsida; order Ericales; family Ericaceae; genus Rhododendron; species Rhododendron mucronatum. The sequence continues at coordinate 99,600 of BPLT01000040.1, read as the reverse complement.
GGTTGCGATGTGCGGATTTAACTTACTAGACGTGAAAATAAGGTTTATGGAAAAGATAATAAAGTGAGAGATTGTGATTGTTATTCCGGACAAGGAATCCGGGGATTGAATTGTTGGAGTTTGTTTGGTGGTGATTTGTTGAAAGTTGGATTTACGAAACCCTAGGTACGGCATGGTGGAGGTCGGCTCTCGGATATTGGGACGGGACATACGGGTGGCATTGTGCTTGCGTCACAACCCGGGCTAGACGGCGCTTGAACGTTGCCGGTGAATTTCAACCCGGGCTGGACGGCGTTCGAGCGTTGCCGGCGAAGTTTTATCCGAACTTATGGTCACGGATGGGATACCGGGTATATAACTTAGGTATCTTTCATCCGGATCTGGAAAAGGGGAGTCTGACCACACCAGTGTTGTGCCAGAGGTTATGGGTAGGAACGGATCTGTGGATAAGGTTCGAGATTTCACATAGGTTAAAGGATAGTAATGAAAGAAAAGTTGATTGTTCTCTTTTTACGTTATTTCTAATGCATGTTAATTATGTTCCTATTGCTTGTAAGTTATGGGTTCGGGTGGATTTTGGCTACTGAGCGTCATCGCTCACGGTACTATGTTGCCCTGGTGACTCGAACGCCAGGTACCGAAGATGGAACAGAAGTGTCTCGAGTTCAATCCTATTGAGGAAGAAGCTGAAAACCTTGGTTTCCGTGCGCATAGTTGCTCTGATTAATTTAAGTCGACTTTACTTTGGAAGCTTCTAAGTTTATTTGGAAAATGTAATATTTTGATTTATTCGAAATGGTTGTAATATAATGACATATGCTTTTGAAATGATGATGTAGTAAATTTGTGAATTTCTTTTGTGAAAATAATTTTTTTAAAAATATTTTTAATGTCTCCGAATTTTCGGGGCGTTACATAACGTGTGAGAGAGAGATAGCCCTACCCTAGATCACAGTAATCGTTTTTGACTGATAACTGTTAGGAAAGTATGAAAAATTAAAAAATAAGGAATCATAATAAGATGAGGAAACATTAATTTTAGTTTTTCTTTCATCCTTCTTCCAAATATTCATTCTTTCTAAGTATATTTCAAGTCTTACTACTTGTAAATCTCAGCTAAGGAAAAAAAAAATATACAAATCCGATGGTCCAAAATATAGAAAATTCAAAAACTGCTGCTCCATGTTATATAAATTTTATAATAGGGGCAAATCGCACATGGACCAAACTTAAATGGATTTTGAGCTATATTATGTACATATAGTTATTTTCTTGATTTGAAATGAATGATATGAAAATGACGCCTGCTTGAATGTTTCCTTCCAATATATAAATATATTTATATATTGGAGTTGTACAATGAATTCTTAAATCAAATTTGTTAAGGGCGGAGTTATCATGTGTCAAGTGGAGTCACTTGAGCTTTCTACTTATTTAAATATTAACAGTGAAGACGCGGAGAAAAAACAAATAAAGGCGGAGTTATCATGGGTAATATGGGGTCACTTGACCCTTCTACCTATTCAAATACTAATAGTGAAGACGCGGAGAAAAAACAAAGAAAGATCGAGTTATCATGTGGGGTCACTTGACATTTCTATATATTCAAATACTAATTGTTAATGCGCGGAGAAAAAACAAAGAAAATTTTCGTAACTTTGTAATTGCAAAATCAAATTGCATGATTTTTTCATGAATTATTTTCCTTATATACGTAGATAACAAAGTTACAAACGCTCTATTTAACGTTACTTTGCAAACCCTAAAATTTATACATCTTTTTGATAGTAGCATTGTCCCGAGTTTTATAGAAAAAAGATGGCGATGGAAATAGGAGAAGAGGCAGATAGCGAAGAGGATGAAGACACAAAAATACTAATGGTAAAGCAAACCATTCGACCATTGGATTAGTGAATTACCAGAATAATCTCAAACCTAGTTATAACTTCTCATCTCATGTCGTAATATTCATAGAATTTTGTACTATACAAGAACCCTCCGATTGATGATTCCTCACATTAGTTTTAGATGAGTTGGTAGTAGCGTTTCATTCGGAGTCATCAAGTTTCAATAAGTTTATTTTTCTCTATTCAAAATCAGAAATGTTATGAGTACGCCAACCACGCACAAATATTGCACGCACACACAATTGGCAGTACACGTGGAAAACAAATTTGGGCACAAGGTGGCTCCCACCCTCCCTTCTCTCTCCTGTTTTGAATCAATGAAAAAAATTCAAAATCTCAGACTCGGGAAATTTTCTCTTAGGGCCTACCGATTGAAATATAAATAAAGATAGTTCTCTTAGGACGCTCACCGAAAGTCTTAGAGCTAGAAATTAATTATAATCTTTTAGGATCAGAAATGAGCTTTATGTATTGTGTACGACTTTTACTTTTGATCTTTCTCTCAAGTGCAAAAGTCATACAAGAGAGATTTCATCCAAATCCCTCATTTTGTTAATTTGGTATGTTGATTTGCTGAACTTGATTTGCATTTTAGTCCATTTTTTTTCCCGTGGCAGTTTTGGAAACCGTCCGAGTCTGAAGTTGGGGTTGAGGCCGAGGCTGATGAGTCACCATCAACAGTACCGGCTGTGTCTTCTCCTCGCCGGCGAGGGGGCGGGGCTTCGGTGGAGTTGGGTGGGGGTGGAGGTGGAGCGTGGGGGTTAGATCTGTGGCTGATTGGGTAGAGGTAGAGGTAGAGGCAGAGGTGGAGTAATTTCAACTCAATTTCTAACAATTCTTGTCGTACGTACCCATAGGGGAATATTGCTATGATAAATCAACTAATTTCAAACATTGGCAAGTATGTGGACATATTACAGTCGTTTTCTGAAATAAACTACTATTTTAATTTAAGAATATCGTTCTTGTATATTTTTCAAACTTGTTTGTTTATCTGTCAATATCTCATTAAGCTTCCTTTTCTTTTTTTTCTTTTTTTGGATGCCTTTAAATATGCAAACTTCGGAATGAACAATTTCTATGGTAGCTTATGCGAATTGAGAGTCTACAGGAGTATGAATGAATGGGATATGCAAAGTCGGCCCTGACTTTTCAGGGGCCTGAAGAGAAAATTAAAATTTGGAGTTTTTTTGCTAGACTATAATAAAGGATAAGCCCTGAATTTTTTTTTTTTTAAAATGGGGGTTTCAAGCGGCCGCCTCTTTGATTTTAGCTCATGGCTGGCTCTGGAGGTATGGAGGAAGGTTGATCCCGTTGCATTAACGGGTTCGTTTGCAACTCAAATAGTAGAGTTGAGGAGCTTTGTATTTTTTATTTTGCTAAAAATGAATGTGCAAATATGGTACTCGTCACCTCCGCCAAAAAATGATGCGCACCGCATCATTATTTGCATGGACTTCCGCTACATTTAAGTCGACTCAAGTCACATAATGCGCGGGTGGGTCTGGCGACTCCAGGAATATTGTTCCATGGGTCAAAAAACTTTCGAGTTTTAATTACATTCAACCAAAATTTATAATTATTAATTATAGGTTAATTCAATCTTTAAAGGTTTCTTCGAAAAATTCGATTCTAAATTAGCTATTAACCAACAAAAATAATAGCTCTCAAATAATATGCTAAATGATATTGGTCTCAAACAGGTAGATAGAAAGACAATCCATGTCGATTTTGATAGCGTTACATACTTCTACAATAAGTATATTTTTTGTAACCCAAAAAATTCTCTTGAATCACAATTGCTCTCATACCCGCTCGAAACTTAAATTTTGTCTAAGATGCCGTGTTGTAAGTTCAAATCCTAGTTTTTCTTTACACAAATAGTTTTAATGCGATGAAACTTTCTGCTCTTTTTTTAACAAAGGTGTGTATTGTTCCCTCTCTTAAGATCTCAGGTTCAAAACCTCTTAAAAGTTATCAATTCTTATGGGTTAGTCTATACAGGGCATTGCCCTAACTTTAATCAGGCTGCGTGCTAGTAGACGATGAGATTGAGTTCGCAAAATTTAATTAAGGTGTGTACAAACTAACACAAATACATTGAGTAATATAAAAAAAGAAGCCGTGAAGTATGAATTGTTTTAACAAAGAGAAATTACCCAGTTCCTGTGGGGTCATCAACAAATTTTAGTGGTTCATTTCATGACCAACATAGATGTAGCGAAGAATTAGTAGTATTTCCATCTCTCCCATGGGTCAGCCGACTCCACTGTGTTGGCTATAGCGTCGCCTCTGGGGTGCGAGTCCAAGAGCTCAAGCGTGAAAAGTTTCTTTCAAAAACTTTTCAAACAAAAATTCGTGAACAAACGTTTTTGAAAGCACGAGTGCAAAGCAAAAATTTAGTGTAGCAGCGAATGTTATTTCAAAGGATTATGTAATTAAAGTCGGGACCGAAGCTGTAGAAGATAACGAGGAGGGTAAGTTAGACAATCACGAAGAAACTAAGGTCATGGCTGACGCCAGAAATGTTGACTGTTTAAATGCGGGAAAATGACTGTTTTTCCCCCACAAAATAATGGAGTACTTCAGTTATGAATTCCTATATATGCCAGTGTGCTTGAACTCAAATTAATCACACATCTAGAGAGAGAGAGAGAGAGAGAGAGGTGATGAGTTCAGATGAAAGAATGGAGGAGTGCCTTGGATGGGCAGCCAGAGATCCATCCGGATTTCTTTCCCCTTATAAGTTCAGCCGAAGGTAAGCAAGCTCCATTGCAGTAGAAATTAGCAGATTAATGAACGAGATTTTCCTTTTAGCAGGTCAGCTTACGCGCACATCGCACACATCGACTAATCTTGGGATCAATTCCACCGTTTATCGGCGAGGGCCTCGTAAAGCAAAAGCAAAGCTAGCCAGTGGGTAGCAGTTTCGAACCTGATACCTTAGGAGAGCTCGAGCACCAGGCCAATCCCCAAGTTAATTTATGAAAGCGAATCGATGAGCCCTTCCAAACTGTCATCGATATTTGATGTTTGAATTCTAAGAATAATTGTACTATATTAGTTATCCATTTTAGCAAACCCAGACCCAAATAGCGCCATTCCATGACGTAGGTGAACTGTGTGTATATACCAATAAAGCATATTTAAGTATTTAACAGTACTTTTAGGAAGATGAACATTACAATTTACAATTTACAGGGTAGTTGGAAGTGATGATGTTTCAGTGAAGATCACACACTGTGGAGTCTGCTATGCTGATGTTGCATGGACCAGGGATAAACTTGGAGGGTTTGGAGGATCCAAGTACCCCTAGTGCCTGGGTATGTGGAGTTTTTCCCTTTCCTTTTCCTCTCCCTCTTCCCTTTTCCATGTCCAATAATGAAGATATTTGTGTTTTTGATGAAGTTTTTTTTTCTTTCCTTTTTACGCTTTTTTTGTTGTTGAAAAATTGATCCAACACGCACAATCGCAGGAAGAATAAACCAATCAAGAACACGAAGGAACGACACTTTAGTTTTCACTATGTATCGAATGAAAGAAGTGTACAGATTACATTGATTGATGTGTACAGGAATAATTTATGCAATAGGATTAACATTACAAATTACCATAATACCCGTTTCTTACGAGGGTACAATCTAGCTTAGGAGGAACACAGAAAACGAAGATGGCGAGGATAGTTCTGTCATCACGCGTTAATGGTGTCATTACGTGTTCATGTTAGTCCAACTTCACATAGGGGCGTTGCATATTTATGAATTTTATAATAGGGGTAAATCGCACATGGACCAAACTATGGGGGTTAAATGGATTTTGAGCTATATTATGTGCATATAGTCATTTTTTATTTTTATATATATTGGAAGGAAACAGTCAAGCAAACGTAATTGTATACAGGGTACTGTTGAACGCCCTGGCACTTCTGGGTCTGAGATGGTCACCAAAAAATCGGTGAATCTTGAGACACTCTCTGTTTGTGCACGCAAGCACTGCTTCGGGTTGTACTCTCAAGAAAAAGATGTACGACTTGGAGCTGTGGTTGTATGAACAACAGAAGAGTTTCTCATGATTCACCGGCTTTTCCGCTAACCATCTTGGAAGCCCAGGCGGCTTGACATACCATGGTGGATGGAGAAGGACAACATATAAAGTGTTCCGAAAGACCTGCGCGAAGAACTGCTCCATTTCTTTATGTTTTGATTCTTTTGACTTGAAATGGATGATATGACTATGACGCCTTCCTTCCAATACATACAAAGTATATCTAGATGTGTATAATACAGAGCAAAATCCATTTATCACCCATAGATTGGTCCATGTGCGATTTAACCCTATCATATTGTTTATAAATGTGAAATGCCCGTGTGATTTTAGGCTAAAATGCACATATAACACCATTAACAGTTCCGTTTTGATCCTTTTGATTTGAAATGAATGATATGAAAATGATGCCTGCTTGAATGTTTCTTTCCATTACATAAATATATCTATGGTTTGATATGTAAAAAATATAGAGCAAAATCCATTTAACTCCCATAGTTTGGTCCATGTGCAATTTACCCCTATCATATGGTTTATAAATGTGCAACACCCCTACGCGATTTTGGACAAAAAATGCACACGTAACACCATGAACATTTAATGATAACCCAACATATGCATCTATTCATACAAACTATAAAAAATCACGAAAAAAGGTTTGAAGCTTAGAGGAACGAAGCAGCAGATGAGGGGCGTTAAGCCTATTTGAATAGCTAGGGTATTGAATTCATACATACACAAATGATTGTATTAGTGTTTGCGAATGATTTCATGTTCGAGAGAAATCCAAATTAAATATATCTTGCCACTTATGGCGCGAGAGAAAAATATCGTGCCACTTATTCAACTTCGTTGAATAGTAAGACACATTGGTGATATATAACAGTGGTCAATGCACCACGTACAGAACTGATACATAATGCATTGAAAAACAGGCATGAGATTGTTGGAATCGTTAAAGAGGTGGGTTCCAATGCTCAAGGCTTCAAGGTTGGAGATCGTGTTGGAGTGGGTACTTTGGTCAATTCTTGTAGAGATTGTGAGTACTGCAACATGTACATGGATGTCTACTGCTCGAAGGGAGTCGTCCGTACTTTTAGCTCTGTTGATGTGGATGGTACAATCACAAAGGGTGGATATTCGACTTTCATTGTAGTTCATCAGAGGTAAGGCTGGCTGTTCATTCCCTATTCTTCGTTCGCCATTCTCTATTTTTGCCTCCACCAAAACAGGAAGTGCACTGATGCGCGTATAGAGTGATCAGTGCGAGTTTGAGTCATGGGAAATGCCTCTATTTTTTTCCCCAACGTTGTGGCGTTAATACGATTCCCCATAATCAACTCATAAATGGAGAAGAAAATGTAAAAGAAGAAGAAGAAGAGGTTATGGTCCTCAGAAATCATAATACCGAGTTTCATTAGACATTAATCGCTTGAACAAAGTACATTATAACACTGTCGTTTTATAATAATAGCCAATTCCATCGCTTCACAATTCAGAGTGCATTTTGCTCCAGTTTTTCGTTTCCCATTTCTTGTGCCGGAATGATTTGTATTCTGGGTTACATACACTAAGTGTATTTTCTACTGCTCTAAAGATTGTGCTTGTGTTGATACGGTAAATATCACAGGTACTGCTCCAGGATTCCTGATGTCTACCCATTGCCCTTGGCAGCACCACTCCTATGCGCAGGAATCACCGTTTACAGCCCAATGATGCGCCATAAAATGAATGAACCAGGAAAATCCCTAGGAGTGATTGGGCTTGGTGGCCTGGGTCACTTGGCTGTGAAATTCGGCAAGGCATTCGGATTGAGCGTTACTGTTTTCAGCACGAGTTTATCCAAGAAAGATGAAGCCCTTAATAAGCTTGGAGCAGATGGATTCGTGATCTCTTCTGATGAAGAACAGATGAAGGTAAAAAGGATCACTGATTATCAGCAAAACTGTTTAATGTCCCAGAAAGGTTTTGGGTTTTCTAAAAAGATAATTTTCCAATAAAATTGTTCCAAAATGTAGTGTGGCAACACTGGGTTGTGGACTCAATGTGGAGTATTAGAGTTAGACCTCATCCAAACATAAGTACAGAGCTGAGACACAATGTTTCATATCCTGGTAATGTTGTCTTCAGTAAATTGACGGTGATCGCCATCTTCTTTCTTGCATGTAGGCTATGGTGAAATCGCTCGACTTCATTATTGATTCGGCATCAGGGGACCACCCGTTTGATCCATACATGTCACTGTTGAAGACTGGCGGCACCCTCGTCTTGGTTGGTGTCCCAACTCAAGTCAAGCTCAGTCCTATCAGTCTAATAAGTGGTAATTTCGTAGCATTTCTCATAAATATGTAGTTGAAACACAGGCATGGGTTTTCCTAACCCAATTGTCCTGTTCAAGTTCCCACTGCACCCACAGCGGTAGAAATTGTACGTCATTTGCTTAGAAATCCCTGCTACACTGTGATCATGCGTCAAGGCAGAGACATGGTTCTATGAGCGCTAAGGATCTGTGTTCTGCATATGTGCACGGCATCCTCAGCCCCAAACTCTCCTCTCTTTGTCTCAGGACATTCTCCATTAAGCGGCTGTGTCTTGCGATTTGTGCGTTTCCATTTTGTCACTGCACTGTTGGAAGTTCCCACAGATGGGAATCACGGGCTTTTCGAATAGGAGAATATTGCACTCATATTAGAAAGTGACAAGATAGGTTTGCACTGGGAACTGCAAACATTATGGTTTTTCTCTGGCAGGTATGAAATCCATTTCCGGGAGTGCAACGGGCGGCATTAAGGAGAGGCAAGAAATGGTGGATTTCTGTGCAGCTCACCGTATATACCCAGACGTTGAGATTATTCCCATCCAGTACATAAATGAAGCTTTGGAGAGGCTTATAAAGGGGGATGTGAAGTACAGGTTTGTCATCGATATCGAGAACTCCCTCAAGTGATGCTATCATGGGGCCTGGTGATGGAGGGAGATAAAAGCCAAATCACTACGAAAGAGGGCATCTTTCAGTACATATGGCTGCGATGGCGGTGAATGAAGAAGTGACCAAGAAACAAAAGGGGAATAATTTGCTATAATCTTCTTAATGAGTTGTACTGCTTCGGATGGAAAACTTGAAATGAGGAAACATATACTAATCTGCCGTTTATTTGTCTGCTGGAGAACAATAAGTGATGCATCATATTTCTTGTTCCGTGTTCTCCTATATGCGTCTTCAAGTAACTCGGGAATATTACCCAACTAATGCGCAATGCGCATTCAAGGAACCATTACTAAAATAACTCGCGGATGTCTGAAGTCACATCAAAGCGCCAGCTAAAGTGAAAGGCCAGAATTTCCTAAGAAAATGGTGAGCCTTTGGTTTCATTTCCGAGTTCCATGGCCTGAACGAACACCTGCCTCCATTGCAGTTTGTTTGGTGAGAAAATTGTAAATTGGTCTCCCGAAAGAGTATCAGTGTTCATGTCGTAAAAGGAAAGACATAACTCAAGAGGCCCAAATGAATGAAACTCTAAAAGAGCAGTGGGATTAAACTTCCCATTCTTAGAGCATTCACGGTGGAATAAGCAAAAATAGATAATCAAAACATGCCACATCAGATTTTGATTATTTTGATTATTCATTTAGAGGTTGCTAAAGTTAACAATGTTAAGTTCCACATTGGTTATTTTTTGCTCATAATCAAATACAATGGGCCATTGCTTCATTCACTAAGTTTCCTTCAACCTTTTCCCCTTCATTTTCACGTATATTTTTTGAAAACCTAGTTTTTAAAAAATAGTTTATGTTCAAAACAATTTTTTTTAAATAAAATATGTTTTTGGAAAAAAAAAGCAGTTTATTAGACAGTTTTTGGAAGAAAAAAACTAGTTGTCTTAAAATAGTTTATGAAAAGAAAATTGTGTAAAAAAATAAACAGTTTTGTGTAAATACAGTTTTTTTAAAACAAAATGATTTTTAAAAAATTGAAAAAAACAATTTTTATACAGTTTTTTTTTTAAAAAAGTTTCTGAAAAAAGTAGCTTTTAAAATTATTTTTTGAAAACATTGTTGAGAGAGAGAAAGAGAAGGTTTGTGTGTAATGCTGCACGTACTTAATTAAGAAAATATGGGGATCACTAAATTTGGTTATTTGCAAAATGTTAGTTTTGATTATTCAAAGGCCAGAATTTGAAGAGTTGTTAAGAGGTTGCTAAGTTTGGTTATTCCAATGTGAGCTCTTTTTTGAGCAAACGTTGTTAACTTTAGTAACCTTTTGATTTTGCTTATTCCAGCGTGGATGCTCTTACAAAACAACTCCTGAAGCAGCAAAATGTCTTTGCTTTAGGTACATCTCAGCAGAATAACAATCAGAAATCGTTTGCTATATTGGGAAATGCATTGGCACATGCTTTATTAGTGCATTTATTTCACTGAAACAACAAACCTAAGACCAACAGCTATTTAGTTGAACCATTTACAAAACCAAGATGCCTATTGAACTAGTAGTATTCACACATACTCTACAAACTACTTCCTACAGTTCAATCAAGCGAAAAAGATAGGGGAAAGAAACACAAAGAAAGAAAGTTAAGCACTAAAACAAGATCATCTGCATCTAAAATAGTGGAAACACTAGGCACTCCAATAAACTAACTGCGTTAGTTTATTGCTTCTATTATGAAAAAAGATCGCAACCTCAGACCATGAGTTGGAGGGGAAGCTGGGATCATAAATTCTTCTGCAACGGTGACAGATGGAGGACGGAGCTAGCAAGTTCTTCATTCAGATTTACTGGAAGTGGCGGCATGTGCTTCATTATCTCTGGCATGTCATTCATGCTGCAATATTTTGAGGTCAAATTAGCTTTGCGACAATCCCATCACAGTAGTGCCATTTTCAATGCACACATCCTTGCAACCATGCAAGCGAAAAAAATTCAATACTTGCAAATCCAGAACAGAATGTTAAACTCTAATCTGGGTGTATTAGGTTTTTCCATGGAGACCACTTCCAGGGAAATTTTCAGTGAAATTCAAAACACAGGTCTACTTCATGTCATCAACCGACAATAATGAAGTAGCTCAATTACATTCCAAAATTCTTGGGACACTCAAGTGGCATTCAAACTTTATATAAAGTGCAGTATGGAGTCCTTCAGGAGACACAAAGCACAACCATCAAATTTCAAGTAAGGTTCAAATAAACATATTCTCAAATTGGTGCGACATAAAAGGTCTTGCAAAATGAAGCGAAAAAAGAAAAGAGAGGTTGATACATCATTAGCTCTGGCAGTACTCCCACACAAGTACCGACAGTAAGAGGAATGTGGGAGTGGGACAGAAAAGGGCAAAAAAGAAGATAATAAGTAGTACTTGTTTTAAACAGAAATCCGTTTATTACATAATTGGTTATATTAGCATCAAGCAGCGATGCCTTTAGACAACACAAAAAAAAAGAAACGTTTTAGCTGCTGGCATCCTGCTTTACATTTTTTCAAGGCAGTCAGCTACTATCACTGATCTCGTTCACTTCTTTCCAGTGCCCAAAATATCTATGCACCACCAAATAATGTTCCCGATCCACTGAACTCCTTATCACATCCTAGCTATGGAAATCAGTTGATGTGCAATTACTGTCCGACCAAATCTAAGATTCTTGAGGGCTACCCTCATAAATCGGCCAGCTATGAAACCAAAATCATAAGTGCGAGGAAAATTTTGCAAGTAATGCATAAAGTCCTCATCTGATAGGGATTGGTGGACTTTAAAGGGACGACAGCACATAGCAGGCTTTTTTAATTTCATTTTTCCTAACCTATATGGAGTTCAGAAGGTCAGTAACAGTGATCCTTCCACTATGGCTATATAGACCCAATAATACTCTTAAAGTGATAGAGGTATAACTACACTGAATAGGAGTCTAGGCATTACGGCAGATATGCTCTCTGCTCATGAGTGGCAAACATGAAGAGAATTTCTTCTTACTAAGCCTTCCCAAAGGACTTTTAATACCCGCCCTTTTGGATGGTCCACAAAACAAAGGACCTGAAGAATCTCCTGAAGAAGATCCCAGGGAAAGAGCACAAATATAAAAGGAGATCCGAGATTAGAACAAAACCGGTGAAAACAATGGCAAATAAACTTGTGAACTTAATAGCTTCATATTAGGTATGAAGTGAACTTAATAGGTTTAAGGTCAATATTTGCGCATGAGACTATGAAAAAGTTGTGTTGATAATGACAAGACAACCATAAAGGAAATGGAGAATCTGACATACTCATTCAAGATTGCGAGGATGTTATTTCGAGCTTGGCAGAAAAGATTGTTGTTCTCATGTATCTGCATCACAAACCATGAACAAAGAAGTTGATGAAGAAGGCTCTGTTGACTCTTAACAGTTTTCCATTATGTAGAAAAACAAGTTTACCTTAAAAGATGCAAAGTTTGCATAAATTTGGTCCAAGGCCTGGGCATTTTCCTCGAGGAGCTGTCCTGTCAAACCACCAATGGCTGCAAATGACAATAATATACGTGGTCAATACAAAGGAAAATATTGAGCAAGTCACATTAAATTGGTAAATATACATGATACTACAATTAATAAGGTCAGTATATGGTTACTTATTTCAGGTTACGTAAATGCCAAAGATCATTAGCACATAATTTACATAAATTGGGAAGGGAAAAAGAAAGAAGGGGGTAGGGGAATTGAGCTAGTTCTTCACTTCCAGTAACATATTACTGGCAAAATAATGCCTGTAGGTAAAAGTCAAAATGATCACCAACTATTATCATGCTACAAAGCAAATTGATCCCAAGACAAATGGGAGATGACAACTGCCTGATTTTTCAGCTTTGACGAAGTTTACCAAATGAACTTGAAATTGCAACCCTACTTGAACAGCCACATGTTAGACCTTTTTCAGTTTGGAGAACACAATGCATATCTCATTATTTCGATTCATCCACATCAAAATCCAGCACTAGACAACACTGGTAAGTTTGTCCCAACAAACTTCAGAGGGTTAAAATAAAGCTACTTCCAAGTAATTAAGCTAACATAATGGGTGAGAGAAGCTAGTGAGACAATTGTGGGGGCAAGGCACAGTTTGCTTCTGTATGTCTTGCTAATATCTATATTTGTCAGGAAGACAAATGAGCATAAAATTCTGTGCTTAACTGAAAGAGGAAACAGATTTCCATAAGGTGGACACAACATCACATTTTCGACACCTAAGCTTTTCACTTGTCAGAGCCAAGATTATCTCCAGTAGGGGGGGGGGGGGGGGGGGGGGGGGGGGGGGGAGATATCAACTTTTTAACAACCTAAAGAGTTCCAACTCATTTAGTAGTAAAATCTCTTGTTTTCAAGGTAAGTCTAAAGTCAAGCTTTCAGTTTCTAGGTGTTCGTCGGGCGTTATTAAATATTTAAGCCTCTATAAAACGGACTCCCGCATACGTTTTAAGAGTAAAGACGTAAACCAACAATCAGTTTTCCTGTTAATCTATTCTACAGGATGTGATAATTTCTCTTTAATTCATTGAGTGTCTCAGAACTCATCCCCCTCCCAAGTTCTTATCCATCATGCTCTTTTATATTCTCTCTTTCTCTGTGTAGCTTTTGCATTTATTAGATTCTGATCTCCAAGAAAAGGAGAGATTCCTTCAACGCCAGGATTAGATCTTTAATCAAGATTTGTGACCCAACGATGTGCACTCCTCCTACCCTCCACACTTTTTGGCAATAATACTAACACAATCTAATGTGAATACATATAGTTACTTAACCTTCATTATTATAAATCTTTTGGCCAATAACTCAGCAACAGACATACTTGGCGTATATGCCTGAATTACAGCGGCTGTGACGGAAAAGACCCTTGCTTGAATGAGGAACAGCATGATACGTTGAGAATTGCCCCAAACGGAGTTCTTAAGATTTATGCTTTAATGAAGAAGTTCCACGAGTCCATTAGCACCATCATGGGGTAACCACTACTTTAAGATATCATATAGGTGTACCTTCCCTAACTTCTCATATCAGCTTCTCTCTCTTCTTCCAACTTCTAATCCAGCCTTTGCTTGGTGAAGGTTATAAAATTTCACCAAAACAAAAATAACACACAAGGGTCACCATAAGCGAGGAACTACAGTAAAGTAGATAACAGTTGCTACCTACTGTGTAAATTCAGTATCTTAAACACTGTCTGTATAACCCATAAGGTTTAAATACACACATAGGAGTGCACGATTGTGTCATTATGATAACCCTAGGACTTGTTTCCTCATTAGAATGACAAGAATAAACCAACCTGTGTATGAGATCCCATCATCATTCTCCATCGAGAGCATCGACTGTGCATATGGAGGACCATTTGTACAGTTTACAGCATGAGACACTGACTTTGACAAAGGATCTGTAACTTTTTCCTGCGTGAACAAAAAGGCTGTCAAAAGAATAAAAAGGTCCAACTGGTTCATTTGCAGAATGAATATTGTTCAGGGAAAAAACATGTAATAGCTAGGGCCTAGGAGTACGGCAAGCACACAAGTTGGAAAGGATGCAGAAGGGCATATTGTAAAATTGGAAGCTTGAAAGGCCAGTTGTCCATATGAATTACCCTTAGTGAGCAAGCACACAAGTTGTAGAGAATGCAAAAGGGCAAACTGTAAATATTATTTGGAAGCTTGAGAGGCCATCTCTCACACACAATAAGCATGTGACCATACACATCCTCCCACCAAAATGCATCAATGCAGAATGACTTGTAAAAGAGCACGCTCCTAGAAAGTTGCTCGCCAGGCTCAGATGCCCAAAATTAAAAAGGAGCAAAAAAAGCCACCTGTACGTGCCCGTAAAGCTCACACTTTCAATTTCCAAGAGCACTGAATAACTTTACTGGGTTATCTGAAGAGAGAAGTAAACGATAGTTCTACATCATAAACTCCAGGGTCCGGGCCCCAATAAAGAATACAATTGATTGCGTATTGCTAACAGCCTAACAGTGACTACACCTTGTCAACAAAGTCATGGTTATCCCTCAAAACATTGGTCTTTCCTTCTATGTTGGGGAGAGACTTTATTTCAATTATCCATTTTCCAGAGGTAGTATACACTAGAGGTAACAGGCACACTGGTCCACAAATGATGTACATAGTAATATGAGTGCTCTTTTAAAACTACAATTCAAGTTAGGAGAAGGAAGAGAACAAGTCACAAAAAGATTTGCACTCAACAGTGTATGCAAACATACTTGGCCTACATAAGCACATGCATAGCAAAGGCAAAAGCAAAGCAAAGCAAAGAAAATGATTGGACAATTCTAGGTAGCGCACCTTTCTGTCCTTGTTTTTCCTTGAAGAGTTATGATCCTCTTTTCTTCGCTTTCCGTTTTCCTTTTTCTGGAACACAATGGCAAAAGGTTACGACATTTGCACCCACAATGCTTTTACTAACTAAAAAAAGTAAAATCCATAAAAGTTTTCTCAAAATTCTGATCATCATCCTAAATTCCTAATTTTTTTGCTAATCAAGGTTTTATGAAGTGAGTTAAACAACCTATGAAGGACTACTAAAAGTTATTGACGTCAAGTTTTGTTGTCTATAAGTTTTGCCACACGATAAGCTGGTTTCATACTCAAACAAAAAAGCCTTTCCCTTATTGTTAGTTTTGAATGCCCCAACAAACAACTAAGTTAGTTGGCAAAGAGATTTGCACCAAGTTGAGTACTGAAGATATTCTTCTCGGCTAAAAACTGTGTTTCTAGGAATTGCTAACACGATTTATGGATTGCAATGCACAATATGAGTAAAACAGTGAAATCAATAGAACCGATCCCACAAAGTTACACCACAAAAGCAAGTGGAATAAACTAAAAATCTAAAGAGAATTTTCGGCGAGACAAAATGTAAAACAATTGGTTATTATGCTCCAAGAAATGTTTTCGTATAGACAATTTGGAAAATAATTGGTGACTTTAATGGATGTTATCGAACTACATTGCGGTTTTGTAATCTATAGAGCCTAGTTAAGATTGTGGCATATCACGTTCTATACCCCTTCTTGTTGTCCATACTGGATCGACCCGCATTCTAGGCTTTGATTACTCCTTTCTGTGCTTCACATAATTTAACCAGGAAAAAAAGAGAAAGAATTACCGTATCAACCAAAAATGGAAGAAGAAACAAACCAGTAGAAACTGAAGAACTTACGGTCAGCCATCTACACCGCAGTGCCACATCCCGAACTGTCTTGTCTTTTAACTGCATTGCAACTTTTGCATAGCGAACAATGTTGTGTTCTGAGGCAAATCTGCAAAGGAAGCATTGCCAAATCATGAATACAGACCTCGCTTGCATTACCTCAAAGAGAAATTCCAAAGAACTTCTAAGAGTATGACAAGGGAAGGTTTTGACAGTGTATTGGGAATGTCATATCCTTCTAGTAAACATAAAACTAGGTAGTATAATCATAACAACTTATTTTGTATTTTTGTTGTGCTTTGAAATTAAGGTTAATGTCCTGAATATACCTTATGAAGAATAGTTTTGTACCATTTTCAATCTAAAATCAAATCCCTTCATGTATATTTAACCAAGGTTACTATACAACATCATGTCAGCAGATGATTATCATCAACCCACTGAGCAGACACACAATATAGAATCGTAGCTTGGAAGTTTAAACTTGGATATTATTTGGTTGTTATATTGTTTCATTGCCTGACAATAGAACTCATTCATGGCTAATGTTATAGACAGCAGCCGGAGAGTGAACTGGTTATGAAGCCCTCTGGAAAGTTAGATTAGGTACACACAAATGGCAAGAGACCACCGGAGATGGATGGGCGAGAGTTGAAGCGGTCCAATGGTCCGTTTGATTAGAGCGAAAAATGATAGAAAATGAAAAAATAATCCTTTTTTGCATTTGATTAGCATGAAAAAAGTAGAAAGGGCTAGAAAGAAAATTTTCTTGTACAACCCATTTAAGCATGATTAAATAACACAAGAAAGTTTTATTTTCTAGTATTCCCATAATTTTTCCTTTCCTATCATAATCCAGAATCTATGTTACAGGTAAGTTCGTAACTATGAATATTTTCTTGCAAGATTCTTACAAAACATTTTATTTTAATCAAACACTTATCAAAAAAAAATTAATCAAACGCGTGGAAGAAAATAAATTTTCTTCTCACTTTACTTTCTCCCATTTTCACTACCTCGCGTAACCATTTTTTCTAATCAAACGGCCCCATCGAAAGATATATCATATGTCTAGAGAGAGGAAGAGATTTACAGGAAAGAACTAGAGTCTCTAGAAGTGCTGGAGGAGAAGGACATTGTGTTTGCCAGCATGGAAGTGGTGAGTCTGGTGACCTCCTATTTTCAAGAAGTCAAGTCTTCAAGGCCTACTCATCTCAATGCGCATTGTCACTTTGTCTTGCAGAGAGAAGTATAGTAGGACAGACCACAAAGTAGATGTATCGTGGAATAGACAATGCAACAAAGCCAAGAAGGGAAAGAACTTCGACACGACTCACTTCTGAGTATAATGGAAGTTTGCTGGTAGGAGTTCCTCGGGGCTTGTGACAAGGGTGAATCGACATGATTGCAGCAAAGAATTGATCTGACTCAAAGAACTTGTACGGGCAGCGCAGAAAGGATGGATCTATGACCCTAATTTTTCTTCTCGAATTCGCTCCTCATGATATTGGGAACCCATACCATACAAGGGTTTGATTTTAGAACAACAACCAGGGAAAGCAATGTTCATAATGTTGGGACTAGTACAGTGGCTGGATCATATTGGCATGGGACCCACAAACACCGAAGGTGTCTTCATAGTTCTTTGCTTAGTCTGGTAGATGGTCAGTGCCCTAGGGGCACCGTAACGTGGTGTCCCAGGACCCTCCACCACCACATATTGATGTAGGTCCCAAGACAAAGTGCATGGGCTCCTCATCAATGTGTGGTGTTGAAGGAGCTTGGCTCCACGTGACGGTGCCCTGGGGCACCGAATAATTGCTTGATGGTGAGATAAGCGCTTGTATCAGCACTTGGAGAAGCGTGAAAGGACAATTACAGTAACAGGCTCCTTGCAGCCGGTTGGAGAGTTCCTTTGCCCTTCAATTGAATGTTTACCCCAAGGATTTTGCTGCTTGTAGTTGCTCTGTTCATCTTGGTTACCAGGTTTTGTTCCTGGCTTGATTCCTGATCGTAAAGGGCTAGTCCCTAATTGATTGTGGTTTGTTACCTTAATAAGAAGTCAAATTATCCACACACACAAAAACGGTGAAAACCAAAAAAATAAAAAATATGAAACTGAATATACACAAACCCCAGCCAAGATCCAAGATTCTTATATTTACAAACCATAATTCACAAGTCAGTAGAAAGGACACCAAGGAATAACATTGGTGTTAAACAATCCCCAAGTATACCTAAATATGCGTGTATATGAAAACATATACTGTATACATATATATACATAGAGAGAGAGAGAGAGAGAGAGAGAGAGGGAGGGAGGGAAGGAGGGGGGAGGGGGGTAGGTAAAATTACTGACGTGGCGAGCAACTCCTCCAAGAGGGACTGCTCGTCGGCAGTCCATTCAACGGCGAGGCCGGGGTTGTGGCGGAGCGCTGCCTGGGTGGGCCCCACGACGGCGTTGTCGTGGGGCACGGAACAGCCGTTACTGGCGGCGCCATTCGCGTGGCCTGAAGCTTCTTGATTGTTCCCCGACGGATGCGCGCTCGCAGCCATCCCAATTGCTTTCCTTGTCACCGTGATATCTCTCTCTCTCCCTCAACAATTTTCTCTTTACATGTGTGTAGGTATTCTGAATTTCGGATATAGATACAGGAATAGTAGATATGCCACCGAGATATTTAGAGAGAGAGAGAGAGAGAGAGAGAGAGAGCGACGCCGAGAAAGGATTAAAGGAATAAAAAAATGTACGGACGACGTGGAGGATCTTCTGACTTCTGCCAGTTGCCTGTTGTGAGAGGTCGGCCCCTTGCAGCTGAGTAATTTTCTTTCCATTCCGGGAAAAAAAAAATGATTTTGCCACTCCTATTTTTGTTAATATTACTCTTCTTCTCTAATAAAATAAATCATCTAATACGGTCACAAAAAGGAGTGGCATTAACAAAAATGGAGTGGCAAAATCCCTCCCCAATAAATATCGATTAGGGAATTAATTTCCACACTCCTCTTTTTTTTGTTCACTTTTTTTTTTTGAATATCAAAAATGAAAATGTGAAAATCACTCCCTTTCTTGTGCGCGTAGCATTTTTGTTCTTTTATCATGGTTTTAATCTTCATTAACCACTATGATAATACTTCCTATGTTTCTGCACAGTAGTCCGCTTTTATTATTTCGGAGCTTTCAAAAAAATGTTTTATATTTTTATATTCAATATAGATATTGTTTAATTGATTTCGATTAGTTATATTAAAAATTATTTAAATTATTTAAAACCCAAGAAATTATGAGATGTAGACGCTTTTGTAAGCGTTTGTCGAAAAATGCCCTTCATTCAGAAACAGACATAGTAAAAGAAATCTTTATTAACCACGACAAATAATGCCACTTGAATAATGGCACAAGGAGGAAGATAAACTATACTAAGATAACTTTAATTGGTTAGTGATCACTCCACATTTAAGTATCACTCCATTTTCCAAATGTTTAAAAATATAAAATCACCACTAAGTGGTTAGGTAAAGTAGTAGCAAAACTAGTTATTTTGAGTATAAAAATTTAAGTGCATTACAGTATCAATTATTGCTTTTATTTAAAAAATGGAAAAAATCTCTAATACAAATTTTCTAAAAATAACTAAAATTGCCGTGCCAAAAAGTAATGCAAAAGGGAGACCATGCTGGGGCCTGATGGCGGGCCTTAAACTAAGTTCATTGCACTGGGTTTCAATTGGGCCTAATGTCGGACCAGTCCAAAACTTATGGCTCCACCTCGGACCGTTTCGCTAAAGTTCTTATTTTTAAGTACTTATTTTTCGCTTTATGAGTCTGATCATTCTCGCGTAATACATATCTTTTAATTCAAATAAATACTTATTTTCCTTAGCAGAACGAAGTCTTCATATAAAATTAGTACTTATTTCACTTAGGCTCCGTTTCGAAAAGGAAAATAATTACTTATTTTTTAAGAAAACAATTTCAAGTTAAAAAATCATGTGCTTTCGCAAATTATTTTCCTATTAATATAGATCTTTTTTGATAGATCTCATTGAGATCTTTAATACGGTGCAAAAAAATTTTAAAAAATTATTTCTCATTTACTACATTATTTTTGAGTTTGAAACTGTGCTATAAATACTTATTTTTTAAGAAGATGTTCTGGAACGGGGCCTTAGCGGGAAGGTGCCTTTATATCTAGGGCCTAGTTTGGCATTATAAGTCAAATGAATTATTTTTTTGACCTTATTCAAATTTATTTCACATTTATTAATTTTTCGTTGATTTTTTTAAAGATTATTGTTTCTTTATGACTAGAAGAATCTAAAAAGTAAAAAATTACAATCGAAATCCAATTTTTTGTTGAATAAAGACGAAAATAAGCTAATAAGTCAATTTTTTAATCTTTATTCAAAAAATTGAATTTCAATCGTAATTTTTTACTTTTTAAATTTCTCTCAAAGTAATAATTCTAAAAAAAAAAATCAATAAAAAACTAATAAATATAAAAGAAAAATTAAGAAAAAAAATAAGTCAGCCCAACTAGGCCGAATCAGATCTCAATATTAGAGCATCCGCAATGTAATAATAAAAAGTGAATAATTAAAATTTCCTACGTCAGCTTTTGATTATTTATTTAGAAGGTTGCTAAAGTTAGCAATGTGAAGTCACACATTGTTACTTTTGATTATTCAAATGCCCAAATTTAATTATTGTTTAAGAAATTGCTAACTTTAATTATTATAATGTGAATGTTTTTTTAAGCACACATTACTAACTTTAGCAAATTTTTTTGATTTTGATTATTATATTACGGATGTTCATACTGGACATTTCGAGGAAAATAGAAAATAGAATCGTGTAGTTTCCGCACATTTTTTTAAGTGAAAAAAGAAGAAGGGGATAATCCGCGGGGTTTGACCGGTTTCTCTATCCTTTCCTGGTGGATACTTCTGGGACGGCAGGGATTTGGGTCTCTCTCTCTCTCTCTCTCTCTCTCTCTCTCAAAGCCATGGCGTCTAATACTCAGCCACCAGGTACGTGCCCTTCATCCGATGGATATTTCCTGCCGTCTGCACTGTTACAGTGATCGGAGTTAAATCTGATTCATTGATGTTATTGATCCGAAGAAGCTTTTTGGTTTGATTAGGGCGTCGATGGATAATTGTTGAGTAACGTTTAGATTGTTGAATTCGGTTTCTTCGATATATGTGGGTGACAAATTTAGGGCTTTTTGCCATTCTCCCGCTTTTTATACGTTCTGATTGCTGTGACAACTGAGGAAAGAAAGGATGTTGAGGTTGTTTTATTTAGAGTTTTTGTTTTAACCAGCTGTGTTCGCTTAAATACAATCTGAGATGTACAAGTATCAAGTTTCCTTGTTCCCTGGCCATTTGAAATATTTTTTTTGTAGCAATTAGTTGACTGGACTTGGTTTGTTTGGATTTAGAATTTCAAGAAAGAGTTTTCTTCCAGTTTTCTGCGTAGCAGCATGCCCGTTCTTGTGACCTGGTTTGGTGTTCTTGTATGTGCCCATGCCCAATTTATTTATTGCTGTTATCCTTTTAACAAGCCCTGATTTAAGCTTCAGAGGCTGGATACTTGTGCTATGACTGAAGTTTTTGTTGTTTCATATACATTATCAGAAGTATCTAATAGAGATGTAGATTGGGGTGAGCTATGTATTAGAATGAGACGGCAATGGTTAATAGAGGTGTGAAAGCCTCGGAATTTGACAAAATATCATATCTCCCGGGAAGAAGGTTTCATTTGTTTGCTATGAGTTCAGCTTGTTTATGATTGGTTATCGGGAAAATATATTTTTAGATTTAGTTGCACTGTGGAGTACAAGGATCAACAGCTTATTTGATTATTTAGGAAACTATGGCTGATTTTCTTTGGTTATGATTTTCATCTGTGGAGTGGACAGCTGATGTTAATTTACGGTGTAATCTTATTGTGAAGTTTCAAAGAAATTAATGATTGTGAGATCATTCCCACCGAGGAGAAATCAAGTTGGAATGTTGGATAGTTCTTGTCCTCCCGTGGGTTTCTATTTAGCATAGCATGAGAACATGCTTAATTTAGCTTGTACTCTCTCTCGCTTTCTAAAGAGGAAGTTATTTTAACTTTCTTTTACTTTATTTCCATTGTTTTTGTGAAATGATCTGCTCTATTTGAGATATATAATGTGTTCAGTACATGTATACGATGTTGCCGTTGATTTATCTTAATTTGCCTCCTATTTATTCCTATCTTGCAGCTAATAGTCCACCCCCAAAACCTTGGGAACAAGCTGGGTCCTCGTCTGGTCCTACACCTTTCAAGCCCCCCTCTCCAGGCAGTACAAGTGATGTGGTTGAGGCTTCTGGAACAGCAAAACCCGGTGAAATCGTTTCTACAACCGATAGGAATACACCTGCCAATAGAAATGCACTTGGAAGGCCAGTACCTGCAAGGCCCTGGGAACAGCAGACATACGGGAGCACTTATGGAGGTAATTCTTTCCTTATAATTTCGTGCTATTCGTCTTGTTTAGTGGGAGTTTGTCAGTTTTATTTGAAATTTATCACATAGGCTCTAGAAGTCCAGATGACGGGATGCATGTTGCGCGTTGTCTCATTTGTGCTTGTTAAGACGTCTTCAAGTGTTGGCACTTCATACATTTCCCCTTTGTTTCATTGGTGGCTATTATCCGTGTGATTGACAATAGAATCAACAGGCCTCAAGTTTACTCTTGTAGATCATGAAAGTTTTCACAACGAAAGAATAAGGTGAACCAATTAAAAAAGTAGGAAGGGTTTTTAGAGTCTTTTGGGCCAATGTCAGAATAAAGTAAGGTAGAAAAGAAAGACGTTGAGACTATGGATTGGTGGAAAATGTTCATTGTAATGCCAAACTGCCATTTTGTGTTATTTGACAAGTCTATTGTTTCGCCTTGCCAAATGCAGGTTATGGCACCGGTACGAATTATAACTCTGGTTATGGCTCAGGAATGTATGGTTCATATGGTGGTGGGTTAGGAGGGTCATACGGCGGAGGAATGTACGGAAACAGCATGTATCGAGGAGGTTATGGTGGAGGTGGGCTCTATGGAGGGTCTGGTATGTATGGCGGGGGAATGTACAATGGTGGTCTTGGAGGCCCTATGGGTGGTTATGGGATGGGCATGGGGGGTCCACCATATGGAAATCAGGATCCTAATAATCCGTTTGGCGCTCCGCCATCTCCTCCGGGGTTTTGGGTATCCTTCCTGCGGGTGGTAAGTCAAATTTAATCTTTTTGTTGTCCTTCCTTTTGGCATTCCTAAGAGATACAGTCACACAAAGGAAAGGTGTTAGCAACTTGATATGGATTGACTGCTTCTTTTGATTTTTAACTTTTTATTGGTGCATTACGACGATGATGAAGAACAATATGTTAACTTTTATCTAGCTTTAAGGTATGCAGCTGGTAGATATATGGCATGCAAGGATATAAGTCTGATGGTCCTAGTTTTTGTAATGATCCAATTGTAGTTCTTTATGCAGGTGTCTGATACCTTCTCTGGTGGATATTTTTAGTTGTAATAGAGCATGGAGAATTCAGGCAGGATCAATAGATTTGTTGTTTCTCATCAAAAGAATGAAATAAAAGGCCACTACATATGAGGATGAGAAATACAAATTCACTAGATTTGGATTAGGTTTTCCAAGTCTGAATGACTTGTGTATTATCAGTCCTAGTCTTGATCACCAACATTTTTAATGGAAGTAATTCTGTGGTTACTACCCTGAGAGAGCATCATAGTTTAGAATACGATGATACTAACTTCTCTTCGTTGTGATGGTTGCTTCTCATAATTTAAGCTCTTGACCACTTTAGTTGGGTAACTATTGGATATCCAGGAAAAGATAATTTTCGAGAAGGCTGGTTGTTTGCTTTAATTTATCCACTCTAGTTTTGGCCCTTTTCAATCAACACACGCTTTATTGTTTATTGGCTTCTGTTAGTAAATAGTAACAACTAACAAGGGATCCTGGTATTGCCTATTTCGATCGTCACTCTGTTATATATACTCATTTTACCGGGACAGGATTGATTGCAAGAGTTGTTCCAAGTTGCCCATAGAGGTTACATCTGCTAATAAACTTACAGAACTGGTGTGCGGCACATATGAACTAGTATAGTAGGGCACTATTTCACATGAACACTATTTTTATGCATCCATATTTGTCCTGCTTTTCTATGTTCTATAGATTTGTATTTTATTTAATTTAAGATAAATCTTAAATAGCATGGAAATGCATGCATTTTTGCAGATGGAAGGTGTGGTAACCTTCTTTGGCCGGGTTGCAATACTGATAGACCAGAATACGCAGGCATTCCACATGTTTATTACCGCCCTTCTTCAGGTACTTTTGTTTATGTGTATCCTTGATGAGTTACTTGGAAGATGAAATTGTAGAATCACCTCCTGAAATGTATAACTTAACAATCGCACTTTTGGCAAACACCTTTCATCATGGGTATCTATAATCTGACCGCCAGCGGTAGAACCAGGAATTTTTGAGATGGGGGAGCAAAATCTTTTTGTAGAAACATACAGGAGGAAAATTTCCTATTTGGCAGTTGAGAGAAGTTAATTTCCAAAAGTTTGGGGAAAAAAAAAACAAGAAGGGTGAACTGTTGAGCCCGCCAGCTTACTATACTAAGAGAAGGGGGCTCTATTTCACAGTGGTAGGGGAAGTCGTCCAACCAAAAACTACAGGTCAGAGTAAATTTTCCAAAAGTTTACTGGTGGCAAATCAAAGATTTTGTAAATTCTGTCTGGCACTTTTGTGTGTTTCACTGCTTTTTGGGCTTTTTTGGTTTTTTATCCTTATTGAAAAAAAAATTCACCTTTGTCAGCTTTGACTTTTGTGTCCAACTTTTGTGAATTATTTGTTCTTCTCGTCAAGAGGAATCGAAAAAGTAAAAATTTATGACTTTTACCCAAATATTATTTTGGAAAATATCCAAGATAAAGTCCAAAAAGCTAACAAATATGAAAAAAAAAAATTGAATAAGGACAAAGCCCAAAAATCCCACAAATATGAAAAAAAAAAATTGAATAAGGACAAAGCCCAAAAATCCCATAAAAAACTTTATAGGAAAGATGAAGTTTAACAACTCATTGGGGTCAATCAACTCCACATGGATAAAAAATGGTACAGTCACTTGACGATTTGTGGAACCATTTGTGCAGCTTTTGGATCGATCAGGGTTACTATATGGAGAGCTTGCCAGATTTGTGTTGAGACTGCTGGGGATTAGAACAAAGCCTAAAAGGGTTCAGCCGCCTGGGGCTGATTTACCCGCTGGCCCTCACAATCCCCATGGAGGGCAAGACTACATCGAAGGACCCAAGGCGGCTCCAAGTGGTGCGTGGGATGGTGTATGGGGAGATAATGCTGGTAAGTGATTTCACCTTGTATTCATACGCTGGAGGAACCCTTGAAAATTTGTGGAAATCTGCTTGGAGTTAAAGAGATACAGAATGGAGATCCATGCTGCCATTGCAAATTCAGACTGGATCCGCTCTCGAAGAATTCTGGATCACATGAATAAACAAACCACCACACCCCCCCCCCCCCCCCCCCCCCCCCCCCCCCGCGCCCCAGAATTACAGTGTTGTATGTGCTCTAGGTTTTTTTTTTCCCTTATCGTAAGAGTATATGTTTTTTAGTTTTGCTTGTGCTGTTTGTGCTAAAGCACTCAGAATGCAAATAAAAGGGGAAAATGGTAATGTAGTTGGTTTTGTTGTCAGCTATTTATACTGTTGGAGTGGTGTTCTTCTCAGTGAATAATGGAATTAGGATTGCGGTGAGCTATTTATACTTCACAAAAGGTGTGGTATTGTTATTCCTGTTTCTGGATGGATTGTCTTGTTTCTTTCCCGGCATACCAAAGCCCGATTTGTTGCTTGGAAATGACCAGGAAAATGATCGTTAAAGGAGAGAGAAAAGGAAACTTGTGTCTCTATTCTAGTAAATAAAAACAGAGAGACTGATCTCCATGGTACTATCAATAAGAGTAAGAGGCTGCATAAATCAATATTCTTTTTCTATATTCAGTATAGATTTCTTTTGCGAATTTATTGCAAATCTTTAACTATCGTGACGCTCTTAGTGCGTCTTCTGTTGACAATTTGAAATTTATCATCAGAAATTAAATTTGCTACTTCACTTTACAATCTGAAGAACAAAAACTTGACAGTGCATTCTACCATACTTAACAAAGTGTGTACTTCAACAAACCTTTCAATTATCTAACAACCTTTATCCGGCACTTAAAGAATGTTACCTACTATATGTTAAATTCAAAGAGAGAAAAAAAAGAGTTGAAGAGTAAGTTGCGTTTGAAAGGTCTGCTTGAAATGCTTTTAAATACTCTACCTTTTTCACGCCGTCATAACTTTGCAGATTAGGAATT
The DNA here is from genome assembly GCA_019656295.1 of Rhododendron mucronatum var. ripense. Classification (NCBI taxonomy): domain Eukaryota; kingdom Viridiplantae; phylum Streptophyta; class Magnoliopsida; order Ericales; family Ericaceae; genus Rhododendron; species Rhododendron mucronatum. Next base: position 73,011 of record BPLT01000040.1, on the reverse strand, counting down.
GTTATAACTTTGCAGATTAGGAATTGTTAGGATCGAAACACACACGCACGCGATTCACGAGTATGAAACAGTAAAAAAATCGACATAACAATATACGTAGTTCCCTAAAACCGGGTACATCCAAGGAAGTGAGAGAGCAGTCTTTCTATTAATGATCACAGTACATAGGATTTTACAGTAGAACATATTTATACCTCTTCTATTCTTGCCCTAATAACACCGTACCACTCGCTCCACTTCATTACACTCGCAACTAGCCCTTATTGTAGAACTTCTCGGTACCTCTCACATATGAGCCACAAGTTCCAACAGGAATGAAGGAGAATAATTTATTCTTTCTTTCTTTCTTTAAAAATTGAGAGAATAAGTTCATCCAAGTAGCAGAAAGCTGGACAACGAATATATAGATAGCAGGATATCTACCTGAAAGTAGATGTTCTTTGTGAACTTATGTTGGTTATTCATGCATCTCAACAGTATAAAAAAGTTGGTAGGATCTTAGCAACTCATCCAAGAAATTGAAACCCTTTTCAAATGGGATATGTGTAATTGCAGCCATTGAGCTGTAATCTACTACTATATTGTCTTCGATTAAGTTTCACCAAATCGTAACAATAATAGCCGAGCAAAAAAAAAAATCGTAACAATAAAAAATAAATGAAAACAAGACACAACAGGCGCTCTGAATGTCCAAAGCAGCGTCTAACACTTATTTTTATCTTGGCGCCACCTTGTAATTTAACCAGCTTTACTATCGCCGAAGATATTCGGCAACATCAATTGATATACAATATTGAGAAACACTTGAAGTAAAGCTATTCACACAAAGTCTCTCCAAATCAAAACTGAAGCCCTAACCCCACAACATAAATCCAAATGTCATCTCTTGAGGTAAAGGGTTACCCATTGCAATAGCCACAACAGAATATTGTGGGTTTCTACTCCTGAGCACCATTTTCAATGTTGTTGTTAGACCCTTCCGATGGTTGTAAAGCTCGGATTTTTATCCTGACCTTTTCGTAAGAAGCGCTTGATGAGGTTTGTGAAATAAGACCACACAGAGCGGATGATTCTCCATATCCATACCCGATAAGCATCCCACATTTACGACACAAAAGTTTAGTCTTTAAACCTTGACTACCACAAAAAATAGGAAAACAGTTTATCTCATCAACTTGTGTAAACCGACTGAGATCAATGGAACCGAATGAGATGTAACCTTTCCCAAAGGATTTGAGATACCCAGGACTTGTTCCAGAAGTGACACGACTGGAGGATGTTAAGTTCAGAGGGTACCCACAAGAGCCACAACTGAAAGAAAAAAAAAAAAAAAAAAACAAGAAAATAAGGAACTACATTAGCCTAGTTTATGTTATAATCCACCATATATCAAACAAAACATACCCAAAAAAATACAGTAAAATGTTATTCAACCAACAACATGAAATGCACAATATGAACACATTTCATTCGACAATGTTGTGATAAGAGCACAACAAATACTAATCATTTAGGTTTTGTTTGGATCATGTGTGCAAGTACACTCTTACTTGTACAAGAGTTCATTTGGTTTCTGTTCGATTTTCCAATCCCCTAGAAAATCCCTCCAACAAAATCGTATTTAATTACTGAAGAATCCTTGTAACAAACAATTGGCAGCCTCTTGAGTCTTTTGAATCCGAAAATTCTGCAAAAAAAATTTACCCTTTCTACACAAAATCTCCCCACTAATCAGCATTTTACCATATTTTGATGATTTCCTCTTTCGGGTACCAACTGCAAATACTGATCAAAATGGGCATGCAAAATAGACCTCCCAACCTTAACAATGGGAAGTGGATGTATGCAATTTCTGCAAATAAGATAGGATCTTCATGACAAACCATTGGAAATCAGGTTCAAACATAGCATAATTAACTAATTGGGATGATGAATTAGCAATAGCTTCAAATTAATAAGGTTGACCTGTTCAAGCGTTATTATCTCTAAATTTATAATGGCTTAGATTCAAAGGGGAAGCTTTACTTCATCAGCAATGGAACCCAAAAGAGGGAATTTTCAGTCTACCCCATGATCCATTAAGATTAAGATGGGGGGAAAAAAATCCATTAAGATTGTTTAAACAATATAAAGGGAGCTAGGGAGCTATTAAAAGTTGTTTAAACAACCCACAAGTCAACGTTAGATATGAATCATATGAATACCAAACAACCCTTTAAACAATATAAAGGGGATAGTAGATTGAAGGGGAAGAAAACCTGTAAGAGACATCAGTTTGGGACATCCTTGGATTTAAATCTTCCAGTATGGTGGTTTCTCTCCTGATAACGTCAACTCCATGGAGAGAGAGAGAGAGAGAGAGACAGAGAGAGAGAGAGAGTTAATTAAACAAGTGATCACTTTTGTACTTTGGAGAAGCTGTTGAGGCTTTGAAAGAGAGAGAGAGAGAGAGAGAGAGGACTACCAGCCTTGAATATGAGTGATTTTTCGGTGCCGAACGGGTATATTCTACGTGATACTCATTCGGCGCATTCGACCCATTCGATATGCTTTTGGACGGCTCGAATTGAAACTCTCTTTCTTCTTTCATCTCAACACTTTCTCTCTCCTTTTTCTCTCTCCAAATCTGAGTTGTTCAAATACGGAATGGACAGTTCAGATACGCAAACGGACACCACGTATTATCCGCTCCGCACTTAAAAAAATTTCCTTGAATACCATATTTGTAGTTTCGACGTTTTCTTGGGCAGCTGGACAGCACAAGAATGTGACCCCAACCAGATTTAGCTTCAATGGTCCCGTGTAGGTGGAGACCGGATCATTTCCCGTTGACGTTAGTGATTAAACGTATGAATCACAATTTTTTAGTTATCCTTTTTTTTTTTTTTGGTTAGTTTAACGTCAAATTTTTATGTGATATGGATGAATAAGGATGAGTCGAAAAAGTTAAAAAAAAAAAATTGACTTTTAAACAAATATTTTGGAAAATATTTAAGAAAAATTTCAAAAAATTTTTTTTTTTAGTTTTTCTTTGGATATTTTTCAAAATACTTCGTAAAAATTAAATTTTTTTACTTTTCCAATTCCTCTCATCCTTACTCATACATATCACATAAAATTATGGCGTAAAACTAACAAATGCAAACAAAATTGAATAAAGACAAAACCCAAAAATTATTCTACACAAGTTAATCACTAGCGTAAACACCGAGTACAGGAGGGCACTGGTGCACTGCATATGCATAGTGCGGTATCTGGACTGTCCAGAAGTATTTTTAATAGCAATCATTCTACAATCACAAACACAAACACTTATACAAATCTACTCATATTCACATTGGGGTCCATGCACACTACACCTTCAGTGTCTAGTGTATGTGGGCTCCACCAAATGATGTGAGTGTGCGTGGTTATATAATTATTGTTTTAATAGTTCAGTTTTCAAATAGATCTGAAAAACATGTAGTAGTAGGACACCTTTTGAAATATGAACTATTGATTGTAGAGATGGATGGTTCAGATCATGTTCACCCTTTTATTAGAGGATTCCTGGATCGTGGGCACGATGTGTTTAATTGTGGCACAGTATGGGTACGATTTTAGACGGGCACGACATGAAAGTGGGTTGAGCACAGACCACAATACGGTCTTAGACGGGCCGGCACACCAAATACAATTTTAATACCAAAAAAATATTATTTTCTTATTTTATACCATAGCATAATATTGGAGATGTAACGACATACCTATGGTATGGCACAACATGATTAAGTAACCAAGCCGACATGATTGAAAACAGCACAACATAGGGGTGTTCAAGAAAACCGTCCGAACCGTAAAATAGGTCCGATCCGGACCGAACCGTCCTATTTGGTCCGGTTCTACGGTTCTACGATCAGGTTATGGTTCCAAAAAAATAAGAACCATTAATTTTAGTTAGGTTACTGGTTCTCAATTAATGAACCGTAGTTAGAACCGAACTGGACCGTTTAAAACTAAGAGAAATATAGACATACATATATGTGTGTAATTAAATATATATTTGAATTTGGTAGGTTAATCTTTTCCTTACTAAACTTAATTTATTTAGAGATGAAATTTCATTTAATAGGAAAGCTTTTATTTTTTTCCTTCATTTCCTATTCCAGCAAATTATCTTCCTATTTTTTTAATCTTATGAGTTCTTATTTTGTAAATAAGCGTTTGGATGCTTATTGGATAGAACCAGAACCGAACCAAAATTGGACCGGTCTTGTGGTTTGGTTCTGGTTAGGTTCCATGTATACATTGGTTAGGTTTTGATTCCTAATTTTCCAGAACCGTTTGAAATGGTCCGGTTACTGATTTTCTAAAGAACCGGACCAATCCGGACCGTGTACACCCCTAGCACAACACATCAGGATAAAGTAAATAGAACGACGCGACAAGAAGCACGATTAACACGAAGCTAAATGGGTCGGGCAAGAATAGCACACCTCGTTTGACACCCGAGACTTTACCTTCTCTCCAGCAATAAGGCAGAGTACTTTTCAGTTTTCACCCTCTTTTGGGGCAGATAAAAAACAAAATCCCTCTTTTGGGAGCACCTGGTAAATTTTCCTTTTGATGGGGTTAATAAATAAAAGTCGCGATTCCAATTCAATAGTACTGTGGTAGGATCTATCTACAAATAAATGAAAGCTCGAAGGTCGAATCTAAAAATAAGTAAACTCTGAGGTTTCAAAGTGTACTTTGTTTGCCCTAGATGCAAACAGATCCACGCCGTCAGAATCCGAACATTAATCCTGGCCGTCGATTCGCGTCGCCTTAGGTTTCTAGGGTTTTAACATTTAAGCGCCTTTCGCAGTCCATGTTGTCACTGCCCGCCCTCTCTCTCTCTCTCTCTCTCTCTTCCCCCCCCCCCCCCCCCCCCCTTCTCAGCCGCACCTCGAGCTATCAACAATGGTGAGTCTCACACATACTTCTCTGTCGTAGCTTCGGATCTGATTAGTTTTTTCATTCGAAATATGCATTTTACTGTTTTAGCTGAGCTTCTAAGATTAGTTTTTTCATCTGTTTGTCTCGTCGGATATCTTAGTTTTTTCATCACTTCATTTACTTGGAAATCGAACGCAGCTCTGTCCTCTTAGGGTTTAATTCGTGCTGAGAATCGCATCTGTTTGTGTTGTCGCGATTTTAGATTATTGGTTGGATATGAATGCTTCTAGATAGTTGTACACCAGACATGGTATATTTCATGTCAATGAATTGGCGGCGTGAAATGCTTCTGAAACCCGTACCCACGTTACACACTTGGATCATCCACAACTTATGATATCTGTAGAGAAAGAAGTTCACATTAGCTAGAAAAGCATCACATTTCTAGCCTTTTCTTATGGACCGGTGATTGAAATTTTATGTTTTTCCTTGATCTCGTGACTTTAAAGTACATATTTAAGGCCGAGTTTCTCTATGGGGCTAAACAGGCTTATTTTCCTTTGTATTTCCCTTTTGTGGAGGAATATAAGCCTGTTTACGGAAACTTGGCCTAAATGATTCACAACATTATTTTGTCATGTCGTTGTACACGAAACCGGGCATGATTTCCTCAATTCCATTTAGGAATGACGTGTTGGGTTTTACCAGTAGACTGATTTGGGCACTGTATGGGTGCTACTTAGTTCCATTTGTGAACTATACTTAACAGGGCGAACAGATTTATCTGGAAGATAAACAAATTTTGTGATACTGCTTCATTTATCCATGTACTAAACAAGTTAATTATTTCATACAGGTGTTTGTGAAAGCTCAAAAGTCAAGGGCCTACTCTAAGCGGTTCCAAGTCAAGTTCAAGAGAAGGAGAGGTACGCAATTGTTACCTTGTTAGGTTATGGAGTGTCATGTTTTTATGGGATGCTGATGACTGAATTCTCTCTTTAACTCGTGTAGAGGGAAAGACAGACTACCGGGCCAGGATTCGCCTGATCAACCAGGACAAGAACAAGTACAACACTCCAAAATACCGATTTGTCGTGCGATTTGTATCCTTATATGTGTTGGTTCATTGTCGCCACTCTTGCTTTTTTGTTGTTTTTGGTGGTTGATTTTTCTTTTTCTGTTGCTCATTTGTGTTTTAACTTTGCAATGTTATTTCTTGGGGCACTTAGTTCATACCTCCAGTTATTGCTTGTTCTTTTCTAGACATTTGTGTTTTTTTGATTGAACATAATTTCATTTGGGGATGCGTAGGGTTTTCTGTGATACGTGTAAACTTGGAAGAAATTAATGTCATGAGTCGTGACAGACATGTAGAATCCAGTGCATGCTGCATTGCATGAGGCTTAATAGCAATGGGTTGAGCTGAGTCGGCTTGCCATAGTTACATTTGAGCTTTGCCTCTATTAGATAGTTAGTTGGCTTATATCTTGACTTTATTGCTAATGTTACGACTTATGAATCTATGAATTTTGATTACCTTGACCCTGTGTTAGACTAACAAGGATATAGTTGCGCAAATCACATCTGCTACCATTGCTGGTGATATGGTTCTTGCAGCTGCTTATGCTCATGAACTACCTCATTTTGGGCTTGAAGTCGGCCTTACAAATTATGCTGCAGGTATATTTGTTCAAGTGTTAGAGAATTCAATTTTTTTCTTACACTTTTAGGTGGTGTATTTTATTTGAAACTGTTTCCGTCATGAATTTAGCTTACTGCACTGGACTCCTCTTGGCCCGTCGAGTTCTCAAAATGCTTGAGATGGATGATGAATATCAGGGAAATGTTGAGGTAATTGGCATGTACAAGAAATTGATGCAATACATATAAAATGAAATACTACTTGTAGTTGACACAAAATATCCATACAGGCAACTGGGGAGGATTTCTCTGTTGAACCGGCTGAGAGTAGAAGGCCCTTCCGTGCTCTCCTAGATGTTGGGCTCATTCGAACAACTACTGGAAATCGTGTTTTTGGTGCTCTCAAGGTATCAAGGTCCACTTTTAAAGTTTAATGCCTGTTGTAAAAGATTTTAAGTTAACAGCCTGTTTTCGTTGTTTTCGTTTTCGTTCTCTCTTTTGTGAATGAACAAGTTTCTTCTTTCTATTGTCTTTTGCTTGCTTATCCATGTGATGCGGATCAATTTGTGACTTCAGGGAGCATTGGATGGTGGACTTGATATTCCTCACAGTGACAAGAGGTTTGCTGGATTCAGCAAAGACAATAAGCAACTTGATGCTGAAATCCACCGCAAATATATCTATGGAGGTCATGTTGCTGCATATATGGGGGTGAGCCCGGAATAGTATTAAGTCTGAAATTATGATACTGAACACACTATTTATTCTTTGGTTTGAAAGAGGGAGCAATAAGTGCATGGCTTTGCGCACATGTGTACGCTTTGGTGTTAACGTAATAATTTGTTCATCATACAGACCCTGATGGAAGATGAGCCAGAAAAGTACCAGACTCACTTCAGCAGGTTCATCAAAAAAGGTGTTGAGTCAGATGGAATCGAGGAGATGTACAAAAAGGTCCATGCAGCAATACGTGCTGACCCCACCCCAAAGAAATCCCATAAGGAGCCACCAAAGGAACACAAGAGGTACTGTGACATTCATTTATATATTTTCTTACAAGCCTGTGCTAATGCGTCTTATTTATCTAAGGATTTTATCAAGGGAGAATCACATTTGGCTGTCATGATTATCTTCTTATGTATGTTTTTATGTTGGTTCGTGCATCAGGCATAACCTGAAGAAGCTAACTTACGAGGAAAGGAAGGCCAGGTTGATAGAGAGGTTAAATGCTCTCAACTCTGCCGCTGCTGGTGGTGATGATGATGATGAGGACGAAGACGACGACGAGTGAATGCAACAGTAGAAATTTGAGTGCTTCTTGTGCATTGTCACTTGGTGTTTCTCAATTTGTCGGCTTTTTACTTCAAGAATCGCAATTTTGCTTGTTTTGTCTGCAGTTTCAGAACAAAAAACAATGGAGTAGTTGGTTTTATGTTTTGACATTACAAGTTCGCTGTATTAGATTTCATAATCTATTTGTTATGACTCAAGTCCAGTCTGCTGTTTTGTTCCAATCTCTTGGTAGTACGTACATTATCGCATGAGTTAAAGGAACAGGAATTTGGGTTTTGCAGGAACTCTGCATCGTTCTTGTGGTTGGCTCTTTTTCCAAGTTTTTCAAGTTGTAATTGCCCTTGGTTATTCTCTCAGGTGTGCCCGCAACCGCAGTCTGACCAGTGTGTGAGAATAAACTTGGGTGTCTCATTTTTCTCTGTTTGCTACTATTTTATTTAGATAATCGTTTTTTGCTTATATTTATACTGTTAATGCAAGTCATTTGAACAGGAGCAAGCTGGCTTGAAATATCCCATGTGCGATCGACTTTGTTAGAGTTAAATTGCTCCCTCCATCCCAAAATGTCATTTTTTTGGGCTTGCGTGCCATATTTAATTTCTTAAATCTTTCAATGTGTATTGAAAAATATGAATCTTGTTTGCTAAATTTTAATTAATTTTATTAAAAAAAATTTAAAATCACGTATGGAGTAAAATTTTATAAATTAAAAGATATAAGCAATTTGAAATGACATGTAGTCCAAAAAGGAAGTAACATTAAAAGTTTTGGGATAAAATTTACAAGAAACAAATACGATACACGTAGTCCAAAAAGGAAGTAACATTAGTTTTGAGATAAAATTTACAAGAAACAAATACGATTTTAACATCGGACAACTTTGCCAAAAAAAAAATAAACAGCATCGGCCAAACAACTTTAAAATGGTCATGATCTTAAGCGCCACCCACCAGTAAACCCTTACTTAAAAGATGATTAGGGAAGTTGAGCTGGTGAAATCAGTTTGAATTCACATTATCAAGGTGTGTGTCGAGAAATACAAACCCAAAGCCCAAAGGTGCTTTCTTAACCACCTACTATTACTATTATGGACACTAAGATGTAGCTAAAGCTGGATCGCATAATGTATAAACGTATTCACATGCTCCAGTGCAAAAACGAGGGGAATGTGAAGGGACAAATATAACTTTTTAAGTCCGAAGTCTTGCAATTCATGTTTACAATGAAGAAACAACCATCTAAATGCCCAAAATGATTCTTCTGAATTTAGTTTACATAAGGTCCAAGCCATTTTGCTAGAAGATCCACACATGTTCCACGCCCTTACATTGTAACCCTTGAGGTGGCCTCAAAACTGGGTTCGCGCCTCCTAATCATCCTCTGGATCAAAATCCTTAACCTTGACATCTGCATCTTCTCCATACTGAATGCAGTTATCAATTTGAGATAAGACGTATCGTATACTGTATAGAGAGAAACAAAGAGAAAAGCGCACGGTCAAAAACCAAAAGCACTCGAGAAACTCTAATAAGAGACGTGCATTTATCATTTGAAACTCCTACAAACTAGAAGAACCCACAGAGCAAGGGGGGAGGGGCTTTTCTGGGGAGTACATAAAGAAGAACATAGGAATTCTTCACTGGCTCCAACTACTGAGCTGACATTGGATTCATCTTTAAGAGACACCCATTAATGTTAATATCAATCTCAACTGAACCGAAACAGAAATAAAGAATTCAACTTCTATAATCTATTTTCCCTTTCCTTTTATTTGTCCTAATAAATCCAAGCACCAAACAGAGTATGCTCTGACTAGTCGCAATAAGACAGGCACTTGATCAATCTGTTCAACTTGATATTTGCCATAAAACGAGGACTCTCAAAAACCAGAAATTAAAAGCTAAAACATGAACGTTTAAAAGATTTAACAACGGCCCTCAATCAGTATTGATTTCACATAGAATCACAGGCACTCCATGTTTTGTTAAGCATAACGTTTGAACCCCATAAAGAACGAATTCAATCCAAAATGTCAGAACCAGCATATTCAGCACTGGAAACTAGCTAGCTTGTAGGGTTAAGGTATTATAAACACTAGAAAAAAATTGGCAGGTTTCTACAAAATCTGCAAAGCATGTGACCATAAGCTCAGATTCATGAAAAGGGAATTATGCATTGGTGTATGTGTATGTATGCGTGCATAAGCATGCACACATTTGCTTGAGTGCACCCCCCACACCGCCCACCCATATACAAACAATACACAAAGCCGAAAAGAGACGCATAGAGTACGTACCTGCTCTCTTTCCTTAAGTCCAGGGGCACGAAGCTTACCATGCTATACTGATCCACCTGTTACAACAAAATATTAGACTAATAAGCAGTCAAAAATTATCCTCCCCAGCTATAATGAAGGCCAACAACGAAGATGAGGAAAACAATGGGTACTAGCAGCCAGCCATGCCTAAATTATATAACCCACAGTAGACCCCCCACTGAAAAAGAGAATCTGCAAAAATAAACCCCATACTTCCCAGGTATCATTATGCTGTGTGTGCAAGTATGGCTGCAAGACAAGAAACGAGGGGATAATCTTAATTCAAGATTAGCTATTCGCGGGACCCAAAAAGGTCAAGCCATTTGGGACAGAGGGAATAATTTCCAAGGTCACTCCACTCCAGCCCACACAAATACAGGCTGGGAAAGGACACATTATCCTCCATTATCTTCCTTCTTCAATGTTCCCACGGGATACATATCTCCCTCCTAATCCAAGGATAAACCTTTTCTCCTTGTATCATGGAATCACCAACTTCCATACAAGTGTGATCTCTTGGAAGACATTTGGGTGGAAAACACACAAAACCGGCCATACAGTCAAAAGGGACTCATATGATGCAACTTATTATCAAGTTCATATAAGACCAAGAGATTGCAGTAAGGCTATTTCCAGCAATAGAATTTGAAACTGCTATTTTCTGCAAAAGAGCCTTTTAAAGCAACATCAATGTGGGATGCAACATCAGTCAACATGAAGTGGGGAAGTCCTTAGAAGAATCCATGAGGAATTGACTTGGAATAATGTTTATGACTTACCAATTCAATCAAAGCTTTGTTAAGCTTTCCAAATTGAGGAGCCATGCGTTTATTCAACTCTGAGAGCAAAACACGAGGTTCTGGATTCAAGTAACTAGGAACGATAACCACACAAAAGGGTTAAAAGTGAAATAAAGAAGATAAATAAGTAGAAGCCGGTAGCAAAATGCGGAAGGACCTACTCTTCAATTTCTCTTTTGTTCGTCACAAGATCCATTTTGGAGAGAATGTTAACGTGGGGTAGTTCAAGTTGAACCATTGCAGAAAGTGAAGCCATGCAACCACTTATAAACTTGGTGACGTCAGTCATGAACTAGTGTCAAGAGAGAAACAACAATATTAAGCCTCAGTAAAAAGACCTCAGAGCCAGGGGATAATTTTAGAACTGAAATTACAAGAAATTAGGGAAGAGAAAAAAAATTCAGACAAACCTGTGAATCAAGCAAGTAGACAACACAAACATTGAAGTTCTTACGCTTCAAATGCTCCACGAAGGTTTTAAGTACGGGAACATGCGAAAAAAGCTCTATCTGGCCTACAAAGTAATTGATGTTCTAAAGATTAAAACACACCTCCAGCAAAATGTAGAAACAAATACAGTATCTTCCAAATCCTTACCAGTATGGTCACAATATCCCCTTACCCACTAAAACTAAAATAATGTGGCATATATATGTTCTTAGTGTTTCATATATAGGGGTTTTTTTTTTGAACAGAATATATAGGGTTGAAGATGGAAATGATCTGGTTAACTCTAAATAAACCAACACAAACTTACATAACTAATTCTGTCATCAGTAGAAACTAACCACAACACAGAGAGAGGGATTACTTTCATTGTACATTAGTAATTAACTAGGACAAAAGCATCAGAACCCATCATGTTCATGTGCACATGTAGAAGTCCTTGGATGGGCTTTCAACTTTCTTGCTCTCACCTACTAATGTAACTCAACAAGTAAATGAGTCTAAATTAGGGCCTTACTGCACTAATTTCCCTTCAGAGAAAAGGAATAACGTAACTGAGGAAAAGGAATAACGTAACTGAGGTAAAATACCTGGGCAGTCAAAAACCAAGTAATCATCATCCAAGTAGTTATCCAATTCCTCTGTAAGCCAATCATCCAGATTTTCTTCAAGGTGCCTAATGTCGAGATTTAAGGTCAACTTGGATTCCCACTATTGGATGGACAAGAAAAAAGTTATTTTACAAAGTACCTTGCAATAGACAACAAGTTATGCCTCTCCCAATAGACAACACAAACAAAGATGATAAAAGTAAATGATTTGGAAACCAAAACACAAAGGATACTCCATGCAATACATAAGGCCACCGTTTGGACCCAATCCAAGCTCTTCCATAACATCATCCAAAGAAATGAGTTCCCTGATATCTGCAATAAAACAACACTTGATTGGTCTAAAACCAAGGAGGAGCTGAAACAATCAAACTTTCAATGGAATCATATGGGGATAAAAGAGTGAACTCTCTTTACCCATGGCTACAGGATAATCGAAATTTTCGGCAGCAGGATCTAAGTTCACGATATGGATTGTTCGCCTCATCGTTTCACAGTGTTGAAACAAACTAGAGCAGTATGTAGACTGGAGAAGCAATAATTATGCAGATAGTCAGTCTAGTAAATTGCAGAAACAACATGGGAAACAACTGATAAATGGACGTTCTAGTTAAATGGCCATCTGCAAACCCAGAAAAACAAGTCTAATAAAGCTGAATATCTTATAGCAAAGAAATAAATCAAAAGTCAAGTGGATAAAACAATCAAGAGATGTAAAATCCAAAAAATCACCTTGCCACTGCCTGCAGGGCCAATAACTAGCTGTGCGTAACCCATTTGGGCCTCAGTTGAATAACTTAATAACCTCAAGAACTGCAACAAAAGCATATGCAGCACACCAAATACCAGCCACGAACAACAAACTCAGAACACCAGAGTAAGCCATAAGCACTGACAAGAGAGGAACAAGAACATAACAGTAGTTGTATTTCCATCACAACAAAAAGAAGGTATCACATTACATTCCCATATCGTATTACATTACTAAAATTTGTTTAAGCAACACAAACCCACCATTCATTTAGCACTTCTTACTCAATGCCACGATTCATCACCATCCAATCCCCCACCCACAAACTAGCCCTCTATGCCGTTTAAACAAAAAAAAAAAAGGAAAGAAAGAAAGAGAAAAATCTAGGCAAAAAGGTTTAACGTATGCATTATATGAACAGAAAGCAACCGACCGGAAGGTGGATAAATATCCCTTTCAACTGCACTCACAATCAAAACCCTAGACCACAATACTAACTATTAAACCAGTAAGAGCATCTCATGTAATCGGCTTCATACTAATACTGTACTCCAATCAAACTCGTGCAGAACACAATATACTCCTCAGTACAGTGTATTTGACAAGCAATTGAGTTGATCCCCTCATTCTCACGTATCTTTCGTGCTTTACAGAATACAAGAAAAATAAAAAAGCGAAAATCAAGAAGTTTTATTCATTATCCTCCCCGTCGCCCCCAACGACGAGTATTCTGTTTAGAAGAAAATAAGTAAAATCGCATAGCCAAAACCCTTATTAGATATTTACCAGAAAACCAAAGCACGAAGTTATTATGACAACCCTAACAACAGACTCGCAGACGAACAAGAAAGTTCAATATTCTCCAGCAAATGAGAGAGAGAGGAGAGGGAGAGAGAGAGAGAGGCATACGTGAAAGTGTGAAGGGGCAGCGGTGGCGAATGACTACAGAGCGAGGGAAGCAGACAAAGCTGAAACAAAGGAGAGAGATTCCTTCGCGGCACTTATAATCCTCTCCGACTGTGGTGTTTGTTTTCGAGGTTATGCTATCCCTTTCTACGTTCTTAACTGGAGTAGCAAAAACCCATTTTGTCAAGCTGCCTTCAAAGATGTTTGGGAGCCAAACTGTTGTGCCTTCTCATTCTGCATTTTGCGGTTTTCCCTGTTTGGGAGTCGAATTCTGCTAATGCATTCTCAAAACTGAAATTAGAGAGAGAGAGAGAGAGAGAGAGATTGATTTTGGAGTAGATTGGCGATTGAGGAAGGGTTTTAGAAATTCGCCGAAGTTGTTTTTTGTTTGGTTTTAGGAAGTACACATTATCTGCTTTTGGAGGAAGGGTTTCAACCGAGTCAAAAAAAAAAAAAAAAAGAGAGGAAGGGTTTTCAACGTTCCTCGTACTTTCAACTTGCGATGTGTCTCAGGGGTGTCCCAGTTTGGATTTTTTTTTAAAAGTTCTTTTTTTTTCAAATTTCAAACTCAAATATAATAAAAATAAAAAAATAATTTTATGATTTTTTTGTACCGTTTAAAAGATCTCAATGAGATCTATCAAACAAAATTCATATTAGTAGGAAAATTATTTGCGTAAACACATAATTTTTGAGAAAGTAGAACACCCCTCGATGCCACGCCATTTTTAAGGCTCTGTTTGGAACCATGGAATGAAAAAGGATAAATTAAAAAAAATCCCCTCCATTATTTGGTTAGAAAAGAAAGAGTGAATAAAAAAATTTAAAAGGGTAGTGAATAGGAAATTTTCACTATATTTTATTTCTTTCTTTTCCTTTCCATGGGTTCCAAAAAGAGCCTATGTTTTTAAGGCACAATTTGAAAATCAACCTTGGAAAAGCTTTTTGGGATTCAATTGTGAGAATGAATTCTCTCACAATACATTTTGAAAACTACATTTTAGAGTTAGAGGCACAATTTGAGAATCAGGCCTGGAGGTGCTTTTTTCATTCTCATTTGGGATTATCTTTGCAAATTCATAATCTATTATGGGCATTATCATCAAAATATTCATTCATAATTTATTTTGAGCATTATCCTCCCAAATATTACACTGTTACAAAACCTATTCTTCACATAACTCCCAAATACTTTACTAGAATGCCGATAAAAAAAAATAAAAAATCCTTTACTAGATTCATAATTTATATTGGACAAAATTCAAAATAAATAACTCATGATCCAAACTGTAAAATGTAAAAGTAATTAGGCACCCAAACGGACCCAAAGGACAATTTTTACCATACTAGTATAATATTTGTCTTGAAAAAAGATAGGAAAAGCTAGGCATAAATGATAAAACAGTTGACCTTTTCACAAAAAAAAAAAAAAAATTTGATAAAACAGTTAAAACTTAACATTCTCGTTTATTTAAACCGGAAAATATGGTAGGTCTTGTTTCTTCTAGGAACAAAATGGAGTAGTAATGTCTTAAGATAGGCATAAAACTAGTAACATTCTCGTTTATTTTAATCGGAAAGTAATATGGTAGGCTCTGTTTTTGTTGCGAGCAAGACATCACAAGAATAAACTACACTTTAAAAAGCAAAATTTCTGGAGTAGCATTGAACACATCATTGTCAAATTTAAAAGCATTTTTATTTGGATTAGGGCTTTTCAGCTCTTTCTTCTTCACCTTGTTGAATTTAGGTAGGCTATCTTTTTGTGGATTTTTTTTTTTTTTTTGAGGTATAATTTTGCAGGCACATTTTAATGTTGACACCCTTATTTTGAGAAAATATTCCAAAAGCCCAAAAGAAAAATTTTGTTCGCATTTTCAGGCCGGTATTAACTCTCCATGCGCATGTTTTCGACAGTGACCCAAAGGGTCCATGCTTTCTGCGGTCACATAAAGCTCTCTACATTTGTTCTACATGCCTACTGCATATCCACACAGCAACGGCACCTATGTCATCTTTGTAACAAACCAGAATGAAGCTAAGGCACCCAATGGAAAAGGAGCAACAGAACATAAAAGTACAAGCCACGAAACCGAAAGATGGCTCTTTTCACTTTATTCCTTAATGAGATATTTTCAGTTGCGCATTGTTCATTTTACATCATTTGCATTGCCTTCTTGGGTATCATTGTTCATTTTACATCATTTGCATTGCCTTCTTGGGTATCATTTGGCCAAGAAATGCTGCGCAGACCAGCCGCTGTCTCAGAGAGCTTCATGCTGAGGTAACCATGGGAATGCGGCATCACCATTTTTAAGACCTGCAGGTAAGGGAACAAACTTAAACCAAATTGAACTGAACTGAGTTTTGGACAGGACTTGATGAAAATAATTTGAGTCTTTGACAAAACGATTCTTAGGGAGCTAGTGAAAACTGAAAACAGGAAACACTAAAAAATGCACAAAATGGTACTACTTTGTAGCAGGTTAAGATGGGAGATGAGATCAAAACAAGTACAAACATCATAGTAAAATTTGAAGACACGCATCATGCGAGATTGGAATACATACAGGAGAAGATAAAAATTACCCCCAGAAATAAAAGATCAATGCCATACATATGAATGGAATAATTGCCATGCAACAGTATATAGAGATTTAGATAAGTCCTAATCTGGATACCCAGCGTGCATTCATACCCCTTCAGTGTAATTGTACGTATAAGAAAGAAACTTACCCGGTGACACATATTCTGGCAAGCTAACATACTTTGGACAAGAGGCAGAAGAAAGCACGTCAGTTCGAGTGGTAGATCCAATTAAACAATCCCGAGGCTGCAAAAATATGTAATTTATTAAAACAGGCATTGCAGGGTTTCTCCATGAAGAGGAAACCTTACAGATAAATGTAAATAGAAACAAGATGGATTCAAGGATTTTCACTTGGATTTAATCAGAAAGAATTTAGTCAGAAAACCCTGCTAGATTCAAGGGTTTTCGCTTGGATTGGTCACTCAAAATAGTCATATGCGGTGTCATCACTTTTTCTTTTTTCCCTAGAGTTAATTAGAAAAGATTTTTATCTTGAAATGTACAAGATGGATTTTGTGCCAAAATAGATTGCCATGCCTGGGCACCTAGTGGATGGAAGAAATGGAGAGAGTATTCAAGGATTTATCCCACAAAACAGGCTCACTACGAGCACGCACACGAACATCTTTTGCTGGTTTAGTTTCCAATACAAGATTAACAGAATAAAGCTGCAAAGAAATCATACCTTAAAATCCTTATAGAAGCATATCTGGAGTTCCTCCACTGCACCATGAGAGCAAGACAGCGAAGGTGTAGCATGGAAGGCATTTTGAATAGCAGAAATAACACCTCCAAGAGGATACTTCTCAGTGTTTGAAGGCACATATCCTGCTTCACTCAGTACTTTCTGTTGTCATAAATTGACGATACAGTTATTATTAGTCCAATGAATAAACTTTTAAGCACAAAAATATCAACATAATGTGAATGAGTTGCCCAATGTCAAAGCACTTAAACTGCACAATATCATCAAGGTAAAAAAGAGGTTGCACCATCAGAAATAAGTTTCCATGGAAGCTGGCTTGAAATATTTGATCCGGTCATAGTTAATAATGACACGGAATGAATATGTCCTTAAGACTAACAGTGACCCATTACTTCCATCACGATGAATTCCTTAAAGATTAGAATATCTGACACTGTAGCCAAAGCTTTAAGCTAACTTCATGGTGATCAAACCTCCCTACATTGAGGTGAAACCCAAGGCTTGGCTTAGAGCCTTAGACAACCAAGAGAACTTCATTAACTAATTCAGGAACTATGCCTCTGACATTGTCCATATAAATTGGGATTTACTGAACAAAGAACAGAGGAAGAACCTGACGGATACACTGAAACATCGAATATTACTTCACCAACGCTCTCCACGATTTCTAAAGCTCAAAACAAAAAGACAACGCGTATCGTTTGTGTTGAAATATGTCTGTCTTCTAACGTCATCCTTACAAAACCCTAAACATTACACCTACTTTCCATTTCAGCCCTTCCCAATTGATCAAGGCGGAAAATGAATTTAGCTATGGGTGAAGAGCTCGAGCTTGCTGCTCGTTTATTGGTCTAATCAACAGAGATTGAGCCTCGATCATTAAATAAACAAGCTTAGTCCAACATGTCCACCGTAGCTGAGTGGGTTCTGAAAAGCCCTCGAAAGTTCGCTTTTCAACAAAATTTCTTGAGTCTCGGCCTGTAGAAGAACTGAATGTCATTGTTGAAGCAATTAAAGCTGATATATTTGTCAGTTTTTTCTCCATAGACATCCATGGTACAGTGCTTAAAGCCTTAAACCACTTGTAACACCTGTTTTGCACAATAATTGTTTAGTTTGGGTCTTTTAGCTACAAATGCTCCCACAACATTGTTCAAAGGTTTACGCCAAAAAAAAAAAAAACATTGTCCAAAGGTCCTTCACAATACACAGGCAACTTGCCAGTTGCCACTGAGAGGAAGCCAATGAAGAGACGTTTGTAGGCCACTTATATAGTTCCATTTCTCAGAAATAACTCCTGGTCAATGCAAACCAGCTTATACAATAAACTTGGCATCTGCAGCCAGCTTGAGATGCAAAATTAGCAAAAATCGAATTTGATGCATACAAGGGGAAAAAGTGCAATATGAAAGATGCAGCAACACTACAACCCTCCCTAGTTAGTACTCAATTGAGTAAAGAGCCAACTCTACAAAATTTCAAGGGTAGAATAAATTTCGATAAACTTACCGTGACATTGTACTTGAAATAGAGGTTAAGTGTTGCAAAAAAGTACTCATATTCATCACGAACAACAGGAAATGAGCACGTGCCATGCTTTTCTGTAATTTAAAGGCAAAGAAGTGAAACATAAGACTATTATTGAGAAACAAAAGATCTCGATGTCATCGATAAAATAAATGTTATACAACAGAATTACCAACAGCCCTTTCGACCCATCACTTTGATGGCCCAAAGAAGCATTCTCGTACAATATTCAGCAAGATGGATTATACGTACACTAATTACAAGGATTGTACATGCAAAAGGCAAGAAACAATAGTTTGTTGCACTCAACCTGGGTGATCTCTTTACACCAAATCATCCTAAGTCATCACCATAATTTCTCTCTGTTTTGTCTAACGAGCAGAATCATATTGTAATCAACAAATTGCTTATGGAAATAGGAATCTAGGATTCAGATGAGTCTGGGATCTTTTCCAGACAAGTGATTGTGAGTGCATTGTATATGCAGCTTCAATAATTTTTGGCAAATTCATGGAGACATGAACATGATAAAATTAGCTTCTAATTCAAGAATAATTCCATGTGTACCCGTATAAACATTTTAGTAATCAAACAATGTAAGTAGAGTACAGGATGAAGATGATTACCCCACTGCCAATGAATGTTCCCCCATTCAGCCAAGAGAAACACAAGATTGTTAGTTCCAAATTTTACTTCAGAAACATAATGAATAAAACCCACAACTAGTATTGACCTCATGAGCCCAAAACAATCCTTTTCCGCCATGACAAGTTGAGGGTGAACCACAACTTAAAGATGGCCAATACTTCTGTATGTCATCGAGCAATGTTGAGATCTACAATATAAATAAAGCAAACATGCTTCAGACACAATGTTCCAGGGTTGAGGATAGTAATTCAGTATAACAAGATTAAACAAATAACACAGAAATAGCCATCTATTAGTAATCAACTTTTTCTCTCATGGTATAGATGAAACAAATCTACATCCAAATACTAAGCATAAAAACAAAATCAACAATCTTCTGATGAAGGACATGTCCATGTATTTCTCAAAAAAGTTCCCACGTCCTACAAAGGTGTGGGCTACGTGCCCGGAAAAATTCCCCGTCTCTCCTTTTTGTATATTTCGTGTTTACAAAGAGGGGGAAAATGGTTGGTTCGTTTGTGGAAAAATGTGACTCTTTTGCTCTTTTAAAAAAGTTTTGGTCTATTGAAAACAGAGAGTTTTGGGTTCGGGAACCAGGTTACGAAAAGGGAAGGTTTTGTTTGGAAAAGCACCCCCTCGCCCGATAAAATCGGTCTCTACTAATATTTGTGGGATTTAAAATCATTTTATTGCTTAACTTTTTAGGCCACACAAACAGATATAGCACATAAACAGTTTATAGCATGTAAGCAGATAATAGGCATGCTTGAATATCGACATAAAATAACAAACACCAAATCTGTTACATGCAAACACTACCGTACGGTAGATGTTTGTCCCATAGGCTCTGTTTTTCATGGTTAGCAGCTTGGCACCATGTTTACCCATCATATGACAATATGAAAATGGCATGAATGCTTACATGTTATGTGAACAACATAATGCAAGCCAAATATGCTTCATTAATTTTAATACAATAATCTAGCATGGCATAAAACAGTTTCGATTCATGTAACAGAAATGGATACTCTACGCATGTGATTTCAATGAAACAAAAGCAGGAAAAAGAGGTTTTAACAAAACACGTCCCCTAGAGGACCTCCGCCGTACGGCAATAAGGTGTACTGTACGGTGGAAGTATGTGGGGTATCAACTTTAATTTCCTTGGAAACATTTAAACCATTTTGGCCCAGGACTAGTATGAGGAACCAACCTGAACTTAGTAGCTTCCCCTTAGATTATAGAGACAAATAATGGATAAAAGATTTGTACCTATTGGAGCGAAACCTTCCTTTGGAAAATTGTGACAATTGCAAAGTCTTTTGGCACGAGCAAGGCTTCGGTATGCTGTGATGACAAAGTATGAGACTTTAAGTGATTTTTTTATGGACTTGATTTTCTTGGAAAGAAAATGGTATTTTTGGTGTTTTTGAAAGTGAAAAGGAGTGAAAAATGGGTTTTGAAAGAGGATGATGCTTTTGGTATTTGAAATAGGTACGAAAACAAGTATGGACTTTTCAAAGCACTTCGGAACTGTTTTTGATTGATAAAACTGAATTTCTCTCTTCTTCTCCAAAAAAATGTTCTTTCTCTCTTTCTTTTTCTTCCAAAAATGTTGTGTCTTGTCTAATGGCTTGGAGGAGGAATTTATAGGGAAAAAATGGCTTGGAAATGAAGCACACTTGGCTTGAAAGTTAAGCCTTCGGCTTGCAACTGAAAAACTTGGTCGTCAAGCAAAAATAAGGGCGGCAACATGTATCGTACGGTAGAAATATGTACCGTACGGTGGAACTTTTTCTCCCGCACGGTGGAGATTTTAACCGCCATAATTTTGAGTTTTCTGGGATGTACCGTACGGTGGAAAGTGTCCCGTACGGTGGAAATACTTCTACCGCACGGTAGAGTTTGTCTGCTCAGCAGGCCAAACTTCGCGAGGCCACCCTGTACACTCCCGAACTCGGTTTTGGGCGTTCTTCGAACCATTGGAAAGCTCGTTAAGTCTACTTTCTAACCCAGGTGGTTTGGATAAAAATAATTTTGTACATCAAAAGATATGACAATTTTACCCTCAGGTGGTCGAAAAAGTGGTCGTTTTGGCAAAATTCTCATATCTCCCTCATTTCAAATCGGATTAAGGCTTATTATATATCGATAAAAAGGGTTTTGAATGTACTAAAAGATGGTGGACTCCAATAATAAAAATAAGGAAGTTTGATTTATGAAAATTGAGCTGAAAGTAGACTAAACCGAAGACCGTTGGTGCCACGATGGCCAAAACACGTACTCACTCATTCTAAGTGTCATTTGGCACTCTCATACATAGTTCTAAGCTGTTTCCTCATTATTTTGAGTACAATGAGCTTTGTTGAAGCTTTCAAGGCACGTTTTATTATTGAAAAGCTTATCGGCCACTTGTTCACGATTTTCGAAAGGTAGCGCTCCAAAAGGTTTAGATCAATCCAAAGGTTTTCAATCATTCTTTGTTTATCATCATTGGGAACTTAAAAGTTATCCAGGATTTTCAAATTGGGGTGTCTACAGTTGCCCCTCTTTGACGAGACTTGATTACCACTGAATGGTTCAAGTCGCGTTAAAGACATAGACCACCCAATTTGGTCGTCGAGGTACCTTTTAAGTAAATGCATTGAAAATTCAGCATATGGAAACATGTGGTCGCGCCCTCTCGGGCTGCCTACATACCCTTTTGTAAGGATCAGACCTGCGTAGTTTACGGGGGCAAATACAATGCATGATATGCAAACATGATACAAGTAATATAACAAATCAATCCTATCGAGGATAACAATGTAGACCTAGCAAGGCTCTCTACACTATTTGAAGGTAATTTTTAAAGATGAATGAAGATTGTTGAGGATAAGACCTCAACAAGCTATTTGAAAAGCGGTTATTGAGGGTATGACCTCAATGAAACAATTGGAAATATGGTTGTCAAGGGTGAGACCTTAACAAGCCATGATAGAAGATTGTTGAGGATAAGAACTCAACAAGCTATCTCAAAGGCGGTTATTGAGGGTGCGACCTCAATGAACCATTGGAAATATGGCTGTCAAGGGTGAGACCTTAACAAGCCATGATAGAGGATTGTTGAGAATAAGAACTCAACAAGCTATCTCAAAGGCGGTTATTGAGGGTACGACCTCAATGAACCATTGGAAATATGGCTGTCAAGGGTGAGAACTTAACAAGCCATGATAGAAAATTGTTGAGAATAAGAACTCAACAAGCTATTGGAAAGGCGGTTATAGAGGGTACGACCTCAATGAACCATTGAAAATATGGTTGTCAAGAGTGAGACCTTAACAAGCCATGATAGAAGGTATTTTAAAAGAATGGCTGTCGAGGGTGAGGCCTCCACAAGCTTTTTGGAAAATGGTTGTTAAGAAAAATGGTTGTTAAGGATAAGATCTCAACAAGCCATGAAGGCAAATGCTTGGAAAGATAGATTAGTAAGGCACCAAATTTTGGGATAAAAATGGAGAACCCCAAGGATTCGAGGCCACGGAAGGCCTGGTTTTAGGACACAAATGAGTCCTAAAGGGCAAGATTGTAATTTGGAGACTTAGAATAGAAAGTGTGCCATCGAAATTTGAGGTTTCAATGAACTAAAAAGTGTCGGATTTGTAGATTTAGCCTAGCCTATCTACAAAGCCAAGATCGTTTTGAAAACGTTTGCTGTGAAATTCCTAGTGTGGGGGGTGTCTAGTCAGCTAGACCGTTGCTTGAAAAGGTGTCCCTTAAGAGATTTGATTGAGAAGCCTAGGTTGACTAGATCATTATTTGAATATGTCCTCCAGGACGGTTGGTTGAAAAACTTAGGTTGGCTAGACCATTATTTGAAAAGATATCCCTTGGGATAGTTGATTGACTTTTGTACATTATGCAAGGCTCGTGTTTCGACACTTGACGTCAACATTCCTTTTTGTTTTTGAAAAATGGGCGGCACAACCTAGTGTCCCCTTTTGCTTTACTATCTTTCTTGTTTGGCCTTCGTCAGGGTTTGGGTTCTGGCTTTGCCTTCGTTTGAGCTTGGGCTTCCATGCCCCAGTCTTGGATTTGGGCATGCATTTGATCTGGTAGGTGGCATTAGGTTGACGCACCCCAATCTTGGGTTGTTTTGCCTCAGTGGACTATGGATCCTTAATTCTGACTCATTTTCCGTTGTTGTTGATGGTTTTGGGAACCAACTGACTATGTATCCGAGCAGGGTTACTTTATGCATTGAAACTGCCTCCACGAGCTGGGAATTAACATGACCAAGTGACTCAATTAACCTTTTAGACAGATTTTGACAAGATCACGAAGGATAGGAAAAGACCTTAGTTGCACGAAGCGGGAGCGGGAGCGGGCAAATATAGAAGCTCCCGAAGTTGGGAGCGGGATAGGAGCGCGCGCGTGTGTGTATATATATATATATATATATATATATATATAATTTTAAACATTTAAATTTATTTGGAGCTAGACATGTACTAGTACCAAACAAGTCTACTTGGCCCAATAAAAGTCCATTATATGAGAGAAAAAGGAGGCCCAGGCCCATAAAAGCCTTAGTGGGCTGCTATAACACCTTTAAATAATACCTTTACATATACTCCAAAACAGGAGTTTAAAAAGAAAAGAAAAGAAAACTATGCTGACAGCTGTACTCGACAGCTGTACTCAACACAACTCAAGTGGACCTATGTTACATGGAATAAAACAAAACCCTAAAAGAAACGAATTGTTCTGCTTCTCTTCTTCTGACTTTGAGCAGCAGCCGCAGCTCTTCATCGACGATTGGAATCCCAGCTACAGTCGTCCAGGTCTCTCTCTCTCTCTCGTCCTCCTCCTCTTCTCCATCTTCTTCTTCTTCTTTCGATCTGCAGCTGCGGCTGCCCCTGTTCTTGCTCCGATCGACTGGTCTGGTTCCCACACGCTCCAAGCTTGGTTAGGATCGCGCTCCCGTGTAGTAGGACTCGCGCTCCCATCACGAATTTGACTTTGGAGCGCAAATCCGCACTCCTGTGTTGGGAGCGACACCAAGTTGGACGAATCCTGCTACTAAGGAAAAGACCTTTTGAGTGACTTCTGTGGATGCTATTGATCAACCATGTTGACTCGAAGGGTGGGAAGGACTGTTTATTGAATGAGTGACTTTCATAAGAATGCCCCTGACTGGGTAGACTTGAACGACGTTCGAGGGGTGACAAACTCGATTTGATGACACTGACTCGGAGACTATTTTAAGGGTGCCCCTGACTGGGCGGAGAGTGACCAAATCGTGTTGACTCAAATGATGAGGAAGACCATGTTGACCCAAGATTTTGAAGGAAGGCAAACATGTCATGCAATTGGTCGTTGAAATTGTTATGATAAACTTAGGTATTTGATAATTTTCCCTTTAGGATTTTTGAAAATTGTTTAACTTCATCAAATGATGTTTATTTGCAAGAAAATGAACCCAGGTCTTGGATTGCCGATAAAGCTTTACTGAATTTCCATTTGAAACGCCTCTGTTTGCTTTTGGATGACACCAGTGTTGGTGGATTGACGCCAGTGTTGCACAATACCTTGACTGTTGACTTTCAAGGGAGATTATAATGTTCTCTTTTAATCTTCCTCTGATCAAGTTGCGTTTTTCAATCTGAAAGGACTTTATTTAGGTTATAACGGGGCCAAGGCTTGGGTTTAACAAAGAAAGGATAATAGGCTCAAAAAGTTCTATTTTGCTTTGGGTGATTAGAGCTAGCAGTTATCTTGAGTTTGAACAATTCCAGAAACTTTTGTGAATTGCGTCGCAATGACAACTTTGCATTGGGGGAACGGCTTTTTTTTTTTTTTTTTGCGTCGCAATGACTAACTTTGCATTGGGGGAACGGCTCTTTTTTTTTTTTTCTTTCCGAATGACGCCTTTTCTTTTATTCCCCCCCTTTTTTTTCTTCATATGGTCATGCAATGATTGGATCTCTCGGGCTTTCTAATTGACCATTTAGCGAGCTTTGGGCCGGTTATCCCCAAGCAAATGGCTTTAGAACACCAGGTTTTAAGAGACCCCTACAGACTTAATTGCTCAAGTCAAAAAGGCTTTATGTTGAGATCCAAGCTAACCACATCCAATGTGCCTTCACAAGGTGTATCCATCTTTTGACCCAAACAATACGATGGGAGCATACCCCGATTGCCCGATTACTACTTAATGGACGCCCGGATAGGCATTAACAATATAGCATGCAATTCTTTTTTATCGAGGAATGAGTTCCAAATACAAACGTACTTTCATTTTTCTGATGTGCCAATGGTAACCACTTGTTTGGGCACTTTCATATTTCATATTTCACCCCAATGTGGGGGATAGCTGCCTAGCTGGGTTCTTTTGAATTGATTTAGGCTCCAAGGGATATATTTATGTGTTGGATAAAATCAAAGAATGCCTTTCTTCATTTTGAATTGCGCAACTTGATAAAAGGAACTCAAAAATACTCTAACTTTTGCCTAGATCGAATTTGGGAGTGTTGATCTAGCGAGTTTTTGATTACTTGCCTTAACTTTTGCCTAGATCGCCCTTGCGGGTTTTCAACCTAGCAAGCTCTTCTTTTTCTTCTGCTCCCTTTTTTGTGTCAAAGTATTGCTCATTAGTGGCGTTGCTTCGGTGGCGTCGGGGAATGATCCTCCAGATGTCCTCCTTTTTGCATGAGGGTTCAGTACTCTTGCGTTTTGAAGTGATTATCATGACTTTCAAATGATGATGGAAAACAATTTCAAGTTGAGGAAAAATTGCAAAAGACCAAGTTTATTTTGACAATTTTGACACAAAAGCATAACATTTAATTTTCAAAAGATGCGGCCGAACCACTGAGGGTTGCCTACGTATCCCTCTGCAAGGAATCAGGCCGTGCGTAGTTCGGGTCTACGAAACTGACTCTCTTTTGTTTTTTTGTTTTTCTTGACAATAACATGAGATTACAGATTCGAAGTTTGAGAACAGACATGAATATAAGAACAAAATGATGACAAACTTGAAGTACAAATTGATACAACAAAGACAAAGATTTGACTTGACTCAACTTGAAACCTTTGAAAATTCCAAAAACCCGTGGAAGGTTGGATTGCGGCATGTCCCTTGACGATTCTCCAGTCATTGATTCAATCAAAATTTCCCCCATAAGCTAGGTGGAGTGGGGCGTTTGGCATGATATCTTGGCTTTTGTGGTGGACCCGGAATGGTTTTGTCATCAATGAGGTCTTGGATTTTGATCCGAAGGCGAAAACAGTTGTTGGTGTAATGGCCAGGAATTTGGTGGTAAGCACAGTAAGCGTTTGGGTTGTGGGATGCTAGGAGAACAGTAGGTGAAGGGGTTGGAGGAAGTGGTCGAAGAGTGCCTTTTTCCTTGAGTCTTTCGAAGACGACCGACAATGGTATGGGGAATTGGGAGAAGGTGCAGGGTCAAGTGCAAGGACCGTTTGCTTGAGTTTTGTACTTGGGTTGAGGGTTGGCGGAGCTTTTGCTTGCTTTGCAACTGTATGGTGTTATGCTATCAATGGGATACATTCTTTTGTCTTTGAGATTGATCTCATTCATAAGCATGTCCTCTCTTCCTGCACTAGTTTCGGACAGAGATCCGTCATCCTCTGAATGCATTTTGGCATCATGGAATTCAGCCAAGTCTCTGAACATGCCTGAAAGCTTTACTGGAGAGTGATAGATTTGTGGAGGTTCTTCGATCTTGACATTATCAGCATTCAGTCCCAGATCCGGGTTCAAGACTACGGAGGTGAGAAGATTAACCATCCCTTGAACAAGAGTTAGCGTTTTATCCACTTTCTGACTCATTTTCACCATAGCCTTCTTCAGCTCAATCAATTCTGTTTGCCCCGCCATTGAGGTGTTCGAAGGAGATGGTATGGCTTTGTATAGGATGAACGGCCAGGTACTGACAGTAAAGCAAAAAGAAAACGGATTTAGAATGTGCCTTTGTTGTATTTTATTTAAAAGAATATGTATGCCATAAAAGAATGTTGTACACGTGTCGTCGTTGTCGACTTGAGGATTCCAACAACCACGGGTAGGTCGTGTCAGGTAGGTTAAATTCCACACGTTGGGAATCAGAGTCAATCTCTTTATCTTGACCATCCGAGACAAAGTAATGAGGTTGTTGCGATATACTTGAGGTTAGACCGGACTGGAGGGAGCCGTTCGAGCATGGCAAACACCGGAGGTATCTCAAACTCCATAGATTTAAGGTCTCCTAGACCATGATAACCTACGAGGGATTGCCTTAGTCCTCAGAGATTCTTTTGAGGTGTATCCTTTGATTAGAATAACAACTTTTGAGAGATATCAAGACAGATTAAGTCTTTTAACATTTTTCATTCAAAGATTCCTTTGCTTTTGAAAACTGTTTGGCATAAATGACATGATACCGTATCCAAGGCGGCGTATGTGGCATGGCGCCATTAGCCTATGTGGTGTAAGTGATTACGCACTATAACCTAGGTGGCGTGGGTATTATGGCATTGTAGCTTTATTGTTTCGTTTAATCTCCATTGAATCATTGATTGAAATATATTGAAGGCTTAATAAATTTTGATATCCCCAAAACCTCATCGTTCTAAGGACTAATTAATTTTAACAACGTGCATTATGAAAAGCACGACTCTTCATCGGTCTAGGCAATCCAAAACAAACCGCGTGAGCGAGTTTAAGAGTTCTATACGCTACACGATAGCAAAAGATGATGTGCAGGCGGGATGTGTCACATAAGATTACAGCCTTCCGAAGGTTGCCCCATTCCTCAGAATTTCTTTTAGGGTATATCCTTTGTTAAGAACGACAAATTTTAAGAGATGTCAAAACAAACTAAGTATTCGATTAGGTCCCTTTCGAAGTTTCACTTTTGAACTCGGAATAACTTAGTATTGACGACGTGATACCATAACCACATGGCGCCAGTGGCATACCGCCATTAGCCAGTGGTGTAAGTGACGTGACATCACGACATTGTTTCCTTGTTATTCCTTATTCTCCGCTGAACCTTTGATTAAGCACTAGTCGAGGACTTAGTAAGATTTTGATTTCCTTAGGTATCATTGTTCTAAGGACTCATGTAGCTTTAGACAACGTGCACATGAGTGCACGATTCTTCATCGGTTAAGGCAACCTTCGACAGACCGTGCAAGCAAACTTTAAGACTCAAAACGGGCAGCATAAAGGGGATGGTATGGATGCAATGCAGAAAGCAGTAACACGCAGGTTAAATTCCAACAATCCGGGTTGATCGTTGTCAGGCAGGTTAAATTCCACATGTTGGGAATCAGAGCCAATCTCCTTATCTAAGACCATCCGAGGCAGAGCAATACGATTGCCAGAATACAGACGCGTTAAAGGCTAGGCTAGATCAAAGGAAGCCGTTCGGGCACGGCGAACACCGGAGGTATCCCAAACTCCATGGATTTAAGGTCTCCTAGACTACGACATGCATGAATTTGCAAGCTTTAATAGAATTGCCCCAATCCTCAGATATTCGGGAATATGTATTCTTTATGAGGAGTATAAGACAAAGGAAAACTTTTGTCAAGCCAAAATTATTTTCTTGTCAATAACTTTTGATAGATTTGAAAAAACTGATCACTAGGAGCTGTGTCCTAGTGATTTAATTTTGAAAAGTTAGTCATTAAGAGTTAGGTCTTAATAATCTAACTTAGAATTAAAATAGCCATTGAAGCTTTTGTTATAATTTAAAGAGAAATTGATCATTGGAAATTGAGTTCCAATAATTAAATTCCAAATTTTGAAGAAAAATTAGTTATTAAGGGGAGGGCTTTAATGTGCTAATTTTTAACTTGAAAAAGCTAGCCATTGAGGGTTAGATCCTTAATGAGCTAGTTTAATTTGAAATTATTAACAAAATGATATTTTTGGCTTGATTTTGATTTTCCCTAAAACTTATAATTCCTCAGGAATTTTGATTGAAACAAACATGCATTTTCCAACATGCATGACTCTTCATTGGTTGAGGCAATTCTTTTAAACTTGCGCGGGAGGGTCATAACCTAGGAGTCAAGCAAACACGCGCATGCAGCACAACAGCAAGTAAAGAAAGCAATAAAACATATAAACGGTAAACACATAACTAGGATATATCATGTAATCCTAACGTGAGGGCCCTGTCCTAGTTTTGGCAAAAGTTCTATGTTTTTTGCTATATGCAAAAGGCTGGTTTTGGTTTAGAGGGGTCCCCCAGACTAGAGCCAATAATTTGCCTCCCTATTGCCAAGTGTACTGCATGGCAAAGGTCAAACGGCAGGCTGACTCATCATTGTCCAAGGTTGCCGAGCATTTCGGGACATCCTAGCACTAGCAAGCCGGGTAGGGTAACCAAAATGTAGCGGCCGGGCTTATCCAACATCGATGCATGTGCAATGCAAAAGTTAAGCAATAAAATGAAAATCCCACATATATTTTCAAGCTTGGCTCTCGTATTAAATCATATTTTTAAGAAAAATTACACAAATGAAATAACCAAAAAGTCTCAGGCCGGGTGGTCGGGCAGAGCCCAGTTAGAATCACCACACCTTTCTTAGATAGCGCGAAGCTTATCTTTTTGCCAGACAAGTGTATTAATTCTTAAAAATATAAACTAATAAAGATCCCCAGCAGAGTCGCCACTATGGGCTACGTGCTTGGAAAAATTCCCCGTCTCTCCTTTTTGTATATTTCGTGTTTACAAAGAGGGGGAAAATGGTTGGTTCGTTTGAGAGTCGCCACCCGGGTTTTGAAAAGTATTAACCCCGAGAAACCGTTTATGGAAAAATGTGACTCTTTTGCTCTTTTAAAAAAGTTTTGGTCTATTGAAAACAGAGAGTTTTGGGTTCGGGAGCCAGGTTACGAAAGGGGAAGGTTTTGTTTGGAAAAGCACCCCCCTCGCCCGATAAAATCCGTCTCTACTAATATTTGTGGGATTTAAAATCATTTTATTGCTTAACTTTTTAGGCCACACAAACAAATATAGCACATAAACAGTTTATAGCACGAAAGCAGATAATAGGCATGCTTGAATATCGACATAACATAATAAACACCAAATCTGTTACATGCAAACACTACCATACGGTAGATGTTTGTCCCGTAGGCTCTGTTTTTCATGGTTAGCAGCTTGGCACCATGTTTACCCATCATATGACAATATGAAAATGGCATGAATGCTTACATGTTATGTGAACAACATAATGCAAGCCAAATATGCTTCATTAATTTTAATACAGTAATCTAGCATGGCATAAAACAGTTTCGATTCATGTAACAGAAATGGATACTCTACGCATGTGATTTCAAAGAAACAAAAGCAGGAAAAAGAGGTTTTAACAAAATATGTCCCCTGGAGGACCTCCGCTGTACGGCAATAAGGTGTACTGTACGGTGGAAGTATGTGGGGTATCAACTTTAATTTCCTTGGAAACATTTAAACCATTTTGGCCCAGGACTAGTATGAGGAACCAGCCTGAACTTAGTAGCTTCCCCTCAGATTATAGAGACAAATAATGGATAAAAGATTTGTACCTATTGGAGCGAAACCTTCCTTTGGAAAATTGTGACAATTGCAAAGTCTTTTGGCACGAGCAAGGCTTCGGTATGCTGTGATGACAAAGTATGAGACTTTAAGTGATTTTTTTATGGACTTGATTTTCTTGGAAAGAAAATGGTATTTTTGGTGTTTTTGAAAGTGAAAAGGAGTGAAAAATGGGTTTTGAAAGAGGATGATGCTTTTGGTATTTGAAATAGGTACGAAAACAAGTATGGACATTTCAAAGCACTTCGGAACTGTTTTTGATTGATAAAACTGAATTTCTCTCTTCTTCTCCAAAAAAATGTTCTTTCTCTCTTTCTTTTTCTTCCAAAAATGTTGTGTCTTGTCTAATGGCTTGGAGGAGGTATTTATAGGGAAAAAATGGCTTGGAAATGAAGCACACTTGGCTTGAAAGTTAAGCCTTCGGCCTGCAACTGAAAAACTTGGTCGTCAAGCAAAAATAAGGCCGGCAAACATGTACCGTACGGTAGAAATATGTACCGTACGGTGGAACTTTTTCTCCCGCACGGTGGAGATTTTAACCGCCATAATTTTGAGTTTTCTGTGATGTACCGTACGGTGGAAAGCGTCCCGTACGGTGGAAATACTTCTACTGCGCGGTAGAGTTTGTCTACTCAGCAGGCCAAACTTCGCGAGGCCGCCCCAGACACTCCCGAATTCAGTTTTGGGCGTTCTTCGACCGTTGGAAAGCTCGTTAAGTCTACTTTCTAACCCAGGTGGTTTGGATAAAAATAATTTTGTACATCAAAATATATGACAATTTTACCCTCAGGTGGTCGAAAAAGTGGTCGTTTTGGCAAAATTCTCATATCTCCCTCATTTCAAATCGAATTAAGGCTTATTATATATCGATAAAAAGGGTTTTGAATGTACTAAAAGATGGTGGACTCCAATAATAAAAATAAGGAAGTTTGATTTGTGAAAATTGAGCTGAAAGTAGACTAAACCGAAGAACCGTTGGTGCCACGATGGCCAAAACACGTACTCACTCATTCTAAGTGTCATTTGGCACTCTCATACATAGTTCTAAGCTATTTCCTCATTATTTTGAGTACAAAGAGCTTTGTTGAAGCTTTCAAGGCACGTTTTGTTATTGAAAAGCTTATCGGCCACTTGTTCACGATTTTCGAAAGGTAGCGCTCCAAAAGGTTTAGATCAATCCAAAGGTTTTAAATCATTCTTTGTTTATCATCATTGGGGACTTAAAAGTTATCCGGGATTTTCAAATTGGGGTGTCTACAAAAGGGTTTCTGTATCAAAACTGAGTAACAATAATTCACTATAACCCTTGATTCCTTGAACATTTACTAAAGCATTCATATGCCGTGACAACTCTAACTAGACAGGTACATGAACAAGGCTAGTGATAGCAAAACTACAATAGGAGCACAGAAATTACCTTCTTGATATCAAAATTAGATCGTGTGCAACATGAAGGCCAGCTTCCATCGTTATAGTCAGGCCACAATCCATCTGCGGTGCAACAAATATCAGATAGAACAGACTTAAAATGGAAAATATACCTTTGGACCTGTTCCGTCATATCACAATACCGCGGCACAGGTGTTGATAATGGTTTTACCATCATAACAGTATCAACTTTTCTTTAAAAAAAAGTTGTATTCTGCAGTCTACATTCTCAATGTATAAATACCACTTTGAAAGTTGCACTTACGGATTGTAAACTCAGTTGGAGCATTTGAGCTGTGTTAAAAAAACAAGAAAAACATAATGAGTTCCCAAGAAATGTTTAACTGATTGAACTTGAAAAACAACTACATACCTACCGCCTACGCAACATAAAACAGAATCATGCAAAAGCCAATATTGGTAAAAAAGAGAGAGATGACAACAATAAAGAAAAATTTTAAACACCGAAAACCTAACCCCTTTCTGTATGCCTATATCAAATCCTAAAACCCTTCGGCAATGTTTCAAATGCCCTAGACACACTTGTTAATTTTCTAAGCTACTAAAAGACCTCCAACGAATACTATTTGACCTGCCAACTCAGCCAGTTTTAGCAAGCAAACAATCAAAGGCTAAAAGAAGTTTAGTGTTTGTTACTAATAATGGAAGGTGAGGGAAATAAATGAAGTCAACTCCATGTGGCAATGAAGATTCCAAACAAAATCCACAGATTTCACATATCTTGTTATCTTCTAGATTGTCATTCTACACTAACTTATCAGATGACAATAGCATATGATTCATCAGAATATTCATGACTAGTATAAATTTCACCAATATTTAAGCAAGATTCAAATACTAATATTGCAGGGAAAAGAAGTGAGGGGGAGGGAGGGGGGGCAATCGAAATATGAATCTCCCAAAATACCGAGGAAATCTTCCACATGATTACCCCATAAAAAGAATCCTGAAATTAGGACCAAAAAATTCATCCTCAAAACCACATTCACTTTGGGTATAGCCACAATACTTCGGTTATGTCCACGATCTACATTTATCATTCGTAAAATTCTTTGCAGTATTTCAAAATACATATAGCTACTGCTAAAACTTGAAAGTGAACAAAGTAACTGCAAATAAACACAGATATCCACATCACCACCAAGGCTGGTAGCCTAGTGGTCCATGGCTTACTCCCATGTGGTTTAGGTGGTCAAGAGTTCCAAGGTTTTGAGCCGTGCTAATGACGCCCTATCGAACTTTGCCCTCCTGCGTAGCCTGGCTATGTTCCACTAGCTCTTGGTGGGGTGGTAGTTGCTATGGCTCTATGGTCCTTTCTGGAGCCCGCCGTGGGTCTAGAGTCCCTATGGCTGTCATGCGCATGGGAGGGCTGCTACATCTGGTCGTCCCCCTTCTCCACCCTTGTAGATTAGCCACACGCACACAAAAACACACACACACACACAGACAGATATCCACATCCACAGTCATGCAATTACCGCAGTGAAACGCTAATAAAACAATAAATCGAATGAGAGAAAGGAAAAAAAAACGATCAAGACGAACAAATAAAAATATCCCAACGCAATATACACATTAGTTGAATCCAAAACCGATAATGAAAACGTCAAATCAAAACAATAGAATTATATATATATATATAATAACACACCCTCGGCAACAGGCATTGGAGGAACAGCAATGGCGAGTTCTCTGACAATAAGTGCCCGGCCATTGAAGAGCTAGGGCGAAGTAATCGAACTCTCTCTGTTTACGCGATTCGATTACTCCGCCAATGCAATCATGGACGCAAACAGATGCGACGAACAGAACCAGGATTTGGAGAGAGATAACGGATTGTGCGGGGAGAGACGCCATTCTCTCTCTCTCTCTGGGCGTGGAATTATTGTTCCTTGCTTCTTCTAATGGCGCCTTCCTGGTATAAACAACTACGAGGGCGTTTCGATTTCTAAAAAAAGGAACTTTTAAAAAAATAATGTAATTTCAAGCTCAAAAATTATGTGTTTATACAAATAATTTTCCTACCAATATGGATCTTGTTTGATAGATCTCATTGAGATCTTTTATACAGTGCCAAAAAAATCATAAAATTATTTTTCATTTTTATTATATTTGAATTTGAAAATTTAAAAAAAAAAAACTTTTTAAAAAGTAAGCTTTACTGGAACACCCTCTACTTCAACAACTATGACGCTCGCTTGGATAAAAAGGCGAAACATTGGGAGGGTATAGTTGTCGTCTGATACTTGGGATATTCCCTTTTTTACACACCTGGAACATTGGCCCGTTTGGGTGGGGATAAAAGGAGGGGGTATTAGAGCATCTCCCCCCTTTACCCATTTTAAGATTCAAATTTAAAAATTTGGGCAAAATTCACAAAAAAATCCTCTCCAATCTTTGACCCAAACCCTTTCCCATTATAGGTTTTACCCATTTCTTTTCCCAAATTTGAGACAATCCAAGTCTTTCCCAATATTCCAACGGTTCTTTTCTCTTTTCAACAACTCTTTTCATGTCATTCTGAGAGCATGGTGTCGGTTTTCCCAAGTTTGGATACTTGCAACTCTCTCTCTCTCTCTTCTTTCTCTCTCTTTCTCTCTCTCTCTCATGGCCACTGCCGTCCGAACGAGTTCCTACACAAGGAAAAGAATGGAGGATATATGAATCAGAGTTTTGTGGGTGGTGGTAACTGGTAGACTGTTTGGGTGGTTGGCGGTGGTTATGGAGGTGGGCCAAGTTCTTCTTCTTCTTTTTCTTCATAACAGTCAGTTACTCTCAACCTCAAATCAAATTTGTTCCCTTCTATTATTTACATTATAATTGCCATTCAACGCTTAAAAAATAATATATTTGCTTAAAAAATCATTTTGCCCTTGGAGAGTGCCTGACTCAAAATGAGTTTTTACCCAAAATTTGATCCAAATTTGAGTAAAAATTTAGGCAAAAATTGGAGATGTTCTTAGTTAATACGGAGTAACTTAATAAGGGATAAGATGGTAGGGCCCCTTTTGGATGGGGATATAGCCTCCCGAATTTCTTTTCATGCCTCATAAAGGGGGATAAGTCATTATATCTACCGTTTGGAAGCCCAAAATTGCTTCCAGATTACTTTTCCCCCTTCAAAACTTATCCGGCTGTGGAGAGGTTAAGGGGATAACTTTTGGGCACCTCCCCCACCCAAAAATTATTCGGCTCTAAATGGCGGTATATAGACGATTATGCCCCTCCTTGTCCCCCGCTCTCTCCATCTCTACAACTAACCCTATTTTTTTCATTTTTTAGAAAAACAAAGAGAGAGAGACGACTCGGGAGATAGAGGGGGGGAGGAAGAGAGGGAGAGGGAAGGAGAAGAGAGGTACCTGTTATTGTCGTTGCTAGAGCCATCGTGTTGCTACTGCTAAAACCCTTTGGTTTCTTAGGGAAGAAGAGAAGCATAATAAAATAAAAACAGAAAGATTGAATAATAGTAATAAAAAAGAAAGGGAAAACGTTGGGTAATAGAAGAGATCCACATGGGTTTTAACTATATTTTGAATATAAAATTTCCAGAGTAGACATTTTTTAATATTAATTTTAGAATTTATATATTTATTTTAATACATAATCAAATTTAACACTGCACAACGGACAAAATAGTTATTTGACAACTTTTTCTATTATCTATCCCTTCTTATCTCCTCATTTTATAAACTATCCAAACAAAATCAAATTTTATCCCCCATTTAATACTCCATCCAAACTATATACTATTTTATCCCCTTTTTAAACCATTAAAATTAATACCCCATACTATCTCATCCCTCTTCATAATTTTTTATCCGCATCCAAGCAGGCCCTAGTGGTATTAGTTAATAAGGGATAACCCACATTGGCCCGTTTGGATAATATAAAAGCTGTCAAATGACCATTTTACCCTTGTGCAGTGTTAAGTAATATTATCATTAGATTAAAATATATAATAACTTGGCCTCCAACTTTGATTAATTTTGTTTACAAATAATCAATAATAATTTAGTTAACTAATATAATAATTAATTCTGTTATTGAATATATTAAAAATTCGTCCTAATTAGTGTTTTATTATGTTTTTGTTAAGTTTTTTTTTAGTTATGAAATGTAAAAATGTTAAGTTTAGTTTTTAATTTATTTTATACCATATTTTCTTTATTGAATGGTGAGCGTCCAATTGTTTTGAATGGTTAGTAAATTTAATAAGTACAAAAAATTAAAATTTATTTTTAAAGTTTTTATTTTATTTTATTTATAATTTTGAGTTTTTTTTTTAAGTGTGAATTGACAGGATTGATTGTATGGAAGTATGGAACACATAGGGACACATAGCACACATGCACATAATAAATTTCCTTATTGTTTACTGTACTTGTTTCTACCCCTTTTTCTCTTGGAAAACTTGTGCCTGCCGAAGAGAGAGAGAGAGAGAGCGGCAGAAGAAGCGGCAGAAGAAGGAGAAGAAACACCCAGTTCACGATTGTCACCGGCGAATCGTCGCCGGCTCCTCGCCGTCGTCACGGTATGGCCCTATCCCCCCCCCCCCCCCCCCCCCCCCCCTCTGTGTGCGTGTGTGTGTGTGTGTATATATATATATATTTCCGGATCTGTGAGTGTGCAGGTGTGATGGGTGGCTGGGAGAAGGGGGATAAGGAGGGGTGTTCTCGTCAATTTTTGGGGGGGATTAGGGGTATAAGATATGGACACCTCAAACCCTAGCCATGGGCAACACCTCCCAATTCCCTCTTCTCCGGTGGTAGGGAAGAACAGGATTAAATAATCCCAGGCGTCAAACAGTTCCCAAACCAGGGCTTCGGCTGTGGGACCAGGTTTAAAACAGGGGTATTGTTAACACCCCTTGGTAAGCCGGCATCCAAACAGGCCCTAATTGCAGTAGTATACGTACGTTACTTAAAAAATTTATTTTCAACCCCGTGAATTTCAAGCCACACCGTCAACAAAACGAGCCGAGATCGTGAGCTGCTTAGTTCATCTGTAGCCGTACTCATTTGCAATTCTCATGTGTAAATTTTCTCCTGCATTTTTCTCTCACTTCTTTCCTAACTATTTTTATTAATTTCCGAACAAACAGACCCTTAATTTAAACCGTTTTCCCGTTCTTGTTGCGTGAGAAGATTAATACTATCGGCTTGTTGAGTTAAATACAAGAGTCATTAAATCTCATATTGAATAAAGATTTCTTGATAGGAGTTTGTAATTTCTTTGCTACTTATCATTCAATTTTCATCGTTTATTGGGACATTATGATTTTAGGCCATCATCAAGACTTAAGACCAGGGTTAGGGATAGGCCGCCAACATTGATACTGTCTTGGGCTTAAGATGATGATTAATTGATTATTTTGAATAAATAGTTCATTGTCTTTTATTGATTTGACCAAAGCAAATGATAAGAACAAAATGTTATAGTTGGGGAATTGGAGACAAATATTTTGAGTTTACATAAATAAAATCATTGGGTGCTTCTACAACTTAATTTCTCTCCAGTTTGTGGCTGTGATGAAAACAAAATATGGGGTTGATGCTTTGAACATCTTATGCATTAGTTCTCCAACCACTTTGGTCTATTTTAAAGCACCCAATGACTTAACTCGAAACATATAAAATGTTGATAGTTTTGTAGTCATATTCTTGTACTCTACTATTTCCATGTATTGTTTTCCAACTCCCAACCTTTTTTATCGTGCAAAACATGAAAGCCAAAAAAATGAAATAGACTAAACTACACATTTTAGGAACACTTGAATAAATCTTCAGTGTATATACTAAGCTACTAATTAATAGAAATATAATCGGTCTATGGGGTGGGATTATTTTGGAAAATGCGAGAAGAAAATGGGTGATACTAAGCCAAAGGCGGCTTGTAAACATTGTGGCCAAGAATATTGTTGTAATACCAATTCTAATGGGACATCTTTAATGAAAACCCATATTAACTTCTTAGGTAAAGTATATGAGTAGAGCGAGTTCAATATATTAAGAAGAACAAAGTTAAGAAGCAAAAAACCCTAGGGTTTGAATCTGTGGAGGAAACACAGTTAAATGATTATTCTTGATGAATTGCCTTTTCGTTTTGTTGAGGGTCGAGGTTTTAAACAGTTCATGTACGTGGTGCAACCAAGGTGGTATAATCCCGTAGATTAATGGTTGCAAAAGATTGTGTCAAATTGTGCCAACATGGGAAGAAAGCTTTGAAGAAAGCACCAAATGACCAACAAGTTTGCGTTACCACGGACACTTGGACTTTTCTTAAAAAATTGGAATTCTCTTAAAAAATCTCAAGTATATGTGTCTTACTCCCCACTTCATTGATTGTGATTGGAAGCTTCACAAAAAAACTCTTTAACTTTTGTTTAGTTCCAAATCAGAAGGGCGAGACACTGGGTAAAATGGTAGAACAATGTTTTGTAGAAATGAGGAATTGAAAAATTCTTGACAATCACAATTGATAATGCAAGTTCCAATAATGGCATAATTGATTTCTTGAAGAAGAAGACCATCAAAATTGACTCCACTATTCTAGTCCACAAGTTTTTACATGTTAGATATTGTGGTCATACGTTAAATTTACAATATATTACGTGTTAGTAATATTGTGAGGTATGTGAGATCAAATTTTTGGGGTACCAAAGAGCAAAACTACAAAACTAAAGTGACCACCACTGTGACAACAATAAAATATCGTTTATTTTTTCCCGTATAAAAGAGCACACCACAACGCAACGAGGAAAAAAGGGTCAGTTGCATCTCTAATTAACCAATTTCAACTATCAAAACGATAGTTAGGGTTTGTTTCAGTTTGAAGACGACGAAAGCCCTCCCAGCAGAAGCCCTAAGCCCCTTCCCCACTTGATTCCGCGATTTGAATCGAACGGATCACAATTGACGAGGAAAGAGGCGAGTCCCTCTCTCTACCGAGCAAATTCACGCTGTGGATCTCTCACTCCGATTAGGTAAAGCTTAACCTACCAGTGCCATATGTAGTAGGAATGTATTTAGTTTGAATTGAATTGAATTGAACTGGGTACGCGTCGAGGAGATGAATCTTGTTAGTGTGTGAATGTGGTTGGAGTGTTTGTTTTTCAATTTGGAGATGTCAAGTTGTTTAGGTTAGGTGTTCGGATAACCGAGTCGAAAGTATATGGTTACGGTTGTGTTAATGGGTTTGGGTATATGTAGTGTGACAATTAGGCCTAGGTGAAGCAGAATGGTGGTTATGTGATATGCTAGTATAAACGATAGAGATTTCATTGCTTGAAGGCGATTGTTGATTAGAGACAACCACATGGTGGGTTCTGGAGAGAAAGGGAGCGACTAAAGGTATATCGAGGGGATTAGAGACATGTACGAAGATGTCGTCAGTACCATTCGATCACCAATAGGGGAAACGAGTGAATTTCCGATCACAGTAGAATTGCATCAATGGTCAGCCTTGAGCCCGTGCCTCTTTGCCGTAGTTATGGATGAGTTGACTAGACAGTTTCAGAGGATATCCCATGATGTATGATGTTTGCAAATGATATTGTCCTAGTGGATGAAACCGCAAGAGGTGTTAATGCGAAATTAGAAGTTTGGAAGGAAGTATTAGAGTCGAAGGGTTTTCGGATGAGTAGGAGCAAAACAAAGTATATGGTGTGCAAGTTTAGTGGCACCAGCAGTGCGCATGAAGAGTGGTGGTGCAAGTTCAGAAGATACCAAAGAGCGATCATTTTAAGTATTCAGACTTAATTATTAGTAAAGATGGAGAGATTGCCGGTGATGTGACTCATAGGATCTAAGTGGGGTGGCTCAAGTGGAGGAGCGCTATAGGTGTACTATGTGACAAGAGGGTACCCACCAAATTGAAGGGAAAATTCTATAGAACTGCTATAACTTGAGACCAGCGATGCTTTACGGAACAGAATGTTGGCCTATTAAGAAAAAACAGGTGTGCAAGATGAGTAGCAGAAATGAGAATGTTGAGGTGGATGTGTAGTAAGACTAGACGAGGCAGGATTATAAATGAAACGGTTCGTGAGATGGTAGGCGTAGCACCTATAGAGGAGAATTTGAGAGAAAATAAGTTAATGTGGTTTGGGCATGTCTACTGTAGACCTGGATATACAGTAGTTAAATAAGCGGATATGATAGCTTTGGGTAGTAACGCTATGGGGAGGGGAAGACCTGAATTGACATTAGATGTTGTTGTGCGCAAA
The DNA here is from genome assembly GCA_019656295.1 of Rhododendron mucronatum var. ripense. NCBI lineage: Eukaryota > Viridiplantae > Streptophyta > Magnoliopsida > Ericales > Ericaceae > Rhododendron > Rhododendron mucronatum. Next base: position 32,617 of record BPLT01000040.1, on the reverse strand, counting down.
GATATGAGTCTAATAGGTTTGAGTGAACAAGTGGCCCTTGACAGAGCTCAATGGAGAAAAATGATTCATGTAGCCGACCCCAATTGATTGAGACACAAGGCTATGTTTGGTTTGGTAAAGGCGATTGTTGATTCAATTGTCACCAAGTGCGTGATTGGCCTCCAAGAAAGTTGATTTCAATATGCTATGGATTTTATTGTCTCCAGGACTGTCTAGATTTGTTCTGACAGTATAAAAGGGACTTGTGGTGGATTGGCACTACAGAGATAGGAAAAATGTACATTTAGTTGAGTAATAAATTAATATAGGAACCGAAAAAAAATTTCAGCTATATTCAATCAGTATAAGTGGAATACGATAGCTGGTTTTCTTATTTAGTAATTGTTGATTACTAGAGTTCCAACAATTACTTCCTTATACTTCTTCTTCCTTTTTTAGAAATACCAGTGTGTTTTGTACTTTTGTCGCATTTGATCAAATTGCAGAGTCTAAAAGTTAGGATGAACCTCCTTTAAGTGCTCCACCAACCGTCTTTAAAACAAAAGAACCTACTGGTCCAAGAGTTAGTATAGGAAGCTTACACCTCTTTTACTAAGAAACAGGCTTGTCCTAGTACACAATTTCATAAAGTAATTTTGACATTGTTTTGAGGTTTTGTACAGGCTTATTTCCTATTAGCTTAACATTTGCAGTTGCCTCTAAATTGCCTAGGAAACAATGATTTTGATGTGTTTGTTGACAAATCATTACTAACCGTTGTACTGTTTGTACATAATGCATTTATCAGGAAGGTTATCTAGGTTAGTGTGCCAATATCTTAATTCTTACGGCAATAGAACTTAAATTTCTAAAAATTAAAGGTGGTGCTTCGATTGAAACCAATCACCAATCCATTGCATTTTTGTCCCTTTTTGGTCAAATATTAGTGTACTGCACATGCAATATTGACAAGGGTCGGAATAAGTGTTATGGAGGAATTGGAATGAGTTGGAGGGTATGCTTTGTGGAGATAAGGTGAATACTTTGCAATGCTAGAGAAAATGTAGGGTAACTGAAAGAAGGTTCTATAAAGAGGGCAAAGTTGCCTTATAAACCAGGTATTCGGTATCTTGGTTTATAGACTGAGCTTGGGAGACCAATGAAACTTGAGGCCTCTCAAGTTTGAGGCAGTGGTTGTACAGGTGCAGGAGGAAGAAAGAAGGGACCTGTCATAATGTGATGCCTGTTGATTGTACTGCTCAATAGACCATTGTTAGAAACAGACAATGAAACGTCTAAACGACGTGTATTTGTGTAGTGACTGTAGTCAAAAAAACTTACGCCCACATATTGTGACGTGGGTGTTATTACAAGTTGTTTTGGGGGGCTTGATTGTTATTCGAAGTTTAAAACTCATTTCCCTCGTTTTTGTGTCATCAAAACTTCAGGCAATAATGTGTATGTATGTAGTCAAAAGAACTTAAGCCCACATCTTGTGACGTGGTTGTTATTACAAGTTGTTTTGGGGGGCTGGATTGTTATTGTAAGTTTAAAACTCATTTCCCCCACTTTTGTGTCATCAAAACTTCAGGCAATAATGGTCCAACCCTTCATCAGACGTTGATTCATGGATCCTGAAGGCAAGAAGTTTGGAAGAGGTGAATTTCCTTGTCCTAGTCTTTAACTCTTTTGTTTTCCAATTTATTTAGTTATACATCTATTTTTTTTGTTCTTGAATGTACCATTCAAATACACGAAATTCTGTTTAATATGCTTCAAGGTATCTGTTAAGGACCTAAGGTCCTGATACGTTTTTCTTACTCTAGTGATCTGCCATGTGCCACTTGTTGGTGTTCCAACATCTCCAATTCAAGACTTTAAACTAGTGACTAGAGATTATTTTCAATAAAAAAGTGGTCCTAAACAATGGTACTGTTCATCTTATCTATAAACACAAATCCATATTTCTATCTATTTATTCAAATCCCACATTCATTCCCATAATCCAACCTTTTCATCCAAAGTTATATTTTTTCTTGTGTTAAGTGCATTTAAGATTGCCAAAGATTGGTTTCATAGTATAGGTGTTGACGTTAATGCTATCTTTTCAATGGTACCGATTTCATATAAATCGATCAGATCTGCATGGCATGGGCTATGCCTATTAAAAAAATCTCTGTTTTGGAGATGGGATCTAATCTTATCCATTGATTCTCTTGGTGGGTTTTGTGGCTGCAATCATAAATCCATTTTTTTAAAAGTGAAACAGGGTTCATAGTCAGCAATCGTTGGACGCAGTAATAGCTTTATTAGCTAGAGTACATCGAGAACTCTCATTATGAAATAATTTTGAGATTATGCATCCCTGATAAACAAATTGCTCTTACATGAACATTTCCTCTGTGCAAGCATCAGTCCCTTCTTGGTGGTGATAAATCATAGACTCTGTATTCCGGAGGTTTTTTTTTTATCTGCATATTCGAGAGGTTGAAATGAGTCTTTCTGGTGATTTTCTTTCGAGGAATGATAAAACAGATAGTACTAAATTTGGGAATTCAATAACACAAACAATTTACCATTATTTTTTTGACAAAGAATTTCAAATATACCATTGAGTCATTGACATAAAGCATTGCCCTGTTCTGAAGTGGATGAAGTTGCAAACATAATATTTCAAATCTACCATTTAAATGGTCGGATGGGAAAAGGAATCTACAGTATATTGGGTTTCTATGATTGGGAATATATTTGATAAAGGATTTTTAAAGTGATGGGGAAACTTCCGAAAGGGTTGTAGATTGTCAATTATAAAGCTACTCGGCCTTTTATTTTGTATGCCCTATTAGTTCTTCAGGCCCTTTTTTTTGTTGTAGATCCATCAAAATCCTTCAGACATGGCACATATTCTTTTTAATTTTTGATTGGGACAAATCCTTGAAATATAAATAGCAAAAGAAACTAGTAGAAACAAATTAAAACTGGGTTTGCAGTCCTATTCAAATTCAAATTCCAGTGAAAAATCAAATCTCATGCAGTTCAAATGTCAAAGTGAAAGTGTAAAATTTCAAGAACGGCATAATAGCGTTGGAGTTTTGGACATCCATTCACCAAAATTCTAAATGATAATGTTTAAATGACGGAACTTATATATGATATATATTGTCACATGTCTTGTGCACGTGTCATGATTGCCAAGCAAAGAGCTGAGATGTCAGATTTGGACCACTTTTTGTGTTTGTGGTTATTTTACTGGATTGATGCAGAAAAATACTAAAAAAAGTCTGCAGAATAACCCAGGGAAGAATACATCATTCTAAAAAAACTCTGCAGAATAACCAAAGGAAATTGCACTTTGTTTTTATTTGTAGAAGTCTTCCCTGCACCTTTCTGTAAACAAAAGGACAATTATCGGTTCATTAGGATAACATATATGTATTATATTCATAACAGCTAAGAAAAAAAAATCTAGTATGACTACTGTATGTAACGATTGAAAACTAATGTATGTAACGATGCGTCACAAAAATGTTTTAGTCAATTGCATGGAACAGTGTTCTGGTAGTTTGGGTTTGGGGCGGGGTGGGGTGGGGTGGGGTGTGGGGGTGCGGCTGGTGGAGTTATAATGCAAATATGCCACCAATAGGAGAGCTGTTGAATTGTTTTGACGAGGAAAGAGATGAGCTGAGATAGAGAAGTAGGAATGGTTTTGAGGCCAAGCGAATGTTGTGGTTCACAATGAAGATGCACGGAATGGTTTTTGAACCATTATTTTATAATAAAGGAAGCAGTTACATGGAATTGGAGTCCGCCTTGTTGGAAGAGAGAGGGGGTAGTTTTGTTTGTTTTGGTTGAGAGGGGTTCATAGGGTGGGACATGGTAATCATCTGAATTTGCGGGGCCATTTGTGGAACAAGAAAAGTAAAAACACCTTCGTGCTTTTAGTATAGATAAAGTACGGCAGGCTACTGTGTCATGTCATACCTCCTTTTTCGCCCATTTACATGGACTTTGATGCTCTGGGATTAGTTTTTCGACCAACTGATTTGTTGTCATCAGTCACAATTTATCTCTTTGTATTGCCATTGGCCTATATTTAATTTACTTTGTCTTGTCTGAATATCAGGGCCAAGAGAACTTACTGGTGCAGTAGATCTTATAAGTCACTATAAGTTGTTGCCCCACCACGATTTCTTCTGCAAGAGGTCACTTCCCTTGTCTATTTCAGATACCCACTACCTTCACAATGTGGTGGGAGACACTGAAATCAGGAAAGGGGAAGGGATGCAACTGGACCAACTCATTCAGGATACGTCCTATTCAAGAGGGGCAAACGCTCGGATTCAGCCCTTTGACCTAGATGTCCTCAGAGAAGCCTTTCAACTGAGGGAAACTACTCCGATTGATCTTCCTCCTGTAAATCCCTAGACTTTGGGCCTTGGATTCAAAATCGATGGGTTCCGGAAGGGGTGTCTTACTTTTTTGCTGCGTATCTACTGTACTTCATTTCAACTTGTGCAGAAGTATTACCCATTTTTGTGTTGTGTTCTATAGGCAGAGAAGGGGATTCCTACTAGTGCTGGAAAATCTAAAAGTGAGTCCAAGGACAAAGAGAGGAAGCATAAAAAGCACAAGGACAAAGACCAAGAGAAGGATAAAGAACATAAGAAGCGCAAGCACCGTCATAAGGATCGAAGTAAGGAAAAGGACAAGGAGAAAAAGAAAGATAAAAGTGGGCATCACGATTCTGGTGCTGAGCCCTCAAAGAAACACCATGAGAAGGTCGGGTTCTCAATTATGAATACAGCTGTTTTGTCTTCCATGCCAAATTTTTAAAGTTGTACAGTACCGTTGTGGTTGTCCTGGATTGGCTTGTTGAATGGCCGTGTCAGTCATGGTTTGAACTTTCTAGGATTTGAATTTTAGTTATCTTGTGCAAGAAAAGATGGCATATCGAGAATATGCTCCGAAAGAACTATTCTTTTAACTCTTGAAATTGGCTGCAGAGAAGGAAAGGAATAAGTCTGATAAGTTTCAGTTCAACAATAGCCTTGATTGGAGTTCTTTAGCCAAAGAAAGTTTTTTACTTTTTTCCTTTCTCCGAATTAATTCTTTCAGTGGATGCACGTGTCTTATTGTCTCATTTTATAATTTCAGAAAAGGAAGCATGACGGAGACGAAGATCTTAATGACATTCACAGTCACAAGAAAAGTAAGGTAACGTGGACATGAGTGAATCCCTTCAATTAGTTTTGGACGTTTTCTCCAAAGTATTGCTACTAGTCAGAATTTGATTTCTGTCCTTTTCGCTGTCAGTTTAAGAATCGTAAATTCATACGATTAATCTATCATTTGGAGAAAGAATTGTCATTGGAATCAGTTTTTCGGCAGCCTACCTACCCCAATAGATTGGGACATAAGGCCTAGTTTGGGGAATCCGTTTCCTTGCTAGACCTGGTGATGTTTGTTCTGCTGCAGGTCTATTGTCTACTGGGATAATTTTTTCAGAGATGATAAGCGCAGTTTGACTGCATGCCTAATGAGTCTGATTTTGTTCACCCTCGCCAAATTAGGGTGAACATTACGCTCATTTTTATTGGTTCATTCTAACTTGTAGGGCCGACCAGATTTAACCATAGTTAGCATTAAAGGCCCCAAAATTATGGTAATGATACAAAATCTACTTATTTGGAAACAATACCTTGTAGGAGTGAAAACACATTGGTTCACTCCTAGAAAATTAGGGTGAACCATGATTAAAAGTTTGAATGAACCAATAAAAATGAGGGTAATGTTCACCCTATCTGGCGAGGGTGAACAAAATCGGACTCATGTTTAATATGTTTTTGTATACATGCATGAGTATGTTGGGTGTTATGCTCACATACTTGCATATGGGGGCATATTGCTCGAACTGATGACGTTGGTTGCCTCCACTGCAGAATTCCGAGCTTTGGTATATAGGTTCATATACAATGTAAGAGAGCATGTATATGTTTGCAGGTGCATTAACTGTTAATTTATGCAACTAAAGGCAAATGTATGTACTTAGGCGTTTTTACATGTGAGCTTGTATTTGTAAATTGCATGTACATGTGTAAAAAAATTCATATGGAATAATGGAAGTGATAAGTTATATGAGTGGTTGAGTTTCTGTTTAAAGGTAAATTGCTCCTATTCCTAATTCTTGTTGCAATTATGTGCATTAAATGTCTGCTTCCGTAAAGGCATTTACCTGCATGTGTTCCTGCTTTGATGCGTGTGTGCAGCTGTACGTTTGTGTCTTTTTGTTTGTGTAAAAGTTGATTTTTTTGCTCATGGAAAAGCCATACTTTTAGTTTTTTTCCACGCCTCTCATGTCCATCTTCTGTTTGGCTTCTAAATTATGCAGCGAAAGAGCTCAAAGATTGAAGAGACAGGCGCCATTAGGGTAGCAGGCTGATAGATGGCATGTAGTCAATTTTTTATTTTTACTTTGTTCAAATGTCACGTTGAAAATTTGGAGGGTCCTTGCTTACTGTTGTGAAATTTCTCGAGGTACCAAATTTCTTATCTTTATCTCCTGTTTTCATCTTTATTATTTTCGGACGTAGTATTTCAACCTGATCATGATCTGATTATACTTGACTTATCTATCCTTTGCTTTTCTTCAATTCAGGACGCTGCACTAACTAAAGTTCATCAAGAAGGTGAATTCACCTGTCAAAGATATAATGAACCGAAGGTGCATATAAATTGAAACTGAACTACTTCTTTGTATCATAACTGAGGCCCTGATATAATTTGCAGTAACATGCAAAACTTTGTTCCTTTTTCTTAGTTTTATCAGCATGCTCAATATCTTAGCACTTGTTCATTGAGTGGTTGCCATTATTGTAACTTCTTAGAATTTGATTTCTCATAATCAGTCGTAATCTGCTTGTAGCTAGGATAAATGGAGGTGGTAGGTAAAGGTAGGTATTTTTCCCTTCTGTCCTAGAGTTAACACCAACATGTCTCCATTGTACTAGAAAGGGAAGCCTTTCTAAGGTTTGGTGTTGTGTATTTATTTAGTTTGAGTTCTCAGGAATTGGAACTGAGTAGGAGTTTGTAAACACAAATAGATTCTAATGTAATGGGGGTTATAGCTTTCCTTTTGATGTTTATATTTGCTAATAGTACTCAACTACAACTCGAGGGAATTTATCAGTTGGGTAATGTCACACTCTATATCTGAGATGACATTTTTCGTTTAGGCTTAATACAGTGAGACTGTCGGTCCAACAATTTGCACATTGCTCCAAATTTTCAATTACTCTTAAGTTTTGTTTTTACATTCTTGCAACTTTTTGTACCCTATTATTGTACTTTTGATTAACTCTTGTTAGGTTAGGCCCTACCACCCTGCCAAACTTTGGAAGTATATAATGTTGATTTTGTGCAAGTATTTTGTTGTTTGGTATGAGCTGATTCTGGGGAAACAACCCACCTGACCTGATACTAGTCCAAATGAAGGATGTGGTGACAAAGGTTATAGAATCAAAGAAAAATATTGTTACCCAGTTGCCCATGTGGTTGGGGCCAAGGGTTTGTACATGACAAAAATTGTAAATGTACCTATCGAAATGTAAACCATGTGTAAACGGTATATGATTTTGTTTTGAATAAGAATGCAATGTATATTATTTTAAGATGAATTTTGCTTCGGGCGCATGCTTCCGGCTTCTCCTACTACCTCGGTTGGGTGTTGGATTTGTCTCATACTAAATGAGAACATTTTCCATTTGACTACATAGCAATAACATCTCAAACATATGGCGCAGAAAAGCACTCTCATGATCGTACTGTCCTCTTTCTTTTGCCCTCTTGTTTTTTAGACTTTTTCGGACTTCCTTCCGTTGCAACTAATGATGGAACTCCCGTTAGCCCCTCTTTTCTTTTTTTTTTTTCAACGAGGGTATCCAAGGCTTTTGCTTCGATTAGTTTTCCGATTCTACGCCCAGTTTTCTGGTTCTACGCATAATTAGACATCAATTTTTTTTTTCATCAGAAACTTGTTTCAGAAAGTCCAATGCCACTGGCTAGATTTAGTCACAATATAATGGAAGGAGCAACAACCACCGTCACAAGCTGGCATAGCACACCGGAAATTGAGTTGGAGATGGGTGAAATTCTAGGGTGAGGGTATGAACCCCCTAAAATAGGATATGAAATTTTTAAGGTGGCTGTTCACGGACTTGATGTACCTATTGTCTCTTTTTTAGGGTCGGCTAAAATCGAAGTAAGTAAAGCATAAATGGAATCTACAACTCTCAAAGGATTGGGGGATCATGTTGTGCACATCCAGACTGTTGATTGCAAAGATCAATGATTTGGGTTGCCGAACGGTTAGACAGTTGAGATTACGCATAGCACCGTGCAATCCGAACTGTTGATTGTAGAGATCAACGGTTTGGATGTGTCCAGCACCGTGCGCACAACACGCCCCGGTATGCAAAAGTCCTAACTATAAAAGGGGAGGATACAGTCTACACTGTTAGGGGAGAGAAAAAAACAACGAAAAAAGAGGTCTATTTAGCGCCCTCGTTCCATCACTCGGGTCGACGATGTTATTGCCAGATGGCCCAGATCTGATGCCACTGCGGCCGGTGATGAAAGAAAGTGGCTAGATGAGCCCATGGCCGGCTTTGAGTATAGACCCACCAAGCAACCGTCCAGGGCCACCAATTTTTGGCCTAATTACAAAGTCCCCAAATGGGGGAATATATGAAGGGAAAATGACGGTTAAGGACGTGTTTTGATAATTAATACCCGTCAATGACATTTTGTTCAATAACATACGTTCTTAGCATATCCTTAAAATGTATTAATTATTAAAACACGTCCTGGGCCGTCATTTTCCCATATAGGAAAGAGATATGAAGTATTAAATATGTCGGGTATCTAGCTAATAGGCTACTGTGGTACGGTGTTGAGAACAATAAGTCTAGGTACACTACCTCTAACCACTACACCATCCATTACATTTTTTGTGGGGCTCATCCTGTGTCCCAAAAAAATACAAAAAAATGTTCATAAATTTTAAAATAATATATTATGGGGCCGTGTAAAAAATCAGCTCAAAAAAATATCGATAAGTATTATTTCTTGATTCGTAGTGGCGAAACTGCACAATTGAGCAGTTTCGCCCCCTACGAATCATGAAATAATACTTACCGATATTCGTTGAAGCTGATTTTTTACAGGGCCCCATAATATATTATTTTAAAATTTATGGACATTTTTCTGTATTTTTTTGGGACCCAGGATGAGCCCCACAAAAGAAATAGTGGATAGTGTAGCGGATGGATGGTAGTGTATGTAGGATCTCTCTTGTTTTATCCACAAGGTCATGCGTTCGAGAACTGCTTAATAAACTCTTTTTGGGCGGGCGGATTTGAACTCTGTACGAAAACTTGTTCCAAAATGAAAGTACTGAATTGAATTCGCGACATTAGGCACCAGAAGGGAATATTTTAATCGTTGTGCCATTGAACCACAACGAGATTTTGCATCTTATGTCCAAAAACAAATATATACATATATATATAATCAAACACAAGAGGTCCTCCGCCTCCCTCCCCCTCCTCCCCCACTTCTCCCACCTACCTGACCTTCCTACCGTCGTTTCCTCTCCGTTTCTCTCTCTCGTTTGCTTGATTCCGATCTTTGTGTCTCCTCCGGTGGTTCGGCACTTGTGACGGGTTCCGTCCGTTTTGCTCGGCGAATCTGGTGCAACTTAGAGTTGGGTAGGCGTGGCGTGTGGTGGTCCGGCAAGCGGCGGGCGTCGGTATGGCTAATAAAGGTGAGGCTGGTAGTTAGGGTTTTTTTTGTTGCTTTTATTTTTCTTTTCCTGGCTGTTTGGCCGGTGGTTCTCCGGCTAGTTTCCAGTTCGGCTTATACTGGTCTAGTTTTTCTAGGTCCAGGACTCCAGTGGGTGTTGGTGGTGGGTTAATAATTTTAGGTTTAGCGTTGGTGGGGTTGCTTGGCCGGAGTTTTCATCTGCGCTTGGGTTTCATTGCGTGTCTGAGTTGTGCCGGCAGTTTGGTCGTGCGATTGGGTTGTAGCTGAAAGTTTCGGTGTTCTTCCAGATTTCATATGTGCTTTCTCTGGTTTAAGTTGGGGTCCATTTAGGTTTCTCTACTACGTGGACATAGATTGGTTCCTAATCTAGGCATTTCGTCGGTCTTGCTTCGGCAGGGGGTGTCTATGTCGAAGTCTTGGTAGTTTTGGTTCATTCCTGTATCTATTGATAAAATCTGTATTGCCTTCAGGCTTTAATACAAAATGAAATTGACATTTTCAAAAAAAAATACAACAGAGATCCCATTTTCAAACCTCGCTTTGGGCCATCAAAAACTCAAAACTAAGCTTGGATAAGGCGGAGATGGTATCCCCACCCACCAGCCAGCCGAAAACGATTCTGTCCCACAAACACAACTCATTTGAGCCCTACCAGGATTCCTTGTGTATTTGATCACTTGATTTTAAAACTGTACAAACCTCTTGCTTTAGTAGTATATATATAGTACTACAAAGACTCCGACACCAACTCAATCATAGTATACAAAGACCATCCTACCTAAAATCACATGACTAACATCATTATTAATTACTATACAAGCCTTGGACATGATAGGGCATGTCCCTATCAATGCTCCATTACTCCGCCCTAATACAACAAGTCAACCAAAATAAATAAGGTCAGCGTGTGCTCTAATTTAGTTGACACCTTCTGGTCCTCCCCATGCAGAAGACCAGGGGGATCGAACCTTGTCGTGGGCATTTGGAATTCAGGAATATGGATAGCTTGTGAAATCCATTGTGAACTAATCTACTAACTCTCTGCTAACTAACGTTGATGTATACAATATTGGAAAAAAAAAAACAAAATAAATAGGGTAATATTTTCTTACACTCTTTTTTGATAAATGCACTCGATTTTTTGTTCTTTAGTAAAACTTTTGTGTGTGATTTTTACACTGAAAGACAAGAAGTGGGTGTGGCAAAGGATTTGGCAGATCCTTAGCTATAACTTTGCAAGTTGTGTTGTAGTTTGCTTATTTCACTTTGGTATTATACTATTATTAATATATGATTCTGGTATTTCCTCATTTATAAAATAAAAATGCTAGAGGCACATCGGGTTCTTTAACTGTAAAAAAATCTCAGATTACTAGAAAGACCCAAACGAGGCCTTAATTGTCATGCTCTTGAAAGAAGTTGATTGAAGTTGAAGGGCCGGAAGAGAAAACAGAAATGAGTGACTTTATTCTCCACACAATGAGCCAGCAGGATATATATGTAAATCTCAGGATAGTGACTTGTGAAATTATTTATAGAAAAACAATATTGGCATTTCAAAAATTGATGCAGGTATTCCAAAATCAGTCTAATTCCAAAGCCATTTTTCTTTATTTTTTAGAGTGCTTCCATTAATTTTTTAAGTGCCAATATTATTTTCCTTATTAATATATGATTCTGGTTTTTTCTCATTAATAAAAAGAGAGAGTGTGGAAACCATTTTCTAATAAATATGTTATTGAAAGAATTTAAGAGCATTCACATTGTAATAAGCAAATAGGTGTGGATAAACAAACTTAACAACAATGCTCAAAAAACACCTCACATTGTAATAAGCAAAATTATAAGTCTTTTAGCAAAAATCAAATTCCACCTCACATTGTAATAAGCAAAATTATAAGTCCTTTAGCAAAAATCAAATTCCACCCATTCCAAAACCAAACTTAACAACTTTAATTTTATCAATAACGAAAACTCAATAATCAAACTCAAAACTCAATAACTCAAAAACACCGCACATTGAAAATCGTCTCATTGAGATGAATAATTTAGTGTGATCGGATACGTGATTGAAACTCATTTGCAATAAAACAGATGTGTATTGTGGGATTTTTTTGGTTAGAGATGCAAAAATAACCAATGTAAAAGTAGATGTTGTTAAGTTTAATTATGGATTAAATGGATAATCAAATGCTGACGTAGCATATTTTAGTTATTGGTTTTGATTATTACCATTGTGGATGCTCTAATGAATGATTGCTATTGTATGGACATGCATAAACAGCCAATACTGGAAATCACTTCTCATACTTTCTTTTTTGATGAATGCATTTCCTCTTTTGTTCTTTGGTGGAACTTTTATTGTGACTTGTACTAACTGAGGTTTTAAAATTGATAAAAAAAAGTTACAAAATTATTCATGAAAATGATTATTATTAGTAACTAGTGTGATGTGATGTCAGGATGATCGATCCCTGCCGTTCGGCTAAATAAGTCAACTGGCTTATTTTTTTGTTCTCATTCAAATTTTTTTAGTATTTGTTAGTTTTTTGTCAATTTTTTTTGGGAATTATTGCATTGTCATGATAAGAGGAATCTAAAAAGTAAAAAATTACGATCGAAACCTAATTTTTTTTAAATAAAGACAAAAATAAGCTAATAAGCCAATTTTTTCGTCTTTATTCAAAAAAATTTAATTTCAATAATAATTTTTTACTTTTTAGATTTATCTTATAATGACGATGCAATAATTCCAAAAAAAATTGACAAATTAAAAAATACAAAAAAAATTGAATAAGGACAAAAAATAGGCCAGTTGGCTTATTTAGCCGAACGGCCGGACCCCTTTCGGCTAAATAAGCCAACTGGTTTTTTTTTTTTTTGTCCGTATTCAATTTTTTTTTGCATTTTTTTAATTTTTTGGGAATTATTACATATTCATGATAAGAGGAATTTAAAAAGTAAAAAAATTACGATTGAAATCTATTTTTTTAATAAAGACCAAAAAGATCGATTTATTGGCTTATTTTTGTCTTTATTCAAAAAAAAGGTTTCGATCGTAATTTTTTACTTTTTAGATTCCCCTCGTCGTAACGCAGCAATAATCCCCAAAAAACTAACAAATGCGATTTTTTTTTGAATAAGAATAAAAAAAAACCATTCAACTTATTTAGCCGAACAACCTCTAAGTTAACTCAGGTGGTGTTCCAACTAAAGAAAAAGAAGGGTTTGGAAAAAAAGAAGATAATTTCAAGGTCAAAAATCATGTGTTGACGCAAATAATTTTCCTATCAATATAGATCTTATTTGATAGATCTCATTGAAATCTTTTAAACGATGCAAAAAAAATAAAAAAATATTTTTTATTTTCGTTATATTTAAATTTAAAATTATCTTCTTTTTTCAAAAACCTTCGTTTTCTTTAGTTTAGTTGGAACACCACCTCAGTAGTGTAACATGCACTAAACCCTACTTTACTAATCTTGAATGATGTCGACCACGTTACATTTGCCCCTAAATTATTGCCACCCATGCAAGACAAAATAGGGTACTATTATTATACTGCCCATTATTTGCCCTTTTCATTTCAACTTTTTTTTCCGAATTGCGCCCTTTTCATTTCACTAATGACTGAACTTTTGAATATGGCTAGAGAAACTGGACCCGCAGGGTTTGAAAATACCCAATAATATATCTTTAGTAGCACAAAAACCAAGATTCTTGGGATCATACGCTCATGCAAATTCTTGGGCAAAATTTCACTGACCTCCCCTGAGGTTTCTGACACGAACAGAAACCTCCCCTGAGGGTTCTGAAATAACACTGTCCTCCCTTCCTTTACCTGAAAATACCAAGTGACCCCCCTCTCCGTTAATTGCCGTTAGAAAATGGATGGAAAAGATTATTTTTCTCTCCACCCACTACTAAAACTAAACTAAACTCCCAACCAAACAAAATCGATGTCATTGTACTATATTTTTTACAATACCTATACCATTCTCACCAGACTCTTTACCCCTCATATTTATAAAATATAAAATACAAAAATCACTACACTTTGTACCCGTTTAACTTTGAAATTTTGTCCTTATTTAAAAGGTTTCACATTTGCTAATTTTCTATCAAACTTTTTTGAATTATTGGTTCGTCTTGACAAGAGGAATTGAAAAGGTAAAAAATTAAGAATTTTACCAAATATTTTGAGAAATTCAATATTTTGGATAAAACTAAGAATTTTATATTCTTTTGATTCCTCTCATTGAGACAAACCAATGATTCACTAAACTTAACACAAAACTAGCAAATACGAAAAAAATTCAAATATGGATAAAAATAAAAAAAGCCTAAAAATCACACAAACAAGTTCGCATGAAAAAATTCGAATATGAACAAAAACTAAAAAGCCTAAAAATTTCTCAAACAAATCCCGTAAAAACCAAAAAGCAAACTATTGGCAATGGAGGGTATGAGCTTGTTGATGGGATTTTTAGGCTTTTTGATTTTTACGGGGTTTGTTTGTGAGATTTTTAAGCTTTTTGATTTTTGTTCATATTTGAATTTTTTCGTATTTGCAAATTTTGCGTTAAATTTTTGTGGATTATTGGTTTATCTCAACAAGAGAAATTAAAAGAGTAAAAAAATTTTATTTTTAACCAAAATATTGAATTTCTCAAAATATTTGGTAAAAGTCTTAACTTTTTACTTTTTCAATTCCTCTTATCGAGACAAACCAATAATTCAAAAAAGTTTGATAGAAAATTAGCAAATGTGAAACCTTTTAAATAAGGACAAAATCTCAAAGTTAAACGGATACAAAGTGTAATGATTTTTGTATTTTATATTTTATAAATAAGAGGGGTAAAGAGTCTGGTGAGAGTAGTACTATAGGTATTGTAAAAAATATAGTACAATGACATCGATTTTGTTTGGTTGGGAGTTTAGTTTAGTTTTAGTAGTGAGTGGAGAGAAAAATAATCTTTTCCATCCATTTTCTAACGGCAATTAACGGAGAGGGGGGTCACTTGGCATTGTCGGGTAAAGGAGGGGAGGGCAGTGTCATTTCAGAAACCTCAGGGGAGGTTTCTGTTCGTGTCAGAAACCTCAGGGGAGGTCAGTGAAATTTGCCCAAATTCTTGATTCTGGATTGAAAAATAAAAAGATTGGATCCATCACGTACACATATCGAATTGAGTTGATTTTTTCGCGAGACAACTCAAAAAATTATTTTAAAAATTACTCAATGGCCTGAATTATCTGTGCAGATCCGTAGTGGACCCTGTGTGCCGTCTGTGTACCGTCGGTTATAATATCATCAGTTCCTTTATCATTTTATGATGGAATGCTTTTTGAAAATAGCTTCGCGAAGCGATATTATAAAATAGTTCGGGAGTACAACCATGTGGTATTCCGAATTACTTTACAACCACACATTTATGCGTAGCCCACCATATTATATGGATCTCACAAAAACATATGATTGTGAAATGATCGAAATACCACGTAGTAAAGTGGTGTTCCAACTAAAACAAAAAGAAGTTTTTGGAAAAAGAAGGTAATTTCAAGGTCAAAAATTATGTGTTGACGCAAATAATTTTCCTACCAATATGGATCTTGTTTGATAGATCTCATTGAAATCTTTTAAACGGTGCAAAAAATTTTGAAAAATTATTTTTCATTTTCGTTATATTTGAGTTTGAAATTACCTTCTTTTTTCAAAAACCCTTTTTTTAGGAACACCCCCTTGCACTATTGAATAATTTACTACTTAGAGAAACTGGATCTGAAAGATTTGACAATGCCCAGTAAAATATTATCAGTGGCACAAAAAGCAAAGACCATTGGGATCCCATCCGGAATGCGAATATGCGAGGCTTAATTAGTACTCCCAAATCAGTTTTGCTAACCTCCGCTCATTAAGTAGAGGATAATATACACATATTTTTAAATAAGTACGGATATCAATACATATTTCACGAATATTAATATACTTTCATAAATATTAATACACTTTTCTCATAAATTAATGCACCTTTTTATCAATTATCCTAATCATTTAGAGAATTTTAAAATAATTCGTCTTAAATTGTCTAAAGAAGGCATATTGTCCCAAATCCCAAGATGGGGACAAAACATTTAAAGTGCCCTAGATTTTCTAACAAGGTTGTTGAAAATGCCCACCAGCTTCGTCCTATTTTGGCCACTTCTATCAACTGCTACTAGTAATTATAGTAACACATAAGCCACATAGGTTCATGGTATATGTTCCTTAAAATATTGTCGGTGGACTTAATAGGAACTTGCCCTAGTACTAAAGTCAAGTTGTGATATATCAAAAGGTAAAAGTCATCATCTCCGGGTCTACCAAGCGTCCCCTTCCAATGCACTCCCGGGTAAAGTTGTCAATTCCGTTCCGTACCGGCCGGTTCGTACCGTACCGGTGCGTAAACGGAACGCAAAAAGTCATGTTCCGTTCCAGTTGAAATACCGGCCTGTTCCGGTCAATACCGGACGTACCGGACAATACCGGTCTGTTCCGGGCATTTTCCTGCGTTCCGTACCGGTCCTTCTTTTTTTTTTTTTACATTTTGTTTATATTTACACTTAAAATTTTAAAATATGCTAGACATATATTAAATATATATATAATATTAATTGCGGTAAATCCGGAACGGTACCGGGATACAGCCCGGTACCGGTACGTACCATTCCAGTAGTGAAAACGGTACGCTGACCGGTACGGTATTGACAACTTTGCTCCCGGGTATAGGGCACCTCGTTGTGCCCGATCGATATTTTATCGTCAGTGATAGAAACTGTTTAATTTGTAAAACTTGTAGGACATTATTTGTGAGACAAAAATTAAGTTAATCAGACATTGATATATATATATATATATATCATTTTTATAATTACAATGAACATTCATATATTTTTTTATATTTACTATCGTCTAACTAGGGCTAATGATATCCGATTAATCCAGAATGATACACTAAGCATATTCTGTAAACTGAACGATTCAGATCACGATGACATAATTTTAATTAACACAACGAGACACCCTACAATCTGATAGTGCATTGTCTTAGAGCAGAAGCAACAAGCCCTGTCACTGTCGGCTTGTTGCTTCTGCTCTAAGATATTATTAACGTGACAGCCATATTGGTCCACTGAGTGATTATGCCCTTGGGAGACGGCAACCTCGAGGTCGATATAATTCACTATTCAACTCTTGCAACTTATGGCTAGCGATCATCTCCTTTAAAAATATGACTTCACTGGGTTTAAATCACATGCCTATAATTGTTCCGGCCAAATTTACTCGTATATCGATTAACTCTGGAATTCTAAAGTTAAGGCGGACAAATCTTTTACGGTACCACTAAAAATCCGACCAAATTTCTTTCTTCCTCTCTCTAAAGCATCTCTTAGGTATTCTTTGCCGCCGCCTTTCCTTCTCCTCTCCCCTTCCCCCTTCAAAGGGTCTCCTATGCCCTTTTTTGGTGGCGGAAGGAGAGGGTTTTGCTTCCGTTCGGATAATTTTTCTACCTCTTTATTTTCCTCTCTCCTTCTTTGCCACAAGGTCGCTTCTAATGATCGGAATAACTTTGGAAATAATGGGTTCTTCAATCTAGTGTTTTGGAAATATTCTTTTCAAAATAAAGATGTTTATATCAGGCACTTAACAATATTTGATTAAGCCAATTTTTTTACAAATTTATTTTACTCGACGAGCTCTATGAAGTAAATATTTCTAAGTGGGTTGTTCAGACAAAAGATTAAGCCGGCTTTCCCACCAAAATCGGCTAAAAAAGCCACACTCCGGCTAAAAAAGCCACCCTTAAAAAGCCACACTGGCAGGGCATCCTACGTATGCCCCTGCATATGACATAATTACCAAAATACCTTAGCACAAGACAAGTGGTTTCACTTTCTATTGCAATTATTGTGTAAGGATATTATAGTAATTTCGTAGGTGTGAGAAGAGTCAAAACTATTAATGCCTGTCAACATCATTTCCCTCGGACCTTGGCTTTTTTTAGATTACAGTCCGTTTCAGAAAACTTCTTAAAAAATAAGCAGTTTATTTCACATTTTCAAATTAAAAAATAATATAAATGAAAAATAAATTTTTAATTTTTTTTGCATCGTATAAAAGATTTCACCGAGATCTTTCAAACAAGATCCATATTGCATATTTTTAGATTTCAATAAAACTACTCCCTCCGTCCCTTATTTATAGTCCGGTATTCCATTTTGGGCTGTCCCTTAATAAGTGTCCATTTTGTAAAGTTAGTGGGTAAAAATTGGTAAATTGTCTATTTTGTCCCTAAAAGTAGATTCCTTTTTAAAAAGTAAGTGAGTAAAAGTGTAATAATGATGGGTAAGTAGAGAAAGTGGAGGAAAAGTTGATGTGAAAGGTATAATGATGATGTCTTTTTAATAAGTTGGAGTTACGAAGCAGGACACTTAAAAAGGTATTAAGCCAATTTTTTTACAAATTTATTTTACTCGACGAGCTCTATGAAGTAAATATTTCTAAGTGGGTTGTTCAGACAAAAGATTAAGCCGGCTTTCCCACCAAAATCGGCTAAAAAAGCCACACTCCGGCTAAAAAAGCCACCCTTAAAAAGCCACACTGGCAGGGCATCCTACGTATGCCCCTGCATATGACATAATTACCAAAATACCTTAGCACAAGACAAGTGGTTTCACTTTCTATTGCAATTATTGTGTAAGGATATTATAGTAATTTCGTAGGTGTGAGAAGAGTCAAAACTATTAATGCCTGTCAACATCATTTCCCTCAGACCTTGGCTTTTTTTAGATTACAGCCCGTTTCAGAAAACTTCTTAAAAAATAAGCAGTTTATTTCACATTTTCAAATTAAAAAATAATATAAATGAAAAATAAATTTTTAATTTTTTTTGCATCGTATAAAAGATTTCACCGAGATCTTTCAAACAAGATCCATATTGCATATTTTTAGATTTCAATAAAACTACTCCCTCCGTCCCTTATTTATAGTCCGGTATTTCATTTTGGGCTGTCCCTTAATAAGTGTCCATTTTGTAAAGTTAGTGGGTAAAAATTGATAAATTGTCTATTTTGTCCATAAAAGTAGATTCCTTTTTAAAAAGTAAGTGAGTAAAAGTGTAATAATGATGAGTAAGTAGAGAAAGTGGAGGAAAAAGTTGATGTGAAAGGTATAATGATGGTGTCTTTTTAATAAGTTGGAGTTACGAAGCAGGACACTTAAAAAGGGACGGAGGGAGTATAATTTTTGAACTTGAAATTGCCTTCTTAAAAAATAAATTTTTTTTTTTTCGTTTGTGGAACGGGCTCTAAGCCAATAAACCAGGCTTTTTAATCTTTTGTTCGAACAACCCCTCGAATCAAAATGAAAACCGGAACGGATCCCACTCGGCGGGGCAGCAGGAACCCCGAATCCGTTCACTTTTCCTCGTAAAAAAAAAAGCGAAATGACATTGGTCCCAACTGCATTGCGGAACAATCTACTGCCAGGGGGCATGTAATTAATTTTATTTTTGACCGTGTGATTCAACCCACCACCACCAAAACCGAATCTCATAGCTGGAAACAGCACTACTGTACTTTTGTCCCTCCCTTCCATCCCACAAATTTTTACCGTCAATCCCATTTATATCCAATGATTCCACAATCCACGGCTCTATTTTTCCATCTGTTTCAACCTCTTTTCACACTCTCCCCCACCAATCTCTCTCTCTCTCTCTCTCTCTCTCTCCTTTTTCAACCTCGTGAATACACACTCTCCCCCACCATTCACTCTCTCTCTCTCTTACACACACACTGACAGTGTGACACACATGCAGCTCTCCATCTCTCCTCACTCCAATGTGTGAATACTGAAAACAGTCCCCACAACCAAATCACCCACCAGGCCACCACCGCCACTCACATTTACTCCCCACTCTCTCCCCCTACTCTCTCTCTCTAAAGCCCCCCATCATCCCACAATGCCCACCTCCCCATTCTCCCTCATCCTCCTAATCTTATCCTTCACACCCGTCCTCCCCTCAACCTCCGCCGCAACCACCCGCAACCGCCGCACTCTCCACCAACCCTTTTTCCCCTCCGCCCCCCCAACCCCACCCCCTTCCCCTCCACCCCCAACTCCACCCAAATACCCTTTCTCTTCCAGTAATAGTACCCCCACCTCAAACCCTCCCTTTTTCCCTTCCGTACCCTCCCCTCCTTCCCCGCCCTCCCCCGCCTCCTTCGCCTCCTTCCCCGCCAACATCTCCTCCCTCATCCTCCCCCACTCCCCCTCCTCCCCGAAACCTCTCTCCTCCAAGCTCGTCGCCGTCGCCGCCGTCCTCACCGCCTCCGCCGCCATCGTCACCGCAGTCAGCGTCTTCCTCTACCTCCGCCGCCGTAGCACGCGGCGGAACCCCCCCGACGACAAGTCTATCGTCTCGGACGTCAGCAATGCGAACGCACTGCGTGTCGTCAGTCGCGTGCTTCCGAAGCAGCAGAGACGATCGCCGCCTCCGACCAATAACAGCTCCGAGTTTCTCTACCTCGGCAACATTGCCACCTCCCGCGGCGGCGCCATCGGAGGCGGAGACGGAGACGCGAGCCTGAGGAAATTGGACTCGCCGGAGCTTCGTCCGCTGCCGCCGCTTCGCCAGCAGAGTACTTCGAAGCAGAATTTCGCCAATGCTTCAGATGTGGCCTCCGAAGACGAGGAGTTTTACTCCCCAAGAGGATCCTCCGGCGGCCGCGAGAGCTCGGTCGAAACCGGATCCGCCTCCGTCGGACCGTTTGCGGCCGCCGTAGCGGCAGAGAATAATCACGTGGTCACGTGTAGGAGTGTGTCGAGTAATTCTTCTATGTATTCCTCGTCGAATTCGGCGTCCCCTGCAAGTACTTCTCCGCCAGTAAGCTTGAGTCCAATAAAATCATCGCCCGTCACGACCCCATTGAACGATTTGAAGAGTTCCCCGTCCGTTTCGCCGCCTTCTTCGTCGTCGCCGGACAGGGGTTCGGAGAAAAGCCTGGTTTCGTCACCCGGGATAACGTACGATGTAGTGGTCCTGGAGGCGGCGAGGATCAGCCCCGTTCGTAATAAGGTTAATTCTCTGTCCCCGTCGCTGTCTCCTTCTTTATTATCGTCGCCAGAGAGGCCTGTGGAGAAAAACCATGATGTTTTGTTAACTAGAATGCCCAGCGTTTCGAATCACAATGTGGCGTCTCTAGTGAGAACTAGTAGCGGTGATGTGGATCGATTGGATCATGAGAAGAATCCGGGGATCCCGTTACTATCATTATCCTCCCCGGAAAGAGATTTGGAGAAAACCCATGATTTGTCACCAAGAATATTCAATGTTTCGGTTGTTAATGTTGAGTCTCCTGTGAGAAGTAGTGGTGCTGTTGCTTTAGATCAATTTGGTAGTAAGAAGAATTCTCGATCCCCATCAGTGTCATCATCACCAAGAATATCCAATGTTTCGAATCGTAATGTTGAGTCTCCAGTTAGGAGTAGGAGAACTAGCATTGATCAGTTGAGTAATAAGAAGAGTTCTCGATCTCCATCGCTATCTTCATTGTCGTCGTCCTCCCCGGAAAGAGCAAATGGAATGTCGTATGCTGGGAATCTGAATGTGGAGTATTCGGGTAGGACTAGTAGTAATAATTTGAAGGGATTGGCGAATAGGAATTCTCGATCCCCGTCGGTATCTTCATTGTCATCCTCTCCAGAAAGTCATTTGGAGAAAACCCAGGATTCGTTGTCTGGAGTTTCACATGTTTTGAACACGAAAGTGGGATCTCCAGCTAGATTGGGCAATGCTATACCACCGGAGCTACCACGGCCGCGAAGACATTGGGAAATTCCAGTTTCCCCTGATTCTTCACCTTTGGAGAAAAGCCATGATTCATCACCTAGAATGTCAAATGTTGTGAGTCAAAATTTGGAAGAATTGGCTTATCAGAAGCATTCTCGATCATCCTCACGGTCTTCTTTATCCTCACCTCAAAGGCCTTTGGAGAAAACCCGAGAATCATCAACAAGAATTTCAAATGTTTCGAGTCCAAATGAGGGATCTCCGGCCAGAACAAGCAAGTTTACTCCGCCTCCGCCGCCGCCGCCGCTACCGCCATCACGGAAACAATGGGAAGTTCCAGTTTCCACCCAGTCTGTTCCTCCACCAGTTTTGAAACCACCAGTTTTGGTAACAGCTCCGAGACCTGTTAATATTCCTACTCCGACGTTGATATCTCCCATTGAATTGCCTCCCGCTTCAGAAAATGCTGAGGAGGATGAGGAGACTGAAAAACCCAAGTTGAAGCCACTGCACTGGGATAAAGTCAGAGCGAGCTCCGATCGTGAGATGGTTTGGGATCACCTAAATTCAAGCTCGTTTAGGTATGAAATCAACTTGAACTTGATCTTTTTCGGTTGTCATACAAATACATTAGTAATTTTTGCTTCCTTTCTTTTTAAAGCTGTATAAAAATGGGTTCTTGATTGCAGATTGGATGAGGAGATGATTGAAACGTTATTTGTTGTAAATAAACCGAGCTCGAATCATAAGGAAGCAACACGACGTTACGTTCTTCCCTCACCAAGTCAGGAGAATAGGGTGCTTGATCCGAAGAAGGCACAGAACATTGCAATTGCACTAAGAGCACTGAATGTAACAATAGAGGAAGTTTGTGAAGCCCTTTCGGAAGGTAGTTTAGCTTTCTTGTTTCAATAGTTGGTGAGAAAAATAAACATCATTGTTTCGTGGTACTGCTAGCTCCTATTACCTGCATCCTTGATCATCCAGCTTGAATAACCGAACTATGCAATTCTTTGTAGCTTTTGGTCTCAGCACATCGAATGAGCATCTCTGTGCTAGATTGCCTTGTGCTCCACTAGATAGGTTTATTGCAAAGCATGTCAAACTATTTAATATTTTTCCTTTTTTGATGTGTTGTGCAGACTGTAGTACTCTACTGATTTTGGCATGACTAACTGGAAATCCTTTATCTTCTCTACCAATGGCCATTTGCCTACTTTTAGCCCTTTGTATGTTCTTAATCTATGGTGTTTCCGGCTTATTGGCATGCTTACCTATTGCTGACACAATGATTAAATTATTAATGTTTTCTTGGCCCTGTATAGCCATTAATTAGTGTCAGGGAGCATAAATGTGAAAGCTGTTGCAAAAGAAATGGCTTTTGCAGATTA
The DNA here is from genome assembly GCA_019656295.1 of Rhododendron mucronatum var. ripense. NCBI lineage: Eukaryota > Viridiplantae > Streptophyta > Magnoliopsida > Ericales > Ericaceae > Rhododendron > Rhododendron mucronatum. Next base: position 9,600 of record BPLT01000040.1, on the reverse strand, counting down.
TATGAATAAAAGCAGTCGTAAACAGAGAGAATCGGAATGCGAAATGATCTGCTTCTAGTGAAGTCAACCAGAAGGCTTTTTAGTTCACCCTTGCCCCCCAATTCTTTGATATTTGATTATCTCCGTATATGAAGTCCTATAATTTCAAAAAAATATATATGAACAAAATGCTCAATGATGTCCAAGAAATGTGGTGTGTAATCGTGGATATTGCGCATAGTTTGAGGATGGATTTCATTAGAGTGCACTATATCAGAGGATTTGAGTGCAGCTTTGCAGTGAGCTCCATGCTTGTTTCAGTTACCATTTGTTCTGCAAATATTTCATTACACTTCTCATGGACTTGGTATATTTCTTGTTGCTGGTTCTATCAAAAGTAGCCGAGCCTTTTTCTATTCTTTTTTCAAAGAAGTTCAGAATACTAGCACTTTATGTTAGAGCTTGGCCATGTAATTAGTGTGGTTTGCATACTGAAGTTTTCCTCTCTCCCTTTTTTGCACCTTGATATGTACAGGTAATGTTGATGCTCTTGGAACTGAGCTTCTTGAAAGTTTGCTAAAGATGGCTCCAACTAAGGAGGAAGAATATAGACTGAAAGAGTACAAGGATGATTCGCCTTTCAAACTTGGACCTGCTGAGAAATTTCTGAAGGCAGTGCTTGATATACCTTGTGCATTTAAAAGGGCGGATGCAATGCTTTACATAGCTAATTTTGAGTCTGAGGTTGACTACCTCAAAAAGTCATTTGAGACCCTAGAGGTAAATCTCTCACTTCAGCATTAGTCTTTTTAGCTGCTGTTGTGTGATTTACATTCAATTAAGATGGTTACTTGGATCGTGGCATGTCTGCCCTCCATTTATTTACGATCAATCGTTTTAACCTTAGATTCTGGCCTCTGTTGCTGCATTTTCATGTACTTTTTCGGTGCTTAAATTCCTTCCCTGCTAAGTAAATCATCCCTTCTGCATAATTTTCTTGCATGTGTGGTTGAGATATTCATTTCCCTTTGTTAATCACTGATACAAGTGGTAGATTAGGTTGCTGGGGTTTCAAGGTGAGTCCGGGCAACCAAATAGGTCCATTCCCGGTGTAATTCTTAGAGCAATCATATGTATAAATGGACCGAATGATACGACAGGCAGGACTGTAATAAACATGAACAGATTGCTGGTTTGTTTTGGGGAAAAGGAAATAAGAGTGAGCCATTTTAAACAAATCCCTGTTGTTTATGGTCTGCGATCTGACCCAAAAACATTAAAGCCCAATGGAAGCAAGAAATTTTCGACAAGATTTCTGATTTAGGGAGGCCAACTTAAATTTGTTTTCGAAATAAAATTTGTATTACGAATACCCGATGATAGACTTGGTGAACTGACCATACTTTTTATCAAGTGTTTTTTACCAAGTGATAGTGCTCCATCACTTGCTGAAAGATTAAGGTTTGTTGCTAGGTGAATCCAAGTTGTTGCATTGCTTCTCCCCATAGTTCGTAGATAACACTTCAGCTTAGTGTTCAGGTTTGTTTCTCTCTCTAAATTCACAGGTAGCATGTGAAGAACTGAGGAGCAGCAGGATGTTTTTGAAGCTTCTAGAAGCTGTGCTAAAAACTGGTAACCGTATGAATGTTGGAACAAACCGCGGTGATGCCCATGCATTCAAGCTGGACACGCTTCTCAAGCTTGTTGATGTAAAAGGTGCCGACGGGAAAACCACACTCTTGCATTTTGTCGTACAAGAAATTATCAGAAGTGAAGGAGCTCGTCTTTCTAGTGGAGATCAAAACCCTAGTTCCTCAATCAACGACGATGCCAAGTGCAGAAAGCTTGGCCTACAAGTTGTTTCTGCTCTCAGTTCAGAGCTTAAAAAACGTCAAGAAATCTGCTGCCATGGATTCAGAGGTGCTCAGTAGCGACGTACTGAAACTTTTTAAAGGACTTGGAAACATTGCAGAAACTGTACGATTAAATGAAGAAATGGGATCGGAAGAAAGCATCCGGAAATTCTCAGAGTCGATGAAGAGTTTTGTGAAAATGGCAGAGGAGGAGATTATAAGGATTCAGGCCCAAGAGAGTGTGTCTCTTTCACTAGTGAAGGAGATAACTGAATATTTCCACGGAAATTCAGCCAAGGAAGAAGCTCATCCGTTTAGGATTTTCACTGTAGTGAGGGATTTCCTAACGATTCTCGATAGGGTTTGCAAGGAAGTTGGGATGATCAATGAGCGGACTATAGTCAGTTCCGCCCATAAATTCCCAGTTCCAGTCAATCCGATGATGCAGCCTCTTACTAGCGGATTCCAAGGAAGGAGGCAGTACGGTTTCTCCGACGATGAAAGTTCCTCTCCTTAGTAATATGTCTCACATCAAGTAACATTTTTGTTGCCTTCAGCCATGAAGTGTCACCATGGCTTGGCTGGTAGTTCTTGAACCTTTTCTTCTTCTTCTGTATTTATATATAGACCCATGTAAAAGATTGTGAAATTGTTTCATCATATAGATATAAACATATATATATATAGAGAGAGAGAGAGGCTTAGAAGAATAATGCAATCCAGTTGGGATTATATAATGTATGGTTCTGTAAAAAGCTTGGATGGAATAGAAAGTTGCTGGTAGCTCTCAGTGTGTACATTGTTTTCTCTTCCCCTTTCTGTTTTCTTTTTGCAGGATCAGATTTATGCTAACAGATTCTTGGCATGGTGAGAATTTGTTATGCTCTTCAGTCTTCACGTGTAATTTCCCTTTGTCAGGTGCTCTCTGCTTTAAGTTCTACATGTGAGATTTATTAATTTGAGATTTATTAATTTAAATCTAAAACAAAAACAGACAATTTTTGTGCACATAGAGCTGAAGATGAGAAAACACAAAATCATTAAAACAGTCCTCTTGGTGTAGTTGTCGATGGTGATTTAAGTTTCCTTGTTCAAAAGGGCTCTAGGGATATTCTTTTCGAGAAAATATCTCAAGTATTGTGAGAAAATATTATACTTTTTGGGACAGTTACTGGAGAGGAGTCCTACCCTTTTTTTCCTTTTGGCTTTTACCCCCAATTGTCTTGAAAAAAGGTGAAACCTTCAATTTGTCTTTTGACAAATTGTATCACACACATAAAGATGATAACAAACTACTCCATTAAAGAAAAGAAACAGTACCCATAATTATATATCAAAGGCTATCTTTTGGTCTAGTGAAATTTAACATCATAGATTGTCTGGGTCCACTATAATAATGTTAGCCTTTAACTTTATGGACTGTTGGTTTGCAAAAAGGCCATGATATTGTGGAAGGAAGGTGGAACTACTCACTCCTCAACCATAAACGAGGCTTAAGATTCTTCCCATAAAGAAAGTGAAATGATAAAAGGAAAAAAATAAAAGCCTTGGACAGCAATTGAATAAAGGGGTAAAATAGAGATTTGCTCTAGGGTCCGTCTATGTTTCTCTCTCTACAATTTGATGCGGAATCTCTATGTCTATATTCTAAATTGCTTTAAAAAACACTTTTTTTTTTTTAGGAACAGAAACAAATACGTAGTTAAAATCAAAGTGAATCGGATACCACATACAAGGCTCAAAAAGGCCAAACAAAAATACAACAAAAACAACAACAAAAACTGCAAAAATCAGCAACATTTCAAATGGGTCATGTACAGAATTGAGCTTGAGAAACATATTTGCATGCTTGTATATGCAACTGTTAGCCTGTTGGGGTGAAGTGCAGGAGAGTATCTTTTACTAATTGCCAACAAAACACTGAAAACAAAATTGCAGAAATATGATACCAATGTTCTAAACTTCGGTATCAAAAAATTAACACACTGACCGCAATGGAATCATAAAGCCAACGGGACAACGTACTTTTTTTCCATCGAAAATAAATGAAATCTATTATATTGAACCACCGATATAGTATCGGACAATCAAGTAAATTGGCGTACAATAAAACTCTCCAGAGAGAAGACGCCTCCACGCAAGGAGGAGAAAGCAACCACAAAGGGTAGACCACAAACCTCCACGCAGGATGTGTTATTACAAGAAAAACACAAAACAAAACCTGCACACAGGGACGAAAGAAGATACTAACAAAAAGGAAATAAACGGCTCTCTCCACGTCTCTAGCCTTAAGAGCTCCACCAAGCCATCTTGATCTTCGTAAAAAGCAGCCTCCACCACGGGTATAGATCGGACTTTACTTGGTCGGGGTGGTTGTGCAGCGTGGGCGCAACATGCACCATCGCGGTCAATAGCATCAGACTACAGCCATAGAACAAATCTGAGAACAGTTATGAGCAAATGGTGATGGGTTTTGCGGAGAAAGGACAGAGGTGAGGGGAGGAGCAGAACGGTAAGGGGAGGGAACTTCGCAGGAACAACATTCAGAACAAAATTTAAACCCAATTTCACGTAGCATACCAGATGTTTATTGTACTATTTCATCTAAACCCTATAACAACCAGCCTTCTTGCTTTCTCTCTTTGGGGAACGGCTCACCATCTGTTTGTGCTCCAGAATCCTTCGTGCTTCCTCCTCTGTAGCTGGAACCACCTTCCGAATCTTCAATCCGTTGTTTTGTGCCTTTGCCACCGGGCAAACGGTGAATGTGAAATAGAATTTATTCGATAGCTGCTCAAAAAGTGCATGCACAAAAGACGGAGGTTATGTGAAAAGGAAACTTTCTGTTCCGATAAAGATGACACTATTACATTATTTGGGTAACTATAAGTATCAATGATAGTTTGACCTGTAAAAGTAAGAATGAAATTGGGAAACGATACTTATCCATTCGCTATTGCTGGAACATACCTCACTAGACCTGAGCTCAGGCCTTGTAACATGAGCAACAACCTCAACATTAATCAGAGGCTGATCTGTATTCTCGAATTCGGTGAACAAGACGCATGATTTGAAACGCAAGAAATCACCAACATCCACCTGTCTCGACAAGAAATGTATGATTTTACAATTTATATGCAGCAAAGGTTGCTCTTAAATGTGGAGAGTACCCTATGTCTCAGAACGACAGCTAATGCTCATCTAAACCGCATAAGATTCATGGCACCAGTAACAATTTTATCCGAAGGAATTGGCAACACCACCACAACTTCGTTCATGAGAACCTTGGCAAGAAACACACAAGGCTAGTATTCTACTGTGCAGTTCTCCTTTATCATTTTGATATATTTGCCGTACTTGTAAACTCCTCCCACCCCCCAACCCCCCTTGTTCCAAAAGGATAGAGGGTGATAACGTCAAGTCCTCTATACGTGTTTTTAAGATTAGCATGTGGCAAAGGAAGGTGGAAATGCCAAAGAAATGGTTATGACATGCCTTCACTTTCAGAATTAGTATTTTCCAACAATAGTGAACCAAGTCCAAAGATTAGTAATGCATGTTTTGACAATTTGCTTATGACATGGATATAAATCTTAACAATTAACTTCTGAATATATATATATTTTTAATTAGTTGTCTTTCTAAAGGTCTGCGGCATTACCTCTAGCCACTACATCCAAAATCCAGTCTGAGGGAGCAGAACAAAAAGAAAGGTTGATAATTCATACTCACAGGTCTTAAGAAATCAACATGATCAACCTCTAGAAAGCATGGCATCATCCCAGCAAAAGCATAAGCTGTTGAGAAAGCCAATTCAAAAGCTCGGTGCATCAAAAACCCTCCAAAGATGCGACAGTGGAGGTTTCTCTGTTGTGGCTGGCAAATCAAAGAGTTCTCAAGGCGCGTATCCTAAGAAGGATGGTGTCTCTATCTGCCAAGGCAGGAATGTCACAGAAAATGCGTCCCTCGGCCAATAAAGCTTCGAGTCTGTTCACTTCCCCATTCTCAATCTCCTTCCTGTCATTAACGTTCTTCTGTTTTCTCGATTCCTGTCTTGCTTCTGCTTCTTCGTAAAGCAACTTCTCTCGTTCAGTTTCTGGAGAGAGTCGGTTCACTGGAGCAGCTTTCCCTGTCTTGGAATCACGGGCAACGAATATGAAATTGGCTGTGAGAGCTATTGGTTCAGAAGCATCAGACTTCCCTGCAGAATAAATTTAAGGGTATTATTGTAGAGCTGTCTTCAATTTAACTCAAAAAACAAACAACAGTTCTGAAATTGAAGACATATCGAAATGATTGATGAAGGATTGTTTGGGCGAAATAGTTGCTTGAGGTGATGTAGCAGGCTTTAAAAAACTAGAAATTATGATCGACAAACATGCAAGAGAAAACAGAGAGTCTGATATAAGTAATTAAGGAGAGCCGAAAGAGTTTGTAACCAAAATTGGCTCAAATATGAAGTCCAAATTGAGAACTATCTTTCTGCTAACTAAAAATTCAACGGATCCGACCTCTGTGACCTTGACATGTGTCATCTTCAAATGCCAAGACTCTTGGTCACAAAAATAAAAATGGCTTGAGAAAGGATTCATGCATGTGACTCCGATTGGCTGGAACAGAAGGCTTGGTTTGATTGTTTACTTAAAAGAAGTAATCCACATCTATCACAGAACATAACGTGGGCAATAGCACTGATGGCTGACCATTATTCCACCGGTCTGCAAATCAAGGGTAAGATATTTGCATCTGGGGTCTTGGCAGTCCATATATGCATACAAACCAAAACAAACGATGCCAAGGGAAATCAATGAGAAGCATCATAACCATAAAAAAGGAGCTAATTCCCTCAGGTATTCCATTCCCGAAAGACCCGGGCAACCATCCAGCTCTCAAAAGAACAAAGACAACCTCATATTTCAGTAAAAGGTTTAGCATCGTCCTTCAACGGGCAGAAAACCATTTCCATTTTTCCACTTTTGGGCTAATCATCCAGATTTTCTGTCTGGCAGGGGACGGGAAAGATTGCTTTAGGAAGTTTGTGAACTTGGCTTCTTCGGAGGAAGCTTTCCTTAAGCAAAAAGCTCACATTCAATGGCTTCGTCTTGAGTGCTCCTCTCCTATCCCGACTTACTACCCAGAGCCAGAGGTTGTCCTAGGTTGATACTTTGTAACCAGAGGAGGGTTCTACTTGTTAATTTTCCCGGGAATGATTATATGGATTTCAAAGAGGCAATGACTCTTCTCGGGAGAAGATAAGGGTAAAAATACGATAGCGTAGCTGCTCCTACTTCTAGTGAGAGAGACCCCGGATAGAGGATCATATATTGGTACGCTTTCGCAATTGCAGGAATAGATCCACTAAAGGAAATTTTAACAACTCAGGTCCCATAAATTGTCCCCCAGATATCCTCTGGTATAGTGAGTTCTTACAAGATTTTAGATTTGGCTGTGACTGAGTCTTTATAACCGAATAACGTAGAACATAAGTTGGCCAGGGAGTAAAACGTGTAATGCAACATTTAAGTTTCCAAAAACTGAAACTTCAGCTAGCTTTCTGAAAATGGGATAATACAATCAAGTTTATTGTTTTGACTTTATGTGTATGTCAAAAACTTTTTGACAGTCATATATTTGTGGGTAAGATAGAAATATATCAGTTCAGTTGGGTTTATCGTCATAGACATAAAAAACTGCCATGGAACTGAAACTGTCAAGACATTCTGTACTCTAATGCTGGTATCAAATTATAGCACTTGGTGAGACCAAACATTGAACCCGTTCTTTATTTCAAGAAATCATAATATATGCGGTAGCAGGCTCAGTATAATGTAAAACGTAAATGTTTGAAAGGCTGTTACGTTTTTTGAAAGACAGTTAGCTCTAGGAAAATACCAAATGTGGGCTGAGTGACTTCCAGTTGAATCTCAATTGACGACCGTCCAACCCATATAACTGCGCCACCCATTTTGAGATCAACGGCAACACTGAGTGCCTTCTTCAGCACCATCTTGTCCACAGCAGCAGTGACCAACAAGAGTGGCCTTGTCAAGCTATCTTCGTCAGAACAGTGCTACTCCACAAACAAACGGATATTTAACTAAAGTTCAGGCAGAATGCAGGTAGCAACAATTCTAATTTACTACGGAGAATTTCTTCGAACTGCATAAGCTATAAATTGATTCAATTCAAACAAATATATACTTTTCTTAAATATAAACTGACTAGAAGAATCTCATTTGAGCTGATGTACTTAAGTGAGTTCATATCGACGGTTAGTTCAACTTCATCCAACACAATGGACGCTGGCAATCATTTTATTAAGTTAGCTATTCAAAAGTGTGAAACCTGCATACAACTCTTGATCATGGGTTCCATTGTAAATTTTCCTCTATGGAGTAAGAATTGGTTCACAGTTCACACAGTTGGGTACAATCAACCCACTAAAAAGGAAACATACACTCTGTTTGTTTCCGGCAGAAATCTTTTCTGGGAGATCAGTTTTCGTGGAAAATATTTGGTGAAACAGAAAACAATAGTCAATGGAATAACGTTTTCCATGGTCAACGAAAAATCAATTGATTTTTGGTGGAAAACATTTTCAATTTTTTTAGGGTGGAAAACATTTTCCAGATCATCACTACCATGGTACCACCACACCACTACCGATGAAGACCAAAATAACCAAAATACCCCTATATCGTAAAAATGACAAAATATCATACATGTAAAATCGTCAAAATACAATTTCACATGCAAAATGACCAAAATTGCTTCATCTATAAAACAACCAAAGTACCCCCAGACATACAAAATGACCAGAAAACCAGTATAACCCTTACATATAAGAAATGACCAAAATACCAATGTTATATATTATAATGGGATCAAAATACCCTTTCACGCACAAAACAACAAAATACTCCTGTATGTAAAATGATCAATAAACTATTTCACAAACAAATTACCAAAATAACTATATCTACAAAATGACCAAGAAACCACTGTAACTCTTACGTTGTAAAATGACCACAATACGCCTATATGAACAAAATGAAAATAACACCATGACAACCTTTACATTGTAAAATTACCAATATCCGTATAATGACCAATATATCCCTTAAACTATAAAGTGACCGAAACAACCTTTTATCCGCAAAATGACCCAAATATCCCTCCATGTAAGATTGTACCCGCACGTGGTGGATTCACAATCCACTGCCTTGATCCACTTGGCTACATCCACCCCTACCCCTGCATAGGTTTAAGTCTCTATCTACGATAAGATCCTTAATGATCTCACTCGAATGTAAACGAACGATTGGGTGATGTTATTATATACTCCCTCTGTCCTGATTTGTTAGTCTCCCTCTTGACTTATGCATGTCCCAAATTGACTGTCCAATTTCAAAATCAATGGATCAGATAAATTTTCAAATCAATGGATAAGATTTGGCTTCCTTAATAAGTTGAAAACCCGAGATTGGACAAACAAATCGGGATGGAGGGAGTAAGTGGCTAGGCACAGAGTGTTGCGCAAATTCACATGTATAAACAATTGCTCATAACCCAGCATAAGACATTGTCTATTTTGACCCAGAATAAGGCCGACAGTCTATTGTCTAATTATTGAGAAACATATTGCACATTGTGAGTACATGGCACCAAGTTCGAAGGATTTTGGGTTGGGGGGGGGGGGGGGGGGGGGGGGGGGGGGGGGGGGGGGGGGGGGGGGGGGGGGGGGGGGGGGGGGGGGGGGGGGGGGGGG